>NC_069431.1:17004278-17041067 GCF_026875155.1 Cherax quadricarinatus | reverse complement strand
GGTTTTTTTCTCCGTATGCCGCCGTAAAATTTCTATTACTTTTTCAGGTGGCAATTTCACCTGCCTTGAAAGGTGCGTTAGTGTGCATCAATATTCCAGCCTAGATAGAACAAGTGACCTGAAGAGTGTCATCATGGGCTTGGCCTCCCTAGTTTTGAAGGTTCTCATTATCCATCCTGTCATTTTTCTAGCAGTGCGATTGATACTTGAAGACTCATTTACTAGTTCTTCTAAGGAATGTCGATGATGTACAAATGGAGACCCCATTCAGGTATTAAATTGTAAAGAGTTCATTACCACTGCAACTTAGCTAGCATAATAAGGATATAACAAAGCACTTTATTCCTAATGATAAGAAATCTGAAATTATCAGGCTTCATCCACATTTTGCATTTACTAAATGAATGAATTTTTTCACCATCATTTACAGTAAACATAAGCAAACAATATCAGTAATAAATATATCACCACCTACGAGAGTAGTGAAGGGAGAGAAGATAGCAAAAGCTATATTTCGTGGAGCAGGTGCTCGAGACACTAATATGTCGACTCTTGAAATACGGCTGTGTGAAGTCTACTACTTCCTCTCGAGCAGCTAGAAAAGGAAATTATTATTATTATTATTATTATTATTATTATTATTATTATTAATATTATTATTATTATTATTATTATTAATATTAATGGTTATTATTATTATCATTATTATTAACAACAATAAAAACAACACTATTATTTGCAGACTTATGCTCATAAGAACATAAGAACATAAGAAAGGAGGAACACTGCAGAGGCCTGTTGGCCCATACTAGGCAGGTCCTTTACAATTCATCCCACTAACAAAACATTTTCCCAACCCAATTTTCAATGCCACCCAAGAAATAAGCTCTGATGTGAAAGTCCCACTCAAATCCAACCCCTCCCACTCATGTACTTATCCAACCTAAAATTGAAACTATATTGTATAAAGATTTATTTACTTTTTATAAATAAAACATTTGTGATTTCTCGATCCAAAGGACTGAAGCTACCATTACTTGGATCGAATATTAACGCGTCTCATTCCTCAAGGCGCTATATGTCCCCTATGGGTTTAGCACCTTCCTTCATAGATTACAAAAAAAGTAAATAACCTTCAGCTGGAAGGCTTGAAACTTGGGGAGTCCTGTTGTTATGACTGTGACGTGGAGGTTCAGACTCCATGGCTGGAGCTTCAGGATTCTGCCACTATGATAAGACGTGGTGTTTCAGTCCTATGACTGTTGTCAGACATGACCTGTTCAGACAGTCATTGTGTCGCTGGTCGTGTGGCTCGGGCATGACAAGCTAAGGTGTGAGACAGGTAATGGAGACTGAATCATGGAGTGGAACTATCCTCCCCTTGTTGTGATAGAAACACAGGCCTTATCTCTAGGCTTTATTGAACATAGAATCTTCATAGTACTTCTGCAACAACAAAATATAATGACTAGTACATCTAATAATGGCTTTATCTACAGGGATGGTGATGTCTTGCATATGTCAAGAGAAAAGTTATAACTACAGCCACATATTTAAACTCACCATGTAATCTGCATCGGTGATAAATGGATAAAGTAGGAGAGAATCACACACCATATGTTGGTGCCCATGACGCACGCCAAACTGTTGTTGTTGTTAAGGGCCCCTAGAGGTGGTGCAGTATTATCCTGCTGCTGCTCCCCACAGGACCAGTATCACTACACCCCTTGGATCAAATCTGACTGCCTCTCATTCTCAGTTCGCAGTTCTGTAGGTTTAGCTCTTTCCCTGATTAAAATGCAGGACTATCTAGAACTACAACCAATGCCTCTGTATCCATACCTAATAAAAATTATTTTACTTCTAACTAATATCCACTTACAAAGGTGCCACAGGGCCTGTGTGAGCTCTTCATTTGGCTAACTTAAAATCGTTTTTAATAGCAGTGACTTACCATTTTTGTTAGTTTCAAATTAGATATAAATAGTATCGTGTACCTACCCTGATTTTATCCGACACACTGAAATGTCAGAACATGTATGACACAAAACAGTCCTAACAGTTAATAGGTAAAACACATGTGCAACACCTAGAGTTCCTAAGGTGTTTGCATATGTGTCTTATTCATCAATTTGTCTGCACTCACCAGTGATGGTAAGTTCGTCTATAGCGATGTCAGCTTCATGCCTGGCTACCATACCAATGATGCCTGATATGCTACCGTCGGGCTGCGGCCCGCCCCACTGTCCGTCCTCAGCAACACGAACCACGTACCTAATTAAGTTTATTCAGGTATACACACAGTTACATAGGCTATCATACATAGCAGCATATGTGAAGAGAACCTAGGTGTGGAAAATTGCATTTATCTGAATGTATCATTATGTACATAACAGTAAATGAACAAAGATAATTATTATTTATCAGTTAGACAAGTAGGAATTTGGGACACCTAGGTCGCAAAAAATGTCCCCCTTCGATACCTACCACTGTCATATCCACAAGTTGCTCTGGACCTATTAATAATAACTAAAAGATACATCACCAGGAATGCTGGTAAATATATAAATTTGTGGACTGTATATTAAAAATAATAAATGGTTATATATATATACACATATACATAACAGAAGGAGAATATCTTTTTGACTGGAGACCAAGTTGTATCATACTCAGAAAACCTCACTAACTAAATTTATGAAAACACTGGCCAGAATTATAACATAAATCTAAATAGCTTATCTGAGGTTCCTGGAGTTGTCTTGTCCAGTCGCCTGATATCTCAAGTTATGCAGGAATGCACATCCAACAATTTCGCCTCCTATTTGAGAGGTGTCAATCCAATTTTAACCTCTAGAGCACGAAAAATTCTTCCCATTATACACTACCGTTAGTGTCCAATTAAAACAAAATGGTGAGTGTCCTGCACAGGCGCAGCTTCCCGTTTTCGATAACATAAATTTTATTAAATACAGTATGGCCATCTATTTACATATAACTACTGTATTTCTGGAAAATATATACAGTATTTTCCACACTAGGATAACCCAAAAAAGTTAGACAGTGACTTATTTCCATTGGGGTCCTTATTATTATTATTATTAAAGATTAGCCGGTATTCTCCCGGCCCGGGCCTTTTCCAAGTGGTGGCCCGGCCTTGGCTCCTTCTTTAGGGAGTGCCTGAGACCTAAGTCTCCCATGGGAGGAGGCACAAGTACCTCCTCATCTTTGGGACCAAGTGTCCCCAGGCCTAGCCACAAGCTAGGCCTCTCTGGTCTGCCATCCCCGCCCCAATGGGGCTAATGGGAATGACAGTCTTATGAGCTAAAGGTTCGGGCTCAGGCACCTACCCTACCCTAGAAGGGTTAGGCATGGTGTCGATCACTGGGGTCCTTTTAATACCTTATTATTATACAATGTAGGAGATATCTTATTATTATACTATAAAGAGGATATGCTAGGAATAAGATAAAAAGAGTTATTTACATTTACATGAATGTTAGCTAAAAAAAAAAAAAAATCATTCTCCTCCTTTTCCGTCGAAACATTCAATAGGTACCTTTTGGCTCTCTTCTTGAATTGGCTTATGCTATGGCTGGCTTTGACATGTGCAGGCAAACTGTTCTATTCCTTTATTGTTGTACAATAAAAGGTGTTTGAAGCCTGGCCACTACTACAAAGTTGTGCTTTCTCCACCTCGTACTATGATTGCTTCGGTTCCCAGCCTTGACAAAATTAGAAACTAACAGCAAGATATTCTGGACACTGATTGTGAGTAATTTTATAAACCTGATTTAACTTCAGTTGTTTTACTTTGTCTTCAACATTCAGCATATCCAATTGTTGTAATTCGTCCTGGCCTACATGTTCTCTTGGACCCAGGCCCAAAATGAATCTTACAATTTTGTTCTGGGTGATTTGCAGTTTATTTTTCAGTTTTTTGTCAAGACAGAGCACCATGAAGAGCAAGCGTAATCCATATGACATTGTATAAGGGATAGATATAGGGTCCTGCGAGCCTCAGTAGGTAGACATTGTGCTTGTCTATAGAGGAACTTCAGTCTGGCATTCGCTTTCTTTACTACACTGTTCCCTATCAGTTCTCCTGACATGCATGGGTCAAAGGGGATTCCCAGATATTTTACTGAGGAAACTGAAGTGATGGGTTCCCCATTACATCTGACATTAAAATTATTTACCCTTCTCAGTTTTTGTTTCGTGCCAAAGAGTAAGTCTTCCGTTTTCCCGAGGTGTTACGATAGTTTGTTGTCTACTAACCATTTACTGCAGGAATCCAGTTCTAGGGTTATTACATTAGCTGTATCTTGTGGGTCTTTACCTGGCACTAACAGAACACTGTCACCCACATACAGTAGGAGTTTGCATTTGACACTGATGGACATATCATTTACATAACATAGAAATAATAAGGGACCGAGAATACTACCTACGGAAACTCCACATGCTATCGGCAGGGGTTCTGATTCTGTTTTGTTGATATTGACAATTTGTTTCTTATTGCTAAGATAAGACTTAAACCAGTCTATGGAACCTGTTACCTGGAGTTTACCTGGAGAGAGTTCCGGGGGTCAACGCCCCCGCGGCCCGGTCTGTGACCAGGCCTCCTGGTGGATCAGAGCCTGATCAACCAGGCTGTTACTGTTGGCTGCACGCAATCCAACGTACGAGCCACAGCCCTGCTGATCAGGTGTTTGTCCAGTGCCTGCTTGAAGACAGCCAGGGGTCTATTGGTAATCCCCCTTATGTATACTGGGAGGCAGTTGAACAGTCTCGGGCCCCTGACACTTATTGTATTGTCTCTTAATGTGCTAGTGACACCCCTGCTTTTCATTGGGGGGAATGTTGCATCGTCTGCCGAGTCTTTTGCTATCGTTGTGAGTGATTTTCGTGTGCAAGTTCGGTACTAGTCCCTCTAGGATTTTCCAGGTGTATATAATCATGTATCTCTCCCGCCTGCGTTCCAGGGAATACAGTTTTAGGAACCTCAAGCGCTCCCAGTAATTGAGGTGTTTTATCTCCGTTATGCGCGCCGTGAAGGTTCTCTGTACATTTTCTAGGTCAGCAATTTCACCTGCCTTGAAAGGTGCTGTTAGTGTGCAGCAATATTCCAGCCTAGATAGACCAAGCGACCTGAAGAGTGTCATCATGGGCTTGGCATCCCTAGTTTTGAAGGTTCTCATTATCCATCCTGTCATTTTTCTAGCAGATGCGATTGACACAATGTTATGGTCCTTGAAGGTGAGATCCTCCGACATGATCACTCCCAGGTCTTTGACGTTGGTTTTTTGCTCTATTTTGTGGAAGGAATTTGTTTTGTACTCTAATGAAGTTTTAATTTTGACCAGCCGGGCTGTGGCTCGTACGTTGGTTTGCGTGCAGCCAGCAGTAACAGCCTGGTTGATCAGGCTCTGATCCACCAGGAGGCCTGGTCAAAGACCGGGCCGCGGGGGCGTCGACCCCCGGAACTCTCTCCAGGTAAACTCCAGGTATCGGAGTAATTGAAATTTCTCATCGTTGAACTTCATATTGTTTTCTGCAGCCCACTGAAAGATTTGGTTGATGTCCGCCTGGAGCCTTGCAGTGTCTGCAATGGAAGTCACTGTCATGCAGATTCGAGTGTCATCTGCAAAGGAAGACACGGTGCTGTGGCTGACATCCTTGTGCATGTCAGATATGAGGATGAGAAACAAGATGGGAGCGAGTACTGTGCCTTGTGGAACAGAGCTTTTCACCGTAGCCGCCTCAGACTTTACTCTGTTGACTACTACTCTTTGTGTTCTGTATGTGAGGAAATTATAGATCCATCTACCAACTTTTCCTGTTATTCCTTTAGCACGCATTTTGTGCGCTATTACACCATGGTCACATTTGTCGAAGGCTTTTGCAAAGTCTGTATATATTACATCTGCATTCTTTTTGTCTTCTAGTGCATCTAGGACCTTGTCGTAGTGATCCAGTAGCTGAGACAGACAGGAGCGACCTGTTCTAAACCCATGTTTCCCTGGGTTGTGTAATTGATGGGTATCTAGATGGGTGGCGATCTTGCTTCTTAGGACCCTTTCAAAGATTTTTATGATATGGGATGTTAGTGCTATCGGTCTGTAGTTCTTTGCTATTGCTTTACTGCCCCCTTTGTGGAGTTTACCTGGAGGTACCTGGAGTGGGGCTAGGTCTGTTGCCGATAGCTATGCCGATAGCTTGAAGTTTCTTACATAAGATATTGTGGTTGAGAATATCGAAGGCCTTTTGAAAGTCTAAGGTGCATAA
The DNA here is from genome assembly GCF_026875155.1 of Cherax quadricarinatus. Classification (NCBI taxonomy): domain Eukaryota; kingdom Metazoa; phylum Arthropoda; class Malacostraca; order Decapoda; family Parastacidae; genus Cherax; species Cherax quadricarinatus. Next base: position 17,034,779 of record NC_069431.1, on the reverse strand, counting down.
TGGGTCCAGGGACTGGGCCGCAAAGTTTTGATAGCTGAGCAAGTTACAAAGATAATGAACTGTAGGTAGATCTGGTCACATTCATGACCAAGTTACAAAGGCAATGAATCATCTACACATCTATACATGGTTACAATCATGAACAAATTACAAAGTAATAAGCAATTCACACGTCCACACCCGGTCACAACTTTAATGAGTGGTACTGTGCATCACCTTACCTTTGTAACTTTTTCAGCTATCAAAACTTTGGGGCCCAGTCCCTGGACTTATTATGTACTTCTAATTTTTTTTTCACTGCCGCCCAGAGGATGGGTATGGGGTGCATAATAAAGATATTAAACTAACGTTAACAGCGGTGACAGAGGCAGCTTATTCTAACGTGAAGTTGAATTTTTGGCTGAGGGTGTCGAGGATGCTGACGTCGAGGCCAGAGTCTGCGGTGGCCACTCCGTTGGCTAGGTAGCGAAGGCCGAAGAATGGCCAGTTGTCGACCACGGCCACCACTAATTGACGGCCGTGGAAGTCCCTGTACAACTGCTCTAGTGAGGGCAACACAACACACCACACAGACACAGACGTGTTATGGCTGCCTGCCTTATGTCCAGCCATCTTGCCCACCTGGCTAAAGTGGTCTACCTTCTGGCCAGAGTGGCCCTCCTGTTGGCTAAGTGACCATATCCTGTTTGGTCTAACTGGGCCCAATATGTTCCCCTGGTGATTTAGTAAATCCACCTGCACCACTCCTGACCTCGGCGCCAAACCTGTTTCCAAGAGAAGTGAAAGGTACGATAGTGGCCATCGCCGTTGTTAGTTTTGTTATGTATAGAATCTAAACTATGGTTAATAAGCTAAAAAGATAAATCCTCTTGTGTTACATCAGAGTATACATCTTTGGTAAATATACATTGATATGACATCCTCACGACAGATTTCGTCAAGACTTGCAATAGTATGGACCACAATTATGACAACCTTTTCACTCTTTTGTAAATTTGGTTGAGTTCATTACCTTTGTAATTGAGTTCATTACCTCTGTAATTTGCTCAGCTATCAAAACTTTGGAGTCCAGTCCCTGGAACCATTATGTACCTCTGTAATCTTTTGACTACCACCCACAGGATGGGTATGGGGTGCATAATAAACATATTAAACTAACTAATTTTCACTGACTTTCGACAGACTTCCCCAAGATTCACGACAAATTCCCTGCATACTCATTACAGGCTTAGCAGGCATTCCTTCGGAGGAAGAGGGGATGAAAGGTGTCTTGATCCAAGGAATTAGATACACCCTCCTCTTTCTTGAGCAGTTAAAGTTTAATATCTTTATTATGTGGTAGTCAAAAGATTACAGAGGTACATAATGGGTCCAGGGACTGGGTCCCAAAGTTTTGATAGCTGAACAAGTTACAAAGTTATTGCAGGTAGATCTGATCACAATCATGACCAAGTTACGAAGGTAATGAATCATCTACACGTCTATACATGGTTACAATCATGAACAAATTACAAAGTAATGATCCACTCACACGTCCACACCCGGTCACAGTCTTGAGGTAGTCAATATCACGGTAGTCAATATCACGGTAGTCAATATCACGGTAGTCAATATCACGGTAGTCAATATCACGTCTTTTTCATCAATGTGCTGGTGTTTCATACAATTACTGTAGGACTTACCTGACTCTACCATCGATATCGACAAATGTTGCGTTGACCTATAGTCTTGTGAGTGTCTGACATTCGTTGTCAATACCGCCACAGTTGATTATAAAGAATTATTTAAATTATTATCCATTGCAGTTACCTACCTTCCAATTAAATTATTTACCTCTTTGTGGAATTATTTAACCTCTAAAATTTACACGGTTGAATTTACAAGTTAAGAACTGTTATTTTAACTCATCGCATTTCAAAGCCTGGACCTAATAAAGTTAGTTCATACCTCAGTTTCCTACATTCATGGACCGGGGTTCGAGCCTCGGCACGAGTGAAAACGTTGGTCATGTTTCCTTACGCCTGCTGTCCTTGTTCACCTACAGTAAGTATGTACCATGGGGGTGTTAGTTGTCTGATGGGGGGTCGCATTCCTGGAGGGAGTATTAAAGGTCCAGAAATAGAATAACAGTCTGATGACATCCTGAGTTACTAACCTTTCAGGTTAATAATCGGAACAGAATAGACTTCATGTTTGATCATAAGTTGTCCATAACTAAACTCTATAGAAATATATCTGTTTTGGCGAAGACTTTACCAAGCCTGTGTAGACCAGATAGGGAAGATTTTGTCCGGATTTTTAACGTTCCGTCGGTTAGGCCACACCAGGATAACCCCAAAAGTGCAGTGCGTCCTCGAGGACAGTCTTATTTTTTTTTTCATGGGGTCTGTTGCTTGCCAAGAGTTTAACCTATATTCGGATCATGTGAGCACACTCATAAAAGGCTACCCCCCCCTATCAGTGAACCAGGTAACTGTGGCTCGGACGATCGGGGCCCCATCGTCAGATCAGTTCCTAGGTTCAGCCAATCGTATTGTGAATCTGGCAGTTGTGGCCGTGAAGTGCATACGGCTCACATTCTCACCCTCGTCATTTCCACCCAGCTGCTGATTTAATACGGTTGTCCATTCTGTTTCCAGGCTGTGTCTTTGCCTCCTAATTTACCGTGTTGTACACATATATTTCCAACTGTATATAGTGTACATACTTGTAAATGCCTATAATCGCACTTGGTGAAGGAAAATATAATTCAAAGTCATTCAGCTGTGTTTGTTCTGCTCCTTGTTCCCCTCTATACCCAGGATAAGACCTCCTTTGTTCCTGGGTTGTAATAGGGTCCTCAATGAATCTTGTGTCCCAGGATGCGACCACACCAGTCGACTAACATCCAGGTACCTACTTACTTGCTAGGTTAACGGAGACAACAGGTTTTCACCCTTTCTGGGGATCGAACCACAGACACTGTAAAACAGAGCGTTGCCTACCAGGCCACGGGCCACCACGGCACACCATTGGGGAAGACACTGGCTTAGTTCAGGATTGGCTTGTCATGTGATTCCTAGACTTATTAATATTATGCTTAATTGTTATGAGCCTCATACAGCCTAGATGAGCCTCGCACAGCCTAGCTGAGCCTCGCACAGCCTAGGTGAACTTCACACAGCCTAGCTGAGCTTCACACAGCCTAGCTGAGTAGTAGCAAAAGTCTACTCCGAACAGACGCAACCAGAGTGGACAATACATTTCTCCTTTTTGATTTCTAGATATTTAGCTAGACTTTGGCATAGAATCTGAAATTAAACATTTTTCTGACCTGTGTGTCTACTCGGAGTACCTGAGCCAGGATATAGCCCAGGTCTTGGCCTGAGCTAGTATAGTTTTGGTCCTGTCTTGGATCCTTCACCACCACCCATTCCACCTTTGTCCATTCCAGCCAGCCAGCTCCAACCTGTGCATGATAATTATTATTACTACTGAAGTAGTAGCAGTAAATATAATATTATTATAACCAAAAGGAAGCGCTAAACCTACCAGGGTCATACAGCGCTGCGTAGTAGGAATTGATGCAGGATCTAAGGATAAATAAGGGTGGAGATGACAATAAAGGTAAAGTTAGGAGGGACTGTGAGGAGTGCTAAAGGAAGGATTATCAAAGTTGTGTAGTATATCAATTGCTGCCAAAAAGTAGAAGAGGTAGTCAGTGTCAAAGGTGGGTCCGTCAGAAGGAGGGAAAATAAAGGGCGTGAGAGCGGTGACAACATCGCGGAAAATTCTACGTGCTTGTTGATAGCCAGGATAGTCCAATAGAATATGGGAAATTTGAAACAGGAACTAGAAAATTCCCATAAAGGGAAAGGGACGCCTCTCCATGAAAACCCCATTTTTAGAGGATGTCTGATGCGAAGAGTTAGTTAGTTTAATATCTTTTTTATCCCCCCAACCCTTTCCGTGGGGGTAGTCAAAAGATTACAGGGGTTAAAAAATTTGGTCCGGGGACTGGACCCCAAAAGTTTGATACTGGGGCAATTACAAGGTAATGAATTCAAAATTTAAAACAAAGGTAATAAACTCACAATTACAAAGGTAAAAACCCCGGGGTAAGTCTAGTCAAAAACATGACAAGTTCAAAGGTTTTACAGATTAAGAGGTACGAAAGGGATCCAGGACGGCCCCAAATTGGATGGCTGAACAGGTAAAAGGAATGAGCCAACAATTACAAAGGAATGAATACTGTAAAATGGTTACTTTCGTTTTTTACATGGCTCAATCATAAACAAAATTATGTTTAAAGCAATTCACATTTCCCAACCCGGGTCACAACGTAATGAGTTATTGGGGAAAATATTGATTGTGAGTCACACCACCACACACACACACACACACACACACACAACACCACCACACAACACAACACAAAAAAAATTTCACACGCACACACACACATAAACACACACACACACACCCCACACAACACATACACAAACTCATACACAACAGCACACTCTCATACCGGGGAAACAACGGGTAAGGGGGGCCGGGAGCTAAGACCGCCCCCGCAACCAAAAATAGTTGGTCACACACACACCCCTCATACACCCACACCCTCACATACCCACACACACACCACACTCGCAATACAACGGGCCTAGTGCTAATCGACATTGCCTAGGAAAAAATGGTAACAAAAACCCACACACAAACACACACACAAACACACACAAAACACACACACAAGCACTGGAAAACACCTAAAGCATTCCTGATCCCCGGGGTGTGGCTCTATTGTTTCGTGCACCCAGCACAACCCCGGTGATCGGGCTCTGATCCATCGGGAGGCCTGTCACAGACCGGGCCGGGGGGGCGTTGACCCCCGGAACCTCTCCAGGTAAACTCCGGTAAAAACACAGAGTTTTGGACTCGCCCCCTGAAATTCCAACTAGGTGAATGCACACACACACAACACAAACACACACACACCACAACACACACACACAACACCACACACACCACAAAACCCCACAACACCAAACACAAACACACACAACACACATGAAACCCTTGGGAAATGCTTTATTTACAGCAGCATTTCGGGGGTATTTCCCAAATGGTCTAAATATACCACGGGGATAAAATACTTGCCTTTTTTGAACATTTTGATGTTTGTTTCTAATTCATTTTTTTATTAACCCATACTTAATGACGCGGGGTGTGAAAATAGCCTCTGGCAAATTTTTTACATTTCGTTGGCACATCGGGTGGTGGATTAACCTGCCAAAATACTTTAAACCCCAGCCGGAGCCGGGCAGTATACATCCAAGAGCGTTTTATTTTGTTGGACCCATAGACATGTGGCCCTCCTGCATGTAAGTGATGAAGAGGGCTCACTGGTGTCAATCTCCCTGACCCTTAAAGCCCTAAAATTCATTTAAAGTTCTTTTCGATTATTTTCTAAAACACTACTAAAACCAAAAAAGAATCTCCCCCCCCTTTTTAAAAAGCAACAGCTTACCAAATTACATTCTATCATCATCGAAGACCAAGTGAGATGGAACCCACACATGTGCCTCTGACCCACTGTCCAAAATCCTACCATCCGTTCGGCTTCTACACAACTGCCAAAATTTAGCTTAATGAGTTGAGAGCTTTTATGGAGACAAGAACATTACAATTAAACTTCAATCTTGATACATAGATCTTTCATGCAAGGAATGGCAAACAGTTCATGGGGGAAAGGGCCCAATTATTGATGCGTGCTCCAATTTCTTTAAAGAGCCACCCGTACGACAACAGCACACTCCCAGCTGCACCAGGGATGGTGAACAAACCATCAGCGTAAAAAATTTTTGCGAGAGGGTGCGGTGACTAATTTATCAAACAGTTTAAGGGCCTCATTTTTTGGTTTAAAGGGGCAAAATTTTTTTTGTGATTTAAAAGTATTTGGGGGGGGAAATGGGGGAAGGGTAGTTAAAAGGGGTAATATTCCAGGGACGAGAAGTGCCGCGTTGCCTTATTTGACTAGTCATGTATCATTCTGCGGGGGTCGGCCCCATTTTTTTTTGACCCATCTGGGGGAGTGTTCCCCATGCTGGGAAATTTTTGGAGGTTCTGTGCGGGGGTTTGAATGAGCTTGCCTAGCAATTAACCCCAATTAGGAATTTCTTCATAACACGATCTTGATCTTGGAATATCAAGTTTTTTTTTGCATATTAAAATTTTGGCAGTACGAGGCATCCAAAATGATCCTCTTGCTTCGTTCTCAGTTTTTCCACCCCCCAAGTTTTCCGTCAGACCAAAGAAAGTATGGCGCAGAAATCAACCAAGATCTAAAAACAAGATCACATTTTCCAATTTTAACTTTTAGCACCAACCGGGGGTAAACCCACCACAACTCTAATGCCTTTTAGTCTTTCTTTGTATTGGCGACAAATCTTCTTAAAAAACAGGTCCAAGTAGGGGAACCTCAAAGCCTAAACCTGTATCTGCTTAATATTCTAGAAGAGACCCATCATGCAACGGATCTGACGAACGGGGCCTCTCTTCGAGGGGGACGCCTATTGAGTTCTTGTTTTTCATAAAAAACAACCCCGGGTCCGACACGGGGCTAGTACTGATTAAATGTTTGGTTTGGAAATCCGGGGGGTGTGAATCATTAATCACAGCAAAACTAATCACATAATGAGGGGGGCGCTAGGCATAGCATTTAAGTAATGCATTAATTAGAATATTGAACAGTGGGGGACTGAGCACCCCCCCTTTGGGGGTTTCCAAATTCAAAGTCTTTAGTTACATTTCAGTCCCGGAACAACACAGACGATTTTTTTGTTTGACAGTACCTTTTTAAATCAGGGGAGAAGCCATCCCCAACATCCATCTGGCAAGTTCACTAATGATACTTTCGGTTGGCTACATAAAGCATTAAGGTCAAAAAAGGGTAGTGTATGAGCGTCGGTGCGAGTGAGAAATGGGGCTATGCAATGATCACGCCCTTTCATGCATGAAACCATTAACCGGGGAGAAAAAAATTTTTTTGATTCTGCCATGAACGAAAAGAATCATTCCCAAATGTTTTAACACAAGCACTATAAAGATTTTGGGGCAAATGCATTTTGTTGATGGCTTGGGAAATGGAATAAGAAGCTTTTGGTCCAAGATTGAGGGACCCCCATTAAAACTCTGTTATATAATTCAAGTAATGGTTTACCTGGACTCGACACAGCAATCGAGTATGTTGAAAGAAATCCCATCCCCCCGGGCGACTGGGTTCCCCAAGTTAGTGCGCATCAATTTCAAATTTGTGAAAGGAATGTTGCTCACTGCCTTGCTGAGCATAAAGCAAACAATCTCTCCTTGCTCATATTTGTCTTTTAATTTGCCTGGGGTACTGGGAAGCTTGCAAGCTAGTAGCAGCCCAAGCACTGACAAACTCTTTCGCCCTAGAAAGGGATGAGGGTGCGCGATCTGCCCAGTTCTGTTACCCTTAAATTCATTTATGCCCCTCCATGCCGGCTAAGTGGGTGTGAGCATAAGACCGTTGAAAAATTTTTCCCAGTCGTTTCCGCAGCTCGCAAAAAACGCTCTCTGGCACAGAAAGGGGCAGTTTGGAAGAGCCCAGTTTTTCCCAGGGGTACGAGTTTTCTATACAGCTAGTCGGGCGAGCATAGTTCAGTGTACGAAGTTTAGAATCATTGAAAAGAAAGGGGTTTTAAAGGGAGGTACGTTATTAGGGAATTTTTTGGGGTTTGAACCAAGAGTTTCAGGGGGGGGGCTCTAAGTATTCTGAATACTCCACAAGATCTTGTTAAAGGTCTCACGAGGAACACTCAAAAGGAATTATACCATCAGTCCATTGCAACAAAGTCACATGCAATCAGGGGGAAATTAAAACGTTTCCTTTGAATATCCACCAGAAGGTTTTTATTACCCAAAACTATGAGGTTAGCCTAGGGAAATATCAACCTATACTTTCAATGGAAACTCACCTGGGAAAGAATGTTGAAGCCCCCGGGAAGATCAAGGGGTGCCCCCTAATATGTGTGGTTTAAGGTCCCCCACAATTTGGACATTTCAAGACTGTTTAAGAGTGACAACAGTTGATTGCCATTTTGAATTTCCAAACTTAGTTTCCAAGCTTTTTTGTCTCCTTGTAATCGCCATAAAAGGTGGCTCAAAAAGCCAAATTTGGGGGCTTCCCAAATAAATTTAATTTTTTCACAGGAGCATACAAATTTTAAAAATGTTAGAGCAAAAAGTTCCCTATAAAAAAAAACCGTGAATTTTACCCCTCGTTTTTTGTGGCAAGAAGGGATGGGGGGAACATTTTTTTAAAAATAAAAACAAGGTTTTTAGATTTGAGTTTTAAGCAACAACTATGGTAATTTTGGGGTTGGGATTTTTCAGGACCGCACCTTGTAACACACAACATCATGGGTTCGTGGTTACTTTTTGATGAAGGTCAGGAAGCTTTTTCAATGGATGCAATATTCCAGCTTAAATAGAAAGTTTTTTTACATTTTGATCCATTAAAAATAGCCGGGATCATCTTGAGTTTCTCAGCATAAGAAAAAATTGTTCAAAAAAAAAGCAGACCTTATCAATGTCAACAGTGCTCCCTTGTCCTGATTTGTTAAGTGCACCTCCATTGTAAGGCCTCGTGGAGTCTTGAAACCCAGACATGACCTGTTTTATGTTGAATGTTGATAGGTGAACCACCACTCACACCCTCCTCCACTGACTTACAAAGCAACACTACAACTGTCACACAGCGCCACACCAACATTGGTTTTATTTCTTTATCAACATATTGTATTTAACATTTAAAGTCTATGTGGTTAACCTCATCACACCTGCACCCCACTTATATTACGCTCATCACTTTACAAAATTTTAGACACCACCGCCTCACACACTCTTCCCACCACTTTTTATCCTCACACTATTATAACATTTTAGACACCACCGCCTCATCACACTCTTCACCAAACCCCTATTTGCGCTCTCACAAATTTCTAACATTATAGAAACCATTGCCCCCATCACACTCTTTTACCACCACTTCCTTAAGGTCTCACTATTACTAACATCATTGAAAACCAAGCCTTCATTATGAGCTCACATAGTTACAACACAATATTATATTCGTCATTACGTAATTTAAAACACCACCACCACCTTTTTCAGCAAACCAACTTCTTTCACAGATTGTACAATCTTGATTTTACACTCTAAACCCCTTTCCTTGGTTGTTCAAGTTGTTGTTTCAGGGAAATTGTTTTTTTCCCGTACTTTAAAGCGCGACATCAGGTTTTTATACCACAGGAGCAAGACTTGGAAAAATTGGGGACGTGAAGTCCCGGTCAGCTGAGCTCGTTGGCTGACGTCAGCTGCTCACTGGGTGGTATTGAAGCCCACGTATGGAGGCTTTTATTGCCCCCAGGCGAGGGGGCCAACCCCATTTTCTGAGGGCAGGCATAGCCCAAACAGACTCGAGGAAACCCGGTAGTCCTGAGGGGGCATAAGAGGGTACAGGGTAAGTGCGTTCTGCGATGCGTCAGCCCTCACACTGCAGTCAGTAAGAGCGCTTGACTCCTGAGGGCTTACAATTGATACATTGTTTGCAACACGTTTTCGTTTTTATATTCATCACCGTTCAGAAGATGAGCTTGGCACACACTGCACACCATGTGACTTTGATGGGCATTTTTCCGGCAATTGGGCCCCAGCGTTACACTTATAACATCGACGTTTAGAGTCTGTCAAGCAATTAAAAGCGTCTGTTGAGGGCTGCACGGGGTGAATAGCTCAAGGGCCCCGGGCCAGTCCACTAGCTAATATAACCCTTTTAAAGCGACGGGGGGGGGGTTGCAATCCGACACCAGATAAGAGATTCAAGTGCGTTTACGTTAAAGATGAAAAACACTTATGTCCCTTTTGGTGGGGCTGCTTGGGGTTTTATGTTGGCATATTCGTGATGAGAAAATTTGTCTATAAAAGCTGATTCATTAGGCACAAAGACGTAGTTACCTCATCTGGGCAAACTTGATCATTTTCCTAAGTTGTCTGTAAAAAGCTTCGAAAAACCAGTTAACTTTTTCCTTTATCAGTGTTGTTAGGGAAACTAAACCCGACAGCTTTGGGGGGTGTCGCCCACTTATTCTTTTTAGCAAGCTTTCTCTGGGAAACCCGTTCTTTTTTCCGAGCCTGTTTTTAAAAATGTTTCAAATCGCCTTCACCACATCTACGCAAAACCATCACTATCTCAAATGACAGGGGGTTTTTCACACTGGCATGGGCTAAAGGAACCGTGAATGAAGGGGCAAGGGAAGGGGTATTCACCCGCAGACACAGGCAATTTGGGTGTAGTGGCCCGGTCGCAGTGCGTTTTTTAAGGCATTTACGGGGCCCCCAGTCGTCTCGAGAGTTACCAATATTTCATACTCGTTAATTAAATCCAAACCCACAGCACTTAAAAACAGCACCACGTGTCTAGGAATGACAACAAATTTTCACTGGGACAAAAAAAAATCAGCACAAACTTAATATGTTTTAAAAATGAACCCTGGCTTGTTACGTTAAAAAGCCGTCTCCAAAGGGTTACCGGACTAGCCTTTTTAAAACGGAAAAAAAATTTTCCCGTGTTTCACTAGGTAATCCCCAGTCACAAAATCACACACAAGATTCCAAACACCGAAGGACGGCCGGAAACTGAAAACGTTCACAAAGGGTTCTGGGATTCAGAACAGATGAAAATGCATGTAACTTGGCCTTCCTGGGGGGGCTTGGAGGCGTTTACCTGGGTCGGGTAAACTCGCCCCCTTTTCCCATAATGGGGACAAGCTAAGGGATACCGTGAATAGGAAATCGATGAAGGGACATTCACCTCACTAGACCACCATATGGTGTAAGTGGGTGCGGTTTTTATAGTGCCATTTTTTAAGGTCACCCCCCCAGGCCAGCATTCCCACTCATTTTAAGCCTACGTAGTACTGAGGTACACAATGTCCTAAGTCTGAAATCCACTCTGGGAAATAGTTACAACAAACCTGCCACTTAAAACTTCTAGCACACGTATAAAAAAGTTACTCTGTGGGAATGCACTTAGCACAAATTATTTTGTTTAAGGGAACCCCTGGCTTCCCACTTTAAAAAATTAGTACTGCAAGCTCGTTAAATGGTTTTTAACAAGCCACTACGGAAACCTGGGACGCCCAAACACACTGAAACGTATACGTAACTCTGGGGGCATGAGCGTAACTGCAGGGGCCCTTTGCTTTCCTGGCTAGCTTGGGGTGCTGCTTCAACTTTCTTTAAATTTCTTGCTAACCCGTGCAACCACTTGGATATTTATTTTACAGGCAGGTAGGCACACAGGAACTATTCGAAGATGAAGGGGTGCGCACAGAGGACTGACACGGGGACTCAAGCATTTATGTGGTCTGGGAAAAACCGCTTCTAGACCTAAGTAAATAGAGGCGTGCTGAGTTCCAAAACGAGGGAAGGAGGGAGACAGCGAGTGGAGTAAGGGAAGGCCTCCTACACCCCTTCAAAAACAACGTGGGTTTTCACTAGGGAATCACTGGTTTACATTCACACGTAAGAGTTCCAGCAGCAAATTTACTGCGTCCAACGTATTTTTGCATGATATTACAGCGGGGGGAAAAAGCATTTTTGATATAGAAGGCCTAGACCCACTCAACACCACACCTCCTTCCCCTCAAACCCCTCAGGCCTTTCTGTGAGCAAAACGAGAGAGTATTGTCCCCGCCGGGTACGATGACAAAGGGGCCCGAAAACCCAAACTTTTTGATAGAAAAATTTGTTTTGGTCATACAACCAACGTTGTTTCCCAAAGGTTGGAAGGGGGGTACGATTTCACAAAATAGTCAGAAGGAAACCTTTATATGAAACGGTTTGGTTTTGTACTGCAATCACGAGCAGGCCCAACAGAAAACGATTTTTTTATTTTTGCTAGTAATGCGGGATAACTAAAAGTGTATACGAAGAACTAGGGAATGAGGCAAATCAAATTTTTTTAATAGCTGTAGCGCTGTTTAGCCTTGTGTCTTAGCGCTTCTTTTTGATTATAATAATAATAAATAATTAATAGCTTGTAAAGCACTGAAGGAGTTTGAGACGATTACAAACTTTAAAGTAGGCATAGATGTAATACGGGTAATTGCAATTCTCAGTAGTAGTAACCAGTTACCAGTAACCAGTGTACCAGTAGATGACTCACTACCAACCGTCTCTGCCTGAGTCACTGTCTGTATTCATATTGTGCTGACCACAGCAGTATTCAAAGACCCCCTCACATATGGGTACTGTGGGCGGCCAGTCAGTCACACGAGAGTGAGCAAGGAGATAGGTACAGCTGTTTGGGCGCTACCCACATTATCCGTAATTATACGTACTTCCAGCCTACGTGAGTATTACTTTACCCTATCCACGTGTTCGAACTCCCACATGATAAACACTTCATAAATCAACAGCAGAATTTACAAGAGTCGCAAACACTCGAGCAAAGCCATCCAAAATCAAAGTAGGTTCGAGAGTTATGCTGACTAACTTTAACAAAACGTCTGCAATGCCAAAGCTTGATCAAAAGTTTGTTGATCCTTATCGAGTAATTGAACATATCACTGGTAATAAGTATAAGGTTAGAGAGATTAGTACTGGTCAGTATAAAGAATCGCATTTAGATCATATGAAGTTAGTATGTGATGATAATGATGTTCCAACCCAGACTAATGTGACAGACTCTAACAATCCTCCTGATCCTGTACTCTCTTCCTCTGATACTCAGTCAGACGATCAACCTGAATGTCGTTATTCCCTACGTACACGACAGGTATTGAAAATCCTCAAGTATCATTTGTAACTTCCAATTCAGATTTGCCTCAAATACAGCATGAGTTAGTGCAACAGAGTTTGATCCTCCCAGAGATGACACCCATTCTGCATATGTCAATCTTACCCTAGCAGAGTTGGGGTTAAATGTAAATAACCTGTATAGATGAATAATACAGTATCAACTTATCAGTATTAAGAATTTTTTTTTTTGTGTTCACGTTCTCTCCGAATTCTGAGAGTTAACAGTCTAGATTTGAGTGCACCGAATCTGCCTTTCTGTTAAACACTCTTCTTTGTAAATATTCCTTCCTCAGAATCCGTAGATTCACATGAATACAGATCGATCGATCAAATTTTTTTTTTATCACTGTAATCTCAACGTGATTTTTCTTTTGATGAGTTTCATTTGTTGGAGTTTCATTCGATGAGGTGTCTATTTTATACCTTGTATTGCATTACAGTTTCAGTTACGTAAGCTTCCATTCCAATGTTCTACTTATGTATGTTATAATGTTAAATTTTGTTGTGTACTTTGACATTGTATAGAATCAGCCCAACCCGTACACCTGCCATCTCTAGTTTGTATTAGTTGTATGTCGGGACGACATACTTAGCGTCGCGAGCTCTCAGTAGTAGTAACCAGTTACCAGTAAAACCCTGTACCAGTAGATGACTCACTACCAACCGTCTCTGCCTGAGTCACTGTCTGTATTTATATTGTGCTGACCACAGCATATTCAAAGACCCCCTCCACATATGGGTACTGTGGGCGGCCAGTCAGTCATACGAGAGTGAGCAAGGAGATAGGTAAAGGCTGTTGGGCGCTACCCACATTTTCCGTAATTATACGTTTCTTCCAGCCTACGTGAGTATTACTTTACCCTATCCACGTGTTCGAACTCCCACATGATACAATGAGAATGGCATAGAATTCAAACCGAGTCTAATAAATTACCTCGCACCACACTGTCAAGAAACACTGCTCCCCAAACACAACACCATCAGAAGATTTAGAACCATCAGGGTACACTGCAACGGCAATGATTAAGAAAAAGAGAGCGGGAAGCAACTGTAGGGATTTGGGTTTTTGCGCACGGCAGTTGGAAAGAACAGACACGAACTGTCGGAACTTCCAAGGAAAAGTGAAAAGTTAGATGCTAGATGAACAAAAAGGGGGCAACTGAAGAGAAGACAAGACGATTGAAGACGAAGAGAAAAGGGCGGGGTATACAGGGCGCGAACAAATGATGGACTGCTAAAAGTTCGTTAGCGGAAGCAATGAGCATCAAAGACGATCGTTCGAGGATTGGACATTTTGCTTCCGCATAGAGGTTCCGACAGATGAGGAGCGAAAAGCACCTATACATAACCGTAATCCCTGATGATGGATGGGGTCGAGTTTTTGAAAAAGTTGCAGGAGAGGCCCGCAGAATTAATCTGGTCACCATAATCTAGCTTCGATAAAATTAGGGCTGAATAAAGTAACAGTATGTGTAGTAATAATAATAGTTATGGTAGTAAGTGTAGCAGCAACAGCATCACTATCAGCAATAATAACAGTAGATGTAGAGGGAGTGGTAGTGCATTTTACACACGTCGTCGTCACATTCTCTTTTATTTACAGATGAAGTAGACATTACTAAAGGTAAACCTTGCCAGAGAGACTATTGTCACACCCTGTGTTATTATATGCTGGGATGCTAAAACAAAAACATTCCTAAATTCAGAGGCACTTCACATGTTCAAGAAATATCAAAGTATTTTATGCACAACGGCATAATGAAGTTACAAATTTTAACTAACACAATTCACATAGAGGTAGATGAGCACCAGCTAGCAAGTGGCCATGGATAAGGTGTGTATGAATACGAATGTCTGGATTGAGGATTTACCTTGAGTAAGCCAGTAAGTCCACTCACTGCCTTGTTTTGTTCTTATGATCCTATAGTAAAAAAATATATATAGTATATACTGCTGAATCAGCCAAACCAGCAAACACATCTTAAAGAACACATTTATATTTAAAAAATGACAATATTATACTCATACCAGTCTGAAGAGGTGAATAAGGCGTGAGTGAGAGCAGATGATCATAATGAGCATCCCATGGTGGTTGTTGGTGATGAAGCTGAGGTCAGCATCACACTGGAAGATCACTGTACCCGACCACCACTCTGAGCACCTCATCAACGCCGCCGCTGGTTCTGACCACAAAGGCGCCATTGGGAAACTAATTACAAAATTTTCAATAGGAAAGTTTAATAGCCAACACTTCGTGACATATCTTCCTCAGTGGTCACCATCTGTGACTACTGCCCCTTCCCACAGCTCCACTAGTTGTCATAATACATCTATTTTCACGCCCTGCAGACGTTTTAGTTTAATATGTTTATTATGCACCCCATACCCATCCTGTGGGTGGTAGTCAAAAGATTACAGAGGTACATAATTGGTCCAGGGACTGGACTCCAAAGTTTTGATAGCTGAGCAAGTTACAGAGGTAATGAACTCACAATTTACAAAGGTAATGAACTCAAAATTTTTACAAAGGTAATGAACTCAGGTAGGTCTGGTCACAGAGGTAATGAACTCACAATTTACAAAGGTAATGAACTCACAATTTACAAAGGTAATGAACTCACAATTTACAAAGGTAATGAACTCCAGGTAGGTCTGGTCACAGAGGTAATGAACTCACAATTTACAAAGGTAATGAACTCACAATTTACAAAGGTAATGAACTCACAATTTAAAAAGGTAATGAACTCCAGGTAAGTCTGATCACAATCATGACAAGTTACAAAGGTATTTACAGATTACAGAGGTACGTAATGGGTCCAGGGACTGGGCCCCCAAAGTTTTGATAACTGAACTAGGTACATAGGTAATGAGCTCACAAGTTACATAGGTAATGAATTCTGTAAGAATGGTTACTTACGTTTATACATGGCTACAATCATGAACAAATTATAGTGTAATGAGCAATTCACACTTCCACACCCGGTCACAACTGCAATGAGTTATTGGTGCAAATATTGATTGTTGAGTCACATACACACACACACACACGAGCCTAGTTGATCAGGCCCTGATCCATCGGGAGGCCTGGTCGTGGACCGGGCCGCGGGGGCGTTGATCCCCGGAATAACCTCCAGGTAACCTCCAGGTAACACACACACCACCCCACACACACACACACACACACACACACACACACACACACACATACACACACACACACACACACACACACACACACACACACACACTCACACACACACACACCACACACACACACACACACACACACACACACACACACACACACACACACACACACATACACACACACACACATACACACACAGTTTAGTTTAATATCTTTATTATGCAGAGTGAGAAAGGTGGTAACGCAATGATGCACTCTCCTTCCATGCATGAAGCCATGAAAACCGGGGAGACAAGAATTGCTTAATTCTGTGCATAAGACGATTAAGAATCATCCTTTCGAATGTTTTTACACAAGCAGCTAGTAAGGGATATTGGGATAAATGAGTTTTGTTGATTGGGCTTCGGAATGGGAATGATGAGGCTATTGGTCCATGATTTAGGGAGCTCCCCAGTGACATAACTCATGTTATATAATTCAAGTAAAGGATTACCTGGTACTCGACACAGCAATCTGAGTATGTTGTAAGTAATACCATCCTCACCAGGCAACGTGGAGCTGCCCTTAGTTAGTGCTGCATCAAGTTCATAATTAGTGAAAGGAATGTTGCAGTCATCTGCCTTGCTGAGCATAAAGCAAACAAGTCTCTCCCTTGCATCATATTTGTCCATTAATTTCGCCTGTGTGGTACTGGGAAGACTGTCCTAGCTAGATGTAGCAGCCCAAGCACTGGCTAACTCATTCGCCCTATGCAAGGGATGAGGGTGCGCGATCTGCCCAGTTCTGTTACCCTTAATTCTATTTATGTCCCTCCATGCCCGGCTAAGTGGGGTGTGAGCATTAAGACCATTGACAAATTGTTCCCAGTCTGTTTGCCGCAGCTCTGTCATACGCTCTCTGGCAGCAGCAAGGGCAGTTTGGAAGAGGCTCAGCATTTCAGGGGTACGATGGTTTCTATAGGCTAGGCCTAGTCTGCGAGCAGTACGTTTCAATGTTCGAAGTTTAGAATCATTGTAATAGGTATGGTTTTTATAAGACTTATGATTATTATGGAAGTCATTTGGATTTAGAGTAGTAGGAGGTTTCAGAGGCGGCTCTAAGAAGTTCTGAATACTGCTCACAAGGTCATTGTTAAAAGTCTCGACAGAGGTACACTCATAGGAATTATACCAGTCAGTCACATGTGCAACAAAGTCATCATGTTGATCAGGGGAAACATTAAGACGTTTCCGTTTGAATATCCCACCAGGGAGGATAGTATCACTAATATCTAGAGAGGTTAGCCTTGGGAAATGATCAAACGCTATATCTGTTACAATGGAAGACTCACAGCTGGCAGAAGTAATGTTGAAGCCACGACAGAGATCAAGGACACCTCCATAGATATGTGTGGGTTCAAGGTCACCTACAATTTGCACATTATCATGACTGGGATCCTCTCCAAGATACGATACTACGTGCCGCAAACTGCCCTTCTCACACTATACCATTCACTTATATATCCATACCTCACCTATGCTATCTGTGCTTGGGGTTCAACTGCAGCAACACACCTAAAGCCAATAATAACCCAACAAAAAGTCGCAGTAAGAATAATCACTAAATCCCATCCCTGGCAACACCCCCCCCCCCCACTCATCATAGATCTAAACTTACTCCCTGTTCAGTACATCCACACTTACTACTGTGCAATCTACATCTACAGGGCCTTAAATTCCAATATTAACCTTGACCTAAAACGCTTTCATTATAGTTGTGACAGACCCCACAGGCACAACACCAGACACAAACATCTCTATGACATTCCCCGTGTCCGACTAAGCCTTTACAAAAATTCAATGTATGTCAAAGGCCCTAAAATCTGGAACACCCTATCTGAAAATTCTAAAACTGCAGACACATTCATCACCTTCAAAACTACCATCAGAAAACATCTTATCTCCCCGATACACCCTGTCAACTAACTACACGAATACCACCTGGTGGTTAACACTTACACTCACTCACCCATTTGACCATAAACAGAAATATCAATCTCAATCTCAAAATAATGAATCTTAACTAGTCATAAGTTGGCCTGTGATACTCCAATACTGAAACTATGTACTGTGCCAAAACAAAAGCATTCACATTGCTAAACTCACAAACTAGTATTTAGTCACTTAGCCATAATACCAACTAACCTCATAATTTTGTAATATTTTAAACTTAAGATTTAATCTAAGTCTGCTCGAAATGCCTAGCCATGCTAGGTGTTCTAGTGGTACACTCTGTAATTATTATTATTTTTAATTATTTTACTGTTTAAGAGTGACAACAGTTGATTGCCATTACGATTACCAAACTGAGAGTTTCCAATGCTTTTGTGTCTTGCATTATAATCACCAATAATAAGAGTAGGCTCAGAATGAGCACAAGTTGGGAGCTCCAAGTAATTAAACTTATCAGCAGGAGCATACAAGTTAAATATGTTGAGAGCAGAGTTCCCAATATAAATCCTAGCACCGTGATATTGTAGCCCCTCTGTTTTCTTATGTGCAAGAAGTTGATGGGAAGTGATTTTTTAATATATAGAAAAACAAGAATTAGTAGATTTGAGGTTATATGCAACAAACGATGGCAATTTAGGGGGTTGGGATTTTTCAGGGACTCTGCACCCCTTGTAGACACACATATATCAATGGATTCAGTGGTTACTTTATGTTGCAGGTCAGAAAATCTTTTCCTAAGTGACGAAATATTCCAACTTAAAATGGATAGTTTATACGAGTTTGGTTCCATTATAAAAGTCCAGGGAGAATAAAGGCAGCTTCGTCATTTTGGAAGTATGTATTAGCAAGAATGCTCCTCAAACAATAAACCTTGCCATCACATAACTACTACTACCACAACTACCACCAACTACTACTAATACCACCACTACCATTACTACCTACAACAATTCTATTGTGCTTTTACATCTCACACTAACACTTATATATACCCTCTAACAGCTTGACAAAGCTCATGGAGAACAAAACGTTGCCACAAAAAATGCCGCCTTGGTTACACATGTCCTATTGCCTAAGAAAACTGTTGGTGTATAAGAAATCCATGTAAATTGTGAAGGGGGACTATGGGGGGAGGGGATATATATAGAACAGGATATGAGGATGGGTTGTGAGATGAAAAAAAAAAATCGTAAATTTATGTACGTAAGAGAAGAAACTGAAATTTCCTGACGCAGTTATTATGTAAACAACACCTGACGCACAGTTATGTAAACAACACCTGACGCACAGTTATGTAAACAACACCTGGCGCACCTGGAGTTTACCTGGAGAGAGTTCCGGGGGTCAACGCCCCCGCGGCCCGGTCTGAGACCAGGCCTCCTGGTGGATCAGAGCCTGATCAACCAGGCTGTTGCTTGCTGGCTGCACGCAAACCAACATACGAGCCACAGCCCGGCTGATCCGGAACTGACTTTAGGTGCTTGTCCAGTGCCAGCTTGAAGACTGCCAGGGGTCTGTTGGTAATCCCCCTTATGTGTGCTGGGAGGCAGTTGAACAGTCTCGGGCCCTGACACTTATTGTAATGGTCTCTTAACGTGCTAGTGACACCCCTGCTTTTCATTGGGGGGATGGTGCATCGTCTGCCAAGTCTTTTGCTTCGTAGTGGGTGATTTTCGTGTGCAAGTTCGGTACTAGTCCCTCTAGGATTTTCCAGGTGTATATAATCATGTATCTCTCCCTCCTGCGTTCCAGGGAATACAGGTTTAGAACCTCAAGCGCTCCCAATAATTGAGGGTGTTTTATCTCCGTTATGCGCGCGCCGTGAAAGTTCTCTGTACATTTTTCTAGGTCGGCAATTTCACCTGCCTTGAAAGGTGCTGTTAGTGTGCAGCAATATTCCAGCCTAGATAGAACAAGTGACCTGAAGAGTGTCATCATGGGCTTGGCCTCCTAGTTTTGAAGGTTCTCATTATCCATCCTGTCATTTTTCTAGCAGATGCGATTGATACAATGTTATGGTCCTTGAAGGTGAGATCCTCCGACATGATCACTCCCAGGTCTTTGACGTTGGTGTTTCGCTCTATTTGTGGCCAGAATTTGTTTTGTACTCTGATGAAGATTTAATTTCCTCATGTTTACCATATCGAGTAATTGAAATTTCTCATCGTTGATACTTCATATTGTTTTCTGCAGCCCACTGAAAGATTTGGTTGATGTCTGCCTGGAGCTTTGCAGTGTCTGCAATGGAAGACACTGTCATGCAGATTCGGGTGTCATCTGCAAAGGAAGACACGGTGCTGTGGCTGACATCCTTGTCTATGTCGGATATAAGGATGAGGAACAAGATGGGAGCGAGTACTGTGCCTTGTGGAACAGAGCTTTTCACCGTAGCTGCCTCGGACTTTACTCTGTTGACGACTACTCTCTGTGTTCTGTTAGTGAGGAAATTATAGATCCATCGACCGACTTTTCCTGTTATTCCTTTAGCACGCATTTTGTGCGCTATTACGCCATGGTCACACTTGTCGAAGGCTTTTGCAAAGTCTGTATATATTACATCTGCATTCTTTTTGTCTTCTAGTGCATTAGGACCTTGTCGTGTGGTCCAATAGTTGAGACAGACAGGAGGACCTTTTTAAAACCCATTTTCCCCGGGTTGTGAAAACTGAGGGTTTTAGATGCGGGGTGTCTTGTTTCTTGGCCCTTTAAAAGATTTTTATGATATGGGATGTTAGTGCTATTGGTCTGATTTTTTGGTTTTGCTTTACGCCCCCTTTGTGGGTGGGGCTATGTTGTTTTTTTTTTAGTAACTGTGGGACGACCCCCCGGTCTATGCTCCCTCTCCATAGGAGGGAAAAAGGCTCGTGTGGGGCTTCTTGCAGTTCTTGATGAACACAGGTTCCAGAGTTGGCCCTGGGGCAGAGTGCAGGGGCAATGTCTTTATGCCTGTTCAAATCATTTGCGTCGGGTAAATGGTAGGTTTTTGTTAATCAAATTTTTGGCTCCCCAAAAAAAATTCATTTTGATTTCGATCTCTTGGGGTTAGCGGTTGAAAAACTGAGTCTATTGGGATTGGTGCTCACTCTTTTCCCTTGTTGTCATCTGTGTGGGCCCCCATTTTTTTAAGTAGGGGCCCAATACTGGCGTTGTTCTCGATTTTGATTTGGCATAGGAAAGAAATACTTTGGGTTTCTTTCGTTTTCATTTATGGTTTTAGTTTTCCGCGTTTTCCTGACTCCAAAAGGATTCTTTTAGCTTTAATTTCGATGCTTGCTATTTCCTGCCAGTGTCTCCCT
Source organism: Cherax quadricarinatus (assembly GCF_026875155.1). NCBI lineage: Eukaryota > Metazoa > Arthropoda > Malacostraca > Decapoda > Parastacidae > Cherax > Cherax quadricarinatus. The sequence goes on along the minus strand of NC_069431.1, from coordinate 17,013,477 downwards.
AGCATTTCAGATATATTGACCCTTTTAGCCGCTTGTTATTTTTTTTCCCTGGCCTGTAAAGGGAGCGCCCGTTTTTCTGTTTTACTCTACCCTCCTTTTTTTAGAGGTAACCTTTTGCTACATCGATGCTAACGGTTAATTTTCTAGGCAAAGTTGGGTCTGTGTTGTTTATATTTCCCCCTTATTCGGTTAGGACTTGGTTTTTTGGGCCCACAACACCTGACGAAAAGTTATGTAAACAAACCGACGCACAGTTTGTAAAAAAACTGGCGCACGTTATGTAAACAACACCCGACGAAGTTAGTAAACAACACCTGACGCACAGTTATTTATGTAAACAACACCTGACGCCATTTTGTAAACAAAAATGGCGCACAGTTATGTAAAAACCCTGGCGCCAGTTTTGTAAACAACACTGACGCACAGTTTTGTAAACAAAACCTGGCGCACAGTTATGTAAACAACCCTGACGCACGTTATGTAAACAACACCTGACCCACAGTTATGTAAACAAACTGACGCACAGTTATGAAAACACCTGACGCCAGTTATGTAAACAACACCTGAGCAAGTTTTTGTAAACAACACTGACCACATTTGTAAACAACACCCGACGCACAGTTTTGTAAACAACACCGACGCACAGTTTGTAAACAAACCTGACGCACAGTTTGTAACAAACACCTGACGCACAGTTATGTAAAAACACCTGGGGCCCCATTATGTAAAAACCTACCCAGTTAGTAAACAACATGCGCACGTTTTGTAAACAAAACCCTGACGCACAGTTTTGTAAACAACCTGACGCCCCGTTTTGTAAACAACACCGATGCAGTTATTAAAAAAAAACCCGATGCACAGTTATGTAAACAAACCCCTGACGCCCCAGTTATTAAAAACACCCGACGCACGTTTTGTTCAAAAAATTTCCCATGTACACAACATACCTACATACCTGGGCCATACAACATACCTCTACCTGGGGCACATACAACATACCTAATACCCGGGTCACATACAACTACCTAATACCCGGGTCACATACAACATACCCACATACCTGGGTCACATACAACATCCTACATACCCGGGTCACATACAACATACCTACATGCTTGGGTCACATACAACATACCTACATACCTGGGTCACATACAACATACCTACATGCTTGGATCACATATAACATACCTACATGCTTGGGTCACATATAACATACCTACATACCTGGGTCACATACAACATACCTACATGCTTGGGTCACATACAACATACCTACATACCTGGGTCACATACAACATACCTACATGCTTGGGTCACATACAACATACCTACATGCTTGGATCACATATAACATACCTACATGCTTGGGTCACATACAACATACGTACATGCTTGGGTCACATACAACATACCTACATACCTGGGTCACATACAACATACCTACATGCTTGGGTCACATACAACATACCTACATGCTTGGATCACATATAACATACCTACATACCTGGGTCACATACAACATACCTACATACCTGGGTCACATACAACATACCTACATGCTTGGATCACATATAACATACCTACATGCTTGGGTCACATACAACATACCTACATCCTGGTCACATAAACATACCTACATGCTTGGGTCACATACAACATACCTACATGCTGGGTCACATACAACATACCTACATGCTTGGTCACATACTAACATACCTACATACCTGGTCACATTCAAACATACCTACATACCTGGGTCACATACAACATACCTACATGCTTGGTCACATACAACATACCTACATACTGGGTCACATACAACATACCTACATGCTTGGTCACATATAACATACCTACTAGCTTGGGTCACATAATAACATACCTACATACCTGGGTCACATACAACATACCTACATGCTTGGGTCACATACAACATACCTACATACTGGGTCACATACAACATACCTACATGCTTGGGTCCCCTACAACATACCTACATGCTTGGATCACATATAAAATACCTACATGCTTGGGTCACATACAAAATACCTACATACCTGGGTCACATACAACATACCTACATGCTTGGGTCAAACAACATACTTACATGCAGGGGTCATATACAACATACCTACATGCTTGGGCACATAAAAACATACCTACATGCTGAGGTCACACAGCATACCCACACGCAGGGGGTCATACACAACATACCTGCATGCTGGGGGTCATACACAACATACCTGCATGCTGGGGGTCATACACAACATACCTGCATGCTGGGGGTCATACACCACATACAGCTGCCGCCTGTATAACCCCTGCACCAGCTGAGTGACCAGCTGGCTCCAGTTGCTTGACCCACGACCCACGATCCTCCTCACTTGTGACGCTACCTCTTGATCATGGGTGGAGTATGTGGGCGTGGGTGAGGAATATGTGGGCGTCGGTGAGGAATATGTGGGCGTCGGTGAGGAATACGTGGGCGTGGGCGGGTTAGGTAGACAAGTCACCCAGCAATCTGTACAAAATAACCAAATAATAATAATAATAATAATAATAATAATAATATTAAGACAAGGGGAATATTGATATTATCAATAATTTTGACAAAATAATTACTCATACGATCCTTACAACACGGTCGTTAGGGTCGCTAAACCCGCAGGGGTCAAATAACGCCTGGGGAATAAAAGGCAAGCAAGTTCGATTCAAGGAAAGGGAGGATAAGACAAAATCCCTTCACCCGGCATCAAAAGAAGTACAGTACCAGGTATGATCAAGATGACAGTGTAGTAGAGTACCCGGGTTGATCAAGATGACAGTGTAGTAGAGTACCAGGTATGATCAAGATGACAGTGTAGTAGAGTACCAGGTATGATCAAGAAGACAGTGTAGTAGAGTACCAGGGATGATCAAAAAAGACAGTGTAGTAGAGTACCAGGGATGATCAAAAAGACAGTGTAGTAGAGTACCAGGTATGATCAAGATGACAGTGTAGTAGAGTACCAGGTATGATCAAAAAGACAGTTTTAGTAGGTACCAGGCATGATCAAGAAGACAGTGTAGTAGAGTACCAGGTATGATCAAAAAGACAGTGGTAGTAAGTACCAGGTATGATCAAGAAGACAGTGTAGTAGAGTACCAGGTATGATCAAGAAGGACAGTGTAGTAAAAGGGACCAGGTATGATCAAAAAGACAGTGTAGTAGAGTACCAAGTATGATTAAGATGACAGTGTAGTAGAGTAACCAATTATGATCAAGAAGACAGTGTGAAAAGGGGTACCCGGTATGATCAAGAAGACAGTGTAGTAGAGTACCAGGTATGATCAAGAAGACAATGTAGTAGAGTACCAAGTATGATCAAGATGACAGTGTAGTAAATACCCAAATTTTGATCAAGATGACAGTGTAGTAGAGTACCAGGTATGATCTAAAAGACAGTGTAGTAGAGTAAACCCGGGAAAGATCAAGAAGACAGTGTAGTAGAGTACCAGGTATGATCAAGAAGAAAAGTGTAGTAGAGTACCAGGTATGATCAAGAAGACAGTGTAGTAGAGTACCAGTATGATCAAGAAGACAGTGTAGTAGAGTACCAGGTTTTGATCAAGAAGACAGTGTGTAGAGTACCAGGTATGATCAAGAAGACAGTGTAATAAAGTAACCAGGTATGATCAAGAAGACAATGTAATAGAGTACCCGGTATGAAACAAGAAGACAGTGTAGTAGAGTACCAGGTATGATCAAGAAGACAGTGTAGTAGAGTACCAAGTATGATCAAGAAAGACAGTGATCAGATCAGATCTTACTCCTAAACCAATATTTTTTCATAGTGACTATCTGTCCATTTAACTTTGTTTACCATTAATTTTAGTCCCCTTATATATTTTTTCCCTTTTTTTAGCTTTATATAACTACCTTAGTTCATACATTCACAATTGTTAAAATAATCAAGGTGCTTTCTCAGGTGCTAAAGTGTAATAAGTTCACTATTTTGCCATTATATTCCAAAACTCATTTATTTGATTACCACTTTATTGTTCACCACAACTTATATTAGTCCCTTTTAAATATTATAATTTTATATTATAATTCTAACTTTAAAGAATTACCTTAAAGTACTACCTACTATCATATTCCCAAGCTCCATTATTTGATTCATCACTTTATTTGTTCACCACAAATTATTTTAGCCCCTTTTTTAATTGTCTCCTTTTTTTTAGCTTTAAAAAACTACCTTAGCTCTTATTTTTAAAATTTGTTAAATAATTCAGGTGCTATTTTTTAGCTTTAGAATATTTACTTTGTTTTATACTTAATTCTAACTATAGATTCACTACAAATCTTATGATTACAAGCATTGATCCTGATACCAACCTTTTTGAATGACTTAAATGAATCAAACAGTTACTGTAATTACTACACAGCAGAACAATCAAGGCACTTCTCAGAGCCAACAAAAAACATAACTGTCTTTAACTACAATATCAGATCTTTAAGAAAGCATTACGATGACCTCATAGCATTACTAAATTCCTTGCATGCCAAATATGTCCATCATTACACTAACTGAAACCTGGCTAAAGCCTGATACTACAGATGTCTATGCCATTCCTGGTTACACAGCCATACACAACTGTGGGCCAGACCAAAAAGGGGGGTGGCACAGCTATATATACTCAGACCAACTAGAATGTATCACTAATACTTGCACAAGGGATGAACATGGGGAATATATAATAGCTAAATTCAAATCCAAATACCTAAAAAAAACCTCTCACATTGATAAACATTACAGAGTTCTACAGTCAAACATTACCCAAATTTTAGTCAAAACCTAGGAAGTATGATAACTGATGCAGCATGAACAAAGATCACTTTACTACTCTCAGGTGACTTCAATATAAATCTCCTGCAAGACCAGGACCCACACTTTACTGAATTCACAAACAATGAGAAAACTGCATGTTGCTACCAACAGTAAAAAAACCTACAAGGTTTACGGAGACTAGTGTTTCCCTACTTGACCACATCTGGACCAACACCTATCCCTTTAAAATCGGGCATAATTACAGATAATTTACCACAGACCACTACCCTACTTTCCTCAAAAACAACTCTTGGTAAATTACCCCAAGACACTACTAAAGTCACCTTCAGACTTCACAAGAGGCAGCCATTAATAACTTCACAACAGCAGTAACAAACATTGACTGGCACACTGAGCTAGAAATCTATACAGATATGACGAATGTTTTAATAATTTTCTAAAAAAGACCCAATACCTCTATAACAAGCACTGCCCTAAAAAAACTAAACAGATGACAGCTAAGAGACTAAACAGTCCCTGGCTAACACCCAGCATTCTCAAATCCATAAATACAAAAAAACCGATATAAAAAACAGTACAGAATGGGTCCACATAACCAGAGACCAAAAAAAAACGTTACTCGTCAATCCTAACCAGCCTGATAAGAAGGGCAAAAAAAATTGTATTATGAGAACAGATTATCCAACTTACGAGGTGATGTAAAAAAAGACCTGGAAAACCCAATCAAAAATTTTCTGGGAACAAAAAAAGATATCACGAAATAGCGAAATAAAATTAGCAAAATCAGATGAACCCCAACTCCCACCAACAGAAACAGCAAACAGATCAATGATTTCTTTCCACTATAGGACAAAACCTTGCCAATAAAATCCCAAGCTTAGATACTCCACCAAATGACTACCTCACTGGCAACTACCGAACACACTTTTCCCTAGCTCCGACAAACCCATACGAAGTCTACCTTATTATCAACGCACTAAAAAACAAGGCAGGAGATTTAAATACCTTTACCATCCTTTATATACAAAAAAGTGTCACAAGTGCTATCACCATCATTGCAACACTTTTTAACAAATCCATTGAATCCTCCACCTTCCCTACAGTTCTCAAAATAGCAAGGGTCACCCCGATCCATAAAGGATGAGACCAAACAGAGTTGAATAACTATAGGCCAATATCCAAATTTACACCCTCTCTCAAAAATCTTCGAAAGATTAATTCATAAACGAATCTACTCCTACCTCATCTCCCAAAACATACTCAACCCCTGCCAATTTGGATTCAGGCCTAATAAAAATACTAATGATACTATTATACACATGCTAGAACATATATACACTGCAATAGAGAAAAAAGAAGTCCCACTGGGGATCATCATTGACTTACGTAAAGCTTTTGATACAGTTGACCATGACTTGCTCCACCTAAAATTGTCACACTATGGTATAAGAGGGCACTCCCTCAACTACCTCAAGTCATACCTCAGCAACAGAAGCCAAAATGTGTACGCAAATGGGGGAAGCTCTTCGCACAACCAATTCAGTTGGTGTCCCACAGGGAAGTGGGCCTTTGGGCCCTCTTCTCTTTCTCCTTTTAAAATAAAATGACCCACCAAATGCTCGCAATTACTCAAACCACACTATTTGCAGATGACACTACATACGTCTTCTCTCACCCGAGCCCAGTCACGCTAGCCAATACTGTAAATACCGAATTACAGAAAATATCTACCTGGATGAGGACTAACAAACTTACACTAAACATTGACAAAACCTACTTCATTCGTTTGGTAACAGATCTACAGATGTCCCTCTTAACATAATGATAAACGGATTCACCTATCACAAAGCTAACAGAGGGAAAATTCTTAGGAATCCCCCTTGATAATAGACTCAAATTTTATACACATATACAACAAATTTCTAAGAAAATTTCCAAACTGTAGGCATACTATCGAAGATACGGTACTATGTTCCACAGTCAGCCCCCCTGTCCCTTTATCACTCTCTTATTTACCCCTATCTCACCCATGGAAATTTTTGCATGGGGCTCAACAACAACTAACCACTCAGGGCCACTAATTACCCAACAAAAGGCTGCAGTTAGAATGATAACAAATTCTCACTACAGGCAGCACACCCACCAATATTCAAAAAACTCAACCACTCACCATACAAAACATCCATACTTATTACTGCACCTATTACATACCTAGAACACTTAACTCTGATATTAACCCTCCCCTCAAACATCTTTCCTTTCCAACCTCACAGAAAAACATGACCATAACACAAGGCACAGATCACTCTTTGATGTTCCTCGTGTCCATCTCACGCTATGCAAAAACTTTAATACACAAAAAGGCCCTAAAATCTGGAATTCATTCCTGTAAATATAAAAGAAAACTACCTGTTTTTTAAATTCAAGTCTCTTCTCAAAGATCACTTACTCACCCAAAACCAAATAATACTGAATAACTGAACCTTAAAATTGTATATCTTAAATGTTTCTCACAATTATATCACATAAATGTTAAAACCCAAAACCCAATCTAACAGAATACTCCATTCGACTGAATGTACAGCAATGCATGCAACCATATGACCTGTCTTTGTAATACTCACTTATGCTTTATATTTATCTGTTTACAATAATGTCTTATCACTGATTTCATCATTGCTTAGTTAATCTTAAGTTAATTTTAAGCCAGCCCGTAATGCTATGCATATAAGTGGCTTTGGCATGCTGCTCTTACCTGTATTTTTTTGTACCTCTGTATATATGCTCAAATTACTAAATAAATAAATAAATAAAAAAATAAATAGTAGAGTACAAAGTATGATCAAGATGACAGTGTAGTAAAGTACCAGGTGTGATCAAGAAGACAGTGTAGTAAAGTACCAGGTGTGATCAAGAAGACAGTGTAGTAAAGTACCAGGTGTGATCAAGAAGACAGTGTAGTAAAGTACCAGGTGTGATCAAGAAGACAGTGTAGTAAAGTACCAGGTGTGATCAAGAAGACAGTGTAGTAGAGTAACCAAGTATGATCAAGATGACAGTGTAGTAGAGTACCAGGTGTGATCAAGAAGACAGTGTAGTAGAGTACCAAGTATGATCAAAAAGACAGTGTAGTAGAGTACAAAGTATGATCAAGAAGACAGTGTAGTAGAGTACCAAGTATGATCAAGATGACAGTGTAGTAGAGTACCAGGTGTGATCAAGAAGACAGTGTAGTAGAGTACCAAGTATGATCAAGATGACAGTGTAGTAGAGTACCAAAGTATGATCAAATGACAGTTTAGTAGAGTACCAAGTATGATCAAGATGACAGTGTAGTAGAGTACCAAGTATGATCAAGAAGACAGTGTAGTAGAGTACCAAATATGATCAAGAAGACAGTGTAGTAGAGTACCAACTATGATCAAGATGACAGTATAGTAGAGTACCAAATATGATCAAGAAGACAGTGTAGTAGAGTACCAAATATGATCAAGAAGACAGTGTAGAAGAGTACCAAGTATGATCAAGATGACAGTGTAGTAGAGTACCAAGTATGATCAAGATGACAGTGTAGTAGAGTACCAAGTATGATCAAGAAGAGAGGGTACAGCACACCACTGTACTGTACCTGTGCACTGTACCTGTGTACTGTACCTGTAGTAAGCAGCAGGAACCAGGCTACAATCAGCGTCATCTTCACCATGAGAAACTTCTTCGATTTTCTTATATTTTCTCTCAGTTCAAAGAGACAGTAACGATTACCAGTAATAATAACCGTCATAATAACTCTAATAAAATAAACAACAATAATAATAATAACACTACTAATAGCATAATAAAAATTATAAATAGCTTCAGAATGCGGGTTTTCTTTAATTTTGGTAAGATGCAAAATAATATGGGAGAATAAGTATGTACCAGAATGTTAAAATATGGTACAAAATACAGACAAGTTGATGAATAAGACACATGTGCAACAGTTGAGTATCTTAAGTGGTGAAACGTTTCGCCTACACGGTAGGCTTCCTCAGTCAAATACAGAGTGTAAGTTGAAGGCAACAGAAGTAGCGAGGTTAAAATGATATAATCAGTCCACGGACTGATTATATCATTTTTACCTCGTCATTTATAGTGACTTCAACTATACTCTGTATTTGACTGAGGAAGTCTACTGTGTAGGCGAAACGTTGAAACACTGAAGATACCCAACTGTTGCACATGTATATCATCATGAAGCAGAATAACTTGACCCAACATCTAGTTTTCCTCGCCATCATATATATCTCTATTCAAACGTCCAGCTGGGGCCAGATGCCACCTCAATGGCCCCCTTTTTTTTTACAGTTTAAGTTTTGTTACCTTTT
>NC_069431.1:16861531-17003778 GCF_026875155.1 Cherax quadricarinatus | reverse complement strand
GGAAAAACCCCCCAGCACCCCACTGTAAACGTATACGTGACATGCGGGGGGTCATGAGCTGTAACTGCAGGCTGCCTTAGCTTGTCCTGGCTAGCTTGGAGTGCTGCTTTCAAGCTTGCTTGAATGTGCTTGCTAGCCCGTGTCAACCACTTGGATATTTGTTTGTAGCAGGCAGGTAGGCACACAAGGAGACATATTCGTAAGATGAATGGAGTGCGGCACAGAGGACTGACACGGGCACTCAAGCATTTATGGGGTTTCTGGCAAAAACCGTTTCTAGACCATAAGAAAATAGAGGCGAATGGCTGAGTTCCAAATCGAGGAAGGAGGGGAGACAGGCGAGGTGGAGTGAAGGAAGGCCTCCCTACAGCCACTTCAAATCAACGTGTGTGTTTCACTAGTTTTATCACTGGTCACAGTTCACACGTAGAGTTCCAGCAGCAATTCAGCTGCGCTCCAACGATATTTGTTGCATGATGAGTTATCAGTCGGGTGAGATAAGCAGTTCTGATATAGAAGGCCTAGGACCTCACTCAACACACACATCCTCTCCCTCAACCACTCAGGCCTTACTGTGATGCGAAGACGAGAGAGTATTGTCTCCCAGCCTGGGTATCGATGACAGGAAGGCCAGAAACCCAAACTTGGTTTGATAGAATGAAATTTGTTATGAGTCATATCAGACCAACGTTGTTGCCAACGGTTGCGAAGGTGGGTAGCGATTACAGCAAATAGTCAGAATGGAATACCTTATATGAAACGGGTAGGTTATGTACTGCAGATCACGCAGCAGGGACCCAACAGAAAACGATTTCTTTATTTTTGCTAGTAATGCGGCATAACTAAAGTTGTATACGAAGAACTAGGGAATGAGGCAAATCAAATTTTTTTAATAGCTTGTAGCGCTGTTTAGACCCTTGTGTCTTAGCGCTTCTTTTTGATTATAATATAATAATAATTAATAGCTTGTAAAAGCACTGAAGGAGTTTGAGACGATTACAAACTTTAAAGTAGGCATAGATGTAATACGGGTAATTTGCAATTCTCAGTAGTAGTAACCAGTTACCAGTAACCAGTGTACCAGTAGATGACTCACTACCAACCGTCTCTGCCTGAGTCACTGTCTGTATTCATATTGTGCTGACCACAGCAGTATTCAAAGACCCCCTCACATATGGGTACTGTGGCGGCCAGTCAGTCACACGAGAGTGAGCAAGGAGATAGGTACAGCTGTTTGGGCGCTACCCACATTATCCGTAATTATACGTACTTCCAGCCTACGTGAGTATTACTTTACCCTATCCACGTGTTCGAACTCCCACATGATAAACACTTCATAAATCAACAGCAGAATTTACAAGAGTCGCAAACACTCGAGCAAAGCCAATCCAAAATCAAAGTAGGTTTCGAGAGTTATGCTGACTAACTTTAACAAAACGTCTGCAATGCCAAAGCTTGATCAAAGTTTGTTGATCCTTATCGAGTAATTGAACATATCACTGGTAATAAGTATAAGGTTAGAGAGTTTAGTATTGGTCAGTATAAAAGTTCGCTTTTTAGTTCATTTTAAAATTTGTAGTGATGATATTGATTTTCCCCAAAACCCAGATAATGTAAACAGCTTTTAACCCAATTCCTCCTGACCCTTTGTACTTCTTCCTCTGATACTCAGCCCGACGATCAAATAAAATGTCTTTAAATTCCCAAAAGAAACCAAACAGGTTTTGAGAAACCCAAAAAGTATCTTTTTGTAACTTCCAATTCAGATTTCCCAAAAATTTACAGCATGAGTTACCAGTGCTACGAGTTTGATCCTCCCAGAGATACACCCTTTTGGGCATATGTCAATCTTACCCTAGCAGAGTTGGGGTTAAAATGTAAAAAACCCTTTTATTGATAATTAACATTTATCAATTATAAAGTATTAAAAATTTTTTTTTTTTGTGTTCCGTTCTTCCAAAATTCTGAGATTTAACGTTTTAAAAATTTGATGCCCCGAATCTCCCTTTCGGGTTAAAACTATTTTTGTAATTTTCCTTCCTAGAATCCGTAAAATCACTTAAATTACAGTTTCGATCGATCAAATTTTTTTTTTTCACTTGTAATTAAACGTTGAGTTTCATTTGTGAGTTTCATTTGTTGAGTTTCATTCGATGAGTGTGCTATATTATCCCTTGTATTGCATTACAGTTTCGTTACGTAAGCTTCCATTCCAATGTTCTACTTTGTATGTTATAATGTTCAATTGTTGTGTACTTTGACATTGTATAGAATCAGCCCAAAGCCGTACACCTGCCATCTCTAGTTTGTATTAGTTGTATGTCGGGACGACATACGTTGGGCGTCGCCGAGCTCTCAGTAGTAGTAACAGTTACCAGTAACCAGTGAAACCAGTAGATGACTCACTACCAACCGTCTCTGCCTGAGTCACTTGTCTGTATTCATATTGTGCTGACACAGCATATTCAAAGACCCCCTCACTTTATGGGTACTGTGGGCGGCAGTCAGTATACGAGAGTGAGCAAGGAGATAGGTTACGGTGTTTGGGCGCTACCCACATTATCCGTAATTATACGTACTTCCAGCCTCGTGAGTTTTTACTTTACCCTATCCACGTTTCGAACTCCCACATGATACAATAAAGAAGGGCATAAAATTCAGCCGAGTCTAATAAATGACCTCGCACCACACTGTCAAGAAACATGCTCCAAACACAACACCATCAGAAGATTTAGAACCATCAGGGTACACTGCAAGGGCCCAATGATTAAGAAAAAGAGAGCGGGAAGCAACTGTAGGGATTTGGGTTTTTCGGCACGGCAGTTGGAAAGAACAGACACGAACTGTCGGAACTTCCAAGGAAAAGTGAAAAGTTAGATGCTAGATGAACTTTAAAAAGGGGGAAACTAAAGAGAAGAAAAGGGAGCGATTAAAAGACGAAGAGGAAAAGGGGCGGAGTATACAGGGGCGCGAACAAATGAGGGGACTGCTAACGTTCGTTAGCGGAAGCAATGAGCATCACGACGATCGTTCGAGGATGGGACATTAGTTTCCCGATAGAGGTTCTCGACAGATGAGGAGCAAAAAGCACCTATACATAACCGTAATCCCTGATGAGGGATGGGATCGAGTTTAGAAAAAGTTGCAGGAGAGGCCGCAGAATATATCTGGTCACCATAATCTAGCTTCGATAAAATTGGGGGCTGAAAAAAGAAAACAGTATGTGTAGTAATAATAATAGTTAGGGTAGTAAGTGTAGCAGCAACAGCATCACTATCAGCAATAATAACAGTAGATGTAGAGGTAGTGGTAAGTGCATTTTACCCCACGTCGTCGTCACATTCTCTTTTATTTACAGTTGAAGTAGACATTACAAAAGGAAAACCTTTGCCAGAGAGACTATTGTCACACCCTGTGTTATTATATGCTGGGATGCTAAAACAAAAACATTCCTAAATTCAGAGGCATTTTCACATGTTCAAGAAATATCAAAGTATTTTATGCACAACGGCATAATGAAGTTACAAATTTTAACTAACACAATTCACATGAGGTAGAGAGCACCAGCTAGCAAGTGGCCATGGATAAGGTGTGTATGAATACGAATGTCGGGATTGGGGGATTTACCTTGAGTAAGCCAGTTAAGTCCACTCACTGCCTTGTTTTGTTCTTATGATCCTATAGTAAAAAATATAAAATAGTATATATGCTGAATTCAGCCAAAACCAGCAAACACCCTCTTAAAGAACACAAATTTTTATTTAAAAATGACAATATTATACTCATACCAGTCTGAAGAGGTGAATAAGGCGTGAGTGAGAGCAGATGATCATAATGGGGCATCCCATGGTGGTTGTTGGTGATGAAGCTGAGGTCAGATCACACTGGGGAAGATCACTGTACCCGACCACACTCTGAGCACCTCATCAAAGCCGCCGCTGGTTTTGACCACAAAGGCGCCATTGGGAAACTAATTACAAAATTTTTTAATAGGAAAGTTTAATAGCCAACACTTCGTGACATATCTTCCTCAGTGGTCACCATCTGTGACTACTGCCCCTTCCCACAGCTCCACTAGTTGTCATAATACATCTATTTTCACGCCCTGCGGGCGTTTTAGTTTAATATGTTTATTATGCACCCCATACCCATCCTGTGGGTGGTAGTCCAAAAGATTACGAGGTACATAATGGTCCAGGGACTGGACTCCAAAGTTTTGATAGCTGAGCAAGTTACAGAGGGAATGAACTCACAATTTACAAAGGTAATGAACTCACAATTTTTCAAAGGTAATGAACTCCGGTAGGTCTGGTCACAGAGGGAATGAATCACAATTTACAAAGGTAATGAACTCACAATTTTCAAAGGTAATGAATCACAATTTCAAGGTAATGAACTCCAGGTAGGTCTGGTTTACAGAGGTAATGAACTCACAATTTACAAAGGTAAAGAACTCACAATTTCAAAGGTAATGAACTCACAATTTACAAAGGTAATGAACTCCAGGTAAGTCTGATCCAATCATGACAAGTTACAAAGGTTTTACGATTACAGAGGTACGTAATGGGTCCAGGGACTGGGCCCCCAAGTTTTGATAACTGAACTAGGTACATAGGTAATGAGCTCACAAGTTACATAGGTAAAGAATTCTGTAAGAATGGTTACTTACGTTTAACATGGCTACAATCATGAACAAATTATAGTGTTAAAGAGCAATTCACACTTCCACCACCCGGTCACAACTGCAATGAGTTATTGGTTTCAAATATTGATTGTTGAGTCACATACACACACACACACACGAGCTAGTTGATCAGGCCCTGTCCATCGGGAGGCCTGGTCGTGGACCGGGCCCCCGGGGGCGTTGATCCCCGGAATAACCTCCAGGTAACCTCCAGGTAACACACACACACACACACACCACAACACACACACACACAAAACCCCACACACACAACACATACACACACACACACACACACACACACACCACACACACTCACACACACACACACACACACACACACACACACACACACACACACCACCCCACACACACAACACACACACACACATACACACACACACACATACCACACAGTTTAGTTTAATATCTTTATTATGGGAGAGTAGAAAGGTGGTAACGCAATGATGCACTCTCCTTCCATGCATGAAGCCATGCAACCGGGGAGACAGAATTGCTTAATTCGTGCATAAGACGATTAAGAATTTATCCTTTCGAATGTTTTTACACAAGCAGCTAGTAAGGGATATTGGGATAAATGAGTTTTGTTGATTGGGCTTCGGAATGGGAATGATGAGGCTATTGGTCCATGATTTAGGGAGCTCCCCGTGACATAAAACTCATGTTATATAATTCAAGTAAAGGTTTAAACCTGGTACTCGACACAGCAATCTGAGTATGTTGTAAGTAATACCATCCTCACCAGGCAACGTGGAGCTGCCCTTAGTTAGTGCTGCATAAGTTCTAATTAGTAAAAGGAATGTTGCAGTCATCGGGCCTTGCTGAGCATAAAGAAAAACAAGTCTCCCCCTTGCATCATATTTGTCCATTAATTTCGCCTGTGTGGTACTGGGAAGACTGTCCTAGCTAGATGTAGCAGCCCAAGCACTGGCTAATCATTGGCCCTATGCAAGGGATGAGGGTGCGCGATCTGCCCAGTTCTGTTACCCTTAATTCTATTTATGTCCCTCCATGCCCGGCTAAGTGGGGTGTGAGCATTAAGACCATTGACAAATTGTTCCCAGTCTGTTGCCGCAGCTCTGTCATACGCTCTCTTGGCAGCAGCAAGGGCAGTTTGGAAGGGGCCCTTCAGCATTTCAGGGGTACGATGGTTTCTATAGGCTAGGCCTAGTCTGCGAGCAGTACGTTTCAATGTTCGAAGTTTTAGAATCATTGTAATGGGTATGGTTTTTATAAGACTTATGATTTATATGGAAGTCATTTGGATTTAGAGTAGTAGGAGGTTTCAGAGGCGGCTCTAAGAAGTTCTGAATACTGCTAAACAAGGTCATTGTTAAAAGTCTCGACAGAGGTACACTCATAAAATTATACCAGTCGTCACAGGGTGCAACAAAGTCATCATGTTGATCAGGGGAAACATTAAGACGTTTCCGTTTGAATATCCACCAGGGGGATAGTATCACTAATATCTAGAGAGGTTAGCCTTGGGAAATGATAAAACGCTATATCTGTTACAATGGAAGACTCACAGCTGGCAGAAGTAATGTTGAAGCCACGACAGAGATCAAGGACACCTCCCATAGATATGTGGGGGTTCAAGGTCACCTAAAATTTTTGCACATTATCAGACTGGGATCTCTCCAAGATACGATACTACGTGCCCGCAAACTGCCCTTCTCACACTATACCATTCATTTTATATATCCATACCTCCCCTATGCTATCTGTGCTTGGGGTTCAACTGCAGCAACACACCAAAAGCCAATAATAACCCAACAAAAAGTCGCAGTAAGAATAATCACTAAATCCCATCCCTGGCCCCCCCCCCCCCCACCATCATAGATCTAACTTTCTCCCTGTTCAGTACATCCCACTTACTTTCTGTGCAATCTACATCTACAGGGCCTTTAAATTTCCCAAAATTAACCTTGACCTAAAACGCTTTCATTATAGTTGTGACAGACCCACAGGCCAACACCAGACACAAACATCTCTATGACATTTTCCCCCTGTCCGACTAAGCCTTTACAAAATTCAATGTATGTCAAAGGCCCTAAAATCTGGAACACCCTATCTGAAAATTCTAAAACTGCAGACACATTCTCACCTTCAAAACTACCATCAGAAAACATCTTATCTCCCCGATACACCCTGTCAACTAACTACACGAATACCACCTGGTGGTTAACACTTACACTCACTCACCCATTTGACCATAAACAGAAATATCAATCTCAATCTCAAAATAATGAATCTTAACTAGTCATAAGTTGGCCTGTGATACTCCAATACTGAAACTATGTACTGTGCCAAAACAAAAGCTTCACATTGCTTTAAAATCACAAAACTAGTATTTAGTCACTTAGCCATAATACCAACTAACCTCATAATTTTGTAATATTTTAAACTTAAGATTTAATCTAAGTCTGCTCGAAATGCCTAGCCATGCTAGGTGTTCTAGTGGTACACTCTGTAATTATTATTATTTTTAATTATTTTACTGTTTAAGAGTGACAACAGTTGATTGCCATTACGATTACCAAACTGAGATTTTCCAATGCTTTTGTGTCTTGCATTATAATCACCAATAATAAGAGTAGGTCAAAATTTGAGCACAAGTTGGGAGCTCCAAGTAATTAAACTTATCAGCAGGAGGCATACAAGTTAAATATGTTGAGAGCAGAGTTCCCAATATAAATCCTAGCACCGGGGATATTGTAGCCCCTCTGTTTTCTTATGTGCAAGAAGTTAAATGGGGAAGTGATTTTTTAATATATAGAACACAAGAATTGTAGATTTTGGGGTTATATGCAACAAAAACGATGGCAATTTAGGGGGTTGGGATTTTTCGGGGAAATCTGCACTCTTGTAGACACACAATATCAATGGATTAAAGTGGTTACTTTATGTTGCAGGTCAGAAATCTTTTCCTAAGTGACGAAATATTCCAACTTAAAATGGATAGTTTTACGAGTTTGGTTCCATTATAAAAGTCCAGGGAGAATAAAGGCAGCTTCGTCATTTTGGAAGTATGTATTAGCAAGAATGCTCCTCAAAACAATAAACCTTGCCATCACTTTACTACAAATACCACAACTACCACCACTACTACTAATACCCCCAAACTACCATTACTACCTAAAACAATTCTATTGTGCTTTTACATCTCACACTAACACTTATATATACCCTCTAACAGCTTGACAAAGCTCATGGAAAAAAAACGTTGCCACAAAAAATGCCGCCTTGGTTAAAACATGTCCTATTGCCAAAGAAAACTGTTGGTGTATAAAAATCCCATGTAAATTGTGAAGGGGGACTATGGGGGGAGGGGATATATAGAACAGGATATGAGGATGGGTTGTGAGATGATAAAAAAAATCGTAAATTTATGTACGTAAGAGAAGAAAACTAAAATTTTCCTGGACGCAGTTATTATGTAAACAACACCTAAACGCACAGTTATGTAAACAACACCTGACGCACAGTTATGTAAACAACACCTGGCGCACCTGGAGTTTACCTGGAGAGAGTTCCGGGGGTCAACCCCCCCGCGGCCCGGTCTGGACCAGGCCTCCTGGTGGATCAGAGCCTGATCAACCGGCTG
Source organism: Cherax quadricarinatus (assembly GCF_026875155.1). Classification (NCBI taxonomy): domain Eukaryota; kingdom Metazoa; phylum Arthropoda; class Malacostraca; order Decapoda; family Parastacidae; genus Cherax; species Cherax quadricarinatus. The sequence continues at coordinate 16,995,466 of NC_069431.1, read as the reverse complement.
TTGCTGCTGGCTGCACGCAAACCAACATACGAGCCACAGCCCGGCTGATCCGGAACTGACTTTAGGTGCTTGTCCAGTGCCAGCTTGAAGACTCCCAAAGGGGTCTGTTGGTAATCCCCCTTATGTGGGGCTGGGAGGCAGTTGAACAGTCTCGGGCCCCTGAACTTATTGTATGGTCTTTTAACGTGCTAGTGACACCCCTGCTTTTCATTGGGGGGATGGTGCATCGTCTGCCAAGTCTTTTGCTTTCGTAGTGGGTGTTTTTTCGTGTGCAAGTTCGGTATAGTCCCTCTAGGATTTTCCAGGTGTATATAATCATGTATCTCTCCTCCCGCGTTCCAGGGAATTTCAGGTTTAGGAACCTCAAGCGCTCCCAATAATTGAGGTGTTTTTCTCCGTTATGCGCGCCGTGAAAGTTCTCTGTAATTTTTTTAGGTCGGCAATTTCACCTGCCTTGAAAAGGGGCTGTTAGTGTGCAGCAATATTCCAGGCCCAGATAGAACAAGTGACCTGAAGAGTGTCATCATGGGCTTGGCCTCCCTAGTTTTGAAGGTTCTCATTATCCATCCTGTCATTTTTCTAGCAGATGCGATTGATACAATGTTATGGTCCTTGAAGGTGAGATCCTCCGACATGATCAAATCCCAGGTCTTTGGACGTTGGTGTTTCGCTCTATTTGTGGCCAGAATTTGTTTTGTACTCTGATGAAAATTTAATTTCCTCATGTTTACCATTCTGAGTAATTGAAATTTCTCATCGTTGAACTTCATATTGTTTTTTGCAGCCCACTGAAAGATTGGTTGATGTCTGCCTGGGCTTTGCAGTGTCTGCAATGGAAGACATGTCATGCAGATTCGGGTGTCATCTGCAAAGGAAGACCCCGGTGCTGTGGCTGACATTCCTGTCTATGTCGGATATAAGGTGAGGAACAAGATGGGAGCGAGTACTGTGCCTTGTGGAACAGAGCTTTTCACCGTAGTGCCTCGGACTTTACTCTGTTGACGACTACTCTCTGTGTTCTGTTAGTGAGGAAATTATAGATCCATCGCCCACTTTTCCTGTTATTCCTTTAGCACGCATTTTGTGCGCTATTACGCCATGGTCACACTTGTCGAAGGCTTTTGCAAAGTCTGTATATATTACATTCTGCATTCTTTTTGTCTTCTAGTGCATTTAGGACCTTGTCGTAGTGGTCCAATAGTTGAGACAGACAGGAGCGACCTGTTCTAAACCCATGTTGCCCTGGGTTGTGTAACTGATGGGTTTCTAGATGCGTGGTGATCTTGCTTCTTAGGACCCTTTCAAAGATTTTTATGATATGGGATGTTAGTGCTATTGGTCTGTAGTTCTTTGCTGTTGCTTTACTGCCCCCTTTGTGGAGTGGGGCTATGTCTGTTGTTTTTAGTAACTGTGGGACGACCCCCGTGTCTATGCTCCTCTCCATAGGATGGAAAAGGCTCGTGATAGGGGCTTCTTGCAGTTCTTGATGAACACAGAGTTCCATGAGTCTGGCCCTGGGGCAGAGTGCATGGGCATGTCATTTATCGCCTGTTCGAAGTCATTTGGCGTCAGGATAACATCGGATAGGCTTTTGTTAATCAAATTTTGTGGCTCTCTCATAAAAAATTCATTTTGATCTTCGACTCTCAGTCTGGTTAGCGGCTTGCTAAAAACTGAGTATTGGGACTTGAGTAGCTCACTCATTTCCTTGTTGTCATCTGTGTAGGACCCATCTTGTTTAAGTAGGGGGCCCCAAAACTGGACGTTGTTCTCGATTTTGATTTGGCATAGGAGAAGAAATACTTTGGGTTTCTTTTGATTTCATTTATGGCTTTTAGTTCTTCCGCGATTCCTGACTCCTAAAGGATTCTTTTAGCTTAAGTTCGATGCTTGCTATTTCTCTGACCAGTGTCTCCCTACGCATTTCAGATATATTGACCTCTTTTAGCCGCTCTGTTATTCTTTTCCGTGGCCTGTAAAGGGAGCGCCTGTCTCTTTCTGTTTTACATCTACTCCTCCTTTTTCTTAGAGGAATAAGCCTTGTGCATACATCGAGTGCTACCGAGTTAATCTGTTCTAGGCATAAGTTGGGGTCTGTGTTGCTTAGTATATCTTCCCAGCTTATATCGGTTAGGACTTGGTTTACTTGGTCCCACAACACCTGACGCACAGTTATGTAAACAACACCTGACGCACAGTTATGTAAACAACACCTGGCGCACAGTTATGTAAACAACACCTGACGCACAGTTATGTAAACAACACCTGACGCACAGTTATTTATGTAAACAACACCTGACGCACAGTTATGTAAACAATACCTGGCGCACAGTTATGTAAACAACACCTGGCGCACAGTTATGTAAACAACACCTGACGCACAGTTATGTAAACAACACCTGGCGCACAGTTATGTAAACAACACCTGACGCACAGTTATGTAAACAACACCTGACGCACAGTTATGTAAACAACACTTGACGCACAGTTATGTAAACAACACTGACGCACAGTTATGTAAACAACACCTGACGCACAGTTATGTAAACAACACCTGACGCACAGTTATGTAAACAACACCTGACGCACAGTTATGTAAACAACACCTGACGCACAGTTATGTAACAACACCTGACGCACAGTTATGTAAACAACACCTGACGCCCCAGTTATGTAAACAACACCTGGCGCACAGTTATGTAAACAACACCTGACGCACAGTTATGTAAACAACACTTGACGCACAGTTATGTAAACAACACCTGACGCACAGTTATGTAAACAACACCTGACGCACAGTTATGTAAACAACACCTGATGCAGTTATGTAAACAACACCTGATGCACAGTTATGTAAACAACACCTGACGCACAGTTATGTAAACAACACCTGACGCACAGTTTTGTTCAAAATTACTCCACTGTACACAACATACCTACATACCTGGGTCACATACAACATACCTACTTACCCGGGTCACTAAAACATACCTACTTCCCGGGTCACATACAACATACCAAAAACCTGGGTAATACAACATACCTACATACCGGGCCCCTACAACATACCTACAACCGGGGGTCCATACAATCCTACATCCCTGGGTCCTCAACTACCTCTTTCCTGGGTACATACAACATCCCTACATACCTGGGTCACATACCAAAAACGCCGGGTCACATACAACATACTACATCTGGGTCACATAAAACATACCTACTCCCGGGGCACATACAACTCCCTACATACCTGGGTACTAAAAATACCTACTGCCTGGGCCATACAACATCCCTCATGCCGGGGTAATACAACAACCTACATACCTGGGTCACATAAAACTCCACATACCTGGGCAAACAAAAACCCACATACCGGTCACAACAAACTACCTCATACCGGGTACATACAACTCCCTACATTTTTGGGCACTAAACAACCACATCCCTTGGGTCACTTTTAAAAACATCCTACATCCCGGGGTCACATACAAATACCTACATCTTGGGTCACATAAAAACATCCCTACATGCTTGGGTCCATAAAACATACCTACATCCCGGGGGTCCATACAACATACCTACATCTTGGGTCAAAAAACCATACCTACATGCTTGGATCCAAAAATTTAACAACCCATACCGGGCACATACAAATCCTACTCCCTGGGTCACTACAACAACCACATGCTTGGATCACTTTTAAAAACCCTTACATGTTGGGTCACATACAACATCCCACATCCTGGTCACATAAACATACCTACATGCTTGGATCACTTTATAACTACCTACATACCGGGGTCACATTAAACATACCTAAATACTGGGTCACAACAACATACCTACATGCTTGGTAATACAACATACTACATACCTGGGTCAAACAACATCCTACATGCTTGGATCACAATAACATACCTACAGTTGGGTCAATATAACATACCTACATTCATGGGTCACATACACATGACCCTACATGCTTGGGTCAATACAACATACAAAAACCTGGGCACATCAAACAACCTACGCACATGTTTTGGGTAAACAACATTACCACAGTTGATGTAATAACTACCTGACCACAGTTGGGTAAACAACACAACTACTGCGTTTGGTAAACAACAACCTACATTAGGGTAAACAAAAACCTTACATGTTATGGTCACAACACCATACCACATGTTGGGATAAATAACATACCACATTTTGTTCACCATTACAAACATACCTACATACCTGGGTCACATACAACAAAACCTACATGCTTGGATCACATAAAATACACATCCCTTTACATACTTTTGGGTCACATACAACATACCTACATACCTGGGTCACATACAAATACCTACATGCTTGGGTCACATACAACATACCTACATCTTGGGTCACATACAACATACCTACCTGCTGGATCACTCTACATACCTGGTCAAACAACCTACATGCCTGGGTCACATTCAACATACCTACATACCTGGGTCACATACAACTTTACCTACATAGCTTGGGTCACATACAACATACCTACATACCTGGGTCACATACAACATACCTACATCCCTGGTCACATAAACATACCTACATGCTTTGGGTCACATACAACATACCTACATACCTGGGTCACATACAACATACCTACATGCTTGGGTCACATACAACATACCTACATACCTGGGTCACATACAACATACCTACATACTTGGGTCACATACAACATACCTACATGCTTGGTCACAATATAACATACCTACATACTGGGTCACATACAACATACCTACATACCTGGGTCACATACAACATACCTACATGCTTGGGTCACATACAACATACCTACATGCTTGGGTCACATACAACATACCTACATATTGGGTCACATACAACATACCTACATACTTGGTCACATACAACATACCTACATGCTTGGATCACATATAACATACCTACATACCTGGGTCACATACAACATACCTACATACCTGGGTCACATACAACATACCTACATGCTTGGATCACATATAACATACCTACATGCTTGGGTCACATATAACATACCTACATACCTGGGTCACATACAACATACCTACATGCTTGGGTCACATACAACATACCTACATACCTGGGTCACATACAACATACCTACATACCTGGGTCACATACAACATACCTACATACCTGGGTCACATACAACATACCTACATGCTTGGGTCACATATAACATACCTACATGCTTGGGTCACATATAACATACCTACATACCTGGGTCACATACAACATACCTACATACCTGGGTCACATACAACATACCTACATGCTTGGGTCACATACAACATAACTACATGCTTGGGTCACATATAACATACCTACATGCTTGGGTCACATACAACATACCTACATGCTGGGGTCACACAACATACCCACGTGCAGGGGTCATATACAACATACCTACATGCTTGGGTCACATACAACATACCTACATGCTGGGGTCAAACAACATACTTACATGCAGGGGTCATATACAACATACCTACATGCTTGGGTCACATGAAACATACCTACATGCTGAGGTCACACAGCATACCCACACGCAGGGGGGTCATACACAACATACCTGCATGCTGGGGGTCATACACAACATACCTGCATGCTGGGGGTCATACACAACATACCTGCATGCTGGGGGTCATACACCACATACAGCTGCCGCCTGTATAACCCCTGCACCAGCTGAGTGACCAGCTGGCTCCAGTTGCTTGACCCACGACCCACGATCCTCCTCACTTGTGACGCTACTCTCTTGATCATGGGTGAGTATGTGGGCGTGGGTGAGGAATATGTGGGCGTCGGTGAGGAATATGTGGGCGTCGGTGAGGAATACGTGGGCGTGGGCGGGTTAGGTAGACAAGTCACCCAGCAATCTGTACAAAATAACCAAATAATAAATAATAATAATAATAATAATAATAATAAGACAAGGGGAATATTGATATTATCAATAATTTTGACAAAATAATTACTCATACGATCCTTACAACACGGTCGTTAGGGTCGCTAAACCCGCAGGGGTCAAATAACGCCTGGGGAATAAAAGGCAAGCAAGTTCGATTCAAGGAAAGGGAGGATAAGATCAAAATCCCTTCACCGGCATCAAAAGAAGTACAGTACCAGGTATGATCAAGATGACAGTGTAGTAGAGTACCAGGTATGATCAAGATGACAGTGTAGTAGAGTACCAGGTATGATCAAGATGACAGTGTAGTAGAGTACCAGGTATGATCAAGAAGACAGTGTAGTAGAGTACCAGGCATGATCAAGAAGACAGTGTAGTAGAGTACCAGGTATGATCAAAAAGACAGTGTAGTAGAGTACCAGGTATGATCAAGATGACAGTGTAGTAAGTACCAGGTATGATCAAAAGACAGTGTAGTAGAGTACCAGGCATGATCAAGAAGACAGTGTAGTAGAGTACCAGGTATGATCAAAAAGACAGTGTAGTAGAGTACCAGGTATGATCAAGAAGACAGTGTAGTAGAGTACCAGGTATGATCAAGAAGACAGTGTAGTAGAGTACCAGGTATGATCAAGAAGACAGTGTAGTAGAGTACCAAGTATGATTAAGATGACAGTGTAGTAGAGTACCAATTATGATCAAGAAGACAGTGTAGTAGAGTACCAGGTATGATCAAGAAGACAGTGTAGTAGAGTACCAGGTATGATCAAGAAGACAATGTAGTAGAGTACCAAGTATGATCAAGATGACAGTGTAGTAGAGTACCAAGTATGATCAAGATGACAGTGTAGTAGAGTACCAGGTATGATCTAAAAGACAGTGTAGTAGAGTACCAGGTATGATCAAGAAGACAGTGTAGTAGAGTACCAGGTATGATCAAGAAGACAGTGTAGTAGAGTACCAGGTATGATCAAGAAGACAGTGTAGTAGAAGTACCAGGTATGATCAAGAAGACAGTGTAGTAGAGTACCAGGTATGATCAAGAAGACAGTGTAGTAGAGTACCAGGTATGATCAAGAAGACAGTGTAATAGAGTACCAGGTATGATCAAGAAGACAATGTAATAGAGTACCAGGTATGATCAAGAAGACAGTGTAGTAGAGTACCAGGTATGATCAAGAAGACAGTGTAGTAGAGTACCAAGTATGATCAAGATGACAGTGATCAGATCAGATCTTACTCCTAAACCAATATTATTTCATAGTGACTATCTGTCCATTTAACTTTGTTTACCATTAATTTTAGTCCCTTATATATTTTTCCTTTATTTTAGCTTTATATAACTACCTTAGTTCATACATTCACAATTGTTAAAATAATCAAGGTGCTATTCTCAGGTGCTAAAGTGTAATAAGTTCACTATTTTGCCATTATATTCCAAAACTCATTTATTTGATTACCACTTTATTGTTCACCACAACTTATATTAGTCCCTTTTATATTATAATTTTATATTATAATTCTAACTTTAAAGAATTACCTTAAAGTACTACCTACTATCATATTCCCAAGCTCCATTATTTGATCATCACTTTATTTGTTCACCACAAATTATTTTAGTCCCTTTTATATTGTCTCCTTTATTTTAGTTTTTAAAAAACTACCTTAGCTCATTATTTTTACATTTGTTAAAATTTAATTCAGGTGCTATTTTTTAGCTTTAGAATATTTACTTTGTTTTATACTTAATTCTAACTATAGATTCATACAAATCTTATGATTACAAGCTTTGATCCTGATACCAACCTTTTTGAATGACTTAAATGAATCAAACAGTTACTGTAATTACTACACAGCAGAACAATCAAAGGCACTTCTCAGGGGCCAACAATAACATAACGTCTTTAACTACAATATCAGATCTTTAAGCAAGAAATTACGATGACCTCATGCATTACTAAATTCCTTGCATGCCAATATGTCCATCATTACACTAACTGAAACCTGGCTAAAGTGATACTACAAAATGTCTATGCCATTCCTGGTTACACAGCCATACACAACTGTAGGCCAGACCAACAAGGGGGTGGCACAGCTATATACTACTCAGACCAACTAGAATGTATCACTAATACTTGCACAAGGGATGAACATGGGGAATATATAATAGCTAAATTCAAATCCAATACCTACAAAAACCTCTCACATTGATAAACATCTACAGAGTTCTACAGTCAAAATTAGCCAATTTAGTCAAAACCTAGGAAGTATGATAACTGATGCACGCATGAACAAAGATCACTTACTACTCTCAGGTAAACTTCAATAAAAATCTCCTGCAAGACCAGGACCCACACGTTACTGAATTCACAAACAATGAGTAACTGCATGTTGCTACCAACAGTAACAAAACCTACAAGAGTTACGGAGGGCTAGTGTTTCCCTACTTGACCACATCTGGACCAACACCATATCCCCTTTAAAATCAGGGATAATTACAGATAATACCACAGACCACTACCCTACTTTCCTCATAACAACTCTTGGTAAAATTTCCCCAAGACACTACTAAAGTCACCTTCAGACTTCACAATGAGGCAGCCTTTAATAACTTCACAACAGCAGTAACAAACATTGACTGGCACACTGAGCTAGAAATCTTTTACAGATATTGACGAATGTTTTAATAATTTTCTAAAAAAAAACCCCAATACCTCTATAACAAGCACTGCCCTAAAAAAACTAAACAGATGACAGCTAAAGAGACTGAACAGTCCCTGGCTAACACCCAGCATTCTCAAATCCATAAATACAAAACACCGATATGAAAAAACAGTACAGAATGGGTCACATAACCAGAGACCAAACAAAACGTTACTCGTCAATCCTAACCAGCCTGATAAAAAGGGCCAAAAAATTGTATTATGGAACAGATTATCCAACTTACGAGGTGATGTAAAAAAGACTGGAAAACCCCAATCAGAAATTTGGGAACAAAAAAGATATCACGAAATAGCGAAATAAAATTAGCAAAATCAGATGAACCCAACTCCCACCAACAGAAACAGCAAACAGACTCAATGATTTCTTCTCCACTATAGGACAAAACCTTGCCAATTAAAATCCCAAGCTTAGATACTCCACCAAATGACACCTCACTGGCAACTACCCGAAAAACATGTTCCCAGCTCCGCCCAACCCATACGAAGTCTCCCTTATTATCAAAGCACTAAAAAACAAGGCAGGAGATTTAAATACCCTTTCCATCCTTTATATACAAAAAGTGTCACAAGTGCTATCACCAATCATTGCAACACTCTTTAACCCAAATCCATTGAATCCTCCACCTTCCCTACAGTTCTCAAAATAGCAAGGGTCACCCCCGATCCATAAAGGAGGAGACCAAACAGAGTTGAATAACTATAGGCCAATATCCAATTTAACCCTCTCTCAAAAATCTTCGAAAAATTAATTCATAAACGAATCTACTCCTACCTCATCTCCCAAAACATACTAAACCCTGCCAATTTGGATTCAGGCCTAAAAAAAATACTAATGATACTATTATACAATGCTAGAACATATATATACTGCAATAGAGAAAAAAGAAGTCCCTGGGGATCTTAAATTGACTTACGTAAAGCTTTTGATACAGTTGACCATGACTTGCTCCACGTAAAATTGTCACACTATGGTATAAGAGGGCACTCCTCAACTACCTCAAGTTCATACCTCAGCAAAAAGAAGCCAATATGTGTACGCAAATGGGGCAAGCTCTTCCGCACAACCAATTACAGTTGGTGTCCCACAGGGAAGTGTCCTTGGCCCTCTTCTCTTTTCCTATACATAAATGACCTACCAAATGCTTCGCAATTACTCAAACCCACATTATTTGCAGATGACACTACATCGTCTTCTCTCCCCCGAGCCAGTCACGCTAGCCAATACTGAAAATCCCGAATTACAAAAAATATCTTACCTGGATTGAGGACTAACAAACTTACACTAAACATTGACAAAACCTACTTCTTCAGTTTGGTAACAGATCTACAGATGTCCCTCTTAACATAATGATAAAACGGATCACCTATCACAAGCAAAACAGAGGGAAATTTTAGGAATCCACCTTGTAATAGACTAAAATTTCATCACATATAAAAACAAATTTCTAAGAAAATTTCCAAGACTGTAGGCATACTATCGAAGATACGGTACTATGTTCCACAGTCAGCCCTCCTGCCCCTTTTTATCACTCTCTTATTTTACCCCTATTCTCCCCTATGGAATTTGTGCATGGGGCTAAAACAAAACTAACCATCTCGACACTAATTCCCCAACAAAAGGCTGCAGTTAGAATGATAACAAATTCTCACAAACAGGCAGCACACTCCACCAATATTCAAAACACTCAACCTACTTTACCATACAAAACATCCCTACTTATTACTGCACCTATTACATTTCCTAGAACACTTAACTCTGATTTTTAACCTCCCCTCAAACATCTCCTTGCAACCTCAAAAGAACACATGGGCCATAACACAAGGCACAGATCACTCTTTGATGTTCCCCGTTGTCCTCTCACGCTATGCAAAACTCAATACACATAAAAGGCCCCAAAATCTGGAATTCATTACCTGTAAATATAAAAGAAACACTACCCGTTTATAAATTCAAGTCTCTTCTCAAGATCACTTACTCACCCAAAACCAAATAGATACTGAATAATGAACCTTATAAATTGTAATATCTTAAATTTTTTTCACAATTATATCACATAAATGTTAAACCTAAAACCCAATCTAACAGAATACTCCCATTCGACTGAATGTTACAGCAATGCATGCAACCATATGACCTGTCTTTGTAATACTCACTTATGCTTTATATTTATTGTTTACAATATTTTCTTATCACTGATTTCATCATTGCTTAGTTAATCTTAAGTTAATTTTAAGCCAGCCCCTATGCTAAAGATATAAGTGGCTTTGGCATGCTGCTCTTACCTGTATTTTTTTGTACCTCTGTATATATGCTCAAATTACTAAATAAATAAATAAATAAAAAAATAAATAGTAGAGTACAAAGTATGATCAAGATGACAGTGTAGTAAAGTACCAGGTGTGATCAAGAAGACAGTGTAGTAAAGTACCAGGTGTGATCAAGAAGACAGTGTAGTAAAGTACCAGGTGTGATCAAGAAGACAGTGTAGTAAAGTACCAGGTGTGATCAAGAAGACAGTGTAGTAAAGTACCAGGTGTGATCAAGAAGACAGTGTAGTAGAGTACCAAGTATGATCAAGATGACAGTGTAGTAGAGTACCAGGTGTGATCAAGAAGACAGTGTAGTAGAGTACCAAGTATGATCAAGAAGACAGTGTAGTAGAGTACAAAGTATGATCAAGAAGACAGTGTAGTAGAGTACCAAGTATGATCAAGATGACAGTGTAGTAGAGTACCAGGTGTGATCAAGAAGACAGTGTAGTAGAGTACCAAGTATGATCAAGATGACAGTGTAGTAGAGTACCAAGTATGATCAGATGACAGTTTTAGTAGAGTACCAAGTATGATCAAGATGACAGTGTAGTAGAGTACCAAGTATGATCAAGAAGACAGTGTAGTAGAGTACCAAATATGATCAAGAAGACAGTGTAGTAGAGTACCAACTATGATCAAGATGACAGTATAGTAGAGTACCAAATATGATCAAGAAGACAGTGTAGTAGAGTACCAAATATGATCAAGAAGACAGTGTAGAAGAGTACCAAGTATGATCAAGATGACAGTGTAGTAGAGTACCAAGTATGATCAAGATGACAGTGTAGTAGAGTACCAAGTATGATCAAGAAGAGAGGGTACAGCACACCACTGTACTGTACCTGTGCACTGTACCTGTGTACTGTACCTGTAGTAAGCAGCAGGAACCAGGCTACAATCAGCGTCATCTTCACCATGAGAAACTTCTTCGATTTTCTTATATTTTCTCTCAGTTCAAAGAGACAGTAACGATTACCAGTAATAATAACCGTCATAATAACTCTAATAAAATAAACAACAATAATAATAATAACACTACTAATAGCAATAATAAAAATTATAAATAGCTTCAGAATGCGGGTTTTCTTTAATTTTGGTAAGATGCAAAATAAATGGGAGAATAAGTATGTACCAGAATGTTAAAATATGGTACAAAATACAGACAAGTTGATGAATAAGACACATGTGCAACAGTTGAGTATCTTAAGTGGTGAAACGTTTCGCCTACACGGTAGGCTTCCTCAGTCAAATACAGAGTGTAAGTTGAAGGCAACAGAAGTAGCGAGGTTAAAATGATATAATCAGTCCACGGACTGATTATATCATTTTTACCTCGTCATTTATAGTGACTTCAACCTATACTCTGTATTTGACTGAGGAAGTCTACTGTGTAGGCGAAACGTTGAAACACTGAAGATACCCAACTGTTGCACATGTCATACTCATCATGAAGCAGAATAACTTGACCCAACATCATAGTTCCTCGCCATCATATATATCTCTATTCAGCGCCTCCAGCTGGTGCCAGATGCCACCATCAATGGCACTTATTATTGTTACATTGTATTAATGCCTTTTGTTAACCTTTATGTCAAACTAATATATTTTCATAACATCAGTAACACCGTGTGCATTGGTAACTTTCATGCCATACTTGAGTACCTCCAGCAGGACGCCAGTGATGGTATTATTGTACTAGCAAATTTTACCTGCATGACATCTCCAAAAGTTATATTTTTTTAATGCCCTGTCTGTCCAACACCCACACACACACACACACACACACACACACACACACACACACCACATTCAAGGCAAAAAATTCCAGGCAAAGTGCTATACAGTGCTTGTAGATATAAGACTTAATAAGCATGACTGGCAAGTCAGCAGCAAGTAATACGCATTGTCACTTCATCAGGAATCAGACGTGACTACTGTTGGTTTACGAGCCACTAAGACTGAGAGACAAGCAGACAGAAAGACAGACAGACACAAACACAGACAGACACAGACAGACACAGACAGACACAGACAGACTCAGACACAGACAGACACAGACAGACACAGACAGACTCAGACAGACACAGACAGACACAGACAGACACAAGACTCAGACAGACACAGACAGACACAGACAGACACAGACAGACACACACATCACACACACACACACACATACACACACACACATGTGCCTAGGACAAAATGGTACACACACACACACACACACACACCCACACACACACACACACACACACACACACACTCGAAATCGGATGAGGATGAGGCAGGACTGCAAAGAGACCTGAACAGGCTGGACACGTGGTCCAGAAACTGGCTTTTTCCAATTCAACCCTGCCAAATGCAAAGTCATGAACATTGGGGAGGGGCAAAGAAGACCGCAGACAGAGTATAGGCAAGGTGGACAAAGACTACAGACCTCACTCATGGAGAAAGATGTTTGGGGTGACCATAACACCGAGCACGTCACCGGAGGCAACATCAACCAAATAACTGCTGCAGCATACAGGCGCCTGGCAAACCTGAGAATAGCGTTTCGACACCTTGATAAGGAATCGTTCAAGACACTGTATACTGTGTATGTTAGGCCCATACTGGAGTATGCAGCACCAGTTTGGAACCCACACCTGGTCAAGCACGTCAAGAAGTTAGAGAAAGTACAAAGGTTTGCAACAAGGCTAGTTCCAGAGCTCAGGGGAATGTCGTACGAGGAAAGGTTGAGGGAATCGGACTGACGACACTGGAGGACAGAAGGGTCAGGGGGAGACATGATAACGACATACAAGATACTGCGGGGAATAGACAAGGTGGACAGAGACAGGATGTTCAGAGAGGGGACACAGAAACAAGGGGTCACAATTGGAAGCTGAAGACTCAGACGAGTCAGAGGGACGTTAGGAAGTATTTCTTCAGTCATAGAGTCGCCAGGAAGTGGAATAGCCTAGCAGTGAAGTAGTGGAGGCAGGAACCATACATAGTTTTAAGAAGAGGTATGACAAAGCTCAGGAAGCAGAGAGGGAGAGGACCTAGTAGCAATCAATGAAGAGGCGGGGCCAGGAGCTGAGTCTCGACCCCTGCAACCACAATTAGGTGAGTACAATTAGGTGATTTACACACACACAGCCCGACTGGTCAGTACCTGACCAGTGGGGGCTGTGGTTTTTTCGTACGTCGGGTTCCTGCGACCAACAGTAACAGCTGGTTGATCAGGCCCTGTTTCCACCATGAGGCCTGGTCACAGACCGGACCGCGAGGGGCGTTGACCCCGAAACCGTCTGGGTATACACACAAAACACACACAGGTTGAAGACTCAGATGAGTCACAGGGATGTTAGGAAGTATTTCTTCAGCTATAGAGTTGTCAGGAAATGGAACAATCTGGAGGGTGATTGTAGTGGAGACAGGATTCAATACATGCTTTAAGAGATATGATACAGCTCATGGTCCAGGAAAAAGATTGGACCTAGTAGTGCCCAGCGAAGAGGCAGGACCAGAAAGCTGTGAATCGACCCCTGCAACCACAAATAGGTAAACACACACACCGGGTGAGGGAAAAAATAATAACATAAAATATTCAAGGGAAATTGTAAGGCAGACAGAAATAGGCAGTTGAGAGGCGAGAAAAAAAACTCTGAGACAGCTGGTAGTTAAGACACGGATGAAATAGTCTCAGAGTGGTCGGGAAGTGAAATGATTTGGGTAAGAAGTGGTTTACCTGGGTTTACCTGGAGGGGAGTTCCGGGGGTCAACGCCCCCGTGGCCCGGTCTGTGACCGGGCCTCATGGTGGATCAGGGCCTGATCAACCAGGCTTTTACTGTTGGCTGCACGCAATCCGACGTACAAACCACAGCCCGGTGGTCAGATACCGACTTTAGGTCCCTGTCCAGTCCCTGTTTGAAGACACCCAGGGGTCTATTGGTAACCCCCCTTATGTATACTGGGAGGCACATGAACAGTCTCGGGCCCCTGACACTTATTGTGTTGTCTCTTAGGTGCTAGTGACACCCCGCTTTTCATTGGGGGGATGTTGCATCGTCTGCCGATTCTTTTGCTTTCGGAGAGAATGATTTTCGTGTGCAAGTTTGGTACTAGTCCCTCTAGGATTTTCCCAGACTCCTGCAACCGCAAAAAGGTGCTAAACACACAAACGAGTGGGAACACACACAATATGGAACTCACACCTGAAAAAAAATGTTGCGAAGCAGAAAAGGTGGAGGAGTGAGCAGTGGGCTTGTGTAGAACTGCGAGGTATGAACTACCAGAGCAGTGAGGCTTGTTGTAGAACTGCGAGGTAGGGAAATACCAGAGCAGTGAGGTTTTTTGTAAAAATGCGAGGTATGAACTACCAGAGCAGTGAGGCTTGTTGTAGAACTGCGAGGTATAAAATACCAGGCGTGAGGCTTGTTGTAGAACTGCGGGGTTTATGAACTACCAGAGCAGTGAGGCTTGTTGTAGAACTGCGAGGTATGAACTACCAGAGCAGTGAGGCTTGTTGTAGAACTGCGAGGTATGAACTACCAGAGCAGCTTAACTGAATTAAACCTAACGTCACAGGACAGATAACGTTCAAAATACTCAGAAAAATTGATAGGGTGAACATGGACAGTGTGAGAGGCGGGACCAGTACTAGGAGGCGCAGCGGGAAGATACAGACGACTCACAGTGGAAAAGGGAAAATAAGTTACTTGACTTTTGAGTAATGGAGGCAGGTACGATAGTGCCCGTGAAGCTAGGATGGAATGAATCTGGCAAGCAGTAGGTAGAGGGCGGGTCCAGGAGCTAGGACTCGACCCCTGCAAACCATATGTTGATAAGTATAACACACACTTGCACTACTCCAGTGTAAAAAAAATATCGTATTCTAGAATGTTTTATTGCAATATAATTACTGTTACAAATTTGATTAGTAAAATGTTGTAAAATATCAGTTTACATATACCGTTCCAGCTCGATAATAATTGTATTAGTGTTATTAACTTAATGTTGAAGTGCCGCCGCTCCTGGCTCCCATATGTTGGTTCATCACATGTTGGTTCATCACATGTTGGGTTCTTTCGCATGTTGGTTCATACATGTTGGTTCATTAATGTTGATTCATTACATGTTGGTTCATTACATATTGGTTCATTACATGTTGGTTCATTACATATTGGTTCATTACAGTTGGTTCATTACATGTTGGTTCATTACAAGTTGGTTTTTTACATGTTGGTTCATTACATGTTGGTTCATTACATGTTGGTTCATTAATGTTGGTCCATTACATTTTGGGTTCATTACATACTGGTTCATTACATGTTGGTTCATTACATGTTGGTTCATTACATTTTCATTACGTGCTGCAAAATGCCCTTTCACACTATACCATTCATTTATTTATCCATACCTCACCTATGCTATTTGTGCTTGGGGATCAACTGCAGCAACACACCTAAAGCCAATAATAACCCAACAAAAAGCTGCAGTAAGAATATTTACTAAATCCCATCCTGGCAACACACCCCCCCCCACTCTTCATAGATCTAAAATTACTCCCCGTTCAGTACATCCACACTTACTACTGTGCAATCTACATCTACAGGACCTTAAACTCCAATATCAACCTTGACCTAAAACGCTTTCTTGATAGTTGTGACAGAACCCACAGGCATAACACCCGACACAAACATCTCTACGACATTCCCCCTGTCCGACTAAACCTTTACAAAAATTCAATGTATATCAAAGGCCCTAAAAACTGGAACACCCCACCTGAGAACTCTAGAACTGCAGACAAATTCATCACCTTCAAAACTACCATTAGAAAACATCTTATCTCCCTGATACCAAACCCCCTCAACTAAAATACACGAATACCACCTGGTGGTTCACCACTTACATCACTCACCATTTGGGCCATGAACAGAAATATTAATCTCAATCTTAAAATAATGAATCCTATGATACTCCAATTCTGAAATATTACTGTGCCAAAACAAAAGCATTCCCCATTGCAAACTCACAAACTAGTATTTTAAATCACTTAGCCATAATACCAACTTACCCCATATTTTAATATTTTAAAAATCAAGAATTAAACTAAGTTCTGCCCGAAAGCCTAGCCATGCAGGCGTTCTAGTGGGACACTCTGTAATCATTATTTAACTACATGTAAACCACACAACAACCCAAAATTTTGTAATTCAACATTGTAATCTTTATAGGAATAAACTTTGAATTTGAATTTGTTCGTTCATTACATGTTTGTTCATTACATGTTGGTTTCACATGGTTGGTTCATCACATGTTGGTTCATCACATGTTGGTTCATCACATGTTGGTTCATTACATGTTGGTTCATGACATGTTGGTTCATTACATGTTGGTTCATCATAAGATGGTTGATCACAAGTTGGTTGATCACAAGTTGGTTTTATCATAAGATGGTTCATCACAAGTTGGTTCATCATAAGTTGGTTCATCACAAGTTGGTTCATCATTAAGATGGTTGATCAAAGTTGGTTTATCACAAGTTGGTTCATCATAAGTTGGTTCATCACAAGTTGGTTCATCATAAGATGGTTGATCACAAGTTGGTTCATCATAAGTTGGTTCATCACAAGTTGGTTCATCATAAATTGGTCATCATAAATTGGTTCATCATAAGTTGGGGTTCATCATAAGTTGGGTTCATCATAAAATTGGTTCATCACAAGTGGTTTATCATAAGATGGTTGATCACAAGTTGGTGATCACAAAGTTGGTTCTTATAAGATGGTTTCATCACAAGTTGGTTCATCATAAGATGGTTCTCACAAGTTGGTTCATCATAAGTTGGTTCATCACAAGTTGGTTCATCATAAGATGGTTGTAAGTGGTTGTCACAAGTTGGTTCATTAAAGATGGTTTATCACAAGTTGGTTCATATAAGATGTTCATCACAAGTTGGTTCATCATAAGATGGTTAAACAAGTTGGTTTATCATAAAAGGTTCATACAAGTGATTCATTAAAATGGTTTTCACAAGTTGTTCATCACAAGTTTGGGTTTTCACAAGATGGTTAATCATAAGTTGGTTCATCACAAGTTGGTTCTTCATAAGATGGTTCATCACAGTTGGTTCATCATAAAATGGTTCTCACAAATTGATTCATCACAAGATGGTTTATAAAAAGATGGTTCATCATAAGTTGGTTCATCACAAGTTTGGGTTCCATCATAAGATGGTTTCAAAGTTGGTTCACAGAAATGGTTCGTCACAAGTTGGTTCATCATTTAAAATGGTTCATCACAAGAAGTTCATCAAAAGATGGTTCGTCACATTTGGTTACACAAGATGGTTCCCAGGAGCTACATTAATTGCTTTCATGGAGGAGCAAGGGTGCTCTGGGAGTGGTGAAAAGATGTTTTAATATTTAGCGAGAGAATACCACAGGTTTGGTCACTTGCGGGAAAATTCGTTTTAAAATTGTTAAATCATTATTATATTTTGGTGGGGATATTCAAAGATCGTGATTAGCTTGTTGTGAACCGGGACTAATTTCCGCTTTTGGGGGACTTATTTATATTAAAATTTTATATATTCTGAGTGAGTGATGGGGGAAAGGGGTTTTTTTTCTTCGGGCACCCTGCCCGGGGGAAACGGCCGTTGTGTTAAAAAAAAATAAAAATAAAAAAAAAAAAAGAATAAAAAAATTTACAAAAACAAAAAAATTCGTTTTCAAGATTAAAACCCAAATAAAAAATTTTAATGCCCCCCCTTAATCCTCCCGTCCTTTCATAAAGGGGGCACTTTTTGGATCCCCGATCAGCAACTGTTCCTCGTGGAAGGTTCCCTCAGAGACCCCCAGGGCGAGTGACTGCTCATGTGATGGTAAACAGTAACCAGGGTACTTCCCCAGTATCCTCCATCTCTCCCTCCCCCTCCCCGTTCTCTACCAGTGTCGCCAGGGGCTGTCATCGGGGGGGAAATGTGTCTTACTTTATGATTTATTTCGGAGCTTATCACCATAAAAAATGTAAATATTAAATACAACTAAAACTTGCTTGGGACAAAACTTTACACTGTCGCTTTTTCCCCTGGCCCCCAGTATGTCCCCGGTAAAATCTGAAAACCTTTGAAGCAAAAATTGGAAACCCCGGGAGCTTCCCTTTCTTAAACTTGCTCAGTATAAAAACTTTGGGGCCCCAGTCCCTAGGCCCATTATTACCTCTGTAATCTTTTGACTACCGCCCACAGGATGGGTAGGGGGTTAAAAATTTTAAACAAAAAAGCCTTTTTTTGTTTTGAAAAAATCATTTGTTTTTTAAACTCGACTCTTGCTACACAATTATTAACCCCGGAGGGTTTTCCGCAGGTAATGCTCAGATTTCATTTTAAAATCCCTAATTTGGGGAAGTAACCATTTTTGTTTCGTGGTGAAGTGAAACCCTTTAAATCATAAGTATTGCTTTCCCCTCCAACCTTCCCCGAATCGGTGGATTAAGGGATTTAGGACTTTGGGCCCCAATGAACGCGTCCGGTGTCATCACCAAACCCTCAGTGACCAAGGAATTTTAGGGGGGGCCCGGTAAATTAATGGGGAAAGTTAGATATATGAAAGTTGAAAAAGTTAGCGAAGATCTGCAAATTATTTTGGGAAGTTGTAAAAATCTGCAAGTTCTTAGTTTCTCTGAAATTAGGATGTAGAAGCCACTCTTTTGAGTAAGTTTCTCTGAGGATTTTAAAACTTACTAAGTGTATAAGAATTTTGCAGAAAAGATCGAGAACCAAAACCTAGTCTTGTGGTAGTTAAAAAGCCCCCGGAAGCAACACCCCAGCAATTCCAGGAACAGCTTTTAAAAAAATTGCCAAAGTAGGAAAAAATCTCCAGCCCCTGCCCCCAGATCTTGCTCCGGGGGGATTTAATTAAGGCACCTAAAAGGGAGGAAAATTTGAAATAATATTTTTCCGTAAAAACCCCAGGAGCACCCTTGATGAAAACCAAAATCACACGAGCTTTTTAAAAACCCTCGCCAAAATTAAATTTTTAAAACCCAGCAAATAATAGAGCCTACTAGACTGGAGAATACATAGACCTCATCTTCACTAACAATGATGTTATAAAAATGTCACCATATCAAAAACTATAAAAAAACCCCCAGATCACAAAATAATTTAGGGTTTAGAAATGATGAAGGCCCCCACCGACATGAGAGATTAGTCCGAGGGTTGCATTCCCAAAATTTAATTCAATAAAAAAAACTTAAAAATGGGCCAAGTAAACCCAAATCCCAACCCATAAAGCTGGGAAGAAAAACTAACAACCAGACCCCAACTTAGCCCAGAACGATTAACTTGGTGGGACTTATTTTCACAAGGTTATTCCCTTTAAAAAAAGGGTGTAGATGCAAAATAGAAAAAGACAGGCGCTCCCCTTTTCAGGGCGGAAAAGAAAACAAGGGGCTTTAAAAAGGTCAATATATTGAAATGCGTAGGGAGACATGGGAGAGAAATAGAAGCATCGAACTTAAGCTAAAGGGGCTTTTAGGATCAGGAAACGCGGGAAGAACTAAAAAACCATAAATAAATGAAAGAAAAAAAAGTTTTTCTTTCCTATCCAAATCAAAGTCGGAACAACGTCCGTATTGGGCCCCTTTAAAAAGATGGGTCCTACACAGATGACAGCAAGGAAAAGAGGAGTATTTTAAATCCCCCAAAGACTCGTTTTAGCAAGCCGCTAACCAGACGAGAGCGAAGAATTTTTTATGGGAGAGCCACAAATTTGGTTAAAAAAAAGCCTATCGATGTTTTCCTGACGCAAAAAAATTCGAACAGGCGATAAATAATGCCCCTACCTCTGCCCCCGGGCCGACTCATGGAAATCCCTGTTCATCAGAACGCAAGAAGCCCCCATACAGCCTTTTCCATCCTATGGAAAGGGGGCGGAAGGGGCACGGGGGGTCGTCCCACGTTTCTAAAACAACAGACTAGCCCCACTCCCAAAGGGGGCAGTTTAAAACAACAACAAAAACTACGACGATAGCATAAAATCCCATATCAAAAAATCTTTGAAAGGGCCTAAAAAGCAAGATCACCACCCCTCTAAAAAACCCATCATTTAAAACCCAACCCCGGGAACAGGGTTTAGAACAGGTCGCTTGCTGTCTCAACTATTGGATCACTACGAAGGCCTAGATGCACTAGAAAAAAAAAAATGAGATGAAAATTACAGACTTGCAAAAGCCTTCGAAAGGGGACCATGGTGTAATAGCGCACAAAAACTTCTAAAAAAAATAAACGGAAAAGGGCGGTCGTGGATCTATAATTTCCTCACTAACAAAAAGAGAGTGATCAAAAAGAGTAAAAATCCCAGCAGCTACGGTGAAAAAACTCTGTTCCACAAGGCACGTACTCGCTCCCATCTCTTTCCAAACCTTTTATCGCATAGACAAAGGGGTCAGCCACAGCACCGTGTCTTCCCTTTTCAATGCCCCCCGAATCTGCATGACAGTGACTTCCCTTCAGACACTGCAAAAGGGCCCGGCGGACATCAACCAAATCTTTCATGGGTGCAAAGGGAAAAAAAAATATGAAGTTTAACGATGAGAAAATTTAGTTACTCAGATAGGTAAAAAGAGGAAATTTAAAATTTTCAGAGTAAAAACAAATTCTGGCACAAAAAGAGCGAACACCAACTCAAAGACCTGGGAGTGTCATGTCGGAGGTCTCCCCTTAAAGGACCAAAACATTTTATCATCGCATCTGCTAGAAAAAATGACAGGATGGATAATGAGAACCCTTCAAACTAGGGAGGGCCCAACCATGATGACCTCTTTAGGCGCTTGTTCTTCTGGCGGAATATTTCTGCACATAAAAGCCCTTTCAAGGCAGTTAAATTGCTGACCTAGAAAATGTATAGAGAACCTTCACGGCGGCATAACGGAGATAAAAACCTCAATTACTGGGAGCGCTTGAGGTTCCTAAACCTGTATTCCCGGGAAAACACAGCGGGAGAGGATACATGATTATATACACCTGGAAAATGTAGGGGGGATTTAGTACCGAACTTGCACACGAAAATCACTCACTACGAAAGCAAAAGACTTGGCAGACGATGCAACATCCCCCCAATAAAAAAGCAGGGGTGTCACTAGCACGTAAGAGACCATACAACAAGTGTCAGGGGCCCGAGACTGTTCAACTGCCTCCCAGCATACATAAGGGGGATTACCAACAGACCCCTGGCAGTCTTCAAGCTGGCATGGACAAGCACTAAAGTCGGTTCCTGACCAGCCGGGCTGTGGCGTACGTTGGTTTGCATGCAGCCAGCAGTAACAGCCGGGTTGATCGGGCCTTGACCACCAGGGGCCGGGGTCACAGACCGGGGCCCCCGCGGGGGCTTTGACCCCGGAACCTTTCCAGGTAAACTCCAGGTCTTGTGGGTATCACCATACCTTTTTAAAACTGAGTATGTTGGGCAGTTTTGGTAGTTAAGGACGAACTGGTAAATTAAAAAATTATGGGAAAATTTTACTTTTTAAAAAGCTGTCAAGATGACTACTTTATTAAGGCCACAAGAGAGGATACGTCACCGGCAATTTAAAAAATTTTTTTTGGGTTTTTTATTTTTATTATAATAAAAAAGAAGCGCAAACCCACAAGGGCTATACGCGCTGCAGGGTAGGAAGGAAGCGGGGGAAATGGAGGGCAAAGGGAGGGGGGATGACAGCAGGTTACAGAAAACAGCGGGGCGGGGGGATGACGGGGGTAGAGGGTAGCAAGGATACAATAAAAAGGGCTGAAGTTTTAGAATTTGTGAAGTAAGTCAGTCTTGTCAAAAAGTCAATGAGAGACCCGGAGAAAGGTGGGTCCTCACGAAAAGGGAAGGGTTTAAAAGAGGACAGCGGGGCGAAGCGACGACAGGGGTAAATTCTGCGTGCTCGTTGAAAAGTGGGCGCCCAACAAAAGTGGCTGATGATAATGGAGTTTGGAAATTCCACAGGAGGGCGCGCCTCTCCATGAGATATCCATGAGTAAGACAGTATGGCCTGGGGAAAAAGGGGAGAGAGTAGTTCCCAACCTCGCACTGGTGAAAAGAAACGGCCAGTAACCTATACTTGGTTTAATAGACTAAAAGTTTTTTGCCGAGCATAGTAAACCAACTTTGTTGCCAACGGGGGGTTGGGGGGAAGTTTTAAAGCAAAATAGCCGACAGGGAAAATACCTCATAAGAAACGGTGGGTCATGTACTGCTGACCGCGCAGCGTGTCGCCTGTTTTTTGCCTGTACGTAACGCCCCGGGGCCCCAAAAAAAAAACAATATCTTTATGTTTAGTAAAGATGCGGCGTAGCCAAAGTTGGATACGGAGGAAAAGGGGGTGGGGTGTATAAAATTTTTTTGTATACCCTGTAAAGCCAAAGGGAGTTGAACAACCACAAATGAGACACAGGCATAGATCAAACGAAAAGTGCTGAAAGGGATGGCATATAATTTCGCGTAAAAATACTAGCTGAAGATAGTAAATCCCTTTTTACGACGCTGCCCGGAAACAGCGGGAATCCTACCCTTCAAAACTTGAGCCATCTGTGTACACAGCAATGGCATGAGAATGAGAGTGAAGTGGTCAAAAAAAAGAGAGCGGGAAGCGACCGTAGACTTTGGGGCTTTCGGAAGGGAGGAAGAAGAACAGACCGAACAGCTGGAACTTTCCCAGGGGGGTGGGGAAAAGTGAAGCTACAGTCATAGAAAGGGGGGTATTTAAGAGAAGACAAGAGCGAATGAAGGTGAAGAGAGAAGGGACGGAGTAAGCAGGGGGGGCGAAAAAATAAAGAATTTTCTACTAATTCATGACCTTCTAAAAAAGGGAAGGATTGCGGAGTCATGGAGCGTACAAGTACGCAGGCAATGGGCATCAGGGCGTCGGCAAGGATGGAACTTTCGTTCTGCATAGAGGTTTCGACGGGGGAAGAGCAAAAAAGCCCCAAAGGCAAAAAAGTAATCCTTGGTGATGAAGGGGGGAAGGTGAGAGAGTAGCGGGAGATCCCATGAATGATCTGGCACCAAATCAAGTTTCGATAAAAAAGGGGGGGAATGTAGGTAAAGGGGGTTCGACGATACTCCCCACAAAGATGAGCAAGGGTTTTAAAAGGTTCACCCGGCGTGAAAAAGTTGCCTTCGAGAGGAAATGTGGGGTTTTCCGGGAAACCTACGATCAAAGGAGGCCCAAAACTTGCGATCAGTTCGGGGATACGCGAGATAGAGGGTACAAAGGAGATCAGAATGACAACGCTAGTGAAAGGTTTTTGGTGGGTTTAGTGCTGGAAAATTTTAAACCATGTGTGGTGGCCCAAGGGAAACACGGTCGATGATGCTGGAGAAAAACAAAAAGGGGGGGGAAGTCGGGCCTGCCAGGCAAAGCAAGTCTCAAATAGGTGATACCAAATATTTGATGGAAGACTAGGGGCCCCAAATCATTAATAGAAAGGGAAAAAAAGGTGTGTCAGAACACCCCCTGGGGGGACACCTTCAGTTTGGGGCAAAGCCCGGGGGAGAGACTTATTAACCCGAACACGGAAATGCCTGTCAGTTAAAAAATTTCTTAAGGGAAGGATGGTAGATTGCCTCAAAGGGCCAAAGGAGTGGCTTGGGCTAAAATATTATCCTCCAAGTTGTGTCATATCCCTTCTAAAGGGTTTAAAAAAAAATAGGGAAATAACTGATGGTTATTCGAAAAGGCATTACAACATAGTATCCAAGCGCAGTAAGGGGTTTGGTAGAACGCCCCTTTCGAAAGCCAAATTTTGCGAGGGGAAGACTGTTGTGGTCTCAAAATCCACACTAAACCTATTTATAGACTTCCTTTACTTTGCAAACTGCACTGGAAAGAGCAATGGACGATGGGGGAGGTTTTCATGTCCCGTATTGCCTGGTTTGCGGAAAGGGAGAACAATGGGGGTTTTCCCACAGCTTTGGAAGAACTCCTTGTACCAAAATAAGTTGTAAAGGCGTAATAGGACTGCAAGGGCTGATGATGTAAAGTTGTAGCATACGAAATAAATGTCTTTGGGGGCCCCACTGCCGATGCGAAAAAAGGGGAAGTGTTGCCCTCCTTTTCTTGAATTTAAAAAGGCACTTTATACTGTTCTTTCTGAGAAAAAAGCCAAGGGGCTAACTCTCTGGCAACTTTGAGGAAAGAAATGGGGGGATAGTGGGGCCCCTGAAAATACGGCCCAATGATTCCCAAATTTCATTGGCAACATCTAGGGGGGTTTGCTATATAAACACCGGAAAAATCGCAAAACGGGGCCCGGGGTCAGGGAATATTTACATCGTTTTCGACTTTTTTCCAGACGCACTCATAGGGGAAAGCAGAGGTGGGGGGAAAAATTTCCCAGCAAGTGCTTTTAGCGTCACGGATGACACGGCGAGCGATCGCACGCTTCTTTTAAAAAATAAAGGGAGTCGCTCTGGGGTTCATTGTAGGTACGCCCCAGCAGCGCGTTTAAAACGTATGACGAGACAAGCAGGGCCACAAAGGCCGCATTTTGAGAATCCCTCCCGAAGTTTGGGGAAAAGAATGAGAACGGGGGAAAAACGGAGGACGAAAGGGTGTAAAAAGCTATCGATGGGGGAGAAAAAGGAACCTCTTTAAAAACAGTCAGGTGTGAGAAAAAGGTTTCAATTTGCCGTTTAAAATTGCCAGGGGGGCGAAGAGGGGGCAAAATTGAAGGGGAAGAAAAATGTTTGGGAAATGATCCTGTAGTAAGTGGGGGAGAAAAGACCAAGAAAAGTCAATGGGGCGGAGGAAGAGCAAATGAGAGATCGATGCAAGAGAGAGATGATGAGGATCAAAATGGGGTGAGTACCTTTTTTTAAAAAGGAGGGGGTGGTGGCAGAAAAGCCTCTAACTAATTCCACGGGAATCACAGTGAGACCCCCAGGGGAAAATGGTGGGCATTAAAATCAAAAATAACAGAATGGGTGGCGGTAATTTGGACGAAAAGGAAGGAAAAACCGGAATAGATAATGCCCGAGAAGGAAGAGATTAAAAAAAGAGCGTATACCACCTTGTAAGTGGATAGGGCTGCTGTTAATGCAGGAGTTGAAAAAAATAGCTGTGGTACGGAATATCCGGGGGAAAAAGGGCACTTTCTTTAAAGGTCCCATAGGAAAAAGGATCTGAAGAAAACAAAAAATTTATAGCCTGAGATGTGGAAATAACGCAGAGTGAAATTTTTGGTTCCTGTAAGCAAACACCAACGGGGGCAAACTGGAGAGTAACTTGAAGCTCCCCCCCGTTTCCCCCGGGCCGCGATATTCCACTGAAAAAAGGGGCCATGATGGAAATGATAAAGATACTTAAAATCCGCGGTAAGGGTTCCTACGGCTAGAAGGGTTAGAAAAGCCCACATGCGGAGGCGTGGAAAATGTTAAGCAGCGAGGAAAACGGGCGTGTGAAAAAAAGGATTTGCGCGAGGACAGAGGAGAGAGAAAGAGGGGAAGGTGGATCAGGTCCATTGACGGTTTGGTCTTCCCAATATTTCAGGATTTCTTCAAAGGGTTTTGGGAAATTTGAGATGGTATGGGGGCAAAAGGGGAAAGGTAGGGGGGGGAAGAGTAAAGATTGGAACTGTATTGGACTGTACCAAGGTGGGGGGGGGGCGAAAGGGTGGAGGGAACTGGAGAAGCGTGGCAGGGGACAGAAGAGACAGGAACCTGGGCGGGGGCAGAAGAGGAAAAAAATTGGGGGGGAACAGGGGAGGAAGGTAATTTCGAGGAGGAGGGTGAACCCTTTCACTTGTAACTAGCCAGTGAAGGGGGAAGAAATAGGGACGGACAGGGGGGTAAAATGAGGGGGTGGAAGATGGGTAGGAGGTGTTACCGGACCTTTTTTTGCTTTTGAGAAGTGGGGACGATTGGGAAGAGTGTCGTACGAGGGGCTCGCATACTGAGGTTTTAAGAAGAAATCGAAAAAAGCGGATTAGACTGAGGCGTTGAAGTAGGGAGTCTGAGCCCAGGACAGCAAAGGTTAGATACAGGAGTGATTAGGGGGAAGTAAACCCCAGAGGTGGGGGTGAAAGGGGGTACCGAAGGGGGGACGTTTTTGAAACACGGGAAAAGAAACACGTGGGAGTTCCCTTGGAGGCGGAGATGGAAACTGCCCTGGCATAAGGGGGACCCTTTTGTTCTTTGAGGGGAACGGTTTCCCGCCCCGTTTAAATAACCTGGGCAACGGGGAGAGTACGAAGGGGGGGGGCCTCAGACGTTAAGGAAAAGGGAATCCCATTGCAAGACGTATTAGAAGGTCTCGGCACCACAGACTGGGCATCGGGATAGATCTGCAAAATTTCGCGGATGGGGCCCAAAACGCCACAATTTTCTACATGTGTGGTGTAGGGATCACCTTTCGAACTTTTAACGATTCCCTTAAATAAACGGAGGTGGAGTTTCGGGTGGGCAAAAGTTAAACGAGCCCATTGCTAGGGTATGTCCCGCCCGGGGAGGAAGAACGTAAGTGCTACCTTTAGGATTGGGAGATCTTGGAGTTCCCCCTGTTTTAGAATGTCGGTGCCCCCAAACTGGGAAATTTTGTTTAACTAGGTATGGGGGAGAAATAACGGCACACAAGAATTGAG
The DNA here is from genome assembly GCF_026875155.1 of Cherax quadricarinatus. Taxonomy (NCBI): domain Eukaryota; kingdom Metazoa; phylum Arthropoda; class Malacostraca; order Decapoda; family Parastacidae; genus Cherax; species Cherax quadricarinatus. The sequence continues at coordinate 16,967,861 of NC_069431.1, read as the reverse complement.
GGAAAGATGTTTTTCAAGGGTGACAGGAACAGTATTAATGGGGAAAAAACGAGGGCTCCGAGCCTGGGGGCATTCGTACGGTAAGAGCCTACCCTCTTAAGAGATGAAAAAAAAAATTCTTTACCAAATGGCGTAGGGGTGCCCTTTCCCAAACTTTTGGTCAGAAAGAAAGGCAAGTAAGGGAAATTGGTCGAAAAATGAGAATTTAGTCACGTTCGTCTGAAACTGAGCGTGGGGAAAAGGGAGTGGAACGGGTCGGCATTTAAATTGCCGCACCTAGGGGAGAGGCCGGAAGCATAGTCAGAGGAGAGAAGGTTATAAATCGAAGGAGCGTCGAGGCCTCAGTACCTGAAGGGGGAGGAAACACACCGGCAAAGGTCAGAGGATGAGGAATGTCTAAGAGTGGTCCCCAAACGAGGCGTGGTCAGAAGGGGGGGGGGTTTAAGAAGGGGCCCCGGGGGGGGACAGGTTCATGGATAGGGGCTGCCCCTGGTTAGGTTTTTTTCTTTTTTTTTGTTTTTAAAAAAAAAAAGAAAGAAAAAAAAGAAAATAAAATAAAAAAAAAAAAAAAAAAAAAGGGGGGACCGGGGGGGGATAGTTCCTGGGGGAATGAAAGGGGCCAGAAATTCCCTCCCGCCAAAAAGGACTCGACACCCCCTATAGCGCAGTGCAGCATGGAAACCCCTGCCCATACCCACCCCTTTATGCCTAAACCAGCAAACTGGGGGGTAGCAACCCCCACATTGCCCACTACCCCGGTGGCAAAAAAGAGGGCGGCCGGGAAACCCCCCAAACATACCCCCTTCAGCCACCCCCCCCGGGAAACCCAAAGGTGGCTTCCAGAGATACACCGTGCCCCCAAAAAACAACCCAAAGCTACTGGGGTCGGAGAGGGGCGGGACATCCCTAGGAAATCCAAATTCCACGGCAAACTCGCCACCGCCAAGAAACCTCACGGAATGGGATGGACCCGGTTCCTTTCCCCTACCCAGGAACTAGGCCCGTGGGAGAAAAACACGAAAGGGTAAAAAGAGGAAAGGGGGAAAAAAAGGGGGGGTGAGGGGAGGGGGGAGGAATGGAAAAAAGGGGGGGAGGGGAGGATGGGGGGGAAGGGGGGGGGGAAGGGGGGGAATTAGGTTCGGTTGAGGAAAAGCCACGGGGTAATCCCAGACCAAGAGCCCCTTCACCAAGCCAAGGGGCCCCCTTTAAGAGGAATGTTAGGTAAAAGGACCCTATTCAACTAATTTGACATTGTATAACATTTCGCTCCAGGGATTTATCCTGAAGAGGGGAAAAAGTTCCACAGTAAAAAAATCACATTAAGAACAAAAGGTACAATACTGTAACTGGAAATACAAAATAATCCCCACATAAGGAAGACTGACTTTAAAAGTCCAAGTCGGATAAACGTAAACGTAAGTCCTCTCTAATATTTGCAGGGTTTTTTGTGTAAAAATATCACGTTAGTTGCATTATTCCTTTACCCCAACTTTTGTCGGTAATTTACCCTTATTCCATAAAAAATCAGTCAATCCTCTGTTTTATACGGGAGCAACTTCACATAATTTCTTATACAAGGAGTTACTGGTGGTGTACAATCTACCGGAAGTTGTGAATAAAAACACACGTGCAAAAACTTGTGCATCAACAATAAAAAACCCGGTGTTGCATAATTATGACTTTATTCACACAAAAATTGTTTTTTCCTCAGGTTGGTCGTGTTGAGAGCGGCGGGCGTTGTCGTTCACATTTTGCGTTTCGTTCTTCCCTTCCAGACGACTGGATGACGTAGATACCTGTATTTTATGTTGTTATTTGGGTATCTTTTCTGGGGAAAAGTTTCGCCACAAGTCCCATCAGTCCTATACAAAGAAGAATGTGATGATCAGAGGGGTTTGAGGTAATCATCTCCTCAGCCTGGAGTCGATGTAAAACTGTGCTCTTTTAAGCTGGTGGACTGAAAAATCGACTCCCGGCTGAGGGGTGATTACCTTTTAAACTCCTTCTGATCTTAACCTTCTTCTTTATATCGAACTGTAAGCCCTGTGTGGCGAAACGTTTCCTCGTAAAGAACCCAATGTTGCACATGTTCTAATCTTAATCTACATGAATATAATAATATATATTATATATATATTATATATATATATATATATATATATTATATATTATATATATATATATTATATTTTATATATATTATATTATTATAATTAATTATATTTTTTGTTTTTTAGCCCCCCTCTGGGGAGCGAAAATTCCCGGCTCAACCCCAGGACCTTCCTTTAATTTAACCATTTATTTCCAGGACCTTCCCTTTTCGTCACCCTGAGGCGGGCCTAAAAAACCGGGTTCGAGCCCCCGGCTAGTCGCGTGTTTTTATTTATTAAACTGAACAAAATAAAAGAAAAGGGGATGAAAGGATCAAACGATTTAATAAAAAAAATTTGGATATCACATTTGGGGGGAGAGAGTATGGAAAAGTGAAAGGTTTTTTAATATTTGGGGGGTGATGTTCAGCGGTGTGTTTATGAAGGGGGGGGTTTAACCCTAGAATTTAATTTAAAAGGAAAAAAGGTGGTGGTCATTGAGGTATGTGTGGGGACAAAAAAAAATTATCTATGGAGGCAAAGAAAGGAATGTACGAGAGTTGTGGGACCAAACACTTTATATGGGTGGAAGCTTGGGGTTGTAAATGTTAAGCCGGAGGCGGTGTAGGCAGTGGAGATGTTCTAAGGGGGAAAGTTGGTGTAAATATTATGCGACAATTCGTAGTGTGGAAAATTTGGGGGGAGGTGTGGATTAAGAAGTATTATTCAGAAGGCTGAAGAGGGGTTGAGGTGGTTTGGTCTTTTTAGAGAGAATGGAACAAAGTAAAATGATTTGGAGAGCATATAAATCTGTTGGGGAAGGAAGGCGGGGTAGGGGTCGTCCCCAAATAGGTTGGAGGGAGAGGGTAAAAAAAGGTTTTGTGGGCGAGGGGCTTGGGCTTCCAGCAAGCTTGCGTGAGCGTGTTAGGTAGGAGTGAATGGAGACGAATGGTGTTTGGGACCTGACGAGCTGTTGGAGTATAAGCAGGGTAATATTTAGTGAAGGGACTCAGGGAAACCGATCAGCTTCCGGTTTGCAGGACTTGAGTCCTGGAAATGGGAAATACAGTGCAAGACATCCCCACGGGGGGTGAAAATCTTTAGTTAAGATCGCCTGTCTGCGATTGTTTGCATATATATATATATATATATATATATATATATATATATATATATATATATATATATATATATATATATATATATATATATATATATATATATGTCGTGCCGAATAGGCAGAACTTGCGATCTTGGCTTAAATAGCAACGCTCATCTTGCCATATAGGACAAGCGAAAATTTGTATATGCAATAATTTCGCCAAAATCATTCTGAACCTAACGAGAAAAATATATTTCACTGTGTTTGTTTAGTATTAAATTATTGTAAACAAATCTAAAATATATTTAGTTGGGTTAGACTAAAATAAATTGTTCTTGTTATAATAAGGTTAGGTAAGTTTTCTAAGATTCGTTTGGAGCAAAATTAAAAAATTTTACATTAACATTAATGAAAAAATATATAAATAAACGTATAAGAGAAAATTTTAGAAAGGACTTAATTTTAAATGAGTTCTTGCTAATTGACCAGTTTTACATATTCGGCACGATATATATATATATATATATATATATATATATATATATATATATATATATATATATATATATATATATATATATATATTATATATATATATATATATAACAGAACAGAAGTACCTACGCACTTTACCCATGTTCTGAGGAACTAGGGGAGAAAGAGATGGTTGACCAGACACTAGAGGGGAGGTTACACTCACTGTTGAGGACGACAGCCTTGAGAATGATGAAGAGTTCTCCAAGACCCATCACCAGTCTCTGCTCCCCTTCTTGCTGCGCCTCTGTGGGAAGTCTCTGTTAGTAGTTTCATTGTGTGGGCAGTCTGTTGTAGTAGTCTCACTGTGTGGGAGTATGTTAGTCTCACAATGTGGGAGTATGTTAGCCTCACTGTACTCACCTAATTGTACTCACCTAATTGTGGTTGCAGGGTCGAGACTCAGCTCCTGGCCCCGCCTCTTCACTGTGTGGGAGTATGTTAGTCTCACAGTGGGGGAGTATTTTTAGTCTCACTGTGTGAGAGTATGTTAGTCTCACTGTGTGGGAGTATGTTAGTCTCACTGTGTGGGAGTATGTTAGTCTCACTGTGTGGGAGTATGTTAGTCTCACTGTGTGGGAGTATGTTAGTCTCACTGTGTGGGAGTATGTTAGTCTCACTGTGTGGGAGTATGTTAGTCTGTGTGGGAGTATGTTAGTCTCACTGTGTGGGAGTATGTTAGTCTCACAGTGTATATGGGAAGTCTTGTGTTAGGTAACAACACTTCCCTCACTCGCTTATTCACTGTATTCCAGTACACTAACATAATCTGACACACTATTTTTTTTTTAAATTTTATAACTTTACTGGCTTATTTTTAGCAGTATATATTAAGGTAGATATTCAAGTACTGTACATTATATATCCGTGTAATAAGCATTAGTTTAACATGTTTATTATACACCTCCTACCCATCCTATTGGTGGTAGTCTAAACATTACAGAGGTACATAATGGGTCCAGGAACTGGGCTGCAAAGTTTTGAGAGTTGAACAGATTACGATGGTAATGAACTACATGCGTGTTTATATCCGGTCACAACCGTACTAGTTATTTATGCAGACGTTAGTTTGGGCACACAAGCGATCTCTTCCTCTTCACCGAGTGTTTGACTCACTCACCCAGTGGAAATAAGTCACTCTGTCTGACTTTTTTGGGTTATCCCAGGTTCTCTACACATATGCTGCTATGTATGATAATCTATGTAACTGTATTTGTGTATACCTGAATAAACTTACTTATTCATTCCTTCAATCACTAAAATGATCTAACACTGTTATTAATATTCTTATTATTATTAGTAGTAGTAGTAGCATTTTTAATAGGTAAGCGCTAAATTCCCTAGGAAATATAGTGTCAGGGGTAAGAGTTGATTTATTTTTAAATTAAGAGCGATTCAGGGGCAATGAAGACGTCTTCCTTCCGTTTAAAGAGGAATTACAGATGTTCCTCTTAACATAATGATAAACGGATCACCTATCACAAAGCTCACAGAGGGAAAATTCTTAGGAAACCACCTTGATAATAGACTCAAATTTCAAACACATGTACAACAAATAGGTAAGGGGAGAATGGTCACCAGCAGTGATAGCGGCAGCCGCTTTAAGTGGCAAGTGATTCACGTTCAGGTAAGAATAGAAGATGAGAGGAAGTAAATAGAGATGATGTGAAGGTAGGAAACGATTCTCTGTTCTCAAGACGGAATGTTACTATCAGGTGGTTAAAGTGAGGTTGGAGGTACCATGATTCCTTGCTAATCAGGGTAAGAATATTTTAATAGTAGGAGATTCTAGGTAGATATATGGACCGTGATTTTGTAACAACAGAAAGGTCAGACAGGGGAGTGTGCCTTCTGGAGCTGGTGTTGGTGACATAGTCACTAGGTTGGATAATGTTGGCAGTAATGGAAGAACAATCTTAGTGCTGGGGGTAATGCTTGGGAAGAGCAGAAGAAGAGCTGCTGGATAAGTTTGGTTAAAGGAAATGTAATAAGAGAGAATTAGCATCCTTGGGCTAATCTTTTTTAACATAATCCACTACAACTGTATAGTTGCTTGATAAGGGGAAATGGCAACTGTAATACCTATTACTAAGGAGGTGACAGGACCTTGGCTTCGATAATATACCAATAAGCTTACCTATAGTGGGAAAATTTAAGGAATCAATAATTGCGAAGCAATTTTCGTAGCCATTTGAAAGGCACAGAATGATTAAATGAATCTCAACGGTTTACAAAGGGGCGTTCCTGTCTTACAACTTACTAACTTTTTTCACTAAGGTGTTTGAGCGAGTTAGATCATGGTAATGAATATGATATTGTGTATAGGACTTCAGTAAGACTTTCGAATAGAGTTCCACATCGAGGTTATTGAGGAATTTAAGGCACACGGATAGGAGGAGAAATTTTTTCTGGGTAAAAGGCATGACATGACAAATAGACACAGAGAGTGCTAAATGGGGAGAAAAATCAGAATGGGGCACGTACAACAATAGCGGTTCTCAGGGTTCAGTGTTGGGCCGTTGTTGTTCACAATTTACATACAACGACATAGATGAGGGAATAAATAGCGACATAAACAACAAATTTGCTGACACAAAATAGCCGTCCATTTTTCAATTTCTAAGGGAGGACACTTAGAGCTCTCCAGGTGATTTGGAATAGATTGATCAATGGTCGGAGAAAGTGGCAGATGCAGTTTAATATTGATCAAATGCAAAGTTCTAAATGTTGGACAGGTAAATAACCATGCACACTATAACTAAAAGTAGATTTAATACTACTGATTGCGAAAAAGAATTTAGGGCTCGGTTAGCAGTAATCTAAAACCAAGACAACAGTGCATTATTTTTCGCAATTAAAGCTAACAAATTCATGGCTTCATATTAAGAAGTATAAATAAAGAAGTCCTAGGTTGTTCTTCAACTTATATATCCTTGGTTAGGCTCATTTAGACTATGCTGTTCAGTTCTGGTACCGTATTACAGAATGGTTATAAATGCTCTGGAAAACGTCAGGGAGGTGACAAAGATGATCCCATGCATCAGAAATCTTCCCTATGTGATGACTGAGGGCCCTGAATCTGCCTCTCTCGAAAGGAGTGAGATTAGGGGGATATGATCGGGGGGTTGTATAAATGGGAAACAGGAGTAAATAAGGGGGATGTAATAGCGTGCTGAAATTTCCAGCCAAGAACAGGACTCGGCAGAATGGTTTCAAGTTGGAAAATTTCAGATTCAGGAAGGATATAGGAAAGCAACGGGTTTGGTAATAGTTGTGGATAGTGGAACATAACTCCTGAGTACAGTTATTTGAGGCTTAAAAACGTTGTGAAGTTTTAAAAATAATGTTAGATAAATACGAGTGTGGGTGGGTGTGAGTTGGACACTGACTAGCTTGTGCGCTGGGTTCTGGTGCAGTGCTCCTTCCTTGAGTGAGGTGACCAGACGGTGGGTCATTGAACTAATCGGGGGGGGTTGTCATGGCTAATCTGAGGGGGATTTGTACCTCTCCACATGAGTCAGTAAGCATGTGCAGTTTTCCTTCTTTTCTTATGTTCTGATGTTCTTAAATTTCCAAGAAAATCCTAAGACCGTAGGCATACATCGAAGATACAGTACTATTTTTACAGTCAGCCCTCTGGCCCTTATCAACTCACTTATTTAACCTATCTCACCTATGAATTTGTGCATGGGGCTCAACAAAAATAAATCATTTCAGACCATTAATTACCAACAAAAGCTTAATCCGAATGATAACAAATTCCCCTCAGGCTGCAACAACTCACCATATTCAAACTCTAAACTTATCACCATACAAAACATCCATACTTATTATTGTGCTAACTACATATAGATCACTAAACTTGGATTTAAACCTCCTTAAACTTCTTACCAACCTCAACAGAACACATGATCATAACACATGGCCCACTAGATCACTCTTTCATGTTCCCCGTGTCCATTCCTTATGTAGAAGCTCAATGCAATTGAATGGTCCTAAAATCTGGAATTCATTACATGTGAATATAAAGAAACGCTACCTTGTTTATAATTCAAGACTCATTCTTAAAAACCACTTACTCAACCACAATAAATAAATGTGAATAACTGTACACATAAATGTATAACTGTGACCTATCAACCATGGTTTTTTTAATTAACATTACCTAATAGAATACTACATTCTCTTGAACTGCTCAGAACTCATCTAACAACCACAGGGGACTGTTCTGCACTACAAATCATTGATTAGCACTCGATCTGTTTCGATTATATTATACATTGTATGATGCAAATTTGTACACTGAAATTTGTACCTTCATGTTGTAATGTGTTTACTGCAATTTCTACCACGAATATACATTGACTTAGTTAATCTTAAGTTAATTTTGGAAGCCTTCCCATAATACTCTACATGCAAGGTGCTCTTGGCAGTCCACTCACCACGGTGTTTCTTTGTACAACTATCCCCCAAGGAAGGTTCCTTGATGTTGGTGAGGGCGCTTTGATTTAGGGGATTGGAATCTGGTGCTCCAGTTCCCTGGAATTAAGCTGACTGCCCTTTGCTGGACCATCCCCCCCCCAGGCGCTGTACAATCCTCCGGGTTTAGCGCTTCCCCTTGATTATAATGCATAATAACTTGTACAACTATGTATCTGTCCAATAATAAATAAATAATAGGTAAATAAATAAATAAATAAGAGCACCTCAGGACGGGCATGGGGGACGCAGCACCTCAGGACGGGCATGGGGGACGCAGCACCTCAGGACGGGCATGGGGGACGCAGCACCTCAGGAGGGAGCATGGGGGGACGCAGCACCTCAGGACGGGCATGGGGGACGCAGCACCTCAGGACGGGCATGGGGGACGCAGCACCTCAGGACGAGCATGGGGGACGCAGCACCTCAGGACGGGCATGGGGGACGCAGCCCTCAGGACGGGCATGGGGGACGCAGCACCTCAGGACGAGCATGGGGGGACGCAGCACCTCAGGACGGAGCATGGGGGACGCAGCACCTCAGGACGAGCATGGGGGGACGCAGCACCTCAGGACGAGCATGGGGGGACGCAGCACCTCAGGACGAGCATGGGGGGACGCAGCACCTCAGGACGAGCATGGGGGGACGCAGCACCTCAGGACGGGCATGGGGGACGCAGCACCTCAGGACGAGCATGGGGGGACGCAGCACCTCAGGACGGGCATGGGGGACGCAGCACCTCAGGACGGCATGGGGGGACGCAGCACCTCAGGACGGCATGGGGGGACGCAGCACCTCAGGACGGGCATGGGGGGACGCAGCACCTCAGGACGGGCATGGGGGGACGCAGCACCTCAGGACGGGGCATGGGGGGACGCAGCACCTCAGGACGGGCATGGGGGGACGCAGCACCTCAGGACGGGCATGGGGGACGCAGCACCTCAGGACGGGCATGGGGGGACGCAGCACCTCAGGACGAGCATGGGGGACGCAGCACCTCAGGACGAGCATGGGGGACGCAGCACCTCAGGACGAGCATGGGGGGACGCAGCACCTCAGGACGAGCATGGGGGGACGCAGCACCTCAGGACGAGCATGGGGGGACGCAGCACCTCAGGACGAGCATGGGGGGACGCAGCACCTCAGGACGGGCATGGGGGACGCAGCACCTCAGGACGAGCATGGGGGGACGCAGCACCTCAGGACGGGCATGGGGGACGCAGCACCTCAGGACGGGCATGGGGGGACGCAGCACCTCAGGACGAGCATGGGGGGACGCAGCACCTCAGGACGGGCATGGGGGACGCAGCACCTCAGGACGGGCATGGGGGGACGCAGCACCTCAGGACGAGCATGGGGGGACGCAGCACCTCAGGACGGGCATGGGGGGACGCAGCACCTCAGGACGGGCATGGGGGACGCAGCACCTCAGGACGGGCATGGGGGGACGCAGCACCTCAGGACGGGCATGGGGGGACGCAGCACCTCAGGACGGGCATGGGGGACGCAGCACCTCAGGACGGGCATGGGGGACGCAGCACCTCAGGACGAGCATGGGGGACGCAGCACCTCAGGACGGGCATGGGGGACGCAGCACCTCAGGACGGGCATGGGGGACGCAGCACCTCAGGACGAGCATGGGGGACGCAGCACCTCAGGACGAGCATGGGGGACGCAGCACCTCAGGACGGGCATGGGGGACGCAGCACCTCAGGACGAGCATGGGGGACGCAGCACCTCAGGACGGGCATGGGGGACGCAGCACCTCAGGACGAGCATGGGGGACGCAGCACCTCAGGACGGGCATGGGGGGACGCAGCACTTCAGGACGGGCATGGGGGACGCAGCACCTCAGGACGGGCATGGGGGGACGCAGCACTTCAGGACGGGCATGGGGGACGCAGCACCTCAGGGCGGGCATGGGGGATGCAGCACCTCAGGGTGGGCATGGGGGTACGCAGCACCTCAGGACGGGCATGGGGGACGCAGCACTTCAGGACGGGCATGGGGGCCCGCAGCACCTCAGGGCGGGCATGGGGGGACGCAGCACTTCAGGACGAGCATGGGGGACGCAGCACCTCAGGACGGGCATGGGGGACGCAGCACCTCAGGGCGGGCATGGGGGGACGCAGCACTTCAGGACGAGCATGGGGGACGCAGCACCTCAGGACGGGCATGGGGGGACGCAGCACCTCAGGGCGAGCATGGGGGACGCAGCACCTCAGGACGGGCATGGGGGGACGCAGAACCTCAGGGCGAGCATGGGGGACGCAGCACCTCAGGACGGGCATGGGGGGATGCAGCACTTCAGGACGAGCATGGGGGACGCAGCACCTCAGGAGGGGCATGGGGGGATGCAGCACTTCAGGACGAGCATGGAGGACGCAGCACTTCAGGACGAGCATGGGGGACGCAGCACCTCAGGAGGGGCATGGGGGGATGCAGCACCTCAGGATGGGCATGAGAGGACGCAGCACCTCAGGACGAGCATGAGGGACGCAGCACCTCAGGAGGGGCATAGGGGGACGCAGCACCTCAGGACGGGCATGGGGGACGCAGCACCTCAGGACGGGCATGGGGGACGCAGCACCTCAGGACGGGCATGGGGGACGCAGCACCTCAGGACGGGCATGGGGGACGCAGCACCTCAGGGCGGGCATGGGGGACGCAGCACCTCAGGGCGGGCATGGGGGGACGCAGCACCTCAGGACGGGCATGGGGGACGCAGCACCTCAGGACGGGCATGGGGGACGCAGCACCTCAGGACGGGCATGGGGGGACGCAGCACCTCAGAACGGGCATGGGTGACGCAGCACCTCAGGACGGGCATGGGTGACGCAGCACCTCAGGACGGGCATTTGGGGACGCAGCACCTCAGGACGGGCATGAGGGGGACGCACCTCAGGACGGGCATGGGTGACGCAGCACCTCAGGACGGGCAAGGGGGGACGCAGCACCTCAGGGCGGGCGTGGGGGGACGCAGCACCTCAGGGCGGGCATGAGGGGGACGCACCTCAGGACGGGCATGGGGGGACGCAGCACCTCAGGACGGGCATGGAGGGACGCAGCACCTCAGGACGGGCATGGGGGGACGCAGCACCTCAGGACGGGCATGGGGGACGCAGCACCTCAGGGCGGGCATGGGGGGACGCAGCACCTCAGGACGGGCATGGGGACGCAGCACCTCAGGACGGGCATGGGGGACGCAGCACCTCAGGGCGGGCATGGGGGGACGCAGCACCTCAGGACGGGCATGGGGGACGCAGCACCTCAGGACGGGCATGGGGGACGCAGCACCTCAGGGCGGGCATGGGGGACGCAGCACCTCAGGACGGGCATGGGGGGACACAGCACCTCAGGACGGGCATGGGGGGACGCAGCACCTCAGGACGGGCATGGGGGGACGCAGCACCTCAGGACGGGCATGGGGGGACGCAGCACCTCAGGACGGGCATGGGGGGACGCAGCACCTCAGGACGGGCATGGGGGGACGCAGCACCTCAGGACGGGCATGGGGGGACGCAGCACCTCAGGACGGGCATGGGGGGACGCAGCACCTCAGGACGGGCATGGGGGACGAAGCACCTCAGGACGGGCATGGGGGGACGCAGCACCTCAGGGCGGGCATGGGGGACGCAGCACCTCAGGGCGGGCATGGGGGGACGCAGCACCTCAGGACGGGCATGGGGGGACGCAGCACCTCAGGACGGGCATGGGGGGGACGCAGCACCTCAGGACGGGCATGGGGGGACGCAGCACCTCAGGGCGGGCATGGGGGGATGCAGCACCTCAGGGCGGGCATGGGGGGACGCAGCACCTCAGGACGGGCATGGGGGGACGCAGCACCTCAGGGCGGGCATGGGGGGATGCAGCACCTCAGGACGGGCATGGGGGGACGCAGCACCTCAGGACGGGCATGGGGGGACGCAGCACCTCAGGACGGGCATGGGGGGACGCAGCACCTCAGGACGGGCATTGGGGGGACGCAGCACCTCAGGACGGGCATGGGGGGACGCAGCACCTCAGGGCGGGCATGGGGGGATGCAGCACCTCAGGGCGGGCATGGGGGGACGCAGCACCTCAGGACGGGCATGGGGGGACGCAGCACCTCAGGACGGGCATGGGGGGACGCAGCACCTCAGGGCGGGCATGGGGGGATGCAGCACCTCAGGGCGGGCATGGGGGGACGCAGCACCTCAGGACGGGCATGGGGGGGGACTAATTACTCCAACACATCACTTAACGTTCTAGTAATAACATTTAAGGTTTATCTTACACAGTACATTAATACATATGTACTAAGATAATAACAAACAAGTGATATCTTAATACGCAATGCAATCACAGTAATTTTTTCGTGATTTACTATCAACATTCCGACGGAAGAGGAATTAAGACAACTCTGGTTATACAGCAAACTAACATACAGGAAGAGTAAAAATACTGAAGGTATTGTAACACACACACCTACATTTGTGCTGGAAAGATTTATCATTATTATAATAAATAGGAAGCGGTAAACTTGTAGGGATCATACAGCGCTTGGGAAATACAGAGCCCCGAGGTTCCATCTGAGTAAGTAAGTAAGTTTATTCAGGTATACACAAATACAGTTACATAGAATTATTATACATAGCAGCATATGTGTAGAGAACCTGGGATAACCCAAAAAAGTCAGACACAGTGACTTATTTCCATTGGGAATGGTGAGAAGGTCGATGTTATTGCTGTGATGACGAGGTCTTCAGTGTTTAGTGTAATATAAACACCACACACACCCTCGTCTCTACCGTCATTAAGGTATTTCATCTTGAAGTAATACTTATCTGTAACCATAGTGTCTAACCTCTGACGCGGTGGAGGGCGGTGAGGATATGTGAGGGCGTGGCGTGGGCGTGGATGTGTGAGGGCGTGGCGTGGGCGTGGATGTGTGAGGGCGTGGCGTGGGTGTGGATGAGGTTCCTCCAGGCGCCAATTATCTCCTGGTACACATCCTTCATGGTACCCAGCATAAAGTGACGACTCTCACCGAACACTTCCTCTATCTTCATCTTGCCTCTGAAGAACGGGGATAATAATAATAATAATAATAATAATAATAATAATAATAATAATAATAATAATAATAAATCTATATTTCTACATGAACATGTACAAGGTACACAGACCATAACTAACATTAGTGACATACTACTACTATATAGAAAGCCCCTTGTTATACCTGGAGTATGCCTGGAGAGGGTTTCGGGGGCGAGTGCCACCGCGGCCCGGTCTGTGACCAGGCCTCATGGTGGATCAGGGCCTGATCAACCAGGCTGTTACTGCTGGCCGCACGCAACGCGACGTACAAACCACAGCTCGGCTGGTCAGGTACTGACTTTAGGTGCCTGTTTAGCGCCTTCTTGAAGTCAGTCAGGGGTCTATTGGTAATCCCCCTTATGTATGCTGGGAGTCAGTTGAACAGTCTAGAGCCCCGCACACTTATGCAGAGCATTTCGGAAAAATTAGGCCAATTTTCTCCAGGGATGCGACCCACACCAGCCGATTAACATCCAGTTACCCATTTTACTGATGGGTGAACATTGGTAGCAGGTGTCTTAAACACGTCCTAATGTTTTCCAGTCGTACCGGGGATCGACCCCCGAACCTCAGTGTGTGAGCTGAGTGCACTAGCAATCGAGCCACGGGAAAATAAGAGTTTAGAACAAGGGTTTTTAACCGGGGGTATGGGAACCAAATAATGGGGGGTATGGAACGCGATCTCTGAACAAATTTCAAACAAAAAATTATCGTTAGATTAGAATAAACTATCAGCTGTTGTGTTGCTAACTATCCATATGTAAAATAAAACCCGCTTCACACACGGAGGGTCCGGGTTCGATTCCCGGCGGGTGGAAACATTTCGACACGTTTCCTTACACCTATTGTCCTGTTCACCTAGCAGCAAATAGGTACCTGGGTGTTAGTCGACTGGTGTGGGTGGCATCCTGGGGGACAAGATTAAGGACCCCAATGGAAATAAGTTAGACAGTCCTCGATGACGCACTGACTTTCTTGGGTTATCCTGGGTGGCTAACCCTCGGGGTTAAAAATCCGAACGAAATCTTATCTTATCTTATCTTTGAAGTCATACTGGTACCTAATAGGACTGATAACGATGATTTCGACAGTCTAGTGAAGGGGGTGTGGTGACATATTGGGCAGTACACTGGGATCTGTAATCTTAAAAAGGTAAAGAACCCATGGATTAGAGCCTCCTCGGCCGGACATAATAATAATCATTTTTATTTCTATAAATACATGATACAGCTTATACAGACCATAGCTGACATTAGTGACATACTATATAGAAAGCCCCTGGTTATGCAGAGCATTCTGGGCAATTAGGTTAATTCTGTACCCCGGATGCGACCCACACCTGTCGGCTAACACCCAGGTACCTACTTACTGATAGGTGAACAGGGACAGCAGGCGTCTTAAGGAAACATGCCCTAAAGTTTCCACCGTTAACGGGGATCGAACTAAGGACCTCAGTGTGTAAGCTGAATGCGCTACCAACCGAGCTACGGTTTCACCAAATATTTTTACCTAAAATACACTAAATGACGAACACAGTTTTCATGGAGACGATGTTTCTCTCTTGTAACAGGATACGTCAGGTCACTGACTCCAAGTCAGTGACGTGAAACAGCTTGTTGCACAGCCTGCTACACCGGCTATTACACAGGCGTTTACACTGGCTGGTACACAGGCTGGTACACAGGCTGGTACACAGGTGAAGCGTTGCCAGAATCATAGTTGAGCTGTGTATATGTATTTCCACCAGCTTCGCTGCTATCAGCTCTCCCCCGTGCTCTACCAAACATGGTATAAACCTTGGTAATAAATACCGACAAGTTGGTTTAGAAAGACACGTAAGCAAACACTATAACATATTTATTAGAAAACGTTTCGGTCCTGGGACCTGGGATCAAGGTCCCAGGACCGAAACGTTTTCTAATAAATATGTTATAGTGTTTGCTTACGTGTCTTTCTCTACCAAACATGTTACCTCCGGCAATTTAACCAGCGGACATGAAACTTGCTATTTGACCGCCTGACAATTGACTACCAGGAATCTGACTACCCTAAATTGACCACTGAAACACTCGACGTTGACCATCCGGGCAGGAGGAACGAAGAACCAAAAATTATAGGTGAGGAAGATATATTAGATCTTCCTAATCAAAAGTTACTGAGAAAACTCTCTCTCTCTCTCTCTCTCTCTCTCTCTCTCTCTCTCTCTCTCTCTCTCTCTCTCTCTCTCTCTCTGTATATATATATTATACACACACACACATACACAGGTTCATGTTGCATAATGTGTGTTAGCTAATGGAAAATATGGATGCTCGGACTTTAGAACCATCACATGGGTATGTTGTGACTACCACCGTCAGGATGGACTTGTGGTGACTGTCTTCCTCAGGATGGGTATATAGTGCATAGTAAACCTATCACACTATTTAATGTAGCCTTATTGCGTGTCACTAAAGTCTTGCACAGATCTAAAATCGACTAAAAATGCGCAGATTATACACACATGATCTAAGACGCAAGTAGATGGATGTACACGGTCACATACAGATGTACACACACACATGACACAGACGCACACGAATGACCACAGACATGCACAGATAACCACAAACACACATAGATGACACAGATGTATATGCTCGTAGATGAGCACCAATGTACACAGATACTGACCGATGTATATAGACATATATAGAGTCTATATACACGACCACAAACATATGGATGACCACAGATGTACGTAGTTAACTACAGATATACACAGACATACATAGATGGCTCCAGACACACACAGATGACAACAGACATATGCGGATGACTACAGATGTACACAGACGACTACAAACCTACACCGATGCTGACAGACGTATACAGACAAGCAAAGACTTACACAGGTGACTGATCAACGTGGGGCAGCAGTGTTCGTAGAGACGACTCCATCCGACTTAAGACTGACTCCACGAACAGACTTAACTCTGTAAGCGCAGCGAAACAGTTAGATTTAAGGCCAATCTACTACATGAGGGTCATTGAGGTTTATCTCGTATGCGAGAGTCATTAAGGCCTGTCTGCTACATGAGGAGTTATTAAGGCCTGTCTACTACATGAGGAGTTATTAAGGCCTGTCTACTACATGAGGAGTCATTAAGGCCTGTCTACTACATGAGGAGTCATTAAGGCCTGTCTACTACATGAGGAGTCATTAAGGCCTGTCCACTACATGAGGAGTTATTAAGGCCTGTCTACTACATGAGGAGTATTAGCCCGTCTACTACACTGAGAGTCATTAAGGCCTGTCCACTACATGAGGAGTTATAAGGCTGTTACTATGAGGAGTTATTAAGCCTGTCTACTACACGAGGGGTAATTTCAGTCTACTACACGGGTTATTAAGGCCTATCAGTACATAATGGCATCTGCTGTACGAGGGTAATTAAGGCCGTTACCTAGACACTGTAATTAAAGATGCGATTAACTTTTAAATTATCAGGAATATTTTTCCATAAAATAGGATTAAGGTGTATATATGAAGAGGAATTCAAGTGAAATTCACTGACTGGAGACAATCATCATTCTATCGTACAGGAGGAGCCACACCTCTATGATGCGTCCGTAATCTACTGCATCAATTTTATTTTTAATTTTATTCTTGCTAACTTCTAACTTTGCACATCCCTACCCTAACTAACCTCCGCCACGCTAACTCCTGTCTTTGCACTTCCGTACCCCTCACTCGCCTCTAACCTAATATTTCTCCTTTCGTACATCTCCTTCCTGCACAACGATATGTGACCCTTAGGGTTTAGCTCCTAAAATGATTATAATAACTGTGGAGCATCCAACAAAATCAGGTTGGAGGGAGTGGGTAAAGGAGGTTGGAAAACGAAGTAGGTTTGTGTGCGAGGGACTGACTTCCAGAACGTTCGTGAGTGTTGGGAAGGAGAGAGTAGTGGAAATATGGTTTATGACTTGAAGTGCTGTGGAGTGTCAGCAAGTACATTATGAAGGGATCAATGGGAAACCGATTAGCGGATTGAGTCTGAGGTTGAAAAGTACAGTGCTGCACTCTGAAGGAGAGTGGTTTGGGGATATGTTGCAGTTTTTATAATGTAATGTCATCACCTCTCTGACAATACAGTGATGGGTTGAGTGAAGATGAGAGGGCTGATGTATTAATATAAATAATATATAAATTTAATAAATAATATATATAAAATTAAGATAAATAAATAAATAAATAAATAATAATAATAAATATATTCTTCATATATATATATAATTTAAATATATATATATATATATATATATAATATTAAAGGTGGCCGTCTCCCACCGAGGCAGGGTGACCCCCCCCCAAAAAAAAACACTTCACCATCATTCACACTATGACTGTCTTTGCAGAGGTGCGGAAATACGACACTTTAAATGCCACTCTAAACAGTAAATATCCCAAACCCTTCCTTTAAAGTGCAGGCATTGTACTACCCACCTCTAGGACTCAAGTCCAGCTAACCAATTTCCCTGAATCCCTTCACAAAATATTATGCTGCTCACACTCCAACAGCTCGTCAAGTGCCAAAAAAATCGTCTCCACTCAATCCTAAGACGCTCACGCATTCCTGCTGCATATCCAAGCCCCCTGCACACAAAACCTCTTTTACCCTCTCCCTCCATCCTTTCCTAAGAAGATCTCTACTCCTCCTCCCTTCCACTACAGATTTATATACTCTCCAAGACAACCTATTTTGCTCCACCTCTCTAAATGATCAAACCACCTCAACAACCCCCCTTCAGCCCTAATACTTTTAGTAACTCCACATCTCTTCCTAATTTCCACGCTACAGATTCTCTGCATAATAATTACGCCACACGTTGCCCTTAGACACGCCATACTCCACTGCTTCGCCTCTCCTCGCTGCAAACTATTCACAACCTACTTCACACCCATATATGAATGTTTGTACCAAAATATTCTCGTACATTCCCTTTTTTGCCTCCATGGATAATGTTCTTTGTCCTCACAGATACCTCAATGCGTGACCACCCACCTTTTTTTCTTCATCACTTCTATGATTTGCCTCGTCATTCATAAACCCACCCGTTAACAAATCTGCTCCCAAATATCCAAACACATTCACTTCTTCCATACTTCCTCCAATATAATATCCAATTTTTCTTTACCTAACTCGTTTCATACTCTCATACTCTTATCTATGTTCACTTTCAACTTTCTTCCTTTACACACCCTCCCAAACTCGTCCACTAACCTTTGTAACCTCTCTTCAGAATCTCCCAAAAGCACAGTATCATCAGCAAAGATTAACTGTGTCAACTCCCATTTTGTATTTAATTCCCCATAATTTAATCCCACCCCTCTCCCCAACACCCCAGCATTTACTTTTTTTACAACCTCAAATATAAATATGTTAAACAGCCATGGTGACATTACACATCCCTGTCTAAGACCTACTTTTACTGGAAAATAGTCTCCCTCTCTCCTATACACCCTAACCTGAGACTCACTATCCTCATAAAAACTCTTTACAGCACATAGTAATTTACTACCTATTCCATACACTTGCTGCCACTATTTGCCACTTTGCTTCCCTATCTGCCCCATCGTATGCTTTTTCGAAAATAAAAGCAACGAGAACTTCCCTACCTTTATCTAAATATTATTCACTTTTATGCTTCAATGTAAACACTTGATCGACACATCCCCTAGTCCTTCTAAAGCCTCCATCATCTGCAATCCTGCTCTCTGTCTTACCTCCAATTCTTTCAGTAATAACCCTCCCGTACACTTTACCTGGTGTACTCAGTAAACTTATTCCCCTATAATTTTTACACTCTTCTCTGTTCCCCTTCCCTTTATATAAAGGAACTATATACGCTCTCTGTCAATCCCTAGGTACCTTCCCCTCTTATATATTAGTGTAGTTACCGTCAAGTATTGCGATGAGTGTCGGGTGTAGGTGAGTGTGGAAGACTTCCTTAGGTGAGTACCTGAGGCAGTGGTCACCTGGCTCCTGCACATCATCCAGCAATATGTCGTCCACCACACTGTCCTCTGTCTCCTGCTGGTGACACACACCAGTACAGTTAGTGTCTCGACATTTCATGACAGAACATCGACCCTTTGTCACCCTCATTTGTCATGAATGACTCACTGGCATACCACTTAAGATAAAATTTATAAATAATAATAATAATAACAATAATAATAATAATAATATTATTATTATTATTATTATTATTATTATTATTATTATTATTATTTTGGCACAAATACTGTACATTTTTCAATTAGTTTCCTGTCAATCTCAAACTTTGATAATAAGTATTCCCTGTACGTAGATGCTGCTATGACTCCACTCGTCTTCAAAATACCAATATCGTCTGAGAAATAAAACATGGTTTGTGGTTTTATGACAGAGAGACAGAGACAGACAGACAGAGAGCGGGAGAGACAGAGACAGATAGACACAGGCAAAATGTTTCTGCGTATGTGCGGGTGTGTTGTGTGTGTGTGCACTCGCCTATATGTGCTTACAGGGGTCGATTCACAGTTCCTGGCCCCTCCTGTCTCTTTGTATGTGTGCATGTGTACGTGAATGTGTGGGTATGTGTGTCGATGCATATCTATACGTGCCTTTGCATATCTATACATGTTTTTGCTTGTCTGTACGTGTCTTTGCATGTCTATGTTGGTTAATTGCGTCAAAATCCTATCGCCTACATGTTGGTTATGCACATAACTTGCTCACCACCTGTCAAGAATACTTTAATCCCTAAAACTGAGATCAAAGTAAATCCCAGTGTATATACACTGAGAGATATACACCTCTCAGTGTACATATCCTTGCGTGTGTAGTTAAACCAGAATAAATATGGTCAGTGTTAAGTGCGGTCAGTAGTAACAGCCTGGTTGATCAGACCCTGATCCACCATGAGGCCTGGTCTCAGACCGAGCCGCGGGGGGGTTGACCCCCAAAACCCTCTCCAGGTAAACTCCAGGTAACCCTCACCTCCTCCTCAGCAATCACTTCTTCGATGTCTTCTAAGATGATCTCAATCTCCTCCTTGTGTGTGACCTCCTGGACGGTCTGGACCGTAGCCTCGGTGTGAGGAAGATAACAGAGGAGCCACATGACGCACCACCACTCCACTACCTGCAATAATACTGATCACTTTAAACACACAGGTGTAAAAGCATGTTCACTGGTATAAACGAACCTCGTCTCGGTGCGGGTTTGTTTGTGTCATAAGTAAGTTTATTCAGGTAAAGGAGCACATAAATAGTGTGTCAGAATCAATGGGGGTTCGGTTGCACTATACTAGTGAACGTCCGAGCTGGGTATGGGGTGCACAATAATAAAAAATAATAATAATAATAATAATAATAATAATAATAATAATAATAATAATAATAATAATAATAATAATAATAATAATAATAATAATAATAATAATAATAATAATAATAATAATAATAATATCTTTATTTACTACAAGTACATGCACAAGGTATACAGGCCTAACTGACATCAGTGACATACTAGATTAATATAGTAGTATGTCACAGATGTCAGCTAGGTCTGATAACAAGCTAGGATTGTTATACAAAGCATTTCGGGCAAATTAGGTCAGTTTTGTCCCAGGATGTGACCCACACCAGTCGACTAAAACCCAGGTACCCATTTTACTGATGGGAAATATTGACAAATGGTGTAAGAAAACATACCCAGTGTTTCTACCCTCGCCGGGAATCGAACCCGGACGTCAGCGTGTGAAGTGATAGCTTTAGCCACCAGGCCACGAGATATTAAACTAACTAAATTAAGGTTCGAGTTCACGTGGGTTCGTTTGCGCTATACTGGTGAGCGTCCGAGTTCATGTGGGTTCGTTTGTGTTATACTGGTGAGCGTCTGAGTTCATGTGGGTTCGTTTGTGTTATACTGGTGAGCGTCTGAGTTCACGTGGGTTCGTTTGCGCTATACTGGTGAGCGTCCGAGTTCATGTGGGTTCGTTTGCGCTATACTGGTGAGCGTCCGAGTTCATGTGGGTTCGTTTGCGCTATACTGGTGAGCGTCCGAGTTCATGTGGGTTCGTTTGCGCTATACTGGTGAGCGTCCGAGTTCATGTGGGTTCGTTTGCGCTATACTGGTGAGCGTCCGAGTTCATGTGGGTTCGTTTGCGCTATACTGGTGAGCGTCCGAGTTCATGTGGGTTCGTTTGCTCCATATATTATACGATGGTACCCATATCTCTGTACCAAGGGAAAGGGGAAGTTTTCTGCAACTCCATTGCTAAACAATTACTTTGCATGACCTACTTCCACTCGAGGGCAACGCTCACCTGTGACCTCAACTCCAGCTGCTTCACCTCACTTCTGCTGCAGTATATAAGGTTGGGCCGCATGCTAAAATATCTGTAAGCTTTAGCCTTGAGGGATTAACTACCTCCTTCCAAGGCTGACGGGCCTATCACATCAAAACTACTTATACTGTCTCCACATTGTAACCTTTGTAAAGAAATAAAATATTTAAGTATTACACATGCATATGATTCATCAAGGTACTGGGTAGATGTGGTACAGCTAGTCCTAGTTGGTATACACCTTACCTGGAGTATACCTGGAGGAGGTTCCGGAGGTCAATGCCCCCGCGGCCCGGTTCATGCCCAAACCTCGCGGTGGATTAGGGCCTGATCAACTAGGCTGTTACTGCAGGTTGCACGTAAACCGACGTACGAACCACAGCCCGGCTGGTCAGGTACTGACTTTACAAGTCCTTGGTAATTGATACCAATAAATTGATTTAGAGAGACACGTGAGCAAACACTAGGACATATTTGTTAGAAAACGTATCGGTCCTGGGACCTTGATCACTCCTGACATACAGAGGTTAAAATGTCTGTATATATAGGGAGAGTGAGGTGTTTTTCAGGTCACTGTCACTCGCACCCCATTCTCCTCCTGTATAATATACTGTCATTTTAATCTATGTTAGAAGTGATCAAGGTCCCAGACCGAATTTTCTGATATGTCCTAGTGTCTGTTCACAAGTCTTTTTAAACCAGTCCTTGTTGCCGGGACGGAGATGTGGCCTACAGCGGTATTTCGCTCTTCAGGACTATAAAAATTCCTCATGACGCGGGTGTTAGTCACATAATGAAGTAGTCGTTGGAAGTTTTGGTCATGTGACCGTGACCTTCAAATGATATGTCAGTCCATCCCAAAGAGATTAAATACGATAACATATGATGATACGTTTCCCGCCCCATTGAAAAAAATAACATTTTCTTATTTTAATTATGACATAAAACTGCTTTTGATATAAAAGCGACAAGATATAAACTCAAGATCAGTCATAATCAAAGACTGTTAATTCATTAACAAAATACTGGGCGGGAGACTCGAACCGTGGTGCTTGTGGTCTGTTTATTGACAGTCGTTCAATACGACTTGTCTTGAGTTAATGGACTATCTGGCTCTGAGGGATATGAGACCAGATATACCACAACAGCTTCTGGGGCTGTGGGATGAGACAATAGAGTTATAGCTGGTGCCGCTGATACATCCAGGTCACATTTGTGTTGGTTTTAAAGTCATCCTATTATAAGCTCCTTCTCTGAGTAGTTACAAAGTTGGGCCTGGTATGCACAAGGGCCAGGGATCGAGTTCCCGACCAGTATTCTGCTTATACCTACCTATATATTTAGAGTGTATCTTGTATACTGGTGCATGGAAGTGAAACTCAACCAGATATTTGTAAGTTTTCACTTTTGACCCTTAGCAGGAAGAAGATAAATATGATAGCCTAAACCATAGCCGAACTTAGGGTAAATGTCTCATGTAGACAAATGGTTCAAAAAACCGACGAGTTGATAAATCAGACACATGTGCAACACTTGGGTATCTTTACTGAGGAAACGTTTCACCACACAGTGGCTTCATCAGTCCTATACAAAAAAAAAAAAAAACGGTGAAGATCAGGAGTTTGATGTAATCGGTTCCTAAGCCTGGAGTCGATGTAATAATTAGCAAAATGTGATCAGTCATGAGGGTGTCTTCTCAAAATTCAACTTCAGTAACAAAAACATACAATGGGAGCAAGTCAACCATGTCCTAAATGAAACAAACTGGGAAGATATCCTGAACAACACGGATCCGAACCTTTGCCTAGAAAAAATTAACTCTGTGGTTCATGAGGTCTGCTCAAGGCACATTCCATTAAGAAAAAGAAAGAGAAGATGTAAACTAGAAAGAGAGATATGCTTCCTATACAGACGAAGGCAAAGAATCACAGAGCTGCTGAAAGGGGCCAGTATATCAGAAATACGAAGGGAGACAGCGCAATAAGTGTCAGGGGCCCAAGATTATTCAACTGCCTCCCAGCATACATAAGGGAGATTACCAATAGACCCCTGGCTGTCTTCAAGAAGGCACTGGACAGGCACCTAAAGTCAGCACCTGATCAGCCGGGCTGTAGTTCGCACGTCAGTTTGTGTGAGGCCATCAGTAACAGCCTGGCTGATCAGACCCTGATCCACCACGAGGCCTGGTCTCAGACTGGCCCTCGAAACCCTCTCCAGGTATACCTCCAACCATTCTTCTTTGTATTATTAACACGGTTGACTAGTATCCCAGGATAATCCAAGAAAGCCAGGCACTTCGATTTATTTCTATTTTGTTTTTTCTTCAGAATGCGATCGTCAACAGTCTACTAACACACAGTTACTTACCTGCTAGATAAGATCAACCAGGCTGTGATGGCCATGTGCGCCAGCGGGCCACCAACAGAAACAACATTATTATTATTATTATTACATTCATGAGAGGAGTGCTAAACACTTAACATAGGGGTCACACAGCGCCTGGGGAAAATGGAAGGTATTCAGGCTTGATTCAAGGAATTGGAGCATTGGTCCAGTTCCTTAGACCAACAGAATTAGCCTCGTTCAACAAGCAGTCAAAACTATCTAGTCCTCTTAGTTGTGGATTCCATCTTTTACTGCATCTTGTCTTCCTAAACCAAAATAATCAACAGACGAATTAATATTTAAAAATGCACTAAAACATTTACCTTCATATTTGTTGTCACACGTTATGTGGTTAGAAATATGTGTCAAAATAACTGATAGCACAGCCTCTCAGGCTGTGTGGTTGTGTTTCTGGCCAGTGAGATATGTTGGTAAGTTATCTCTCAGTGTGGGAAGTACCTCAGGTGTTACCAGTTCTAGAGATAAGTTATAAACGACACAGTGGAAGCAGTGAGCGTCTGTATAGTTTATTACCATTGTAACTTGTTTAGCTATCAGATTATTATTATTATTATTATAATCAAGGGGGAAGCGCTAAACCCGGAGGATTATACAGCGCCTGGGGGGGGGGATGTGGAAGGCATTCAGGCTTAATTCGGGGAACTGGAGCACAGATCCAATTCTCTAAATCAAGAGCCCCTCACCAACATCAAGGAACCTTCCTTGAGGGGTTAGCTATCAGAACTTTGCGGCTCAGTCCCTGGACCCGTCATGTGCCTCTGTAATGTTTGGACAACCACCCACAGGGTGGGTTATGGGGTGCATAATGAAGATATTAAACTAATTTATTGAGTCTGCCTCACGCAGATTATCCGATATTGTATACTCTCTCTCTCTCTCTCTCTCTCTCTCTCTCTCTCTCTCTCTCTCTCTCTCTCTCTCTCTCTCTCTCTCTCTCTCTCTCTCTCTCTCTCTCTCTCTCTCTCTCTCTCTCTCTCTCTATCTCTTTCTCTCCTAAGAAGCCTATTCGAAATATTAACCCAGAAGGGTTATTAACTTGCAATAACCCAATAAAGCCTATTATTTCTAGTGGGGTCTTTTTTTCAGGTTCTCTCTCAAGATGCGACCGACAACAGTGTACTAGCTCCCATGTATCTATTTGCTACTAGGTGGGTATCTACCCCACGTTGCCTAGTAAGTGAGCCGAGGTAACAATATAACCGCTACCCTGACAAAGCTTCCACTAACAATAATTATCTCAATAATGTAACCATATTGGAATCATCAACAGTTCAATAATGTGTTCACATCATACTGTTCAACAATGTAGTGTTGACAACATACTGTTCAACAATGTAGTGTTGACAACATACTGTTCAACAATGTAGTGTTGACAACATACTGTTCAACAATGTAGTGTTGACAACATACTGTTCAACAATGTAGTGTTGACAACATACTGTTCAACAATGTAGTGTTGACAACATACTGTTCAACAATGTAGTGTTGACAAACTGTTTTCAGTATTAAGTAGTTTTAACCTTAGTCAAAGATGCCCTTAACACCGTGCACAACATAGGCCTTAGAAAGTGCCTTGATGCTGGTTGATCCGAGGAACTGGAGCTACCTTACCTTCCCTCCGCTCAAACGTTGCATAAAACAGGGCTTTCAAAAATAAATATATCACGTATATGTAAATCCAGAACTGAATCCACATCCTTTGTTCTTTAATAAAGTATGAGGCGGACCTTGACTTAACATTCCCCATCATGATAATCTTGTTATGTAGGAAAATGTATTTCAAATATATTCGTTGAAAGAAATATCTATAAATGTAAAGGTATCGTTATCTTTAAAAAGTGTTTGCTGATAAATGATAAGGTTGATATTAATTTTTTCGAGGTTAAGAAAGTTGTTTACTGAGAGCAAATAACTTCTAACAATACTCGCACACACATATGTGTGTGAAAGTTGTTTACTGAGAGCAAATAACTTCTAACAATACTCACACACACATATGTGTGTGTGTGTGTGTGTGCACTCACCTAGTGTGTGTGTGTGTGTGTGTGTGTGTGTGTGTGTGTGTGTGTGTGTGTGTGTGTATGTACTCACCTATTTGTACTCACCTATTTGTGGTTGCAGGGGTCGAGTCCTAGCTCCTGGCCCCGCCTCTTCACCGGTTGCTACTAGGCCCTCTCTCTCCCCGCTCCATGAGCTTTATCAAACCTCGTCTTAAAACTGTGTATGGTTCCTGCCTCCACTACGTCATTTTCTAGGCTATTCCACTGCCTTACAACTCTATGACTGAAGAAATACTTCCTACTATCTCTCTGACTCATTTGTGTCTTCAACTTCCAATTGTGGCCTCTTGTTTCTGTGTCCCCTCCCTGGAACATCCTGTCTTTGTCCACCTTGTCTATTCCACGCAGTATTTTATATGTCGTTATCATGTCTCCCCTGACCCTCCTGTCCTCCAGTGTCGTCAGGCCGATTTCCCTTAATCTTTCTTCATAGGACATTCCCCTTAGCTCTGGAACTAACCTTGTCGCAAACCTTTGTACTTTCTCTAGTTTCTTGACGTGCTTTATCAAGTGCGGGTTCCAAACAGGTGCTGCATACTCCAGTATGGGCCTGACATACACGGTGTACAGTGTCTTGAATGATTCCTTACTAAGGTATCGGAATGCTGTTCTCAGGTTTGCCAGGCGCCCATATGCTGCAGCAGTTATCTGATTGATGTGTGCTTCCGGAGACATGCTCGGTGTTATACTCACCCCAAGATCTTTCTCCTTGAGTGAGGTTTGCAGTCTTTGGCCACCTAGCCTATACTCTGTCTGTGGTCTTCTGTGCCCTTCCCCTATCTTCATGACTTTGCATTTGGCAGGATTAAATTCGAGAAGCCATTTGCTGGACCAGGTGTCCAGTCTGTCCAGGTCTCTTTGAAGTCCTGCCTGGTCCTCATCAGATTTAATTCTCCTCATTAACTTCACATCATCTGCAAACAGGGACACTTCTGAGTCTAACCCTTCCGTCATGTCGTTCACATATACCAAAAATAGCACTGGTCCTAGGACCGACCCCTGTGGGACCCCGCTGTACTCACCTAGTTGTACTCACCTAGTTGAGGTTGCGGGGGTCGAGTCCGAGCTCCTGGCCCCGCCTCTTCACTGATCGCTACTAGGTCACTCTCCCTGAGCCGTGAGCTTTATCATACCTCTGCTTAAAGCTATGTATGGATCCTGCCTCCACTACATCGCTTCCCAAACTATTCCACTTACTGACTACTCTGTGGCTGAAGAAATACTTCCTAACATCCCTGTGATTCATCTGTGTCTTCAGCTTCCAACTGTGTCCCCTTGTTACTGTGTCCAATCTCTGGAACATCCTGTCTTTGTCCACCTTGTCAATTCCTCTCAGTATTTTGTATGTCGTTATCATGTCCTCCCTATCTCTCCTGTCCTCCAGTGTCGTCAGGTTGATTTCCCTTAACCTCTCCTCGTAGGACATACCTCTTAGCTCTGGGACTAGTCTTGTTGCAAACCTTTGCACTTTCTCTAGTTTCTTTACGTGCTTGGCTAGGTGTGGGTTCCAAACTGGTGCCGCATACTCCAATATGGGCCTAACGTATACGGTGTACAGGGTCCTGAACGATTCCTTATTAAGATGTCGGAATGCTGTTCTGAGGTTTGCTAGGCGCCCATATGCTGCAGCAGTTATTTGGTTGATGTGCGCTTCAGGAGATGTGCCTGGTGTTATACTCACCCCAAGATCTTTTTCCTTGAGTGAGGTTTGTAGTCTCTGACCCCCTAGACTGTACTCCGTCTGCGGCCTTCTTTGCCCTTCCCCAATCTTCATGACTTTGCACTTGGTGGGATTGAACTCCAGGAGCCAATTGCTGGACCAGGTCTGCAGCCTGTCCACAGATCCCTTTGTAGTTCTGCCTGGTCTTCGATCGAGTGTATTCTTCTCATCAACTTCACGTCATCTGCAAACAGGGGTAGTGTGTGTGTGTGTGTGTGTGTGTGTGTGTGTGTGTGTGTGTGTGTGTGTGTGTGTGCGTGTGTGTGTGTGTGTGTGTGTGTGTGTGTGTGTGTGTGTGTGCGTGTGTGTGTGTGTGTGTGTGTGTGTGTGTGTGTGTGTGTGTGTGTGTGTGTGTGTGTGTGTGGTGTGTGTGTGTGTGTGTGCGTGTGTGTGTCTGTGTGTCTGTGTGTGTGTATGTGTGTGTGTGTGCGTGTGTGTGTATACTCACCTATTTGTACTCACCTATTTGTGGTTGCAGGGGTCGAAACTCAGCTCCTGGCCCCGCCTCTTCACTGACTGCTAATAGGTCTTCTCTCTCCCTGCTCCATGAGCTTTATTAAACCTCGTCTTGAAGCTATGTATGGTTCCTGCCTCCACTACATCACTTGCCAGACTATTCCACTTCCTGACAGCTCTATGACTGAAGGAATACTTCCTAACATCCTTTTGAGTCATCTGAGTCTTCAACTTCCAATTGTGACCCCTTGTTGCTATGTCCCATCTCTGGAACATCCTGTCTCTGTCCACTTTATCTATTCCATGCAGTATTTTGTATGTCGTTATCATGTCTTCCCTAACCCTCCTATCCTCCAGTGTCGTCAGGCCGATTTAATCTTTCATCGTAGGACAATCACCTTAGCTCTGGAACTAACCTTCTTGCAAACCTTCGCACTTTCTCTAATTTCTTGACGTGCTTGACCAGGTGTGGGTTCCAAACTGGTGCTGCATACTCCAGTATGGCCCTGACGTACATGGTGTACAGAGTCTTGAACGATTCCTTACTGAGGTATTGGAACGCTATTCTCTGGTTTGCCAGGCGCCCATATGCTGCGGCAGTTATCTGGTTGTGTGCTTCCGGAGACGTGCTCGGTATTATACTCACCTGTGTGTGTGTGTGTACTCACCTAGTTGTACTCACCTAGTTGAGGTTGCGGGGGGTCGAGTCCGAGCTCCTGGCCCCGCCTCTTCACTGATCGCTACTAGGTCACTCTCCCTGAGCCGTGAGCTTTATCATACCTCTGCTTAAAGCTATGTATGGATCCTGCCTCCACTACATCGCTTCCCAAACTATTCCACTTACTGACTACTCTGTGGCTGAAGAAATACTTCCTAACATCCCTGTGATTCATCTGTGACTTCAGCTTCCAACTGTGTCCCCTTGTTACTGTGTCCAATCTCTGGAACATCCTGTCTTTGTCCACCTTGTCAATACCTCTCAGTATTTTGTATGTCGTTATCATGTCCCCCCTATCTCTCCTGTCCTCCAGTGTCGTCAGGTTGATTTCCCTTAACCTCTCCTCGTAGGACATACCTCTTAGCTCTGGGACTAGTCTTGTTGCAAACCTTTGCACTTTCTCTAGTTTCTTTACGTGCTTGGCTAGGTGTGGGTTCCAAACTGGTGCCGCATACTCCAATATGGGCCTAAGGTACACGGTGTACAGGGTCCTGAACGATTCCTTATTAAGATGTCGGAATGCTGTTCTGAGGTTTGCTAGGCGCCCATATGCTGCAGCAGTTATTTGGTTGATGTGCGCTTCAGGAGATGTGCCTGGTGTTATACTCACCCCAAGATCTTTTTCCTTGAGTGAGGTTTGTAGTCTCTGGCCCCCTAGACTGTACTCCGTCTGCGGTCTTCTTTGCCCTTCCCCAATCTTCATGACTTTGCACTTGGTGGGATTGAACTCCTGGAGCCAATTGCTGGACCAGGTCTGCAGCCTGTGTGTGTGTGTGTGTGTGTGTGTGTGTGTGTGTGTGTACTCACCTAGTTGTGGTTGCTGGGGTCGATTCACAGCTCCTGTCCCCGCCTCTTCAACTGGCCACTACCCGGTCACTCTTCCCGCTCTGTGAACTTTATCATATCTCTTCTTAAAGCTATGTATGGATCCTGCCTCCACTACAGCACTACCCAGGCTATTCCACTTCCTGACAACTCTGTGACTGAAGAAATACTTCCTAACATCCCTGTGGTTCATCTAAGTCTTCAGCTTCCAACTGTGACCCCTTGCTGCTGTGTCCCATCTCTGGAACATCCTGTCTCTGTTCACCTTGTCTATACCTCTCATGTGTGTACTCACCAAATTGTGTTTGCAGGGGTCGAGACTCAGCTCCTGGCCCCGCCTCTTCACTGATCGCTACTAGGTCCTCTCTCTCTCTGCTTCCTGAGCTTTGTCATACCTCGTCTTAAAGCTATGTATGGTTCCTGCCTCCACTACATCACTTGCTAGGCTATTCCACTTCCTGACAACTCTATGACTGAAGAAATACTTCCTAACGTCCCTCTGACTCGTCTGAGTCTTCAGCTTCCAATTGTGACCCCTTGTTTCTGTGTCACCTCTCTGGAACAACATGTCTGTCCACCTTATCTATTCCACACAGTATTTTGTATGTCGTTATCATGTCTCCCCTGACTCTCCTGTCCTCCAATGTCGTCAGTCCGATTTCCCTCAACCTTTCTACGTAGGACATACCCCTGAGCTCCGGAACTAGCCTTGTTGCAAACCTTTGCACTTTCTCTAATTTCTTGACGTGCTTGACCAGGTATGGGTTCCAAACTGGTGCTGCATACTCGAGTATGGGCCTGATGTACACAGTGTACAGTGTCTTGAACGATTCCTTACCAAGGTATCGGAACGGTATTCTCAGGTTTGCCAGGCGCCCATATGCTGCAGCAGTTATCTGGTTGATGTGTGCCTCCGGAGACATGCTCGGTGTTATGGTCACCCCAAGATCTTTCTCCTTGAGCGAGGTTTGCAGTCTTTGGCCACCTAGCCTATACTCTGTCTGCAGTCTTCTTTGCCCTTCTCCGATCTTCATGACTTTACATTTGGCAGGGTTGAATTCAAGAAGCCAGTTGCTGAACCACGTGTCCAGCCTGTCCAGGTCTCTTTGAAGTCCTGCCTGATCCTCATCTGATTTAATTCTCCTCATTAACTTCACATCGTCTGCTAACAGGGCCACCTCTGAATCTATCCCTTCCATCATGTCATTCACATATACCAAAAATAGCACTGGTCCTAGGACCAACCCCTGTGGGACCCCACTCGTCACAGGTGCCCACTGTGATACCTCATCCCGTACCATGACTTGTTGTTGCCTCCATGTCAGGTATTCTCTGATCTATTGCAGTGCCCTTCCTGTTATATGCGCCTGATCCTCTAGTTTCTACACTAGTTTCTGGTGAGCAACTGTGTCGAAGGCCTTCTTACAGTCCAAGAAAATGCAATCAACCCACCTCTCTCATTGTTTCTGTTACCCTTGGGAACAAACCTTTCCTCTGCCTCCTTGTATTTTGTTGTTACACATTCCATTTACTGACTTTCCTACCATTTCTCTGTCCCACTGCACCTCCCGCAGGAAGTTCCTCATACCTGTGTAGTTCCCCCTTTTATAATTTGGCTTATCCCATTCGACTCCTGTTACCCTCTCCACTTGTAACTCTACTATGTAATCAAAACTCAGAACCTTAACATATTAACACCAATGGGGAGGATATTTCTTCCAGTGACACGATTCCTGATGCTGGGAAAATAAAATTCCGCTTATTTAGAATTTTGGTTGTACGAGGACATCCTAAGATGATCCGTATTGTTTCTTTCAGTGCGGTGAAAAAAATAGAAGGATCAACTCTCTTTCATATCCATGTGAGGTTGCTGTGGCAACCTTACATGGATATAGAGTGATCACAAGTAGTATATTGAGATTATGTATTTACAATAATAAGTTGCGTACAAAGAGAGTCTCTATCATGCCTAGGCATTATGGCATTATTTGTGCACAATAAGAATATCAAATCAATGTAGGAATCAAGTCAGTTTGGCGCTGGTTTTCGAATATAAGAATAAGAGATAATAGTCTCAGCCTCTTAACACACGGCCTCCAGTCCCTCTCGTAAAACTTAAATTTTCGCCAGGATGGAGGATATTATGTGAGTATAAGAATGTCTCCATTGATTAAATACGAGATGTAAAGAGTTTAGAACAGCATGCAGGTGTGACGTCACGGTATAAGAAACGCTTCATGAGGGAGGTAACTTTTGTGTTTTAATCTGGTTTCGTTAGTTTTAAATGTAATTTTCGGGGCCGTTTTGGCGTGGCGTGTTGGTTATAGCGTGAGGCAGGTGTGTGGGTAGGAATTATAATGCGTCGTGCCTGTGGAGATGAGAAAAATGGAGATTTGAGAGAGGGGGCAGCCGTGCTGGGCCAAGATATGGTTGTCATGGCTCGTGTTTTCTTACGGTCTTGTTATGCTTAGGGTGTATTATTTGGTGTGTGGTGGTGGCACCTGCAGCCCAGGTGACCTACACACCGGCCACATGATGTAGCAGGTGCAGGTTAGAGGTAATAAGCGGGAGAGTAGAGGTGTGTCATGAGGGTCGTCCTCCAGCTGCTCACACTTCACTAAGTTAAGACGGCATACACCTCTCCCTCACATATTTATATAAAACACTTGCATATAAAATAAGGGGGACTCCAGTGGAAGCAAATCTTATTATGTGACTATTTAGGTTATACTAGGATAAATTGCACTACGTAATAAATATGTATGCTATTCATAATAAGTTTCACATTGAAAATGTAATCAGTTAATCTCTTGTGCAATGTGTTATCCTGGTTAATAAATTTGTTTAGTGTCTATGTTCATTCAGAATTATTGTACAGATTTGTACTGTTGCTTTTAAAATGAAAGGCGTATGTGTGGTAATTGTACTTCTGTGTACCTGTGCCTAAATAAATTTACTTAAGGACCCCAGTGGAAATAAGTCACTAACTTTTGGGTTATCCTGGGTAATTTATACTGTATATGATAATTGTACTTTTGTATACCTCTGCCTAAATAAACTTAATGATGTTACCAAGTCACTGATCAAGCAAAGTCTTATCCAGTTTACTGCTGGCCTAAGTAAGTTTATTTAGGCACAGGTACATACAAGTACAGTTATCATACATAGTGTAAATTACCTATGATAACCCAAAAAAGTCAGAAAAGTGACTCATTTTCATTGGGGTCCTGGAATTCTCTTATTATATATATATATATATATATATATATATATATATATATATATATATATATATATATATATATATATATAATATATATATATATATGTCTGGTAATAATTGAAGGTCACTCCTCTGTGGATTTTGCTGATTGCACAACTCTCAGTTGGTTTCACATGAAATATTATTTTGTGCAAATTTAGGTTTAGATTTAGATTTTTTGTTTCCGATAACTGCATTTACAAAATGTACAATAATTAAAATGCCAGTAGGATGCACAGCATATTGGGTAAGATGCTTTTACTTAGGGCATGTTAACTGGTGTGGTAAGACATACAACCAAACCTGATAAAACACACCAAATCCAACCTAAAATACCTAACATTGCCTTACAATACCATCGATTTTTGTTTACATTCTCCGCATCTTTCTTTACATTTGCTGGGATTTGCCATACCTCTATATTTAGTGTTAATTAGTTCTGACGTGCTGGTCATGCCCAAATAAATTATTTTTATGACTGTCTTCCACAATAATTTTGCTCAGGAAATAAGTGCTTATTCCCTAGTCTTGATACCTTATATCATAAAATATAAAATTATTCTATATCTGCCAAGGAGTGTCCTTCAATTATTACAATAAATTTAGTAATATTGGCAGTGGTAGCACCTTTGGATCACATGAAGGACCCCAATCCTTGGAGTGTACCTGGAGAGGGTTTCGGGGGTCAACACCCCCACGGCCCGGTCTCTGACCAGGCCTCATGATGGATCAGGGCCTGATCAACCAGGTTGTTAATGTTGGCCACATGCAACACGATGTACAAACCACAGCCCGGCTAGTCAGGTACTGACTTTAGGTGCCTGTCCAGCACCTTCTTGAAGGCAGCCAGGGGTCTATTGGTAATCCCCCTTATATATGCTGGGAGGCAGTTGAACAGTCTTGGGCCCCTGACACTTAATGTGTTGTCTTATATCATGCTTGTGGTGCCCCTGCTTTTCGTTGGGGGGATGTTGCATCATCTGCCAAGTCTTTTGCTTTCATAGGGAGTGATTTCCATGTGCACATTTGGTACTAATTCCTCTAGGATTTTCCAAGTGTATATATCGTATATCTCTCCCACCTGCGTTCTAGGGAGTACAGATTGAGAAACGTAAGCGTTCTCAGTAATTGAGGTGTTTTATCACAGTTGTGTGTGCCTTAAAGGTTCTCTCTACATTTTCTAAGTCAACAATTTCACCTGCTTTGAAAGGTGCTATTAGTGTGTGTGTTCAGCAATATTTCAGCCTAGATAGAACAAATCCATGAGGAAGTGGAACAGAATTCTTCCTCTGTAAGCCATGCGTGTCATAAGAGGCGACTAAAATGCCAGGAGCAAGGTGCTAGTAACCCCTTCTCCTGTATATATTACTAAATTTAAAAGGAGAAACTTTCATTTTTCCTCTTGGGCCACCCCACCTCAGTGGAATACGGCTGGTACGTTGAAAGAAAGAAATAAGAAAGATAGAACAAGTGACCTGAAGAGTGTCATCATGGGCTTGGCATCCCTAGTTTTGAAGGTTCTCATTATCCATCCTGTCATTTTTTTTAGCAGATGCAATTGATACACTGTATCATAGAGGGGGTAAGGAACAAAACAGATAATTGGGGAATAATGGAGAAATAAAGGGAGGGAGTAGGCAGGAGAGGTCAGTTGAGTGAGAGGAGCGGAGGTAATGTGAGGTCACTGGTGACTACACCATCACCTCGTTATCTCTACCACACTGCTCACCCTCTCAGTACTTGAAATAAAATAATAAAATATAAGAATAAGACGGGAACAGTGAATATTACTATTCTACTCAAACACAGTTTTTTATTAAGTCTTTGTACAATAATATATTTGGGAACAGGAGAACTCTATTGGGTTTAGATAAATAGGGATGGTACACACAAGCAGTGAGACAGGGAATACAGTGAACTGACAAAACAATATAACTTACAATATAGTTCAGAGGACAGTTCACCGCAGGAACTCAGTCACACACTAGCCACAAGTTCCAAGACCTACACAGCACGAGCACTGCTCCAAGCCAAAACAAAAAGTCAAAAACAAAAGACCTGAGGTACGGCTGACACCTATTTGCTAAGGCAAGGTGTGTGACAGTTTACTGGTTACTTAGGTCTCCCACAGAGACCTCACAAGCACATTGACCTACATCACAAATGTTGTGGTCTTTTAAAGTGAGATCCTCTGACCTTATCACTCCCAGGTTTTTTACATTAGTTTTTCGTTCTGTTATGTGGTTAGAATTTGTTTTATACTCCAATATAGTTTTAATTTCCTTACATTTTCCATATTGAAGTAATTGAAATTTCTCACCATTGAACTTCATATTGTTTTCTGTGGCCCATTTAAAGATTTGGTTGATGTCTGCCTGGAGTCTTGCAGTGTCTTCAGTGGAGGACACTGTCATGCAAATTCAGGTGTCATCTGCAAAGGAAGACACAGTGCTGTGGCTTACATCCCTGTCTGTCAGATATGAGGATGAGGAACAGGATGAGAGCGAGTACTGTGCCTTGTGGAACAGAGCTTTTCACAGTAGCCACCTCAGATTTTACTCTGTTTACTATTACTCTTTGTGTTCTATTTTTTAGGAAATTTTAGCTCCATCTACCAACTTTTCCTGTTATTCCTTTATCACACATTTTGTGCACTATTATACCATGGTCACACTTGTCGAAGGCTTTTGCAAAGTCTGTGTATACTACATATGCATTATGTTTGTCTTCTAGAGCATCCAGGACCTTGTCAAAGTGGTCCAGTAGTTGGGACAGACAGGAGCAACCTGCTCTAAACCCATGTTGCCCTGGGTTGTGTAATTGATGGGTATCTAGATGAGTGGTGATCTTGTTTCTTATAACCCTTTCAAAGATTTTTATGATATGGGACATTAGTGCAATCAGTCTGTAGTTCTTTGCTAATGCTTTACTGCCCCCTTTGTGGAGTGGGGGAATGTCTGTCGTTTTTAGCAGCTGTGGGACGACCCGTGTCCATGCTCCCTCTCTATAAGATATTAAAATCACATGATAAGGGTTTCTTGCAGTTCTTGATGAACACTGAGTTCCATTAGTCTGGGCCTGGGGCAGAGTGCATGGGCATGTCATTTATCGCCTTTTCGAAGTCATTTGGCATCAGGAAGTTTTTCAGATAGATTTGAGTCTACCAAATTCTGTCTCGCTCATAAAAAATTTATTTAGGTCTTCTACTCTTAGTCTGGTTAGCAGCTCTCCAAAATCCGAGTCATACTGGGACTTGAGTATCTCACTCATTCCCTTGCTGTCATTTGTGTAGGACCCATCTCATCTAAGTAGGGGATGTTGTTCTCGACTGAGATTTGGCATAAGAATGGTTGTTGTTCTCGACTTAGATTTGGCATAAGAAAAGAAATATTTTGGGTTTCTTTCATTTATGGCTTTTA
Organism: Cherax quadricarinatus; assembly: GCF_026875155.1. Classification (NCBI taxonomy): domain Eukaryota; kingdom Metazoa; phylum Arthropoda; class Malacostraca; order Decapoda; family Parastacidae; genus Cherax; species Cherax quadricarinatus. The sequence goes on along the minus strand of NC_069431.1, from coordinate 16,931,332 downwards.
GTTCTTCCTGTGTTTTTTGACTCCTATAAGATTCCTTTAGCTTAAGTTTGATGTTTGCTATTTTTCCGACTAGTGTCTCCCTTCGTATTACTTATATGTTGGCCTCTTTTAGCCACTCGGTTATTCTTTGTCTTCACCTATACAGGGAGCACCTTTCTCTTTCTAGTTTGCATCTCTTCCTTTTCCTTAAAGGAATATGCCTTGAACGTACCTCGAGTGCCATAGAGTTAAATTTGTTCTAGACATAGGTTTGGACCCGTGTTACTTAGGATATTTTCCCAGTTTATATCATATAGGACCTGGTTGACTTGATCCCACCTTATGTTTTTGTCATTGAAGTTGAATTTGGTGAAGGCTTCTCATGATTGATCACATTTTGTTGGTCTGGGGCCCTGCACATACATGTCTGAACCTCTATTATGTTGTGATCTGAGTATATTGCTTTTGATATGGTAATATTTTGTATCAGATCATTATTGTTAGTGAAGATGAAGTCCAGTGTATTCTCCAATCTTGTTGGCTCTATTATTTGCTGGTTTAAGGTGAATTTGGTGCAGAGATTTAAAAACTTGTGTGTATGTGAGTTTTCATCTAAGCTGCCTCCTGGGGTTGTCTCTGCCACAGCATTATTTGCTATATTCCCCCATTTTAGGTACCTTAAGTTGAAATCCCTCAGAAACAAGATGTTTGGGGCAGGAGCTGGAAGATTTTCCGGACAGTGGTCTATTTTCAAAAGCTGTTCCTGGAATTATTGGGAAATTGCATCTGGAGGCTTGTATACAGTGACAGTGACCAAGTTTTGGTTCTCGATCTTTACTGCCAAAACTTATACCACATCATTTGAGGCATTTAGTAATTCTGAGCATATCAGTGACTCTTTGAAATAAGTCACTTTGTCTGACTTTTTTGGGTTATCCTAAGTAATTTACACTATATGATAATTGTACTGTGTGTACCATTTCTTAAATAAACTTATTGACTTAAATTCTCAGCACAAGTGAGAATTTTGAGTATGCAGTATTTCCTTGCACCTGTTGCCCCTCTTCACCCAGCAGGAAGTAGGTACCCAGATGTTAGCTGATTGGTGAGGGTTGCATCCTAAAGTAGAGGATCAAAAGACTTCAGTGGAAATATAGCAGACATAGCGGCTTTACTGGTTTTTACTGGATTAAAATAAGATTTTGTTCAGATTTTTAACCTGGAGGGTTAGCCACCCAGGATAATTCAGTAAAGTCACTGTGTTATCAGGGACTATCTGTCTCATTCCCATTAGGGATCTTTTAATCTTCTCCTCAGGCTGCCATCCACAACAGTTGACAAACACCCAAGTACGTACTTGATTCTAGGTGAAGAGGGACAATAGGTGTAAGGAAACATGCCCAACATTTCACCTGTGTTGGGGGTTGCTCACAGACTCAGGATGCAACCAACCAAGATAATAATCCAAATAAAATATTCAACAAAATTAGAACTTATCTAAGATAAACCAGAATTATGTTGTTGGATAACCTGTGATTATATTTTAACCTGCCACTTGCATAACTCAGATGTCATTGATTTGAAAACTCAGCAACTTAACCAGATTCGTTGTAAAACATTTGTAAATTTTCTCAATACTTTTATGTACACGTATTTTAAGAAATTCATACAGTCGGTCTGTAAAACCAGCTGTATTTAAAAAGAATAAAACTTTCTTTACTGTTGCAAGGAAAACTCTTTAATGTTGATAATTATAGTTACCCAGTGTTTAAAAAAATGCAGCTATTGTTATAATAAAATTTGTCATTTAACTCATTAGCTTTTTTTCACAACAGGTTAGTGTCAAGAGCAGGCCTCCTCCGACACATGTCCTTGACCTTCAAATTTTATTCTTTCTCCTTACTTGTTTGAGAAAAAAAACACCAGAATACATGCACTTGACACCACACATTCTCAGATTTTTTATCATTATTTCCTTGTGTTGTACCATGGATTCATGTACAGTATATTAAAATTTCATCATTACCTTTTTCCTCTTAGGATCAGATTTACTCTGCACAACTGTTACTAGAACACTATCATAGCCCAAATACTGTATACGGTATAAATATACAGTACAAAAAAATTCAATACAGTACTGTAATTTCATCATGACCTTTCTTCCTCAACTATTGCTAGAACACTTTCATAATCAAAATATATGCTACAAATATGCAATGCTGTACATCAGCTTGTCCGTGTACATTACCTACAAATTGATGAACTAGATGCATGTACAACATTTGGGTATCTGTTTTATATAAATAAAGTTACCAAGATGTTGCACATGTGTCTAATTCATTATATGTTAATCCTGTTCGTGGATATGAAGAAATTCAACTTGTTTATGCCTGGGGAGAATCATGCAGGTTTTTGGCAGCATCACAATCTTCAGATGGCTGTGATACTTAGATATAGCCACATCAACAGTAACATATACCAAGATGTTCTTAGGTTACATATAGTATTATAATTGAAAAGTTTCTGTGAAATATTAACATTGTTCATGAGATGAAGGTGTGAATTTAACCCTTTCAGGTTCCAGAGGCCAAATTTCAAAGTGCACACCAGGGTCCAAGAATTTTTAAAAAATAATTTTGTTATTTTTTCTTATGAAATGGCAGAGAATCTTTTTCTGAAGGTAATAAAACAGAAAGTACGAAATTTGATGGAAAATTGACGAAATTATGCTCTTGCGAATTTTGATGTGTCAGTGATATTTATGCATCGGCGATTTTGCCAACTTTGACTCCCATTTTAGGCCAATTATATTATTCCAGTCGATCAAATTCTTAGCTATTTCACTAATATTACTTCTATGCTATCGACTGAGCACAAGAAATCACCAAGTCAACTGTTTCAACAACAAAATAAGTGATCGGAAATTGGTAATTTGGCCAATTTAATGCAAAGTTCAAAATATTCTAATTTCAAAATAGGGTCCAGAATAAACAATGCAGGCATTCCTGGAATAAACTAACATTTCCTCTGTTCATTTGTTATGTTTTCAGGCTTTACAATGAATTTCATTTTGATTTTTTATTCACATAATAAATTTTTATTCAAACCAAAAATAGAAGATTTACTGTTAAGCACTACTGTAATAATTGTATAAATAATATCACTACATTTGTGAACGTATATTAGACCCACCAGCTGGCGTGTATTAGACGTGTGGGGTCATTTGTTTACTCTTGAACATCGGCAAAAATTTAACATTTCTGCTATTTTGAGTTCAGTTTCAACCCATTTCCATTATTAAAACCAATCAAAATCATCTCTATTTCTGTAAAATATCTTCCATTCTATCAAATGAGACCAAGAAATTGCATATACATTTATAAAAAACATACAAAAAAACACTGCAAAGTCGCTGTTTTAATCGAAAATTAGTCAGTTTTTCCTCTCATTATGCACTGTGCTGAAGGATTTGTTTATGTGGTGCACACATACCACATCTAGGCCCAAATTTACCGCTCACAGCTTATCAGAGTGAGCTGAGCTCATGGCATAGATCTATGGTTTGGACCCTCAATGTATAGCCGTAGATCTACAGCATGGACCCTCAAAGGGTTAAATTCGTTTCCTTCAGATCTTCCTTCCATAAAAAACTAGTGAATTTTTTTAATTTACTTGACTGGGCATCCTTCAATAAAATCCTGCGAGTTGTTGAAATTTGTAAATTAGGATACAATGAATTTTGAGGATTAATGTACCAATATTTCTCTTAATATCCATATAATTTTATTTTTAAGCATTTCAATATCTATATGCTGTACAGTACAGTACTATGTATATGAAACTTGATCTTTGCTATACAGGAGGGTCCCACTTATACAGTATGGTTCTGGGATACTGCTGTAAAGCAAAAATCACTGTAAAGTGAAACAAATTTTTTTAATTTTTAAATGCATATAAAAGCTTGATAACATGTTTACACTATCATTATTATGTGAGCAATAGACCTAGGCCTAACATTTATTATGTGAGCAATAGAGCTAGGCCTAACAATTGCATATACAGTACACACATTACTTAAAATATTTTTGTCCTTGGCTTATAGTGAGTAGTGAATATATTTATTGTAGGAAGTTCTGAATAAATGAAGAATGGGTATAATTGAAAACTGCTGTAAAGTGTAGCACCGTAAAGTGGGGTCTGCCTGTACAATATTGCATGCAGGTTTCTCTCCTGTTTACTCTGATCCAATAATACTCTCGTTTGTAATTATCTCGTATTTTTTTCCCCTTTGATGTTTACAAGTTATTACATTCTATATTCTTCATGTGATCACCTTTCACTTTCCTCATTTCCAATATAACATTTTAAGTTAAATTTTATTATCCACATATCACATCATGTCCAAATTATTTTTTGTCTTATACAAAATTCGGAATTTTTTTTCCTAATTTTCTTCTTAGCTGTATGGTCACGCATAACATGCAAGCATAAAAAAATATAAATGCATGTGGTCAAAAAGTGACAGAGAAAAAATATGGGAAAAAATGCATTTTGAATGCATTTTAATTTTTTTTCCCACAAATACAGGTATGAATAGTATATTGAACATGAACCAAATGGTTATATACAATATAAAATTATTATATAAATACATTTTATAAACAAAAAGTGCTCTTTACTGCCTGTAAAAAAAATAGTCTGCATTTCTTAAAAACATGCTTTACATGTAGTACACACTATTGAATAAAAACAAAGTGCATTTGTTACCACTTATCATGACTCCATAATATTGCAAAGCATACATCATCAACATGCAACTACATGATAGTAAAACCCCTACAGTATTAACCCTTTCAGGGTTGGTGCCATACTAGTACGGCTTGCACGCCAGGGTTGGTGCCGTACTAGTACGCATAAATTCTAGCACCTTCAGATCTAGTGAGAAAAAGCTGGTAGGCCTACATATGAAACAATGGGTCTATGTGGTCAGTGTGCCCAGTATAAAAAAAATCCTGCAGCACACAGTGCATAATGAGAAGAAAAAAAACTCCGACTGTGTTTTTGGTTTAAAACAGCAACTTTGCAGTGTATTTTCATGTGCTATTTATGGTTATATTCTAGTTTTCCTTGGTTTCACAAGGAAAAGGACCTTAAAATTGAGCTCAAAGTAGCAGAAATGTTCGATTTTTGCCGAAGTTCAAAAGTAAACAAATCATGCCATGCGTCCAATATACATCAACTGGTGAGTCTAATATTCTTTCACAGGTGCGCTGATATTAATTTTACCATTTCTACACTAATGCAGTAGACTGCATAACAGTAAATCTTCTATTTTTTGTGAGAATAAAAATTCAAAATGGAAAGCAAAAGAAATAACAGAGGCCTGAGGATGTGACTAATGAACAGAAGAAATGTTATTTTAGTGCCAGGAATGTCTGTCTTGTTTATTCTGGACCCTATTTGGAAATTGGCATCTTTTGAAATTTGTGTGAAATTGGCAAAATTGCCAATTTCTGACCACTTTATTGGATCGGTAAATTGGCGGTGTTTTGTACTCATTCAATAGAAAAAATGGAGTTCTAGCAAAATAGTTATGATTTTTGTCGACTGGTACATTGGAATTGGCCGAAAATAGGGCTCAGAGTGGGTGAAATCGCCAATGCGTAAACATCGTTGAGACCGCTAACTTCACAAGAGCATAATTCCGTAAGTTTTCCGTCAAATTTCTTACTTTTGGTGTCATTGTGATCAGGAAAAGATTCTCTATCATTTCATTTTTTTTTTTTTTTAATTCTGACCAAGAACATGTTTAGGAGAGGGCCTGCCGACACTGAAAGGGTTAACAAAGACTTCGAACACTATGGTACTAGGTCTAAGTTTTTGTTGTATGTAATTAGTTTTACTATCATTAGCATGAATATTTTATTACACATAGCGTAGACAAGAATTTGTACATAGTGAAAATCCATGTAAATTGAGAGACGTGTACTTGGTGGAACTTTGTCCAATCACTGGTTTCCTTATGTTAACAAATGTTCAGATTATTAAAGCAGCCTGTGTTTTTTTCAGAATGCGTCGTCGTTTGAACAGTCGAGCGTTTGATCCATTTGATGAATGGCTTGAGTCGCAGGGTTTATATCGCAAGCAAGTAGCACGGGATGGATCCTGTCTTTTTCGTGCTGTTGCTGAACAAGTAAGTTGAATTGGTTTATATGAAATAAAAATTGTGATCTGGCAACTTTTTTTATACTGTCTATACATTACAAAAACAGGTAATATCAAATATACAGGATAAATATACAGTGAAAATGTTGCCAAGAGTACATTTGTCCTAGTGGACATCTGATGGTGATTAACCCTTTGACTGTCGCAACCCCCAATCCTGAGGTGTCTCCTGGTGTCGCAAAATTTAAAAAAAAAAAATTATTTTTTCTTATGAAATGATAGAGAATCTTTTCCCAATTGTAATGACACCAAAAAAACGAAATTTGATGGAAAGCTGGCGGAATTATGCTCTCGCGAAGTTAGCGACCTCAGCGATACAGTATTTACAAATCGGCGATTTCGCCCACTTTGAGCCCTATTTTCGGCTAATTCCATTGTTCCAGTCGACCAAACGCATAGCTATTTCTTTAGAACTTCATTTTTTCTATCGATTGAGTACAAGAAACTGCCCATTTACCGATTTCAACTACCCAATAATGTGATCAAAATTTGCAATTTGGCCAATTTCACGAAAATTAAAAAATATGACAATTTCAAAATAAGGTCCAAAATGAACAATGCAGACATTCCTGACTCTAAAATAACATCATCTTTGTTCATCAGTCACGTCTCCAGGCCCCTCTGATATTACTCTTGCTTTCTATTTTGAATTTTTAGTCAAACAAAAAATAGAAGACTTACTATTATGCAGACTACTGCAATACTGTAATAATTGTATAAATCCATAAATACAAAACACCGATATGAAAAACAGTACAGAATGGGTCACATAACCAGAGACCAAACAAAACGTTACTCGTCAGTCCTAACCAGCCTGATAAGAAGGGCAAAAAAACTGTATTATGAGAACAGATTATCCAACTTACGAGGTGATATAAAAAAGACCTGGAAGACCCTATCAGAAATTCTGGGAACAAAAAAGATATCACGAAATAGCAAAATAAAATTAGCAAAATCAGATGAACCCCAACTCCCACCAACAGAAACAGCAAACAGACTCAATGATTTCTTCTCCACTATAGGACAAAACCTTGCCAATAAAATCCCAAGCTCAGATACCCCACCAAATGACTACCTCACTGGCAACTACCCGAACACACTTCCTAGCTCCGACTAACCCATACGAAGTCTCCCTTATTATCAACACACTAAAAAACAAGGCAGGAGATTTAAATACCTTACCACCCTTTATGTCACAAGTACTATCACCAATCATTGCAACACTTTAACAAATCCATTGAATCCTCCACCTTCCCTACAGCTCTCAAAATAGCAAGGGTCACCCCGATCCATAAAGGAGGAGACCAAACAGTTGAATAACTATAGGCCAGTATCCAATTTACACCCTCTCTCAAAAATCTTCGAAAAATTAATTCATAAACGAATCTACTCCTACCTCATCTCCCAAAACATTCTCAACCCCTGCCAATTTGGATTCAGGCCTAATAAAAATACTAATGATGCTATTATACACATGCTAGAACATATATACACTGCAATAGAGAAAAAAGAAGTCCCACTGGGGATTTTCATTGACTTACGTAAAGCTTTTGATACAGTTGACCATGACTTGCTCCACGTAAAATTGTCACACTATGGTATTAGAGGGCACTCCCTCAACTACCTCAAGTCATACCTCAGCAACAGAAGCCAATATGTGTACGCAAATGGGGCAAGCTCTTCCGCACAACCAATTACAGTTGGTGTCCCACAGGGAAGTGTCCTTGGCCCTCTTCTCTCTCTCCTATACATAAATGACCTACCAAATGCTTCGCAATTACTAAAACCCACACTTTTTGCAGATGACACTACATACGTCTTCTCTCACCCGAGCCCAGTCACGCTAGCCAATACTGTAAACACCGAATTACAGAAAATATCTACCTGGATGAGGACTACAAACTTACATTAAACATTGACAAAACCTACTTCATTCAGTTTGGTAACAGAGCTACAGATGTACCTCTTAACATAACGATAAACAGATCACCTATCACAAAGCTAACAGAGGGAAAATTCTTAGGAATCCACCTTGATAATAGACTCAAATTTCATACACATATACAACAAATTTCTAAGAAAATTTCCAAGACTGTAGGCATACTATCGAAGATACGGTACTATGTTCCACAGTCAGCCCTCCTGGCCCTATATCACTCTCTTATTTACCCCTATCTCACCTATGGAAATTTGTGCATGGGCTCAACAACAAATTAACCATCTCAGACCACTAATTACCCAACAAAAGGCTGCAGTTAGAATGATAACAAATTCTCACTACAGGCAGCACTCTCCACCAATATTCAAAACACTCAACCTACTCACCATACAAAACATCCATACTTATTACTGCACCTATTACATACATAGAACACTTAACTCTGATATTAACCCTCCCCTCAAACATCTCCTTGCCAACCTCAACAGTACACATGACCATAGCACAAGGCACAGATCACTCTTCGATGTTCCTCGTGTCCATCTCACGCTATGCAAAAACTCAATGCACATAAAAGGCCCTAAAATCTGGAATTCATTACCTGTAAATATAAAAGAAACACTACCTGTTTATAAATTCAAGTCTCTTCTCAAAGATCACTTACTCACCCAAAACCAAATAGATACTGAATAACTGAACCTTATAAATTGTATATCTTAAATGTTTCTCACAATTATATCACACAAATGTTAAACCTAGGACCCAATCTAACTTCGTTATTTTTTTAAATACACTACTTAACAGAATACTCCATTCGACTGAATGTACAGCAATGCATGCAACCATATGACCTGTCTTTGTAATACTCATTTGTGCTTTATAGTTATCTGTTTACAATAATGTTTTATCACTGATTTCATCATTGCTTAGTTAATCTGAAGTTAATTTTAAGCCAGCCCATAATGCTATGCATATAAGTGGCTTTGGCATGCTGCTCTTACCTGTATTTTTTGTACCTCTGTATGTATGCTAAAATTACTAAAATATACATATACAAAATATAACATCAACCCATTCGTGACTGCATATTAGAATGGCTAGTTGGACATTTATTGGACAATGACATCATTTGTTTACTTTTGAACATTGGCAAAAATCAATCATTTTCCCTACTTTGAGCTCCATTTCCAGGTTCTTTTTATAGTAAAATCAATCAAAATCACCTCTACTTCTATAATATGTTTTCCATTCTATCAAATGAGACCAAGAAAATGAGAATACAACCATAAATACTATACGAAAATAGACCACAAAGTCGGCATTTTAAAAAAAATGGTTGGAGTTTTTTTTTCTCATTATGCACTGCGTGCTCCAGGATTTTTTTTATATGGTGCACACTGACCACACAGACCCATTCTCTCACATGTGGGCCTACCAGCTTTCTCCTGCTTGATTTGAAGCCGCTAGAATTTATGAGTATATATACATCAAACACGGTACCTCGTAAGACGTATATGTACGGCCACGACAGTCAAAGGGTTAATTGGAAGAAACTCTGAGGACTGACATTTTCATGGTTATCCTATATGAGTATGCAAAATAACCACAGTGAAAAAATAATGGAATTCCAAGCACTTTTGTGATTTCTCATATTATCACATTATTCCATGATGATGTGAGAAATCATGAAAGTGCTTGTAATTTCTCTATTTTTTTCACTGTAGTTATTTTGCATATTGTGATATCACTTATTTACTGTGATCTTATTGCAACTTGACAGGTATATACAAATAAAATGTTAATTGTGTGAATAATACATTTTAATTATCTCTTCAGGTGTTCATGACACAGACTGAGCACATTAAGGTTCGGGCGCTCTGCTTGGAGTATATGATGCTACACAAGGACGATTTCCAGCCAGTAAGTGTTTTTGTAAATTATCATATGATTTGCTTACTGTTGACTAGCAGACACTATTACTACTTGTTACATATGTTTATATCACTGACCTGGTTAATATTGATAATTGTAAGAAATAAAGACTAGAATAGAGATTTGGGCATGAGAAAGATAATTGCCAGATAAACATTGGATAACTAAATATTTGGCAGTTGCCCATCAGTAAAACGTGATAATCCAAATACAGCCTTTCCTCACTTAATGACAGAATTCCTTTCCTAAGACCACATCAGTAAACAAATTCGTCACTAGGTGAGGATCATACTATAATGGTACTGGGTTTGTGTCAACCATCTTTGATATTGCTTTAATGTCACCTTTCACTGTTTACAACATTTCTGGTATATTTTTATATGTTTATACAATAGTGTACTATATATTGTAATAGAATAGAGAAAATCAGCTCTAATATACATTATTTAGGTATGCATACTGGTCAGAGAGCTCGTTGTAAGTCCGAGTCATCGATAAACGAGTACGTCGCTAAATGAGGAGAGGCTGTATTCAAATAAGAATGCACACAAATTTGGAGCTGACTGTATTTTCATTTGTCTAGTAAACATACAGCTGTACTTTTTCTTTCCGTATTGGTCAGCAGCTTGCAGAACAAGTTCAAATTTATGATTGTAAGTATTGAGGGTAATAATGTTAACATTACTCAACCCTGCAGTACTGTGGGAGTGCCTGGCAGACAAATATCTGGGTATGTGTCACTTCCAGTGGGATGGGATTTAACACTGGGGACTTCCAACGTAATCAATGCCAGAGGGATCAGGTGACTTAAAGGGTTTCAGGTATAATGCACCAGGCTGTAAAATAATGAGGTATATACACCTACCACCCGACTTATGACCTGCTCGACTTACGACCACTCGACTTACAACAGTGTTTTTTTTGCCAATTTTCTGGGAAATAAACAACTATTTCTGTTGTACACAGTGTTTATCCTAAACCTTACAGTATAAAATACAGTACTAACAGCATAAAAAGTAAAGTAAAACATGAAATACCAAAATAAACAATAAAATAAAGTCATTACAAAAATGGGATGTTGATATTCAGTAGTAAAGCTCGACTTACGTCCATTTCGACTTACGACTGGTTTCTCGAAGCCGAACTCGGTCGTAAGTCGGATGGTAGGTGTAGTATTTTCTGGTGTATGAGGCACTTTTTTATTTTTAAGGCATTAAATACAGTGGACCCCCGGTTAACGATATTTTTTCACTCCAGAAGTATGTTCAGGTGCCAGTACTGACCGAATTTGTTCCCATAAGAAATATTGTGAAGTAGATTAGTCCATTTCAGACCCCCAAACATACACGTACAAACGCACTTACATAAGTACACTTACATAATTGGTCGCATTCGGAGGTAATCGTTATGCGGGGGTCCACTGTAGTATCTTGCGTGGCATATGAAAGGTTTGTGTACACCTACTGAGTCCTATTGGTCTGTAAGTTAGAATAGACCCAAACACTTGTCTTCTTGTGCTGTGCAGCAGCTGAATCTGAACAATTGTAAGCACTATCATTTATTATGGGGAATTAGTCAAAATACCAAAGGTGGAAGAATTCTCCAATAACCCACTTAGGAGAGGAAGCTCTAGATAATGTTTTTATCTGCCCCAGACTGGTACCTTGACTTGCAAGTTTAATTTGTTCCCTGACTGAGCTCGTAACTCAATTTGCTCGTATAGCAAATCAATTTTCCTCATTGAAATGCCATTAATCCATTCCAGCCCCCCAAAAACCACCCCAATTTTTTTGTTATGGGTTTTTAAATAAGAAAAATGTATATATAAATAAGAAATGATTTTTGCTAGGTCCCAGCAATGTTTTAGAAATGCTGGAGTATACTATATGGAACTCCTTGAAGCACGGTGTAAGATGAGTGTCACTCCACTGCTGACAGTGCAGCAGTGGAGTGACATTTGATGATTGTGTACTGCCTTGGCTTTATTTTTCACTGTTACACATAAAAATGTCTATCTGTCTGTTTCTGAAATTAAGACACGTGCAACATCTGGGTATCTTTATTGTAGACGTTTCGCCATCCAGTGGCTTTATCGATACAAATTCCAGGGCATAATTTGAAGACAGTAGAACTATGTACAGAAGATGAGGTAATCAGTCCCTCAGCCTTGGAGTTGGTGTGAAGACACTGTAGTTGTGGAGGTTTTGGAGCAGAGGCAAGAAGCCTGGTGCTTGTATACTAATGTCAGGTGGAAAGAGGACGTGTAGCAGGCGAGGGCATTGTCACTGGTAGGTGGGATTCCCCAGTGGAAGTAGGCCCTACCCAAAGAGATGGGTTAGTTGTAGTAGTAGTTGTCGTAGCTGTGAAGAAGGTTATGTACATATCCTTAGAATCAAGATTCCATGATGTTGCAGTGTCTGACAAGTTATACAACAATGGTATACAATACTGACAAGATGAAATTAAGACGTGCAACATCTGAGTATCTTTATTGTAGACGTTTCGCCATCCAGTGATATTGTCGGTATTGTATACCATTCGTGTACAACTTGTCAGACACTGCAACATCATGGAATCTTGATTCTGAGGACATGTATACAACCTGGAATCTTGATTCTGAGGACATGTATACAACCTTCTTCAAGACTATGACAACTACTACACATCCCCTTTCCACCTAACTTAAGTATATAAGCGCCAGGCTTTTTGCCTCTGCTCCAGAACCTCCACAACTACGGTGCTCTTCACACCAACCCCAAGGCTGAGGGACTGATTACCTCATCTTCTGTCTATAGTTCTACTGTCTTCAAATTATGTCCTGGAATTTTTATTGATAAAGCCACTGGATGGTGAAATGTCTACAATAAAGATACCCAGATGTTGTACATGTGTCTTAATTTCATCTTGTCGGTATTGTATACCATTCTTGTACAGCTATCTGTTTCTTTCTATCTGTCTAGCTCTGTCTCTGCTTATCAGTCTTTCTGTCTGCCTGTGTTTCTGTCTTCTTGTCTCTCTCTCTCAGAGAGAGAGCCGCTCATGAACTAACAGATATTACACTCGATAGTCATCACGTCTGATTCCTGAACAAGTGAAACTGTGTATTACTTGTCAGTCATGCTTATTATGCATTATATCTACAAGTATATTATAACAGTTTGTATTTTTGGTGTTATCCTAGGTAATTTACACTATGTATAACTGTGTTTATGTGTACCTGTGAGACACAGACACACAGATAGACAGAGACAGAGATAGATACATACAGACAGAAGGAGATAGAGACAGCCAAAGCAAATCAGCCAGCCAGCTGGCCACCCAACCAGCCAGCCTGCTGAACATGTATTACATGTGTTTCAGAATTGTTTCTCTTTACTTAGGGCATAAGTTATAGAACATTCTGGCAGGATGACATTACCAGTAGTATCAGAATTGAAAGGATGTTACACATTGGTTATTATCGAGGTTTTTTATATTTCCTCGGTATCTCCTGCGAGTGGTGGCGTATCTGAAGCTCGCTCATAACTCGGATTTTGGCTTGCAACTCAAAGCAAAAAATCGACCGAGCAGTGGCTCGTAACTCAGAAAACTTGTAAGTTGGGGCACTCGTAAGTCAAGGTACCACTGTATTAGGTAACCTTTCTTACTATAGAATTTCTTATGCTATTATCTTAACCCTTTCACTGACTTTACTGTAGTACTACTGCTTTGAGGTCACTGTCAGCACTGTAGTACTACACCATGAGCTCAACTCAGATGAGCAGGGACCAGTAAATATTGGCCTAGATATGAGAGAATGAGTCTATTTGATAATTGTGCACCATATAAAAAATCCTGCAGCACGCAGTGCATGATGAGGAAAAACTGTGACCGTGTTTTGGGTTTAAAACAGCGACTTTGCATCTATATTCTTGGTTTCTTGGTCTCATTTGATAGAATGGAAGATATATTACAGAAATAGAAATGATTTTGATTGGTTTTCAGGATTTGGTAGCTTGAAATTAGCCTCAAAGTAGTGGAAGTGTTCAATTTTTGCTGATGTTCAAGAGTAAACAAATTGTGTCATGCATCCAATACATGTCAGCTGGTGGGTTTAATGTGTGTTCACCAATGGGCTGATATTATTTATACAGTTATTACAGTATTGCATAACAGTAAATCTCCTATTTTTGTATGAATAAAATATCAAAATGGTTTTCATTTGTAAAGCCTGGGAACATAACTAATGAACAGAGGAAATGTTATTTTAGTGCCAGGAATGCCTGCATTGTTTATTCTGTTTCTATTTTGAAATTGGAATAATTTGAAATTTGTGTGAAATAGGCCAAATTTCCAATTTCTGATCACTTTATTGGGTAGTTGAAATAGTTGATTGGGCAGTTTCTTGTGTTCAGTCGATAAAATAGAAGTAGTACTAGCAAAATAGCTAAGAAGTTGGTAGACTTCAATGTTGTAATTGGGCTAAAATAGGAGTCAGTGGCAAAATTACCAATGCATAAATATCGCTGACGCAGTAACAATTCGTGATAGTGCTGTTTCGGCAATTTTCCAACAAATTTTGTACTTTTTTGATTTATTACCTCCAGAAAAAGATTTTCTACCATTTCATAAGAATTTTTTTTTTTTTTTTTTTAATTCTTGGACCCTCAAAGGGGTTAATTTAGCCAGGATTCCATACAAGTTAAAACTAATAGTGTTCTGGATCATTGTATTGCATGTGGCAGGCAATGCTGACTCCATTTACTTTCACGTGTGTAAATCATTTTCCGTAACGACCAGTCTGGCTTCATCCCACTTCATGAGGTGTCGAAAATTATAGTATGTACAGTGGAACCTTGGTTTTCGTATGCCCTAGTTGGAGACAATTCTTGGAGAAAATTCTCTATAAAATGTATTTTTTGTTAATATTTTTGGGTGTCTGGAACAGATTAATTGGATTTTCATTATTTCTTATGGGAAATACTGCTTCCATTTTTGTACGATTCAGTTTTGTAAGTTTTTTCGAACGGATTAATCATGAAAACTCAGGTTCCACTGTATGTCGTAATTAAGATTATCCCTGTTACACACATTCTTACACTTTTTTCAGATGCTGCTCATAAAGTGCTTGATGACCCATGCAGGTTTAGTGCATTTTTATATATAATAATTATCAAACATTGCTCAGGGTCCCTTGATGTTTCACCCATATCTGCCACATGGAGTGACAACAACTTTTGTTAGATTCAGTGACTTAAGTGAAGTGAATCTCTTCCTCACAAGAGTATTGATGGTAGTGGAGATGATAGTAACTAAACTCTTTACACATGGAGAGAGCTCTGAAGATATTGCTTGCAACACTGCCACATGTGAGGGATTCCTTATGGTTTTGTTGTTGATGCTGAAGGCTTTCCTCTCAGCTGTTGATAAAATGAGAGGGAGAATGGAGCTGGTTGAACACATGACAAATGTATGAGGTATGAAAAGATAAACTCTTCCTTGGCATCCTATTTTATAGGTTCAAAGATAAGTTTACCTTTAAGGTTTATTGAGAATCAATCAGCAAAGATGAGTGGTTATTTTATTATTCACACCATGTTACTAAAACAGAAAGGCACAGTCGTTGGCTTTTTGTTGAGCTCTTATAGGTCTTGGCCCTGAGTTTCATGAAGAGTGCTCCTAGATTTGTCGTGTACTTATGCATCTTCATTTTCCCTCCTATTTTATTAACCCTTTCACTGTCGAGACCCCTGCTCACAAACTTGCTCTCAGTGTCGAAGAATTTAAAAAAAAAAAAAAAAAATTCATATGAAACGATAGAGAATCTTTCCCTGATGGTAATGACACCAAAAGTACGAAACTTGGTAGAAAACTTATGGAATTACGCTCTCGGGAAGTTAGCGGCGATATTTATGCATTGCTGATTTTGCCCACTTTGAGCTCTATTTTCAGTCAATGTCATTGTTCTAGTCGACCAAACTGATAGCTATTTTGCTAGAACTCCATTTGTTCTATCGATTGAATACAATAAACCGCCCATTTACTGATTTCAACTGCCCAGTTAAGTGATCAGAAATTGGGAATTTGCCCAATTTCATACACAATTCAAGTAAGGCCAATTTCAAAATAAGGACCAAAATAAACAATGCAGACATTCCTAAAATAATACTTTCTCTGTTCATTAGTCACGTCTCCATGCCCCTCTTATATTACGCTTGCTTTCCATTTTGAGTATTTATTCACACAAAAAATTGAAGATTTACTGTTATGCAAACTACTGCATTATTGTAAATATGGTATAAATAATATCAGTGCATTTGTGAAAGCATATTAGACCCACCAGTTGATGTGTATTGGACGTGTGGCGTGATTTTTTTAACTTTGAGCATCGGCAAAAATCAAACATTTCTGCTATTTTGAGCTCATTTTGAGGTACTTTTAGTCTGAAAACCATTCAAATTCATCTCTATTCCTGTACTGTATCTTCTATTCTATCAAATGAGACCAAGAAAATGAGAATGCAACCATAAATAACATACGAAAATACACCACTAAGTCGATGTTTTAAACCAAAATCACGATTGGAGTTTTTTTTCTCTCATTATGCTCTGCGTGCTTCAGGATTTTTTTATACTGTGCACACTGACTGCTCAGACCCATTCTTTCATATGTAGGCCTACCAGCTTTCTCCTGCAAGACTGGGAGCCGCTAGAATTTTGGCGTAATATTACGGCACCAGCACTGGCTTGCAAGGTGTAATATTATGGCACTTGACAGTGAAAGAGTTAACAAGTGCATGAGGAGAGTGTTAAGCATCTTCAATACAGCCAGAAAGGATCACTTGCCAGAAAGAGAATGTACATTGCATTTCTTAGCATTGTTACTAGAACATCCCTGGACTACTCTTGCAGTTGTTAAGTGAATGTAGTTATCATCACCTCTATTACCATCAAGGATCTTGTGAGGAAGAAATCCAGGAAATAGGATGAAGCCAGATTGGTCATTAAGGAAAATGGTTTATGAAGGTGAATTGTATGGAGTCAACATTGATTTCCACTTCCAATACAGTCATCCAGAACAAAAATAGTTTTAGCTTCTCTGGGATCTCGACTTATTTAATAATAACCCATCAAAACACACCAGTCGGGAGGCCCCCTCAGTTGCTCGCCTCCTCCAACTTCCCCTTTTCCTTTTCTGCCCTGACTTGTTCGCCCAAATAAATTTGTTTTCTCGTATGAAATTGTATTGACAAAGGCCCTTATGTAAAATTTTCCATAAAAAAATGCATACTAGTCTTTGCTTTTCTGTTTTTTAAAATTTTTTATGCTATTTTATGGGGAATTGGTTATTATGAATTTTATTGATGTTTGTTAAAAAGGGCAATATTATTCCTAATTTTAATTTTTTTTTTCTTAAAATTAAATCTTTCTTATTAAAAAAAAAAATTTTTAAAAATTAATTTTCTATATACTAATTTTTTATTTTTCCTTTAAATATCCCTTCTTTTCTCTTTTTTTTTTTTTTTTGGTTTTTTTTGGGGGTTTTTTTTTTTTTTTTCCCTTATTCCCCCTTTTTTATTTTTTCAACTCCTCTCTCTCTCTCCTCTCTCCTCCCCTCTTCCACTCTCTCTCTCTCTCTTCCTTCTCTCTCCTCCCCTCACTCTCTCCTTTTCTTCTCTCTCTCTCCTCTACTCCCTCTCCACTTTTCCCTACTCTCTTTTACTCTCTCTACTCTCCCCTTCTACTCTTTTTACTCACCCTCTAACTCTCCTCTCTACTTCTCTCTCTACTTTTTACCCCTCTCTTTTACACTCTCTCTCTCTCTACCCTTCTCTCTACTCTTCCTCTCTCTCTCTACTCTCTCCCCTCTCTACTCTCTCTTTTTACTCTCTCTAACTCCTCCTACCTCTCTCCTCTCTCTTCTCTACTCCTCCTACCTCTCCTACTCTCCTAACTCTCTCTCCTCTTTTCCCTCTACTCCTTTTACTCTCCTCCTACTCTCTCCCCTCTCTACTCTCTCCTACTCTCCTCTCTACTTCCTCTCTTTTCCTCTCCTCTCACTCTCTCTACTCTCTCTCTCTCACTCTTCCCACTCCTCTCTACTCTCTCCCCTCTCTACACTCTCTCTACTCTCTCCCCTCTCTCTCTCTCTACCTCTCTCTATCCTACTCTCCCCTTCTCTCTCTCTACTTCTCTCTCTCTACTCCTCTCTCTCCTCTCTCTCTACTCTCTCTCTACCCTCAAACTCTCTCTCTCTCCTCACTCTCTCTCCCCCTCTCTACCTTTTCCTCTCCTCCCCTACTCTCTCTCACTCTCTCCTTTTCCTCCCTCTCTACTCACTCCTTTTCTCCTACTCTTCTCTCCCTCTTCTACTCTCTCTCTCTCTCTACTCTCTCTCTACCTCTCTCTACTCTCCTCTCTCTCACCTCTCTCTACCCTCTAAACACCCCCCCTACTCTCTCTTTTACTCTCTCTCTACTCTCTTCTCTACTCTCTCCTCTCTCTCTCTCTACCTCCTTCTCCGTTTTTCCAAAATCTTCCCCCCTTTTCTCCTCTCTCTCCCACTTCTCCCTCTTTTCCTCTCCTCCTCCTTCTCCCTCCCCTCTCCCCCCCTCTCCTCTCCTCACTCTCTCTCCCTCTCTCCCCCTTCTCTCTCCCCCCCCTTTTCCTCCCTCCCCCTCTCCCTCTTCTCCTCTCTTTTCCACATCAACTCCCCTTTTTTTTCCCCCCCTCTCTCTCTCTCTCCCCCCCCCCTCTTTTTTACTCCCCCTCCCCTCCCCCCCTCGCTCTCCCCCCCCCCCCCCCCCCTCCACCCAAACCCCGGCTCCCCCCCTCCCCCCCCTTTTTCTCCCCCCTCCCCCCCCCCCCCACCCCCCCCACCTTTCTCCCACCCCCCACCCCCCACCCTCTCCCCTCCCCCTCCCCCTCTTTTTCCCTTTTCCCCCCTTCTCTTCACTCCTCCCCCCCCCCTCTCTCCCCCCTCTCCTCCTCCCAAAACCCCCACTTCCCCCCCCCCCCCCCCTCCTCACTCTCACCACCCTAAAACTAGTAGTAAAACACAAAATTTTCCGGTAGTTAAAACTAAGCATTCCTTCCAAGCGTTGTGATTTTTGTTTTGCTTTCCTGTATTTTTTTTCCTGTTAATTTTTATATTAATTTTAAATTTTTAACACCCCTGGCCAAATCCCACCAAGGAGGGTGGCCCGAAAAAGAAAAATTTTTTCACCACATTCACCCATCACTGTCTTCCCAAAAGGGGTGCTTTCACAATGGCAAGACAGTGATGGAGTGAATGAGGGGTGAAAGTTTTTTTTTTTGGGGGCCACCCTGCCTTGGGGGGAATCGGCCATGTTTTTAAAAAATTAATTTTTAATATAAAAATATAACGGAAAAGATAAAAGGGAAACATAAGACAACTACTACAACACTTAGGAAGAATGCTTAGAAATTTTCTTGGAAGATTTCTGTTTATACACTATAAGAAGAGTGAGAGAAGAAATAACTTTTCCTTTTATGTTTTCATTTTCTTTTTCCATAGTTTTGGTTGCATATAACAACGTCCCTTTTGAACTGTACCATATAGTACTTCACTCTTTATACAGGGTTGAATTTTGAAAAAATGGCATAAACAAGCTGTATTCCATTACTGTTGTTATATTCACAAAGTGCTAAACACTGTGTGGTAGACATTAACATTTCTAGGTGTCAGATTTATGGTAGGGTTGAAGTCAGTGACAGTAGTGTGTTCAGACTTCGCGTCTCCCTCCCTCCAATCACATTATCATAACAAATAAGAGTGGCTCTTTCATGTCTTCATTAGCAGCTATTACTACACGTTTGTTATATCTTCGACTTTTTCATATGTAATGAAGGGACGAGAAATTACGAGCAGAAATTCCAGAGAGATTGACGGGTGGCATCCACCCCTCCCATCAGCCTCCACCATCACAAATACAATTTGAATGGACAATTCAAATGTGTAGTAGAGTATTTTGCTATTGTTATATATACAAAAAGTGCCAAACTGTGAAGCACTGTTGTGTGTTAGAGACTGAAATTGCTTAGTTCCATACTTACGCTGTGGCTAAAGTCAGTCATCAGTATGAAGTGTTCAGACATTGGAATCCAGGCTGCTGATGATGACGAGCAAGTTGGAGTGCTTTCTCTGCTTTTTACATTGCCTCAGATTTTTTTCTGTCCCATGGTCATATTAGCTGCTGTTATTGCTGTAGATCATATGTACAACTTTGATAAATAATGGCAAAGAAGAGATATTAATTGCACAAGAGGAAATTATTAGCAGTGGCTCTCTTCTGAGCTGGTACCCCTCAAGGAAAGTGCCTTGAAGCTGGTGGGAGGCTCTTGATCCTAGGAATTTGATCTGTCCTTCCTTTCCTTGGATCAAACTTGAATGCCTTGCATGCTCTCAGGTGCTGAATAACCTTACAGGTTTTGTGCTTACCCCTCACAGCCTCTCCTCCACTTACTATTATTATTATTATTATTATTTTTTGTTTTTAACCCTTTGACTGTTTCGGTCGTATATATATACATCTTACGAGGTACAGGTCCGCCATCACAAATCCGGCAATCAGTTATTCGGTTCCTTCAGTTATTCGGCACTAATTTTGGCTAGCATAATTTCAAATTTCCAGGGTCGTTACACCAGCCTGCTGGTACTGTTTGGTGGTGCTACTTGCTGCATAAGTCATTCCAATTTCTTTTTCTCCATTTATTGTTTTAACCTGCTTACTTTTAGCCCTAGCCATGGTTCCAATGAATAAAAGAAATGCTTCTCATTATGTAAGGCACCTATACAGTACATTATCCATTAAAGATAAGGTGGCTTTGAAGCCACTGTCGGTTGCCATGAACTCAGTCTCATGAAGCAGGAGAATATGCTTTGTTATTATGCTAATGTCAACACTACAGCTTATTTGCCTATCACAATTGATCTAATAAAGACAAAAAAACAATATAAATAACATAAAACATGTTAAATACTCCAGAATAAATAATATTTGGCATAATACCGAGCAGTTCGACAGAGGTATGAAGAGGATATGGTATACAAATACCATTCTCCTATCCCTGTCTTGGGGGCTTATATTAGAGAAAATGGAGCATAGCACAGGGCTAACTGTGATATACACTCGTACTGCACCATAAACCTGAAACAAAAAAGTTATTTTCTCTATATAGATTATCACACACAGCAGCATATATGTAGAGAACCTAGGATAACCCAAAAAAGTCAATGTGGCTTATTTTTAGTACCTGGCTTGGGTTAGCCATATATGATTTTCGGTAAATTTTTGATTCCCAGCCAGGGTAGAAACATTAGGCGTTTACCATCAGTAAATGGGTACCTGGGTGTTAATGGACTAGTGTGGGTGTTATCCTGGGGCACTGATCTAATTTTCTTGAAATACTCTGCATAACAAGTGGTTTCTATACAGTGGTATGTCACTGATGTCAGCTAGGCCTGTATACCTTGTACATGTAGTAAATAAAGATATTATTATTATTATTATTTTCTCAGTTGTTTGTTGGGGGGTTATCTTATTCAAACTTAGGCAATGTATGATGGAAGGATACTTCTTAATGTACACCAAAAATGAAAGAAATCAGACCATAAATAGCGGAGTTCACTTCTCAGCCATTAGCGGCCGCTTAGCGGTATATTTTTGTATGCTTTTTATGGTTATGTTCTCATTTTTTGGGTCTCATTTGACAGAATGAAAGATATATTACAGAAATAGATATGATTTTGATTGCTTTCATGACGAAAAGTACCTTGAAATTGCGCTCACAGTAGTGAAAATGTTCTATTCTTTATCAAAGCTCAAGAGTAAACAAATGACATCACCGTCCAATACCTGTCCGCCTGCCAGTCTAAATTCCAGTATGTAGTCAAGAATGGGTTGACATTTTTTATACAATTTTTACAATAATGCAGCAGTCTGCATAACAGTAAATCTTCTATTTTTTTTTTTTTGTGAATAAAAATTCCAAATGAAAAGCAAGAGTAATATAAGAGGGGCCTGTAGCCGTGACTAATGAAGAGAGAAAATGTTATTTTAGTGCTAGGAATGTCTGCATTGTTTATTCTGGACCCTATTTTGAAATTGGCATTGTTGAAATTTGTGTGAAATCGGCCAAATTGCCAATTTCTGACCACTTTAATTGGGTAGTTTTTAAATTTAAGTGAATGGGCAGTTTCTTGTACTCAGTTGACAGACTAGAAGTAAATAAGTTTATTCAGGTATACACAAATACAGTTACATAGATTGTCATACATAGCAGTGTATGTATAGAGAACCTAGGATAACCCAGAAAAGTCAGACAAAGTGACTTATTTCCAGTACCAGGCTTGGGCTTGTCATATATGATTTTTGGTAAATATTTTTTTTTTTCTTGGGCAATGTATGATGGAAAGATGCTTCTTAACGTACAACAAAAATAAAAAAGACTGGCGATAAATAAGGGAGTTCACTTCTCAGCCATTAGCTGCTTCTTTGCAGTATATTTTCGTTTGGTTTTCATTGTCGTATTCTCATTTTTTTGGACTCATTTGATAGAATGGAAGATATATTACAGAAATAGACATGATTTTGATTGCTTTCATGATGAAAATTACCTTGAAATTGAGCTCAAAGTAGAGGAAATGTTCGATTTTTGCCAATGTTCAATGAACTTTGTGTAAGTCAAGTTCGTTAATTTTATTAAGTGTATTCTAACCTAACCACTCTGTAATCCGGCAAACTCAGTAATCCGGCACACTACAGGTCCCAATGATGCCGGATTTGTGATGGAGGACCTGTACCATGTTTGACGTATATATACTCATAAATTCTAGCGGCTTCAAATCAAGCAGGAGAAAACTGGTAGGCCCACATGTGAGAGAATGGGTCTGTGTGGTGAGTGTGCACCATATAAAAAAAATCCTGGAGCACGCAGTGCATAATGAGAAAAAAAAAACTGACCATTTTTTAATTAAAATGCCGACTTAGTGGTCTATTTTCGTATAGTATTTATGGTTGTATTCTTGTTTTCTTGGTCTCATTTGATAAAATGGAAAACATATTATAGAAATAGGTGATTTTGATTGGTTTTACTATAAAAAGAACTAGGAAATGGAGCTCAAAGTAGGGGAAATGTTTGATTTTTGCTGATGTTCAAAAGTAAACAAATGATGTTATTGTCCAATAAATGTCCAACTAGCCATTCTGTTATGCAGTCATGAATGGGTTGACATTATTTGTACAATTATTACAATATTGCAATAGTCTGCATAACAGTAAATCTTCTATTTTTTGTTTGAATAAAAATTCAAAATAGAAAGCAAGAGTAATATCAGAGGGGTCTAGAGATGTGATTGATGAACAAAGAAAATGTTATTTTAGAGCCAGGAATGACTGCATTGTTCATTCTGGACCTTGAACATTAAAATGGTATAAAATACCGACAGGTTGTTAGGTAAGACACATATGCAACAGTTAGGTATCTTTATTTCGAAACGTTTCGCCTACACAGTAGGCTTCTTCAGTCGAGTACAGAAAAGCTGATAGAAGCAGAAGAGACTTGAAGACGATGTAATCAGTCCATCACCCTTAAAGTTTTGAGGTGGTCAGTCCCTCAGTCTAGAGAAGAACATTGTTTCATAGTCTGAAACATATGTGTTTGTGCATGTGTGCCTGAATGACAAGTTTATTGTGCAACTGCAGCTCATCCTGTGAGTGGTAGCACAAAAAAGAGGATTACAGAGGTCAAACTGGGTCTTTGCCAGACCTCACTGAGCATGGTACCCTATGGCCTGGTGGCTAAAGCTCTTGCTTCACATGGCGAGGGTCCAGGTTCGATTCCTGGCTAAGGTAGAAACATTGGATGTGTTACTTTACACCAGTTGTCCATGTTCCTCATCAGTAAAATGGGTACCTGGGTGTTAGTCAACTGGTGTGCATTGCATCCTGGGACAAAACTGACCTAATTTGCCCAAAATGCTTTGCATAGCAAGTGGCTTTCTGTATAGCAACATATCATTGATGTCAGCTAGGCCTGTATACCTTGTTCATGTACTTGTAGAAGTAAAGATGTTATTACTGTTTTCACTAGACAGGATTATTAGTCATTTCATATTTGCAATTACCTCATATGGTTGTATGCAGTGCAGTAAGGAATACAGTTTCAAAAAATTTATTTCTTATTACCACTAAAAAAATAAAAACAAAAACATTCATCACAGCTGGGTTGTAATCTCAATATGCTGGAGTTTAATCCCTATTTTAGGAATTACAGCTTTCTTGTTTGCTGGTGAAAAGATTATATGACCCTTGTGCAGTTGATAGACTTGAAACATCTTCCCTTAAAAATGTGCATAAAAGAATATTTTGGAGTCATGGTAGTCTAGTAACAAAATAAATGTACAGTATGTTAGATTTTTTAAATTTGTACCTTTAAGATTTATTAATTTTAATTGTTTTTGCAGGGTGGATTTTCTTATTTATCAAGAAATCGGGCAAATGCCATTCAAGGCCACAGAAAATAGCTACCCAAAGACTCTCATGTTAAGTTACACCCATGGGAACCATTATGACATTGTCTACCAAAAAGACGCAGCTACCATACGGGGATTTTGTCAGTGTGAGTTCTTGCATGTAATAAGTTTTTGAGGGGTTGGAGGCAAGTAAAATTAAAGTATTTTTGATATTTGCATTGCAGAAATAAATATTTTTTATAATGTGGTTATCCCTCACTGTAATGGACCTCATTATAATACTTCTGGGTAAATTGTAATTTTAACTTCTTTTAATAATGTGTACTATACTATACTACATGCACAGTAGAGCACCTTAGGGATTTTTCTGCTGTTTAATATTATTTTCATTTAATGGACCTTAGTCAATTCCCCACTAGTTCATTATATCGAGGGTTACCTGTACAGTGGACCCCCTGTATTCGATGGCATCGGTATTCGATAAATCCGGTATTCGATGCATTATATCGCAAAAAATTTTCCTCTGTATTTGATTGAAAACCCGGTATTCGATACGATTCGTACGAGACCTGTCCACATGTGGCCTGAACTGCCCCTTGTGTGCCAGTGTTTACAAGCCAGCCAGTGTGCGCGCGCATCTAAGGATACATTCGGTACATTCCATATTATCCATATTATCACTGTGTTTGGTGCTTGTTTCTGCAAAATAAAATCACCATGGCCCCAAGAAAGCTTCTAGTGCCAACCCTGTGGTAAAAAGGGTGAGAATTAGTATGGAAATTAAGAAAGATTTTGAAGGGTTTGGGGCTAACCCTGAGAAGCCTATGCCAGTTGTGGAATACATTGTGCCTACTTTAAAAATTAAGGAAATGTTGTGCACAGTGGGGTTTAAGTGCAAAAACCCTTTATGGGTGAAAATCACCCTAACACAGCTACCCACAATGACAATGTTGTGGCTCATTTTAGACAAATCGTAAAGGAACGGGAGGTACAGACTCTATGGACAGATTTGTTTTTGCGACAGAGGTCCAGTGACTCTCAAGCTGGGTCCTAGTGGCATTAAAAGAAGAAGGGAAGTAACCCTGGAAAAGGACTTGCTACCTCAAGTCCTAATGGAAGGGGATTCCCCTTCTAAACACTAACACCTCTCCCCTCCTTCCATCCCATCAATCATCACCAGATCTTCATTAAAGATAAGTGTCAATTATTTTATTGTTATTGTAATTATTCTATTGCATTAAACTTAATATTACATGTAGTAAAATTTTTTTTTTCATACTTTTGGGTGTCTTGCACGGATTAATTTGATTTTCATTATTTCTTATGAGGAAAATTGATTCTGTTTTCGATATTATCGGTATTCGATGAGCTCTCAGGAATGGATTAATATCGAATACCGGGGGTCCACTGTATTTGGAGCACATTAAATGCAAAATCTTTTAAAATTTTAGCATATTGAAAAATGTAAAACTTCTTATTATTAAATACTGTTTTTACTGCCAAAAAACTTCTTGGTGAAGCTGTATCCCTCAAGGGCAGTGTCTTGATGTATGGTGAAGGGCTCTTGATCATTAGGAACTACACTCCTTCCTCAGATCAAACCTGATTACCTCCCGTTTCCAAGGCACTGTATGATTCATTTTGGCTTGGTGTTTCCCCATGAATATAATTAAATGTAATTCATTGTTTTTCAAAAGAAATTATGCTGTGATTCTGTTTTGTAAATTTTTGTTTATTATCCAAGAAATACAGCTTGCTGAGCATGCTCCTTAATTGTCTGTGAAGTAAAAGTTGTATGATTAGTTTTTATGAAACTGATTTTATTATTTTCTACAGCTGTGGTGTATGACATACTTTATTCACGTGTATTTCAACTGAAGGATGTTCGACTTGCTGTTGACACAATGCTTCACGATAAGGAGTATGCTTCACTAAGAAGAGACTCCGCTAACTCCACTGAACTTAAGGAAATTGGAGCATTAGTTGAGAAAATCATGGGGACAAATATTTCTAGGGATAATAGTCAAGATGAAGCTGATAAAAAGTGAGTTATTTTTAATGTTATTGTAATCTTCGTAAAGTGCTACTTCTTAAGTTTCTTAGTCTTTTTCATTCTTCATGATGAATATCTTGTTTATCTTCCTAATCAATTTTGTAATGATGGATATTGTTGTTATAAGTGGAATCTTCCCAGACATTTTATCTCCAGTCCCTCAAGAAGCATCTTGTTAAAGTGTCTTGGACAATGCCTAATATTTGTATGAATTTTTAACTGATCAAGTATTACTGATTAAACAGTTTTGCCTCTTATGTTGTGAATTTTATTTAAAAAATTGCATGGCAGTTCATGGAAAATTTCAGGAAACTCTAATCTGAATTTTCACTGTCCCGATCTCCGAAATTAATCTCTCTCTGTCTCTCTCTCTCTCTCTTCCTCTCTCTCTCTCTCTCTCTGTCTCTCTCTCTCTGTCTCTTTTCTGTCTGTCTCTTGTGTCTCTCTCTGTGTCCTGTCTCTGTCTCTCCCCCTCTCCCCCCTCTCCCCCCTCTCTCCCCCCTCTCTCCCCCCCTCTCCCCTATCCCCCCTCTCCCCTATCCCCCCTCCCCCCCTCCCCCCTCTCCCCCCTCTCCTCCCCCCTCCCCCCCTCTCCCCCCCTCTCCCCCCTCTCCCCCCCTCCCCCCCTCCCCCCTCCCCCCCTCTCTCCCCCTCTCCCCCTCCCTCCCCCTCTTTTCCCCCTCTCTTCCCCCTCTCCCCCCCTCTCTCCCCCTCTTTTTTTTTTTTTTTTTTTTACACAGGGTTTGACAAGGAAGGATCCCTAAGTTTATTGACAAGCTATTTACAGGTTAAGGATTCCTAACCTTATTGGCAAGCTAAGAGCTGTTACCTACATCAGCTCTTTGGAAGCATTTTTATTGTTATGAGACATACAAGTAGGGAACAGGATGAAGTTGGAGCCATCTTGGGCCACATTTTCATTTGATCAACTGACTTTATCTCGTTGACATCATTATGCTGTACAAATGTGTTCCTACTTGAGTCATCCTGGTATGTATGATCCAGATGGAGTGATGTTCTGGAGAAGGGTACAGCCAGAGTGAAGTTGCTGTTTTTCTGCCCGTCTTGTGGCATAAAACTTGTTCACGCTGTCCTCGAAGTGGATCCGAGTGTGGTATTTTGAAAATATTGGCCTTGTACATAACAGTAAGGCCACCCCCCATCCCTCCTATTTTTGAAGGCTCTGCTGAAGTGACAGATCTATCCAGGATGGGTCCAGGGGGGAAGATGAGACGTCTTGCTCGGGTTCTCTACTCTGTCAAGCAGTCGCAGATGAGAGGGGGGCAGGCAAACCCAAGAAAGTGGAGCAAAACTCAAGGTGTGAGCGTACTTGTGCCTCGAACAGGACTTGCAACCCCTACTGTCAAGCAGATGCGAGATACGGCGAAGTGCGTAAGCTTCCTGGCTGCCTTGTTTGCAAGATTTACAACATGGTTCTTCATGTTAGTTTGGAGTCAAATTTCAACCCCAAGGATATCAACTTCTTCTCCAGGGCCAACATCCTCCCATTCATCCTTACTACTGCACCAGCATTACCATCATGGTGCCTAGAGACGATCATCATTTGCGTTTTCTCAGGTGCAAATGTTACTTGCCATCTATTTCCCCAAGCTGATATAGCTCTCACTGGTGATTGATGTAGCTTAGAGCAGCTGGAATTTCTTCTCTTGGATAAGTGAATGTCAGTGTACAGTCCGTCTGCATATGCATGTGATTCTGGGATGAGATGAAGAAGGTCGTTGAAGTAGACATTCCATAACAATGGCCCGCACGCTTCCTTTTGGGGAACGCTGCCCCAATAGGATCCTTGCTGATTCCGTTCCATTTTAGGACTACACTTAAGATCTACCATGAAGGTAATCACTGAGGAGACATAGCATAGAGCCTGCAATTCCCAGTGCTTTAAGTTTTTCCCAAGAGGCCCTGGGGCCACACCCGGGCGAAAGCGCCAGCAATGTCCAGTGCTAACCACACAGCTGACTTTGGATTCATCCAGTGACTCTCCCCCCTCTCTCCCTCTCTCTCCCTTCTCTCCCCTCCTCTCCCTCTCTCTCCCCCCTCTCCCCCTCTCTCCCCCCTCTCTCTCCCTCCTCCCCTCTCTCTCCCCCTCTCTCCCCCTCTCCTCCCCCTCCTCTCCCCCCCCCCCCTCTCCCCCCTCTCTCTCCCCCTCTCCCCCTCCCCCTCTCTCTCCCCCTCTCTCTCCCCCTCTCTCTCCCCCTCTTTTCTCCCCCCTCTCTCCCCCTCTCTCTCCCCCTCTCTCTCCCCCTCTCTCTCCCCCCCTCTCTCCCCCTCTCTCTCCCCCTCTCTCCCCCCTCTCTCTCCCCCTCCTCCCCCCCTCCCCCCTCTCTCTCCCCCTCTCCCCTCTCCCCCTCTCTCTTCCCCCTCTCTCTCTCCCCCCCTCTCTCCCCCTCGCTCTCCCCCTCTCTCTCCCCTCTCTCCCCCTCTCTCCCCCTCTCTCTCCCCCTCTCTCTCCCCCTCTCTCCCCCCTCTCTCTTTTCCCCCTCTCTCTCCCCCTCCTCTCCCCCTCTCTCTCCCCCTCTCTCTCCCCCTCTCTCTCCCCCTCTCTCCTCTCTCCCTCTCTCTCTCCCCTCTCTCTCCCCCCCCTCTCTCCTCCCCTCTCCTCACCCTCTCCCTCTCCCTTTTCCCTCTCCTCTCCTCCCTCCTCTCCTCCCTCTCCCTCTCTCTCCCCCCCTCTCCCTCTCCCTCTCCTCCTCTCCCCCCCCTCTCCCTCCCTCCCCCCCTCCTCCCTCTCCCCCCTCCTCCCCTCTCCTCCTCTCCCTCTCTCCCTCCTCCTCTCCCTCTCTCTTCTCTCTCCCTCTCTCCCTCTCTCCCTCTCCCCCCCTCTCCTCTCCCTCTCTCTCTCCCCTCTCCTCCCTCTCTCCCCCCTCTCTCTCCCTCTCTCTCCCCCTCCCTCTCTCCCTCTCTCTCCCTCTCTCTCCCTCTCTCCCCTCTCTCTCCCCTCTCTCCCCTCCTCTCCCTCTCTCTCCCCCTCTCTCCCTCTCTCTCTCCCTCTCTCTCTCCTCCTCTCTCTCCCTCTCTCTCCCTCTCTCCCCCCTCTCTCTCCCTCTCTCTCCCTCCTCTCTCCCTCTCTCCCCCTCCCCCCCTCTCCCCCCTCCTCTCTCCCTCTCTCTCCCTCTCTCTCCCTCTCTCTCCCCCCTCTCTCCCCTCTCTCCCCTCTCTCTCCCTCTCTCTCCCTCTCTCTCCCTCTCTCCCTCTCTCTCCCTCCCCCTCTCTCCCCTCTCCCTCTCTTCTTCCCCCTCTCTCTCCCCCTCCTCTCCCTCTCCTCCCCCCCACCTTCCCCCCCCCTCCCCCCCCTCCCCTCCCCCCCCCCCCAAAAAAAAAAATGTGGTAGAGAATCTTTCTGAAGGTAAGGAGACCAAAGATACAAAATTTGATGGAAAGCTTGTGGAATTATGCAGGCACAGAGCTATAGGTTTGGGTGCAATTTATGCATCAGTGATTTTTGCCCATTTTGAGCCATATTTTAAGTCAATTCCATTGCTCCATTTGACCAAATTCGTAGTATGCCTTTTGTTCTATCGACTGAGCACAAGAAACTGCTCATCAGCTGTCAGAACTACCTCATAACGTATCTTGATGAAGAGTTGCTGAAAAGCAGTTTACAATGTATTTTAGGTGGAAATTGGAATGCATAGAGCTGCTGTGTGGTGTCTGCACATTGAAAAAATGTGGATCATATGCAGAGTCTGAAAAATACTACATAATGAATCCTAAAGCTAAAGAGTAAGGGTTATGAGGAAAAGCTGAGAACACTAAAGATGCACACTGGAGGAAAAGAGATGTGACAACATATATATTAATGAAGGGAACTGAAAGAATACACAAAGTCAGTAACTTTAACAGAGGAGACAACAGCAACAAATACTGGAAATTTTTCTTTACCAATAATGGTAGAAGAATGGAATAAGTTGACAGAAGAGGTAGTAAGTGCTACAACCATCAGAAGTTTTAAATAATTCACATGCTTAACATATTGTATTAATGAAGATGGGACACCATAAACATAGCTCTGCTCCTGTAGCTACAAATGGTAATTACATAACAGTGAAGTTTCCTTAGTTCCAGTGTACCAGTTCAAAATGAAAAGCAATTTTTTTTTTAAATAATTTTGTATGAAGGCAAATGAAAGATAATTTCTAAGATACTACTAGAATGGGATTACATTCATTAGAGCCCTATGAAGTATAATGATTAGGTGTTTTAGTATGTCACTATATATTTTTTAAGAAATCTTAACTCTTTGTTTTGTATGCAAATTTTAGCACAAGTATAGATGAGAGGCAGAGCTTAGAGGAAGTCCATCCTGATGATGTCCGCGGTTTACTTGCTCGAGGCATACCACCTTTTCCTTATAAAGTGGCAAAATCTCTAGATCCCGACATCTACAGGAATATAGAATTCGATGCTTGGAATACTGTAAGGAGAGGTAAGTCATTGTATTAGTCCTAACTTCTTTGTATATTAACAACTTTTAAGAAGGTTACTTTTAAATTTATTTATAGTAAATCCTCCATTTAGCAGACTTTGGAAATCTGGAACAAAATACTCTTGGTCAATAAATTTGGAAACAATGGGCAAAGTTCTTTGGTCACATAATTGTTTATTATTGTTACAATCATGGCAAAATAATCTTTTCTCTTTCCACCACAGTTGCCATTACTGGCCACCCACTTCCCCAATTAGTCCATTATGTAGAGATTTTACTATATTTTCTAATTACTGCATTTAGAATTTTGTGTTGTACTATATTGTAGAAACTTTTTTAGTTTTCTAGGTAGTAGGTAGGTAGGTAGACAGCAACTGCCCAAGGAGGTACTGCTGTCCTGCCAGGTGAGTGTAAAATGGAAACCTGTAATTGTTTCACTTGATGGTAGGATTGCTGGTGTCCTTTTTTCTGTCTCATAAGCATGCAAGATTTCAGGTACGTCTGGCTACTTCTGCTTACACTTAGGTCACACTACACATATATATACAAGCTTATATATATACACACCCCTCTGGGTTTTCTTCTATTTTCTTTCTAGTTCTTGTTCTTGTCTATTTCCTCTTATTTCCATGGGGAAGTGGAACAGAATTCTTTCTCCGTAAGCCATGCGTGTCGTAAGAGGCGACTAAAATGCTGGGAGCAAGGGGCTAGTAACCCCGTCTCCTGTATATATTACTAAATTTAAAAGGTAAAACTTTTGTTTTTTCTTTTGGGCCACCCCACCTCGGTGGGATACGGCTGGTACATTGAAAGAAAAAGAAACATGCAAGGTTTCAGATACATATTGCTACTACTACTTACACTTAGGTCACACTACACATGTATGTACATGCATATATATATACACACCCCTCTGGGTTTTCTTCTATTTTCTTTCTAGTTCTTGTTCTTGTCTATTTCCTCTTATTTCCATGGGGAAGTGGAACAGAATTCTTTCTCCGTAAGCCATGCGTGTCGTAAGAGGCGACTAAAATGCTGGGAGCAAGGGGCTAGTAACCCCGTCTCCTGTATATATTACTAAATTTAAAAGGTAAAACTTTCGTTTTTTCTTTTGGGCCACCCCACCTCGGTGGGATACGGCTGGTACATTGAAAGAAAAAGAAACATGCAAGGTTTCAGATACATATTGCTACTACTACTTACACTTAGGTCACACTACACATGTATGTACATGCATATATATATATACACACCCATCTGGGTTTTCTTCTATTTCCTTACTAGGTCTTGTTCTTGTTTATTTCCTCTTCTTTCCATGGGGAAGTGGAACAGAATTCTTCTTCCGTAAGCCATTCGTGTTGTATGAGGCAACTAAAATGCCGGGAGCAAGGGGCTAGTAACCCCTTCTCCTGTACAAATTATTAATTTAAAAAGAGAAACTTTGGTTTTTCTTATTGGGTCACTCTGCCTCGGTGGGATATGGCCAGTTTGCTGAAAGAAGAAGAATATGATAGAGTGGATAGGGGAGTAATGTAGCAGATGTTGCATGTGTATGAAATAGGTAGTAAGTTACTAAATGCTTTAAAGAGTTTTTAATGAGGATAGTGAGGCTCAGGTTAGGGTGTGTAGGAGAGAGGGAGATTACTTCCCAATAAAAGACAGGGATGTGTAATGTCACCATGGTTGTTTAACATATTTATAGAAGGGGGATTATAAAAGAAGTAAATGCTGGGATGTTGGGGAGAGGGGTGGGATTAAAGTTTGGGGAATCAAATACAAAATGGGAGTTGACAAAGATAGTTTTTGCTGATGATTCTGTGCTTTTGGGGGATTCTAAAGAAAGGTTACAAAGGTTAGTGGATGAGTTTGGGAGGGTTTGTAAAGGTAGAAAGTTGGAAGTGAACATACAGTGCTTGTCGCAGCATTATGCCGCCCCTCTCTCACACATGTACCGAAACACAAACACATACCATGAAAGATTATAATATATATATTTGCAAAACTACAGGTCTCCCTCCACATTCACAAGGGTTAGGGGATTAACCCTTTGAGGGTTTTGGTCGTACTAGTACGTCTTACACGTAGGGGTTTTTGACGTACTAGTACTCATAAATTCTAGCGGCCTCAAATCTAGTGGGAGAAAGCTGGTAGGCCTTCATATGAAAGAATGGGTCTATGTGGTCAGTGTGCACAGTCTAAAAAAGATCCTGCAGCACACAGTGCATAATGAGAAAAAAAAAACTTTGACCATTTTTTTTTAATAAATCAGCGACTTTGCAGTGTATTTTCGTATGGTATTTATTATTGTATTCTAGTTTTCTTGGTCTCATTTAATAGAATGGAAGACATATTACAGAAATTGAGATGATTTTGACTGGTTTTACAATGAAAGGTGCCTTGAAATTGAGCTCAAAGTAGCAGAAATGTTCGATTTTTACCAAACTTCAAAAGTAAACAAATCGTGCCAAGAGTGCAATACACGTCAATTGGTGAGTCTAATATTCTTTCACAAGTGCACCAATAATATTTATACCATTTTTTACACTAATGCAGTAGTCTGCATAACAGTAAATCTTATATTTTTTGTGAGAATAAAAATTCAAAGTGGAAAGCAAAAGAATATAAGAGGGGCCTTGAGACGTGACTAATGACTAGAGGAAATGTCATTTTAGTGCCAGGAATGTCTTTCTTGTTTATTCTGGACCCTATTCGGAAATTGGCATCTTTTGAAATTTGTGTGAAATTGGCAAAATTGCTAAATTCTGACCACTGTACTGGATAGTTGAATTTCATAAATGGGTGGTTTCTTGCACCCATTCGATAGAAAAAATGGAGTTCTAGCGAAATATTCATGTTTTTTGTCGACTAGTACAGTGAAATTGGCCGAAATTGGGGCTCAAAGTGGGCAAAATCGCTGATGCGTAAACATCGCAGAGACCGCTAACTTTGCGAGAGTATAATTCCGTAAGTTTTCTATCAAATTTCAAACTTTTGGTGTCTTTATGATCGGGAAAAGATTCTCTTTCTTTTCATAAGAGAAAATATTTTTTTTTTTTTTTTAAATTTGGCCGACCCTGAGAACGAGTTTCGGAGAGGGCCTGTCGACCCTCAAAGGGTTAAGAACCTTGCGAATGTTGAAAAATCATGAATATGTGGTGCACAAATATTTTTTTTTTTTTTTTTTTTTCAATAAGTTGGCCGTCTCCCACCGAGGCAGGGTGACCCAAAAAAGAAAGAAAATCCCCGAAAAGAAAATGCTTTCATCATCATTCAACACTTTCACCACACTCACACGTTGGCCGTCTCCCACCGAGGCAGGGTGACCCAAAAAAGAAAGAAAATCCCCGAAAAGAAAATGCTTTCATCATCATTCAACACTTTTCACCACACTCACACATAATCACTGTTTTTGCAGAGGTGCTCAGAATACAACAGTTTAGAAGCATATACGTATAAAGATACACAACATATCCCTCCAAACTGCCAATATCCCAAACCCCTCCTTTAAAGTGCAGGCATTGTACTTCCCATTTCCAGGACTCAAGTCCGACTATATGAAAATAACCGGTTTCCCTGAATCCCTTCACTAAATATTACCCTGCTCACACTCCAACAGATCGTCAGGTCCCAAGTACCATTCGTCTCCATTCACTCCTATCTAACATGCTCACGCACCCTTGCTGGAAGTCCAAGCCCCTTGCCCACAAAACTTCCTTTACCCCCTCTCTCCAACCCTTTCGAGGACGACCCCTACCTTGCCTTCCTTCCCCTATAGATTTATATGCTTTCCATGTCATTCTACTTTGATCCATTCTCTCTAAATGACCAAACCACCTCAACAACCCCTCTTCTGCCCTCTGACTAATACTTTTATTAACTCCACACCTTTTCCTAATTTCCACACTCTGAATTTTCTGCACAATATTTACACCACACATTGCCCTTAGACAGGACATCTCCACTGCCTCCAACCGTCTCCTCGCTGCTGCATTTACCACCCAAGCTTCACACCCATATAAGAGTGTTGGTACTACTATACTTTCATACATTCCCTCCTTTGCCTCCATAGATAACGTTTTTTGACTCCACATATACCTCAATGCACCACTCACCTTTTTTCCCTCATCAATTCTATGATTAACCTCATCCTTCATAAATCCATCCGCCGACACGTCAACTCCCAAATATCTGAAAACATTCACTTCTTCCATACTCCTCCTCCCCAATTTGATATCCAATTTTTCTTTATCTAAATCATTTGATACCCTCATCACCTTACTCTTTTCTATGTTCACTTTCAACTTTCTATCAACTTTCTACCTTTACACACATTCCCAAACTCATCCACTAACCTTTGCAATTTTTCTTTAGAATCTCCCATAAGCACAGTATCATCAGCAAAAAGTAACTGTGTTAATTCCCATTTTGAATTTGATTCCCCATAATTTAATCCCACCCCTCTCCCGAACACCCTAGCATTTACTTCCTTTACAACCCCATCTATAAATATATTAAACAACCATGGTGACATTACACATCCCTGTCTAAGACCTACTTATACCGGGAAGTAGTCTCCCTCTCTTCTACACACCCTAACCTGAGCCTCACTATCCTCATAAAAACTCTTTACAGCATTTAATAACTTACCACCTATTCCATATACGTTCAACATCTGCCACATTGCTCCCCTATCCACTCTATCATATGCCTTTTCTAAATCCATAAGTGCAATAAAAACTTCCCTACCTTTATCTAAATACTGTTCACATATATGCTTCAATGTAAACACTTGATCTACACATCCCCTACCCACTCTGAAACCTTCTTGCTCATCCGCAATCCTACATTCTGTCTTACCTCTAATTCTTTCAATTATAACCCTACCATACACTTTTCCTGGTATACTCAATAAACTTATTCCTCTATAATTTTTACAATCTCTTTTGTCCCCTTTCCCTTTATATAAAGGGACTATACATGCTCTCCGCCAATCCCTAGGTACCTTCCCCTCTTTCATACATTTATTAAACAAAAATACCAACCACTCCAACACTATATCCCCCCTGCTTTTAACATTTCTGTCATGATCCCATCAGTTCCAGCTGCTTTACCCCCTTTCATTCTATGTAATGCCTCATGTACCTCCCCCACACTTACATTCTGCTCTTCTTCACTCCTAAAAGATGGTATACCTCCCTGACCAGTGCATGAAATTACCACCTCCCTTTCTTCCTCAACATTTAAAAGTTCCTCAAAATATTCTCGCCATCTACCTAATACCTCCCTCTCCCCATCTACTAACTCCGCTACTCAGTTTTTAACTGACAAATCCATACTTTCCCTAGGCTTTCTTAATTTGTTTAACTCACTCCAAAATTTTTTCTTATTTTCATTAAAATTTCTTGACAGTGCCTCTCCTACTCTATCATCTGCTCTCCTTTTGCACTCTTTCACCACTCTCTTCACCTTTCTTTTACTGTCCATATACTCTGCTTTTCTTATAACACTTCTGCTTTGCAAAAACCTCTCATAAGCTAACTTTTTCTCTTTTATCACACCCTTTACTTCATCATTCCACCAATCACTCCTCTTTCCACCTGCCCCCACCCTCCTATAACCACAAACTTCTGCCCCACATTCTAATACTGCATTTTTAAAACTATTCCAACCCTTTTCAACCTCCCCACTACTCATCTTTGCACTAGCCCACCTTTCTGCCAACAGTCGCTTATATCTCCCCCGAACTTCCTCCTCCCTTAGTTTATACACTTTCACCTCCCTCTTACTTGTTGTTGCAACCTTCCTCTTTTCCCATCTACCTCTTACTCTAACTGTAGCTACAACTAAATAATGATCCGATATATCAGTTGCCCCTCTATAAACATGTACATCCTGGAGCCTACCCATCAACCTTTTATCCACCAATACATAATCTAACAAACTACTTTCATTACGTGCTACATCATACCTTGTATATTTATTTATCCTCTTTTTCATAAAATATGTATTATTACCAAATCTCTTTCTTCACATAGCTCAATTAAAGGCTCCCCATTTACATTTACCCCTGGCACCCCAAATTTACCTTCTACTCCCTCCATAACATTTTTACCCACTTTAGCATTGAAATCCTCAACCACCATTACTCTCACACTTGATTCAAAACTCCCCACGCATTCACTCAACATTTCCCAAAATCTCTCTCTCTCCTCTACACTTCTTTCTTCTCCAGGTGCATACACGCTTACTATAACCCACTTTTCACATCCAATCTTTATTTTACTCCACATAATCCTTGAATTAATACATTTATAGTCCCTCTTTTCCTGCCATAGCTTATCCTTCAACATTATTGCTACTCGTTCTTTAGCTCTAACTCTGTTTGAAACCCCTGACCTAATCCCATTTATTAATCTCCATTGAAACTCTCCCACCCCCTTCAGCTTCGTTTCACTTAAAGCCAGGACATCCAGCTTCTTCTCATTCATAACATCCACAATCATCTCTTTCTTATCATTTGCACAACATCCACGCACATTCAGACTTCCCACTTTGACAATTTTCTTTTTATTCTTTTTAGTAATCTTTACAGGAAAAGGGGTTACTAGCCCATTGTTCCGGCATTTTAGTTGACTTTTACAACACGCATGGCTTACGGAGGAAAGATTCTTATTCCACTTCCCCATGGATATAAGAGGAAAAGTAATAAGACCAAGAACTATTAAGATAAAATCAAAGAAAACTCAGATGAGTGTGTATAAATAAACATGTACATGTATGTGTAGTGTGACCTAAGTGTAAGTAGAAGTAGCAAGACATACCTGTAATCTTGCATATTTATGAGACAGACAAAAGACACCAGCAATCCTTCCATCATGTAAAACAATTACAGGCTTTTGTTTCACATTCACTTGGCAGGACGGTAGTACCTCCCTGGATGGTTGCTGTCTACCAACCTACTACAAATATATTGTAGGGAAATACACCTACCATCCGACTTACGACCTGCTCAACTTACGACCACTAGACTTACGACCGTGTTTTTTATGCCAAATTTCTGGGAAATAAACAAATATTTGTGTTGTACACAGTGTTTATCCTAAACCTTACAGTATAAAATACAGTACTAACAGCATAAAAAGTAAAGTAA
The DNA here is from genome assembly GCF_026875155.1 of Cherax quadricarinatus. Taxonomy (NCBI): domain Eukaryota; kingdom Metazoa; phylum Arthropoda; class Malacostraca; order Decapoda; family Parastacidae; genus Cherax; species Cherax quadricarinatus. The sequence continues at coordinate 16,893,132 of NC_069431.1, read as the reverse complement.
AACATGAAATACCAAAATAAAACAAAAATAAAGTCATTACAAAAATGTGTTGTTGATATTCAGTAGTAAAATTTGACTTACGACCGGTTTCTCAGAACCGAACTTGGTCGTAAGTCGGATGGTAGGTGTATAATAGTAGCATTTTCTTAGCCTAACAATACTGCTTCCTTAACCTACTGTACCATGAACAATCATAAAACACATGAAAACATCGTAAAATATTGTACTAGTGCCAGCCCTTTGGTAAAGAAGGTGAGAAAGACTTTAGAATTCAAGAAAACTCATAGCAGAGTACCAGAGTGGAGGAGGAAGAGAGAGGGAAGAATGTGCCTTCAGTGATTCTACGATATGTATGATACTAAAGCAGCACGAGTTGATAAAAGCTATAGTGCCAGCCATCGATGAAGTGTAGCATTAACAGTGTAGCAGGTAAGTTAAGCGATTAATCGGTAGAAAAAGGACGGCACAAACCTGACTCCTCCAATGTTGTTGAAGTTATTTAGGGCAACTGACAACACTGACAGTGGCCCATTTACACCCAACAACAACAATACAGCCATACTCATGACATACTTAATGACATATTTTATTCATTCTAGAGTATATGTCATGTTTCTCTGTTATTAATATTGTTTATTATATCATATTAGATGAATTGTGGTAGATAAATAACAAACTCCAAATAAACTTTTCCACCACCACAATACCTAACGTATGTAATGACATGTTTTAAATATGATTGGGCGGCTGGGCATTCGCGAATGTTCGAAGCCCGCAAGTGGAACTCGCGAAAGTGGAGGGAGACCTGTACTGAGGTTTTCATACTTGGTGGTGCATCCTTTGTGCTTAATCATGTCCTTCAGGCATGTAGAAAGACTCTCACACAAATTCTTGAGAGTTAAGGGAGGTACATTATTCCATGCCTCATGTAAAGCTGCCTCCAGCCGTGGGATGGAACTGATATCCTTGCCCAGTAAACTTTATTTCACTATTGACCAGAGGTTCTCAATTGGGTTTAGGTCTGGGGACTTGCATGGCCAGTCATTAAAGAACCTCACTTCACAGTCCTTAAGCCACTGAACTATAGATTTGGCGGTATGATACGGTGCACCATCCTGCATAAAAACCGTAGTCCCACACTTGTCAGATGCCTCAGATAAATTGTCACACAATTCCAGGTAATTATACTGGTTCATATACTGGTTTTTGGGAAGCACAGTGAATTCACCAACACTGAGCACTGAAACACCCCCCAAACAATGAATGAGTGGGTGTTTGGTGGTCCCACAAGTGTACCGTGGGTCTAGCAGGTCACTGCCTCTGGGCCAGTACACATGTCCTACCATGGTTACAAGTGACAGTGAAGGTTGCATCATTACTCCAAAGTACTTCAGACCACTGTTGAGGATTCCATTGAAGATATTTCTTCGCATAATCTAGCCTATGTTTCTTCTGTGGCTTGGAGAAGATTGGTTTCTTAACCTGGCAGTGACTACTGTAGGCCAGTTCTGACATACATCTGTTAACAGTTCTTACAGATACCTCTGAGAAAAGATGTGGGTTCTTTTCTTTCAATTCTCTAGCATTTATCTTGGGTGTACTCTCTAACTACTTCTTTACCACAGTTAAGGTACGAACAGATGTCTTCTTCGAGGGGTCAGGCCGAGGTTTGGCAGACAATAACTCGACTCCGCCACCAGCCTTGAGGCGCTGCACCCAGTTCCTCACTGAGCGCTCATACACACCAATATTCTCCACTATTTCTTTCATCTGTTACCCAGCTTTTTGAAGTCCTATTATTTGAGCTATAGTTTCAGGTGTTAAAGGCTTCCTTTTTCCCATAATCAAACATGTATAGCCCCAAAACCAAAGGGGACACCAGACAAAAGATGGGGCGGATGAGAGAGAAAAGTGCAACACTTCCTCTCACCACGGCAGCCACGTGAGCACTGAGGAGTCACTGTGGAGCGTGGCAGCAGGCCATGACATCATGCTAACGGCTGCTACCTGGCATAATGCACTGATGAAAAAAGACCCCCCTGTATGGTAGGCCTTTGACTTTCATCACGGCATTATGCTGGGGCGCTCACCCAGCATAATGCTGTGACTAGCACTGTAGATAATAATAAGGTAATGAGGGTATCAAATTATTTAGATAAAGAAAAACTGGATATCACATTGGAGGGAAGGAGTATGGAAGAAGTGAATGTTTTCAGATCAATCTTCCTCCTCTACCCTCTAGCTTCTACATTTGCTTTGAAGGAAAGTCTCTTAGGTTTGGCCTAAGTAGCGATATTGGGCAGTGCAGAAACAGCTGATATAGACCAGTGTTTGCTTCACAAACTTTTATTTTTATGGGAGTTGACTTGTCAGCAGATGGTTTTATGAAGGATGAGGTTAACCATAGAATTGATGAAGGAAAAAAGGCGAGTGGTGCGTTGAGGTATCTGTGGAGTCAAAAAAATGTTAACCATGAAGGCAAAGAAGGGAATGTACAAGAGTATGATGGTACCAACACAATTATATGGGTGTGAAGCATGGGTTGTAAATGCTGCTGTGAGGAGGCAGCTGGAAGCAGTGGAGATGTCCTGTCTAAGGGCAATGTGTGGTGTAAATTCTATGCAGAGAATTTGTAGTGTGGAAATTAGGAGGTTCATTATTCATTCATTAAGGATTTGCTGGTACAGGTCCGCCATCACAAATTCGGCAATCAGTTATTCGGTTCCTTCAGTTATTCGGCACTAATTTTGGCTAGCATAATTTCAAATTTCCAGGGTAGCCACACCAACCTGCTGGTACTGTTTGGTGGTGCTACTTGCTGCATAAGTTATTCCAATTTCTTTTTCTCCATTTATTGTTTTAACCTGCTTACTTTTAGCCCTAGCCATGGTTCCAATGAATAAAAGAAATGCTTCTCATTATGTAAAGCACCTACACAGTACATTATCCATTAAAGATAAGGTGGCTTTGAAGCCACTGTCGGTTGCCATGAGCTCAGTCTCATGAAGCAGGAGAATATGCTTTATTATTACACTAATATCAACACTACAGCTTATTTGCTTATCACAGTTGATCTAATATGACATAATAAACAATATAAATAACATAAAACATGTTAAATACTCCAGAATAAATAATATTTGGCATAATACTGAGCAGTTCGACGGAGGTATGAAGAGGATATGGTATACAAATACAATTCTCCTATCCCTGTCTTGGGGGCTTATATTAGAGAAAACGGAGCATAGCACAGGGCTAACTGTGATATACACTCATACTGCACCATAAACCTGAAGCAAAAAAGTTATTTTCTCTATATAGATTATCACACACAGCAGCATATGTGTAGAGAACCTAGGATAACCCAAAAATGTCAATGTGGCTTATTTTTAGTACCTGGCTTGGGTTAGCCATATATGATTTTCGGTAAATATTTGATTCCCAGCCAGGGTAGAAACATTAGGCGTGTTTCTTTACACCTGTTGTCTATGTTTACCCATCAGTAAATGGGTACCTGGGTGTTAGTGGACTGGTGTGGGTGTTATCCTGGGGCACTGACCTAATTTTCTTGAAATACTCTGCATAACAAGTGGCTTTCTATACAGTAGTATGTCACTGATGTCAGCTAGGCCTGTATGCCTTGTACATGTAGTAAATAAAGATATTATTATTATTATTATTATTTTCTCAGTTGTTTGTTGGGGGGTTATCTTATTCAAACTTAGGCAATGTATGATGGAAGGATACTTCTTAATGTACACCAAAAATGAAAGAAATCAGACCATAAATAGCGGAGTTCACTTCTCAGCCATTAGCGGCCGCTTAGCGGTATATTTTTGTATGCTTTTTATGGTTATATTCTCATTTTTTGGGTCTCATTTGATAGAATGAAAGATATATTACAGAAATAGATATGATTTTGATTGCTTTCATGATGGAAAGTACCTTGAAATTGTGCTCACAGTAGTGAAAATGTTCTATTCTTTAGCGAAGCTCAAGAGTAAACAAATGACGTCAAAGTCCAATACCTGTCCGCCTGCCAGTTCAATACGGAGTCAAGAATGACCTGACATTATTTATACAGTTATTACAATAATGCAGCAGTTTGCATAACAGTAAGTCTTCTATTTTTTTGTGAATAAAAATTCCAAATGAAAAGCAAGAGTAATATAAGAGGGGCCTGTAGCCGTGACTAATGAAGAGAGAAAATGTTATTTTAGTGCTAGGAATGTCTGCATTGTTTATTCTGGACCCTATTTTGAAATTGGCATTGTTGAAATTTGTGTGAAATCGGCCAAATTGCCAATTTCTGACCACTTTATTGGGTAGTTGAAATAAGTGAATGGGCAGTTTCTTGTACTCAGTTGACAGACTAGAAGTAAATAAGTTTATTCAGGTATACAAAAATACAGTTACATAGATTGTCATACATAGCAGTGTATGTATAGAGAACCTAGGATAACCCAGAAAAGTCAGACGAAGTGACTTATTTCCAGTACCTGGCTTGAGCTTGCCATATATGATTTTTGGTAAATATTTTTTTTTCTCGGTTGTTTGTTGGGCTATCTCATTGAAACTTGGGCAATGTATGATGGAAAGATGCTTCTTAACGTACAACAAAAATAAAAAAGACGGGCGATAAATAAGGGAGTTCATTTCTCAGCCATAGCCGCCTCTGCAGTATATTTTCGTATGGTTTTTATGGTTGTATTCTCATTTTTTTGGACTCATTTGATAGAATGGAAGATATATTACAGAAATATACATGATTTTGATTGCTTTCATGATGAAAAGTACCTTGAAATTGAGCTCAAAGTAACGGAAATGTTCGATTTTTGCTGATGTTCAATGAACTGTGTAAGTCAAGTTGGTTAATTTTATTAAGTGTATTCCGGCAAACTCAGTAATCCAGCACACTACAGGTCCCAATGATGCCGGATTTGTGATGGAGGACCTGTACTTCCGACCCGGGTCTTCTCCAGATGGCGACCCGGTGGTGGCCCAGGAGGTGGTGTGGAGTTGCTAAAAGTATTAGTCAGAGGGCTGAAGAGGGGCTGTTGAGATGGTTTGGTCATTTAGAGAGAATGTAACAAAGTAGAATGACTTGAAGAGCATTTAAGTCTGTAGGGGAAGGAAGGCAGAGTGGCGTTGTCCCCAAAAAAGTTGGAGGGAGGGGGTAAAGGAGGTTTTGTGGGCGAGGAGCTTGGACTTCCAGCAAGCGTGCGTAAGTGTGTTAGATAGGAGTGAATGGAGATGAATGGCTTTTGGGACCTGACGAACTGTTGGAGTGTGAGCAGGGTAATATTTTGTGAAGAGATTCAGGGAAACCAGTTAGCTGGACTTGAGTCCTGGAAATGGGAAGTACAATGCCTGCACTTTAAAGGGGTATTGGGATTGGTAGTTTGGAGGGACATCTGTACTGTCATATCTGGGCACCTCTACAAAGACAGAGGTTATGTATGAGTGATGGTGAAAGTGTTGAATGATGATGAAAGTTTTTTTCTTTCTCTTTGGGTTTTTCTTTCTTTTTTGCATCACCCTGCCTTGTTAGGCAATGACCATTGTGTTAAAAAAAAAAATCCTTGTGGCTACCCTGTTGCTAATGGGCACTAACCCTCACCCCTTCTGGGCCCTGACCCTAACATCCAACTACAGTGCCCTACAATTCACTGATCTGATCTGGAATTATGAAGAAGGGGCAGTGTAATTCTGCTCAAAAAGGTTTGGGACAGTTTAAAGAGGATTGGGATATTATAGGACACTGTTTGATATGAATCGGTTTGACTGGCCTCACTTGTATGTATAAAGTGGGAAATGGCCAGTGTTAAAAAAGTATAAGTTGAATTTATTCATTATTATTGTAATGTATTATATATTTTTTTCATTGACAGAAGCACGATATGGTCCTTTTGATAGCAATGGATTCCAAGCAGGTGTTAAAGTTCTTATCAAACTTGAATTACTACCAAATCGACTAGAAGTAGAAAAAATGAGAAAGCTTCATATGACCAGGCAAGGTAGGTTTTATAAATCATTAGAAGCAAAATATGCTTGAATCATGATTTCTTAAAAAAAAAAAAAAAAAAAAAAAAAAAAAAGTCCTGTTGTACTCCATCCGTCACCAGTTCAACTCACACCCATCCACCTTGCTCACCCATCCAACTCACTCCTGTGCCCATTCATCTCACACTCCTATCCAGCTCATTTTCATGCCAATTCATCTCATTCACTCACCCACCCAACTTGTTCTTAGGCCAGTCTAAGTTCTTGCACAGATCTACACCGATTCCCACAAAAAGTTTACTCACTATTTCAGTTCCAACACCCATTACACTTGTATATACCTGTCCAACTCCCATACCCATTCATCAAACCCATCCAACTTGCACCACCATTTACAATGCATGCACACCTAAAACACACACACACTAGAACCAATGCCCATGGTTAAAATTCAGATGTTTAATTCCTCAGCTGGATACCTACTCAAGCATGTGATCACCTCTTTAATTAAACACACTGCTCTTGTTTTCAGTGGTATATAGTGTAAGATTTTTATGCAATTTGTCAGTAGAATGTCTGATTTATGTGATAATGGTATACAAAACTTACAAATGCAACATATGGATATATCTCTTGCGGACATATTTTAACCCATAAACTGTCCAAATGTAGATCTGTTTGTACCGCTAGCACTCCAAACGTAGATATACGTTTTATTTTTCCTGCCTCCAAATTTGGCATGACTGGCCTGAGATGCCTGGTCAGTATAGAATGGGTCTTAACACTCGGTGTGTGCAGTATTAAAAGAATCTGGGACCACTTAGTACATTGTGGGAGCACCAGTTCAATTGAGTGCCAGCTAGAGCAAATAGTGTGGCAAACACCAGGGATTTACTGATGTCATGTTGTATTAACACTCCCCTTTTAAGAGGAAAGTGATGGATGTGACCACAGGTGGTCGAGGAAATACCAAAAACCTTGATAATAACCCATGTGTAACATTTGTGCAACATTCTTTCATTTTTGATACCACTGGCTGTCCCTCTGTCTGTATCTGTCTCTATATCTGTTTGTATATTTGTCTATATCTGTCTATCTCTGTCTCTCACATGTACGTATAAGTACAGTTATTATACATAGTGTAAATTACCTAGGATGACCCAAAAATTCCAGGCAAAGTGCTATACAGTGCTTATAGATATAAGACTTAATAAGCATGACTGGCAAGTCAGCAGCAAGTAATACGCATTGTCACTTCATCAGGAATCAGACGTGACTACTGTTGGTTTACGAGCCACTCTCTAAGACTGAGAGACAAGCAGACAGAAAGACAGACAGACACAGACACAGACACAGACACAGACACACACAGACACAGACACAAGACACACCAGACACACACAGACACACACACAGACACACACACAGACACACACACAGACACACACAACACAACACAACACACCACAGACACACACACAGACACACACACAGACACACACACAGACACACACACAGACACACACACAGACACACACACAGACACACACACAGACACACACACAGACACACACACAGACACACACACAGACACACACACAGACACACACACAGACACACACACAGACACACACACAGACACACACACAGACACACACACAGACACACACACAGACACACACAGCACACACACAGACACACACACACACACACACACACACACACACACACACACACACACACACACACAGAGGCAAACACACAGAGGCAGACAGAAAGGCTGAGACACACAGGCAGACAGAAAGACAGATAAGCAGAGCTAGACAGATACAGACAGGCAGGTAGATAGACAGACAGACATACATGTTTGTGTGTAACAGTCATCATTAGGTGTCACTCCACTGCTTACCCTGTGAGCAGTTTAGTGACTTGTCATAAACACCATGCTTCAAGAAGTTTCGTATATACTTCAGCATGTCTAAAACATTGCTGAGACGTATAAATACTTTGTATATATTTCTAGACAATAGTAAATGACCAAGGCAGGTGAAAATGTACACCTGTTGGTGTAATTGCGACTCGTATTCGTTTACCGACAACTCAGAGTTACGACAGGCTCTCTGATGAGTTGTTATTGTATACTGTACAAGAACGGTTTAACAAAGGGGCATTCCTGTCTTACAAATTTACTAACTTTTTTCACTAAGGTGTTTCAGGAGGTAGATCATAGTAATGAATAGGATATTGTGTATATGGATTTCAGTAAGGCTTTCGATAGTTCCACACCAGAGGCTATTGAGGAAACTTAAGGCACACGGAACAGGGAGAGAAATTTTTTCCTGGGTAGAGGCATGGCTGACAAATAGACAGCAGAGAGTTTGCTTAACCCTTTCAGGGTCCGTCCCGTAGATCTACGGCTTTACGTTCAGGGTCCAAACCGTAGATCTACGTCATGAGCTCAGCTCACTCTGATAAACTGTGAGTGGTAAATTTGGGCCTAGATATGAGAGAATACATCTATGTGGTATGTGTGCACCACATAAAACAAATCCTGCAGCACACTGTATAATGAGAAAAAAAACTGAGACCATGATTTTCGATTAAAACAGCGACTTTGCAGTGTTTTTTTGTATGTTTTTTATAGTTGTATTTGTGATTTCTTGGTCTCATTTGATAGAATGGAAGACATATTACAGAAGTAGAGATAATTTTGATTGGTGTTAGCACTGGAAATGGCTTGAAACTGAGCTCAAAGTGGCGGAAATGTTAAATTTTTGCCGATGTTCAAGAGTAAACAAACGACCTCACACGTCTAATACACGCCAGCTGGTGGGTCTAATATACATTCACAAATGTTGTGATGATATTTATACAATTATTACAATATTGCATAACAGTAAATCTTCTAATTTTTGGTGTGAATAAAAATTCATTATGTGAATAAAAAATCAAAACGGAATTTATTTGTAAAGCCTCAAAACATAACTAATGAACAGAGTTAATGTTAGTTTAGTGCCAGGAATACCTACATTGTTTATTCTGGACCCTATTTTGAAATTGGAATATTTTGAACTTTGTGTTAAATTGGCCAAATTACCAATTTCCGGTCACTTTATTTTGTAGTTGTAGTTGGCGATTTCTTGTGCTCAATCGATAGAATAGAAGTAATATTAGTGAAATAGCTAAGAATTTGGCCGACTGGAATAATGTAATTGGCCTAAAATGGCAGTCAAAGTCGGCAAAATCGCCGATTCGTAAATATCGCTGACACATCAAAATTCACGAGAGCATAATTTCGTCAGTTTTCCATCAAATTTTGTACTTTTTGTTTTATTACATTCACAAAAAGATTCTCTACCATTTCATAAGAAAAAATAAAATTTTTTTTTTTTTGAAAATTCTTGGACACTGGCGCACCACTTCAGATTTTGGCCTTGGACCATGAAAGGGTTAAATGGGGAGAAATTAGAATGGGGGCACGTCACAAGCGGTGTTCATCAGGGGTCAGTGTTGGGCCCGTTGCTGTTCACAATTTACATAAACGACATAGATGAGGGAATAAATAGCGACATAAGCAAATCTGCTGATGACACTAAAATAGGCCGTCCAATTCATTCTAATGAGGATACTAGAGCACTCCATGATGATTTTAATAGACTGTTGCAATGGTCGGAGAAGTGGCAGATGCAGTTTAATATTGACAAATGCAAAGTTCTAAATGTTGGACAGGTCAATAACCATGCCACATATGAACTAAATAATGTAGATCTTAATATTTCTGATTGCGAAAAGGAATTAGGAGTTCTCGTTAGCAGTAATCTAAAACCAAGACAACCGTGCATTAGTGTTCGCAATAAAGCTAACAGAATTCTTGGCTTCATATCTAGAAGTATAAATAATAGAAGTCCTCAGGTTGTTCTTCAACTCTATATATCCTTGGTTAGGCCTCATTTAGACAATGCTGCTCAGTTCTGGTCCCCGTATTACAGAATGGACATAAATGCTCTGGAAAATGTACAGAGGAGGATGACAAAGATGATCCCATGTATCAGAAATCTTCCCTATGAGGATAGACTGAGGGCCCTGAATCTGCATTCTCTCGAAAGGTGTAGAATTAGGGGGGATATGATTGAGGTGTATAAACGGAAAACAGGAATAAATAAAGGGGATGTAAATAATGTGCTGAAAATTTCCAGACAAGACAGGACTCGTAGCAATGGTTTCAAGTTGGAAAAATTCAGATTCAGGAAGGATATAGGAAAGCACTAATTTGGTAATAGAGTTGTGGATGAGTGGAACAAACTCCCGAGTACAGTTATTGAGGCTAAAACGTTGTGTAGTTATAAAAATAAGTTAGATAAATAAAGGAGTGGGTGTCGGTGGGTGTGAGTTCAACATGACTAGCTTGTGCTGCTGGGTCTGGTGCCGTGCTCCTTCCTTGAGTGGAGGTGACCAGACTGGGTGGGTTATTGGGCTAATCCGGGGGGGATGCATTGAGTTAATCCGGGGGGGGGACATGGACCTGCTCAGCATGGGTCAGAAGACCTGTTGCAGTGTTCCTTCTTTCTTATGTTCTTATGTTCTAACTTGGGTCATGAACGGGCAGCGCAGTGTCTCAACGTCAAGCATCTTAATCTCCTTCCTATAGCAACTCAGTACACTAGCTTTCACGGTCTTCAAGACTACATATTTGTACAAATTTCCTGTTGTTTTTACCTCTTGGAAGAGGATATACATTAATATACATATATTTGTCTGTTAATCTGCTCTCCTTTTACAGGTAGTAGTGAAAATCATGATGGGAGAAATGCAGAAGAAAGGATAGATGTATATCATGGTCACATCCAGGAAATGTCGGAAAACAAAGGGCCGGTAGATGTTTATGTAGAAGAAATTGGCAACAGGTAAGAATATGTTTAATTTTTTTGAGTGAGGGTTAATCTTCAGTTCTGGGACTCGTCTGTAAATTTTATATTCTCTGAATTGATTTGGATTCGTCTACTTTGAGTTGGACTGAAATGTTACGAATTTCAGTCTCCTATGTGCGGGTTATTTGTGTATTGTGCCTTTTTATTCTCTATTCCCATGACTCATTTGAGTGTGTAAAGAGCTTATCTTATCTACCCTGTCTATTCCTTGTAGTGTTAGGTATGTCATGATACTTCCCCATGTGTTTTATTCCTAGTTCTTGCAGTTTTTCTTCATAGTTCATTTCCCTCTATTCAGGCACCATTCTTGACATTGCTTTTAATTCTCTCAAGTTTATCTGTGTTTTACTAGTTGAGGGTTCAAGTCTGGTGCTGCAAATCAAGAATGGGTTGTACACAAAGGTAAATTGTGCTTTGAATTGAGGTTTTGTTTGGGTTTCTGAATGCTGTTAAATTTCATGTTTGCAAGCTTGGCTTGTACTGTTTATGTTCTTCTGTTTCTGGCTTCCTTTCTCAGTCTCCCAGTTTCCTAACTGCTTTTGGTCTTGGTAAATTCTATGAGCCTGCACTCTGAAAGAAGGGTGGAGATATTTTCAGCTTGGAGGGGCATCTGAACTGTAGTGTCTGCACACCTCTGGCAAGACAGTGACGGAGTAAATGATGGTGAAAGCTTTTCTTTTTTGGGTCACCCTACCTCAATGGGAAACGGCTAGTTTGTTAGATAGGAGTGAGTTGAGGCCAATGTTTTTTTTTTTGACTGATGGGCTGTTGGACTGTGAGCAAATTAACATTTATGAAGGGATTCAGGGAAACCGGTTAGCCAGACTTGATTGTAGATGAATGGTTCAGAGAACCGACACGTTGATAAATTAGACACATGTGCAACTCGTGGGTATCTTTATTGAGGAAATGTTTTGCCACACAGTGGCTTCATCAGTCCATACAAAGGAGAATCTTGAAGATCAGGAGGAGAATGAGGTAATCAGTCCCTCAACCTTGAGTCAATGTGGTCAGTCCATCAATCTAGAATAGAATACGGCATATGTGCGGAGAAGGAGCTTATACTTGGAAATTCTTCGCTTGCCTAACCCTTGGGCACGACCTACTTCCACATTGAACAAATGTGACACCACCTACAACTGCTGCACCTCTCCTGCCTACGGTTTATAAGCTCCTTCTCTGTACATATGCCGTATTCTATTCAAGATTGATGGACTGACCACATCGACTCAAGGTTGAGAGACTGATTACCTCATTCTCCTCCTGATCTTCAAGATTCTCCTTTGTAAGGACTGATGAAGCCACTGTGTGGCGAAACGTTTTCTCGATAAAGATACCCAAGAGTCGGTTCTCTGAACCATTCATCTACAATCCTGTCAGACACTGCAACTTCTTGGGATCGTAATAGTTGGAAATTCTTCGCTTGCCTAACCCTTGGGCACGACCTGCTTCCATATTGAACAAATGTGGCACCACCTACAACTGCTGCACCTCTCCTGCCTACGGTTTATAAGCTCCGTCTCCGCACATATGCCGTATTCTATTCAAGATTGATGGACTGACCACATCGACTCAAGGTTGAGAGACTGATTACCTCATTCTCCTGATCTTCAAGATTCTCCTTTGTATGGACTGATGAAGCCACTGTGTGGCAAAACGTTTCCTCAGTAAAGATGCCCAAGAGCTGCACATGTGTCTAATTTAGCCAGACTTGAGTTCTTGGGATGGGAAGTACAGTGCCTGCACTCTGAAGAAAGGGTGGAGATACATTGCAGTTTTTTAATTGTAGTATCGGCACACCTCTGGAAGACAGTGATGGAGTGAGTGATGATAAAAGTGTTTGTTCTCTTTTGGGTCACTCTACCTCAGTGGGAAATGGCTGATGTGTTAAAAAAAAAAAATAGTGGAAGTAATAATTTTGTGAAGCATTCAACCCATGTAGGTCAGTCAGTGCAAGGAGGGCTGGAAGTTCAGTCCTTTATTTGCAAAGAGGAGAATCACAAGGATATATAGGGTTTAATTCCTGTAATCAGGTCATTTATGTAAACAGGGACATTAACCCTTTCATTGTCCAGAACCACAAAATTAATATTGCTTTTAGTGTCTACATTTTAAATAAAACAGTAGAGAATCTTTTTCTGAAGGTAATCACACCAAAAGCATGAAATTTCATGGAAAGTTTACGGAATGACGCAGGTACAAAGTTAGTGTTCTGGACGCAGTTTGCACAGTGGCTATTTAGCCCAATGTGAGTCCTATCTTTAAGTCAATTTCATTTCTCTGTTCAACCAAATTCTTAGCTCTTTTGCTAGTATGCCTTTGATTCTATCCATTGAAAAAAAACCGTCTATTCAATTATTACAACTGCCCTATAAAGTGCACAGAAATTGGTTATTTGGTCAATTTTATTTTTGTATCACACAGGGAATTACTGTTAGAAATATGGTATTGCATAAAAGAATTTGCATATATCAAACTCACGTAAAGACGGGTAGCCAGACCAGTTACCTGGTCAACAGTGAGCTCAGGTGTACTGATGCCCCAGTCAGAGAGAGGAAGTAATTTAGTCACACTGCTTAACCTGACTTTGCTGCTAGAAGGGTGGTAAATTATATATTATCTGGCTAAATAATTGATTGTCTCCATTATTGTAATTATAGGTACACCTACCATCTAACTTACGACCTGCTCGACTTAAGACCACTCGACTTACGACCATGTTTTTTATGCCAAATTTCTGGGAAATAAACAACTATTTGTGTTGTACACAGTGTTTATCCTAAACCTTACAGTATAAAATACAGTACTAACAGCATAAAAAGTAAAGTAAAACATGAAATACTAAAATAAAACAATAAAATAAAGTCATTACAAAAATGTTTTGTTGATATTCAGTAGTAAAGTTCGACTTACGACCATTTCGACTTATGACCGGTTTCTCGGAACTGAACTCGGTCGTAAGTCGGATGGTAGGTGTATTTTGTTGTGAAGGGTTAGTTTTAAGATACTTAGACCCTAACCCAATTTTTTCTATGTATTATAGGATTCATATTTTTTGTTTTTAGATTTCTTGGTGAATTTCAAGAATTTAACTTTCATGCTAAGGGTGGTTTTGCTTTATTTTTCTTTTTCTTTCAACAAACTGGCCGTATCCCACCGAAGCAGGGTAAGCCAAAAAAAAAAAAACAAAGGTTTCTATTTTTAACTTTAGTAATGTATATAGCAGAAGGGGTTACTAGCACCTTGCTCCCAGCATGTTAATTGCCTCTTATGACACATGGCCTATGGAGGAAGAATTCTGTTCCACTTCCCCGTGGAGATAAAAGCAAGAACTAGTAAGAAAATAGCAAGAAAACCCAGAGGGGTGTATATATACAGTTTGTATATGTATGTGTAGTGTGACCTAAGTGTAAGTAGAAGTAGCAAGACGTACCTGAAATCTTGCATGTTTACAAGACAGAAAAAGGACATCAGCAATCCTTCCATCATGTAAAACAATTACAGGTTTTCGTTTTACACTCACTAAGCGGGACGATAGTACACATCCTGGGCAGTTGCTGTCTACCAACTTATTACCTAGGACTTTATATTTCCTTACTTATAATGATGGGAAGAGTTGTATGGAAATAATGTACTCCACTCAAGTTTATATTGTTTTTTTATTAACACATCGGCCGTTTTCCAGCAAGGCAGGGTGACCCAAAAAAGAAGAAACACTTTCATCGTCATCCACTCCATCAGTATATTACAAGAGGCGAGCCTACACTACTGTTAAAAAACGGCAACTCAGGTTTAATAGGTGTCTAATTTTCATAAGGTTTTTCTAATTTTTCTAAATTATTTTCAGATTAAAGGTGCCTTATGAATCTTTAGAAAAAGTTCCTCCTTCCCCACCTCGTTCTCCATGGCATGCTTCACAGCAACACTTGCAGACAGGTACAGGCTCAGCAACCACTACAGGGGTAAACATTCCGAGCTACAAGAAACTCACTGGCTTTTATCAGAAGGCGCCTCTTCCTGCTGAGCCTGAGTACTGTAAGTTAAGTGCATTGTTTGTTTTTAAGAAAAGCTATTTGTTACTCTATCTACTGCATTGTCACGTGTGTCCAACTTGCATTTGCAGTCTCCAAATTTAGTTAGCGTATATTTAAGAAAAAGAGTTTTGTAATACAGTGGTCCCTCATTTTTCGTAATTAATCCGTTCCTGGAAGTGTGACTATTATCGAAATTGAAGATTTTCGAATCCATTTTCCCCATAAGAAATAATGTAAATCCAATTAATTCGCTCCAAACACCCAAAAGTATCAACAATAATTTTTTTTTTTTTTTACCTTAAAGATAGATTTACATGCACAAAAGAATGAACATTCAACATGACAGTTACCTTTATTGAAGGCTGTTGTTGATGAATGGATGACAGGGAGGAGGAAAGAGGGAAGAGAGGTTATTGTTTGGAAGGGGAATCCCTCTCCATAAGGACTCTAGTCACTTCAGGGGTCACTTCCCTACCTTAAATATAGATTTACATTTAAATATAGATTAACCGGACTTGAGTCATGGCAATGGGAAGTACAATGCCTGCACTCTAAAGGAGGGGTTTGGGATATTGGCAGTTTGGAGGGATATAGTGTGTATTATTTATACGTACATACTTCTAAAGGAGGGGTTTGGGATATTGGCAGTTTGGAGGGATATAGTGTGTATTATTTATATGTACATACTTCTAAACTGTTGTATTCTGGGCACCTCTGCAAAAACAGTGAATATGTGTGAGTGAGGTGAAAGTGTTGAATGATGAAAGTATTTTCTTTTTGGGATTTTCTTTCTTTTTGGGTCACCCTGCCTCAGTGGGAGACGGCCGACTTGTTGAAAAAAAAAATGCAGAAAAGAATGCCAAATAAATGTAAAGCACTAATAAAATGTATAAATGAACATTTAACATCACACTTACCTTTTATTGAAGACTTTTGTTGGTGTATGGCAGAGGGAGGGGAGGATAAGATAAGATAAGATTTCGTTCGGATTTTTAACCCCGGAGGGTTAGCCACCCAGGATAACCCAAGAAAGTCAGTGCGTCATCGAGGACTGTCTAACTTATTTCCATTGGGGTCCTCAATCTTGTCCCCCAGGATGCGACCCACACCAGTCGACTAACACCCAGGTACCTATTGGCTGCTAGGTGAACAGGACAATAGGTGTAAGGAAACGTGTCGAAATGTTTCCACCCGCCGGGAATCGAACCCGGGCCCTCCGTGTGTGAAGCGGGAGCTTTAGCCACCAGGCCACCGGGCCACCACTGGAAAATATAATGCTAATATCAACTCTCTGGCTTATTTATCTATCACAATTCAACTAATATGACATAATAAACAATATTAATAACATAGAAACATGGATTATACTCTAGAATGAATAAAATAAGTCATTATGTATGTCACGAGAGGTGTTGCGTTGTTGGGTGTATAAGGGCCACTGACAGTAAGCCGTCCATAATGGTGGTGAAGCAGCAGCTGAGGCGGCGGTGTTTTCTGTAGCCCTATATAACTCCAACAACATTGGAGGAGTTGGTAGAATTGCTGAATCTCTGAAGAAGGCACCCTCTACCACCATCACAACCACTACCACCCTCTACCACCATCACTACCACCACCTACCACCATAACTACCACCGTCTACCACTATCACAATGCTAGTACCCCTCTACCACCATCACTATCACCATCTACCACTATCACAACTGCTAGCACCCTCTACCACTATCACAGCTGCTAGCACCCTCTACCACCATCACTACCACCTTCTACCACCATCACTATCACCGTCTATCACTATCACAACTGCTAGCATCCTCTACCACTATCATAACTGCTAGCATCCTCTACCACTATCACAACTGCTAGCATCCTCTACCACCATCACTACCACCCTCTACCACTATCACAACTGCTTCCACTCTACCACCACCACCTTCGTATTTTTCTACAAACTTTTTCTTAAATTATGTGTGTTTCTAACATTCTTTATCAAAGGGCTGGCTTGCCAATAAAGTTAGGAATCCTTAACCTGTAAATAGCTTGCCAATAAAGCTAGGAATCCTTAACCTTGTCAAACCCTGTGAAAAAAAAAAAAAAAAAAAAAAAAAAACTAGAAGCTTTCTTTGGAGCCATGGTGATTTATTTAGCAGTTGCAAGCACTAAAACGAATGGAATATTATGAAATGTATCATATGAACTCGTGGGATCATCCTCACTCACTGATAAACAATGACATACTGGCTGGGAGTGGAGTGTGAGGCGGCTCGGGGCTGTGTGTACGCATTCCAGACAAATGACTACAGTATAATGTATTTGCGAATCAAACGACAATTCACGAGCCAATGTTTTGAGGAAAATAACGTTACGATTTTCGAAAATTACGACTATTGAGCCTTACGATTATTGAGGGACCACTGTACATGTCATTTCCTTTGTAATCTAGGAGAAAGTGTAGAATTTCATAAAAGTGATTTACCATTGGATTTGGAGATTATAAATAGAGAAATTGGATATCACATTGGAGGGAGTATGGAAGAAGTGAATGTTAGCAGATGGGTTTATGAAGGATGAGGTAAACCATAGAACTGATGAAGGAGAACAGTGAGTGGTTCGTTGATGCATATATGGAGACAAAGAACGTTATCCATGGAAGCAAAGAAGGGAATGTACGAGAGTATAGTGGTACCAACACTCTCATATGGTTGTGAAGCATGGGTTGTAAATGCTACAGCGAGGAGGCGGCTTGAGGCAGTAGAGATGTCCTGTCTAAGGGCAGTGTGTGGTGTAAATACTGTATTATGCAGAAAATTCAAAGTGTGGAAATTAAGAGGAGGTGTGGAGATACTAGAAGTATTAGTCAGAGAGCTGAAGAGGTTTGGTCATTTAGAGAGAATGGAACAAAGTAGAATGACTTGGAGAGTGTATAAATCTATTAGGGAAGAAAGGCAGGGTAGAGGTCATCCCTGAAAAGGTTGGAGGGAGGGGATATAGGAGGTTTTGCGGGCAAGGGGCTTGGACTTCAAGCAAGCGTGCGTGAGTGTGTTAGATAGGAGTGAATGGAGACGAATGGTTTTTGGGACCTGACGAGCTGTTGGAGTGTGAGCATGGTAATATTTTATGAAGAGATTTGGGGAAACCGGTTAACCAGACTTGAGTCCTGGAGATGGTAAGTGCAATGCATGCACTTTAACCCCTTGACTGTCGCAACCCCCAATCCTGAGGTGTCTCCTGGTGTCGCAAAATTTAAAAAAAAAAAAAAAAAATTTTTCTTATGAAATGATAGAGAATCTTTTCCCGATTGTAATGACACAAAAAAAAATGAAATTTGATGGAAAACTGACAGAATTATGCTCTCGCGAAGTTAGCAACCTCTGTGATATTTACAAATCGGCGATTTCGCCCAATTTGAGCCCTATTTTCGGCTAATTCTGTTGTTCCAGTCGACCAAACTCATAGCTATTTCTTTAGAACTTCATTTTTTCTATCGATTGAGTACAAGAAACTGCCCATTTACTGATTTCAGCTACCCAATAATGTGGTCAGAAATTTACAATTTGGCCAATTTCATGAAAATTAAAAAATATGACAATTTCAAAATAAGATCCAGAATGAACAATGCATACATTCCTGGCTCTAAAATAACATTTTCTTTGTTCATCAGTCACGTCTCCAGGCCCCTCTGATATTACTCTTGCTTTCTATTTTGAATTTTTATTCAAACAAAAAATAGAAGACTTATTATTATGCAGACTACAGCAATGCTGTAATAATTGTATAAATAACATCAACCCATTCACGACTGCATATTAGAATGGCTAGTTGGACATTTATTGGACAATGGCATCATTTGTTTACTTTTGAACATTGGCAAAAATCAAACATTTTCCCTACTTTGAGCTCCATTTCCAGGTTCTTTTTTATAGTAAAATCAATCAAAATCACCTTTATTTCTATAATATGTTTTCCATTCTATCAAATGATACCAAGAAAACGAGAATACAACCATAAATACTATACGAAAATAGACCACAAAGTCGGCATTTAAATTTAAAAAAAGTGGTCCGAGATTTTTTTTTCTCATTATGCACTGCGTGCTCCAGGATTTTTTTTATATGGCGCACACTGACGACACAGACCCATTCTCTCACATGTGGGCCTACCAGCTTTCTCCTGCTTGATTTGAAGCCGCTAGAATTTATGAGTACAGTGGACCCCCGGTTAACGATATTTTTTCACTCCAGAAGTATGTTCAGGTGCCAGTACTGACCGAATTTGTTCCCATAAGGAATATTGTGAAGTAGATTAGTCCATTTCAGACCCCCAAACATACACGTACAAACGCACTTACATAAATACACTTACATAATTGGTCGCATTCGGAGGTGATCGTTATGCGGGGGTCCACTGTATATATACGTCAAACACGGTACCTCGTAAGACATATATATACGGCCGCGACAGTCAAAGGGTTAAATGAGGGGTTTGGGATATTGGCAGTTTGGAGGGATGTCTAAGCTGTCATATCTGAGTGCCTCTGCAAAGACAGTGATTATGTAAGAGTGATGGTGAAAGTGTTGAATGACGATCAAAGTTTTTCTTTCTTTTTGGGTCACCCTGCCTCGGTGGGAAACAGCCGATGTATTAAAAAAAATTAAGTGTTCTTTCTTTTATTTAAAAAATAACTCCAGAGGTGTCTAAATTATAAAATTTAGAAATTATTTTGAGCATTTTATTAGGAGACTTATTACATTTAACTATATTACATGTTGTTGTTATACCATTGTTCATGCTCAGATTTGGTAGTTATGTGCATGTGTGATACATGCACTTGTGTAAGGGTGGTTATCCATGTATGGCTGGTGATTAGTGCATTTACATTTGTTAATGGTTCTGGAGATTATCATTTCCAGCTTGGTCTCATATTAGGTCTTATAAATTGGAAAGGAGGAGGGCATCAAACAATTTAGATAAGAAAAAAATTGGATATCACACTGGAAGAAGGGAGTATGGAAGATGTAAATGTCTTCAGATACTATTTGAGAGTAGACTTGTTGGCAGATGGGTTTATGAATGACAAGGTAAACCATAGAAATGTTGAAGAAAAAAGGTGGGTGGTGCATTGAGGTATCCGTGGAGACAAAGAACATTATCCATGGAGGCAAAGAAGGGAATGTACGAGAGTATAGTGGTACCAGCACACTTATATGGGTGTGAAGCATGATTTATAAATGTTGCAGTAAGGATGAGGCTGGAGGCAGTGGAGATGTCATGTCTAAGGGCAATGTGTGGCATAAATATTATGTAGAGAATTCTTCTTTTTTTTTTTAACACGTTGGCCGTTTCCCACCGAGGCAGTGTGACCCAAAAAGAAAGAAAAAACCCAAAAAGAAATTCATAGTGTGGAAATTAGAGGAGGTGTGGAGTTACTAAAAGGGCTGAGGAGGGGTTGTTGAGGTGGTTTGGTCATTTAGAGAGGATAAAGCAAAATGGGATGATTTGGAGGGTGTATAAATCTGTAGTGGAAGGAAAGTGGGGTAGAGGTCATCCTAGGAAAGGATGGAGGGAGGGGTATAAGAGGTTTTGTGTGCAAAGGGCTTGGACATACAGCAGGCATGTGTGAGTGTGTTAGGAGTGAGTGGAAACTAATGAGTTTTTTGTACTTAACAAGTTATTGGAGTGACAAGCTGTTGGAATGTGAGCAGGGTAATACTATGCGAAGGGATTCATGGAAACCAGTTAACCAGGCTTGAGTCCTGGAGGTGGGAAGTACACTGCCTACACTTTAAAGGAGGGGTTTGGGATATTTGCTGTTTGGAGTGACATATGAACTGTTGTATCTGCATGCCTCTGCAAAGACAGTGATTATGTGTGGATGATGGTGAAAGTGTTTATTTTTTGGGTTACCCTGCCACAGTGGGAGACAGCCAGCGTACTAAAAAAATAAATATATTTAGAGAATATGAATCATTAAAACATAGGTAAGTAAAGTGTATACTAAATGCAAATAGAAGTTTGTAAGATTTGACTTGTCATTTTTTGTTTTCATTAGACAAAAGACCAGCAATCTTGTCACGGTTCAAAGCAGTCAACAAGTTTCCATTTCACACTTGCATAGCAGTATTGATAATGAAAATTGTATTTTAAGACAAAATAATTAGACGAAGTAGAAACTTAAATAAAATAATAAGATAGTGAGTGGGAAACATGTAGTGTGGAATGTTGGACTTGGTAATGGTCAAGAATCTTTAGTGTTAACAGTACAGGATTTGTGTTGAATGTTGGGCTGAGTGAAATGAAGAATCTGTGTTGACAATAAATGACATGTGCCATGTTTGGCCAAAGTTCAAATATGTGTATATCATATTAGCAATAAATCACTTATGTAGAATATTGGGGTAGCAGTAGATGACTTATGAAATATTGGTCTAAGGCTCGAAAATACCCCTAGTGTTATCAATAAATGACTTGCACATAACAGTATAAACTTAACATGAAAGTATATACAACATTAATATCTTTCTAACATTTTTTCAACAGCCTCAGGAAGAAGTAAGAAGAAAGGTGGAAAGCAGATGCGTGAGGTATTAACATTAGTCCCTATACCTGCTCCTTTAAGATACTGTGTAAGTTTTCAGGAGTAGTCAGTAATGAGTCAGCTAATAAATGAAGATAATTATATGCTGCAAACTAAACTAACATAACTAACAGGTAGGTCTTGTGGGTAGGAATGAGACTTGCATTTTTCTCCATGTTTAAACGTTTAAATATCTTGTATGATAAGCTCGTAGAAGACAAAACTCTATGAGCATAAGCTCTATTTCTTTAATTACAGATGAATAACAGATTTACAAGGAAACAATGATGAGGGAAGCAAGGAAAAAGTTATAATTTTGGTTGAATTGTGGTGCATGTCTAAGTAGTGTCTTATTGTCTCAAGATGATATGTTAGAGAAATAGCTTTGTCAGAGGTAACTTGTAAACTCTCTATAGGGGACTGCAAATCTGAGGTTGCAGAAACAGTCAACTTGTGTACAATATGGCAAAGGGAACCCGGTGGAACTACATTTAGCGTGGGTGAAAATGTAAATAGCATATTTTACCCCTTAGGGCCCATTGAATGAAAATTTTGTAAAGCCAAAGGAATTTTAAAAGCAAGTGGGGTTAATTTGAATGCGTTAGCAATCATTCTTACCTGCGTCCTCATTAATTTCTATTGTTGTGCCTGTCCCCTTGTATATTATTTTTTGCATGTTTTTGTCTCAAAAAATTTTTTTGACGTTGCTGTTGATCATTAGTTGTGGGCATTCATGTATGAATTTTTTTGTAGAATTTTGCAGGTGATATAAAACTGTTGGTAGCATTTTTTTAACTACGAAAAAGGTAAGATAATACTGTTGCTTCTAATCACACTGCCATAACAACATACTGGAGTGGGTATGGGGGAAGTGTAAAAAACCCCCAAGGAGGAGCAGGGGTAGGTGGGCTCGGGAAACACTGTATCAACATCCGGGGTCCAGACTTTTAAAATTACCGAAGATATCAGAAACACTGCGGAAAAAGTGCTGAAGCCTTCAAGGGGAAACTAGAAAGTATTTCACCAGGTGCCAGATCACCAGGCTGTGATGGATTTTGGGGGGGCAGGGGCCCCCAGCAGAACACCCGGGTTGCCCAGGCGAGCCCCAGGAGCCTGGCCCGGGGGGTCAGAGAGTAGATTACCCCAAAAATTCTTCAAAGGTTTATCAAAGGAAAAGGTAAAGGTACTTAATAAGCGGGTTTGATAATTAAATTTAAAAAGGGGGGCTATACTGTTTGTTATCACTTGTTCCCCTTGGTTGAGAAATTAGCTACAATTTTGAAATTTAAACAGGTGTAAGGTGCTATTGTTTTTATAGCTTTTTTTTAACATCTCTGCTGTAAAGGTGGTTCCTTTGACATGTTTTTGGGTTTTTTTAAGGAATTGGCCTGACCCCCCCTTCTTGGATTTTAATCTGAATGCCTCCCATTCCCTTGACACTATGCCCCTTAGGTTTAGGCTTCCTCCCCCCCTCCCCCCCATAAATGTAATAATTTTAAATATTAAAAAATTACCTTGGTGAAT
Organism: Cherax quadricarinatus; assembly: GCF_026875155.1. Lineage (NCBI taxonomy): Eukaryota > Metazoa > Arthropoda > Malacostraca > Decapoda > Parastacidae > Cherax > Cherax quadricarinatus. The sequence goes on along the minus strand of NC_069431.1, from coordinate 16,870,069 downwards.
GAGTTAAATTTTTTAAACCCAAAGTTAAAAAGTTAAGTGTAACAAATAATTTTGACTATGGTTGAGTGAAATGAAATTGACTAGTTAGTATCAACTCCAGATGGTTTGGCCTCTAAGGAAAATCTTTGAAGTTTGATAAATTTTTAAAAGCATCAGGACATTTATCTGAAAAGTGAAAATTGTGAAATGCCGCTTTTCGTGTTTCATTGAGGATTCCATTACTTGAAAAAATTTTTGTTTTCTTTTTGTGCAGTGAATATTTCACTGCTGAAGAAAGCATCACATGATGGATTAATATTTTTAAAAGCTCTTACCTTTTGCTTATAGTTGTGAATAGAACGGGGGGAAATTTCTAAGAGCATTTGGGAGTGTAAGGTAATGTTATGAAGGTTTTAGTGTTGATTAAGAGTGACATTTGAAAGTTTTTTCTTTTTGTAAAGTCACTTACCTCGGGGAGATGGATGGAATTTTAAAATATTTTTTTTTTTTCAAAAAGTCGGCTGTCTCCCCCCGGGGCAGGGTGCCCCCAAAAAAGAAAGAAAATCCCCAAAAAGAAAATCCCTTTCATATCATTAAAACATTTCACCCACTAAAATTTTAAAATATTTTTTTTTTTTTTTTTTTTTTTTTTTTAAAAGTGGCCATTCCACCGAGGCAGGGTGCCCCAAAAAAAGAAAGAAAATCCCCAAAAAAAAAAATACTTTCATATATTCAACACTTTCACCACCTCGCACATTATCCTGTTTTTGGGGGTGCTCAAAATAAAAAACAGTCTGAAGTAACATATAAGAACAAAAAATATCCCCCAAAAAAATTTCCCCAATATCCCAAACCCCCCCTTTAAAAAGTGCAGGCATTGTATTCCCATTTCCAGGCTAAGTCCGACTATATGAAAAAAAAAGGGTTTTCCCCTGAACCCCTTCACTAAATATTACCCTCCCCCCACCTCCAACAGATCGTCAGGTCCCAAGTCCCATTGTTTCCTTCATCTTCTAACAGTCAGAGCTTGTGGAAGTCCAGCCCTTACCCCCCAAAAAACCCCCCTTTACCCCCTTCCCCAACCCCTTTCGAGGCGCCCCCTACCCCCCCCTTCCTTCCCCTATAGTTTATATGCTTTCCATGTCTTTTATTTTGATCCATCTCTCTAAATGACCAAAACCACCTCAACAACCCCCTCCTCTGCCCTCTGCTAATACTTTTATTAACTCCAACCTTTCCTTTTTCCCACACTCCGAATTTTTGCTAATTTTAAACCCCCACCATTCCCTTTTTACAGGACATCCCACTGCCCCCAAAATGTTCCTCGCTGCGCTTTTCCCACCCCAAGTTCACACCCATTAAGAGTTTTGGTATTATTTTTTCATACACCTTCTTTGCCTCTGTCCCTTTTTACCCTAACCTAACGCCCCCCAAATTTTTTTTTTTTGATTAATTTTCAAAAAGGAAAGTAACTAGTACAAAAATTTTTTCAATTCCCCTAATTTTGAAAAATTTTTTTTAAAAATTTATGGGAAACCCCATACTTCCTTTTATGTTTTTTTAATTTTAAAATTTACCACTTTATCTAACCTTTCATTTTTCTTTAGGAATTTAAACAGTTTAAAAAAAATAAATGGTTTCCCCCTTTTTGGGAATTTGATTCCCCAAATTTAAACCCCCCTTCCCAAAACCCCCTGCATTTTTTTTTAAAACTAAAAATTAAAAAACTGGTAATTACCTTTCCCTGTTTTGTTTTTACCGGGAAGTATCTTTCTTCTATATAACCGGCCTCATATTTAAAAATTTTTACGATTTTTTACATTCCCCTTTTTGAAACTTCCAATTTTTTAATTTACTATGTTTTTCAAACCAAAATGAATAAAAAACCTATTTTATTAAATACGTTCCATATATTTGCTTCTTTAAAACCCGATCTAACCATTAAACTCTGGTTTCCCAAACGAACCCAATTTGTTTATTAATTTTTCAAAAAAAGCCGACACCCGGGTAATCGTAAAAAAAAATTTTTTTTTTTTTGGGGGGGGGTATAACCTTTGTATGGGGTTGGGTAAAAAATAAAATTTTTTTTAATTTAATATATAAAAAACTATCTTTGGTCTAGAGGTATTTAAAAACTATGTTTAAAAAATTAATATGTAATGAATTAGTAGTAGGGGTTTTAGACAGGAACCCCCCCAGGGAGGTACTACGCCCTCCCAAGTGAGTGAAAAAAACAAAGCCTGTGATTGTTTTACATGAGGGTGGTTTGTGATGTCTTTTCGTCTCAAAATATGCAAGTTTACAGGATGTTTTGCTACTTTACTTACACTTAGGTCACACTACACTTTACATGTACCATTTATTTATACCATCATCTGAGTTTTTTTTTGATTTTTTCTTAATTTTTCTTGGTTTATTAATTTTCCTTTTATTCCAGGGGGAAAGTGGAATAAAAATCTTTCCTCCGTAAGCCTGGTGTTTAAAAGTCAACTAAAATCCCCGGGACAATGGGCTGTAACCCCCTTTTCTGTAAAAATTACTAAAAAGAAAAAGAAGAAAAAAATTGTCAAGGGGAAGTCTGAATGTGCGTGGATTTGTGCGTGATAAAAAAGAGATGATTGTGGATGTTATGAATGAGAAGAAGGGTTTTCCTGGCTTTAGTGAAACAAGCTGAAGGGGGTGGGGGGGAGTTTCAGTGGGAGGAAAAAATGGGATTTGGTCGGGGTTTCAAATAGAGTTAGAGCTAAAGAAGGAGTTTGCAATAAAGTTGAAGGATAAGTTGGCAGGAAAAGGGGACTATAAATGTATAAAATTTAAGGTTATGTGGGGTAAAATAAAGTTTGGATGTGAAAAGTGGGTTATAAAAGCGTTTGCACCTGGGAAGGAGAAGTGAGAGGGGGAGAGATTTTTGGGGAATGTTGAGTGGGCATGGGGATTTTGAATAAGTGTGAGAGTAATGGTGGTTGGGGGATTTTAATGCTAAAGTGGGTAAAAATGTTATGGAGGGGGAGTAGTAGGAAAATTTGGGGGGGCCCGGGGTAAATGTAAATGGGGAGCCTTTAATTGGCTATTGTAGAAAGAAATTTGGTAATAATTTAAAACATATTTTATGAAAAAGAGGATAAATAAATAACAGGGTTTATGTAGCACTAATGAAAGTAGTTTATTAGTTATGTATTGGTGGATAAAAGGTTGATGGGTAGGCTCCAGGATGTACATTTTATAGAGGGGGAATGAATGCGGTCATTATTTAGTTGTGCTACGTTAGAGTAAAAGGTAGATGGGAAAAAGGGAAGGTGGCAACAACAAGTAAGAGGGAGGGGAAGTGTATAAAAATAAGGGGGAGGGAATTGGGTGGATAAAAGCGATATTGGCAGAAAAAGGGGGGTAGTGCAAAGATGATAGTGGGGGGGTTGAAGAGGGTTGGAAAGTTTTAAAATGCAGTATTAGATGTGGGGCAGAAGTTTGTGGTTATAGGAGGGTGGAGGCAGGAGGAAAGAGGAGTATTGGTGGAATGTGAAGTAAAAGGGGGATAAAAGGAAAAAGGTAGTTATGAGAGGTTTTTTAAAAACAGAAGTGTTATAAGAAGAGCAGAGTTTGGAGAGAAAAAAAAGGGAAAGAGATGGTGAGAGAGTGCAAAAAGGGGGCAGTGGGTTTGAGTGGGGAGGGACTGTCAAGAAATTTTTAAAGAAAATAAGAAAAAATTTTGGGTGAGTTAAAAAAGTTAAGAAAAACCCAGGGGGAAAAAAGGATTTGTCAGTTAAAAAAGAGTAGGGGGGTTGTAGATGGGGAGATGGAAAGGTATTAGGTGTGGCGGGAAAATTTTGAGGAACTTTTAAATGTTAAGGAAGAACAGGGCAGTAATTTCATGCACTGGTCGGGGGATACCATCTTTTAGGAGTGAAGAAGAGCAGAAAGTAAGTGTGGGGGATGTACGTGAGGCATTACGTAAAAAAGAAAGGGGTAAACAGCTGGAAGTGGGGTCATGACGAAATGTTTTAAAAAAGGGGGGGATTAGTGTTGGGTGGTTGGTTTTTTTTGTTTAAAAAATGTTTGAAGGGGGGGTACCTAGGGTTGGCAGAGAGCTGAAGTCCCTTTATATAAAGGGAAAGGGGCAAAAGAGACTGAAAAAAAAATAGAGGAATAAATTACTGAGTATACCCGAAAAATTACGGTTTTTGGGTTATAAATTTAAAGAATTAGAGGTAAGAAGAATGTAGGATTGCGGATGAGCAAGGAGGTTTTAGGTGGGTAGGGGTGTTTAATAGGGTTTTCATTGAAGCATATATGTGAAAGTATTTTTGATAAAGATAGGGAAATTTTTATTGATTTATGGATTTTAAAAAAGGGATATGATAGATGGATAGAGGGCAATGTGGCAGATGTTCAAGTTAAAGGAAAAGGTGGTAAGTTTTAAATGCGTAAAGAGTTTTTATGAGGATAGTGGGGCTCAGGTTAGGGTGTGTAGAAAAAGGGGGAGACTACTTCCGGTAAAAGTAGGTCTTGACAGGGGGTGTGTAAATGTCACCATGGTTGTTTAATATATTTTTAGATGGGGTTGTAAAGGAAGTAAATGCTAGGGTGTTTGGGAGAGGGGGGGGGATTAAAATTTTTGGGGATCAAATTCAAAATGGGAAATTTACACAGTTACTTTTTGTGATGATACTGTGCTTATGGGAGATTCTAAAGAAAAATTTAAAGGTTAGTGGTGAGTTTGGGGAAAGTGTGTAAAGGTAGAAAAATTTTAAAAGGAACATAGAAAAAAGGAAAGGTGATGAGGGTGTCAAATGATTTGATAAAAAAATTGGATATCAAAATTGGGGGGAGGAGTTTGGAAAAAGTGAATGTTTTCAGATACTTGGGAGTTTAGTGTCGGCGGATGGATTTATGAAAGGTGGGTTAATCATTTGAATTGAGAGGGAAAAAAAGGGGAGTGGTGCGTTGAGGTTATGTGGGGTCAAAAAAGTTATTATGGAGGCAAAAAAGGGAATGATGAAAGTATAGTAGTACAACATCTTATATGGGGTGTGAAGCTTGGGTGGGAAAGCGCAGCGGGAGCGGTTGGAGGCAGCGGAGATGTCCTGTTTAAGGGCAAAGTTTGGTGTAAATATTTTGAGAAATTCGGAGTGTGGAAATTAGGAGAAGGTGTGGGTTAATAAAAAGTATTAGTCAGAGGGCAGAAGAGGGGTTTTTGAGGTGGTTTGGTCATTTAGAGAGAAAGGATCACAGTAGAATGAATGGAAAGCATTAAATCTATAGGGAAGGAAGGCGGGGGGAGGGGCGTCCCCGAAAGGGTTGGGAGAGGGGGTTAAAAGGGGGGTTTTGTGGGGAAGGGGGGTTGGGGCTTCCAGCAAACGTGCGTGAGCGTGTTAGATAGGGTGAATGGAGCGAATGGTACTTGGGACCTGACGATCTTTGGAGTGTGAGCAGGGTAAAAATTTAGGAAGGGATTTAGGGGAAACGGTTATTTTCATATAGTCGGACTTGAGTCCTGGAAATGGGGAAATACAATGCCGCACTTTAAAGGAGGGGGTTTGGGGTATTGGCAGTTTGGGGGGATATGTTGTGTTTTTTATGTTTAAGCTTCTGACTGTTGATTTTGAGACCTCGCAAAAAAAAGTGATAATGTGCGAGTGGGTGAAAGTGTTGAATGATGATGAAAAAGATTTTCTTTTTGGGGTTTTTTTCTTTTTTGGGTCACCCCGCTCGGTGGGAGACGGCCGACTTTTTGAAAAAAAAAAAAAAAAAGTTACTATAAAAATTATATTCAGCATTTTTCTAAAAAAATAAATTTAAAAAAACCCCAACAGGGTCAACTTCTTACACTACTTCACTTTATATATTATCTTATGCTAAAACAATAAATTTTAAATAAATTTGTATAATAATTAAAATTCAATCAACTGCCTCTCACGACCGAAGTCGTCACACGACATGTCAGGTACATACAACCAGGCCATCTTCAGTGTCCCCGAACCCTTTTCATCTCGTGTTCCACAGGTCCTGTGCATATCTCGTGTTCCAATCCCCTACGTTCCAAGTGTCCACTACGGTCCGGCCCAGTTCAGGTAACCTCCAACCTTTTCTTATGTAATGTCCACTAAAAAAAGCCTGTGACTCCCCGGGCCCCCGTTGTCAACGTAGACGGTGGCCCCAGACATCACGGTGTCCCGTAAATCCTCTCCCAAAAACGGTTGACACACCCCAAACCGAACACCATGCTGCAAGTCACTGAATGCGGCCGCAAGTAACTGAGGGAACGATAGGAGCTGCGGTGAGCGGTTCTTTAAGCCAAGTAGGGACGATTCGGTGGTCGGGACCTATGCTGACGTGTACCCGAGGAGTTCAGGTACTTAATTGTTGAAGCCAGTAGACGTGTACCCTTCGGTGGTCAGGTACCTACTGCTTAGGTGTGTTACAGCGAGGCGCTCAGGTCATAATATTTCTAAAGCCAGTAGAGTGTACCCTTCGGTGGTCAGGTACCTACTGCTTAGGTGTGTACAGCGAGGCGTCTGGTACATACTGTTACAAAAGCCAGTAGACGTGTACCCTTCGGTGGTCAGGTACCTTACTGCTTAGGTTGTTACAGCGAGGCGCTTGGTACATATGTTACTAAAGCCAGTAGACGTGTACCCTTCGGTGGTCAGGTACCTACTGCTTGGGGTGTGTACCGTGAGGCACTCAGGCTCTTACTGCTCTAAGGCCCGGCTCAGCAGCCCCACATTGGGTTTGATGACGCACCCAGTGGTACTGCCGGCCGGCAGGTTAACTATTTAACCGCTAGTTTGGCAGGGGCCGCAACACTCAGTAAGCTTATTCCTCTATAATTTTTACAGTCTCTTTTGTCCCCTTTCCCTTTATATAAAGGAACTATACATGCTCTCTGCCAATCCTAGGTAACCTTCCTCTTTCTTTCATTTATTAAACAAAGTACCAAAACCCCTCCAACACTATATCCCCCCCTGCTTTTAACATTTCTGTCATGATCCCCTCAGTTCCAGCTGCTTTACCCCCTTTCATTTTACGTAATGCCTCACGTACCTTCCCCCACACTTACATTCTGCTCTTCTTCACTCCTAAAAGATGGTATACCCCCCTGACCAGTGCATGAAATTACTGCATAAAATAAAATATATATATATATATTTTATATTTTATATATATATATATATAAATATATATATATATATATATATATTATATATTTTATTAAAATTATATTATATATATTATATTTATATATATTAATATATATTTATTATATATATATATATATATATATATATATAAAAGAAAAAGTTGTTTATGCTTGATTCACAAAAACATTATGTTAGTATATTCTTTAGGTGATCCTTGCATCAAACGGCGTTTTTTTTTTTTTTTTTTTTTTTTTTTTTTTTTTTTTTTTTTTTTTTTTTTTTTTTTTTTTTTCCAACAAGTCGGCCGTCTCCACCGAGGCAGGGTGACCCAAAAAAAAGAAAGAAAATCCCCAAAAAAGAAAATAGTTTCATCATCATTCAACACTTTCACCACACTCACACATTATCATGCTTTTGCAGAGGTGCTCAGAATACAACAGTTTAGAAGCTTTATAGTATAAAGATACACAACATATCCCTCCAAAACTGCAATACCCCAAACCCCTCCTTTAAAGTGCAGGCATTGTACTTCCCATTTCCAGGACTCAAGTCTGACTATATGAAAATAACCGGTTTCCCTGAATTTTTTTTTTTTTTTCAACAAGTCGGCCGTCTCCCACCGAGCAGGGTGCCCCAAAAAGAAAGAAAAATCCCCAAAAAGAAAATATTTCATCATCATTCAACACTTTCACCACACTCGCACATTATCACTGTTTTTGCAGAGGTGCTCAGAATATAACAGTTTAGAAGCATACACATATAAAGTTTACACAACATATCCCTCCAAACTGCCAAAATCCCAAACCCCTCCTTTAAAGTGCAGGCATTGTACTTCCATTTCCAGGACTCAAGTCCGACTATATGAAATAACCAGTTTCCCTGAATCCCTTCACTAAATATTACCCTGCTCACACTCCAACAGATCGTCAGGTAAAGCAACAATCCACATTAGCTCCGGTCCGGAGCTCCAGGTCCGGAGCTAATGCGGATTGTTGCTTTACTACGTTAAGATTTACTTGTTCAAGATCGTCAGGTCCCAAGTATCATTCGTCTCCATTCACTCTTATCTAACACGCTCATGCACGCTTGCTAGAAGTCCAAGCCCCTCGCCCACAAAACCTCCTTTACCCCCTCTTTCCAACCCTTTCGGGACGACCCCTACCCCCCCCTTCCTTCCCTATAGATTTATGTGCCCTTTTCCCTGTCATTCTACTTTGATCCATTCTCTCTAAATGACCAAACCACCTCAACAACCACTCTTCTGCCCTTGACTAATACTTTTATTAACTCCACACCTTTCCTAATTTCCACACTCCGAATTTTCTGCATTATATTTACACCACACATTGCCTTAGACAGGACATTCACTGCCCCCAACCGTCTCCTCGCTGCTGCATTTACCCCCCAAACTTCACATCCA
>NC_069431.1:16822546-16861031 GCF_026875155.1 Cherax quadricarinatus | reverse complement strand
AAATGTAGTGTGGAATGTTGGACTTGGTATGGTCAAGAATCTTTAGTGTTAACAGTACAGGATTTGTGTGGAATGTGTGGGCTGAGTGAAATGAGAATCTGTGTTGACAATAAATGACATGTGCCATGTTGAGGCCAAAGTTCAAATATGTGTATATCATTATTAGCAATAAATCACTTATGTATGAATATTGGGGTTAGCAGTATAGATGACTTATGAAATATTGGTCTAAGGCTCGAAAATACCCCTAGTGTTATCAATAAATGACTTGCACATAACAGTATAAACTTAACATGAAAGTATATACAAACATTAATATCTTTCTACATTTTTTCAACAGCCTCAGGAAGAAGTAAGAAGAAAGGTGGAAAGCAGATGCGTGAGGTATTAACATTAGTCCCTATACCTGCCCTTTAAGATACTGTGTAAGTTTTCAGGAGTAGTCAGTAATGAGTCAGCTAATAAATGAAGATAATATATATGCTGAAAACTAAACTAACATATAACAGGTAGGTCTTGTGGGTAGGAATGAGACTTGCATTTTTCTCCATGTTTAACGTTTAAATATCTTGTATGATAAGCTCGTAGAAGACAAAACTCTATGAGCATAAGCTCTATTTCTTTAATTACAGATGAATAACAGATTTACAAGGAAACAATGATGAGGGAAGCAAGGAAAAAGTTATAATTTTGGTTGAATTGTGGTGCATGTCTAAGTAGTGTCTTATTGTCTCAAGATGATATGTTAGAGAAATAGCTTTGTCAGAGGTAACTTGTAAACTCTCTATAGGGGACTGCAAATCTGAGGTTGCAGAAACAGTCAACTTGTGTACAATATGGCAAAGGGAACCAGGTGGAACTACAGTTAGCCGTGGAGCTGAAAATGTAAATAGCATATCTTACTGCCTTATGGCCATTGAATGCAATTTTGTAAAGCCAAAGAGAAGTTAAAAGCAAGTGTGGTTAATTTGAATGCAGTTAGCAACTCATTCTTACCTGCAGATCCTCATATAATTTTCATATTGTTGTGCCTGTCTCCTTGTATATTATCTTTTGCATGTTTTTGCTCTACAACTAAATTTTTAGACAGTTGCTGTTGATCATTAGTTGTGGGCATTCATGTATGAATATTTTTGTAGAATTAGCAGGTGATATAAAACTGCTTGGTAGCAGTTGCTTATAACTACAGTAAAAGGTAAGATAATACTGTTTGCTTCTAATCACATCTGCCATAACAACATACTGGAGTGAGAGATATGGGAGGAAGTGTAAAATAAACCCAGTGAGGAGCAGGGGTACGGTAGGGACAATACGGGAACACTGTATCAACATCCGGGGTCCCAGACTTTTCAACATCTTACCAGAAGATATCAGAAACACTGCTGGAACAAGTGCTGAAGCCTTCAAGAGGAAACTAGACAAGTATCTTCACCAGGTGCCAGATCAACCAGGCTGTGATGGATATGTGGGGCAGCGGGCCTCCAGCAGCAACAGCCTGGTTGACCAGGCGAGCACCAGACGAGCCTGGCCCAGGGCCGGGCTCAGAGAGTAGATATACTCTCAAAATTCTTCAAAGGTTTATCAAAGGTAAAGGTAAAGGTACTATAACTAAGCTGAGTTGATACATTAGGAATTCAAAAAGGGACTATACTGTTTGCTTATCACTTGTTCACCTTGGTGAGAAATTAGCTACAATTTTGTAATTAACAGGTAAGTAAGGTGCTATTGTTTTTATAGCTTTGTTTTTTAACATCTCTAGCATGTCAAGGTGGTTCCTTGACATGCTTTTGGTTTAAGGAATTGGACCTGACCTCCCCTTCATTGGATTTAATCTGAATGCCTGCCATTCCCTCTGACACTATGATCCCTATAGGTTTAGTGCTTCCATCCCCCCCTCCCCCCCATGAATGTAATAATGTCTAATATACTAACAAATTACCTTGGTGAATGAGTTGAATTTTTGAACCAAGTTACAGAAGATTAAGTGTAACTAATACATTTTGACTATGGTTGAGTGCAATGTAATTGACTAGTTAGTCATCAACTCCATGATGGTTTGTGCCTCTCAAGGAAATATCTTTGAAGTTTGATAAATCTTGAAAGCATCAGGACATTTATCTGAAAAGTGAAAATTGTGAAATGCCGCTTTTCGTGTTTCATTGAGGATTCCATTACTTGAAAAAATAATTGATTACAGTTTTGTGCAGTGAACTAGTTCACTGCATGAAGAAAGCATCACATGCATGGATTAATATTTTTAAAAGCTCTTACCTTTTGCTTCACTAAGTTGTGAATAGACACTGGGGAAATTTCTAAGACGCAGTTGGAGTGTAAGGTAATGTCTATGAAGGGATTTAGTGATTGATTTGAGTGACAGTGAAAGTCTTTTCTTCTTTGTCAAGTCACTCTACCTCAGTGGGAGATGGATGGAATGTTAAAATATTTTTTTTTTTTCAACAAGTCGGCTGTCTCCCACCGAGGCAGGGTTACCCAAAAAAGAAAGAAAATCCCCAAAAAGAAAATACTTTCATCATCATTCAACACTTTCACCACACTCACACATTAAATATTTTTTTTTTTTTTTTTTTTTTTTTTTTTTTTTCACAAGGTCGGAGGCCATCTAACCACCAGGCAGGGTACCCAAAAAAGAAAGAAAATCCCCAAAAAGAAAATACTTTCATCATCATTCAACACTTTCAACGCACACTCGCGACATTATCACTGTTTTTTGCAAGGTGCCAGAATACAACAGTCTAGAAGCATACACATATAAAGATACACAACAATATTCCTCCAAACTGCCATATCCCAAACCCCGGTTCCTTTAAAGGTGCAGGGCACTTGTACTTCCCATTTCCAGGGACTCAAGTCGACTATATGAAAAAAAAACCCGGTTTCCCTCCCTGGAAAATTCCCTTCACTAAATATTACCCTGCTCACACTCCACAGATCGTCAGGTCCCCAAGTACCATTCGTCTCCAATTCCACTCCTATCTTAACAAACACGCTCACACACACCTTGCTGGAAGTCCCAAGCCCCTTACCCACAAAACCTCCTTTACCCCCTCCCCCACCCTTTCGAGGACGACCCTACCCCGCCTTCCCTTCCCCTATAGATTATATCTTCCATGTCATTCTACTTTGATCCATTCTCTCTAAAATGACCAAACCACCTCAACAACCCCTCCTCGCCCTCTGACTAATACCTTTTATTAAATCCACAACCTTCTCCTAATTTCCACACTCCATTCTCCTCTCCGATTTTCTGCATAAATTTTACACCAACACATTGCCCTTAAACAGGACATCTCCACTGCCTCCAACTTCCCTTCGCTGCTGCATTACCTCCCAAGCTTCAAACACCCATATAAGAGTGTTGGTACAACTATACTTTCATACATACCCTTCATTTGCCTCCATAGATAACGATTTTTTGACTCCACATATACCCAACGCACCACTCACCTTTTTTTTTCCCTCATCAATTCTATGATTAACCTCATCCTTCATAAATCCATCCGCCGACACGTCAACTCCCAAGTTCGAAAACTTTCACTTTTTCCCATACTCCTCCCCCCCAAATTTTGATACCCCAATTTTTTTTTTATTCCAAATCTTTTGACACCCTAAACCCTTTACTCTTTTTGTTCATTTTCAATTTTCTACTTTACAAAATTTCCCAAAATCATCCCAAAACCTTTCAATTTTTTTCAACCCCAAAACCCCCAGACCCCTACAAAAAGAACGGTTCAATTAAAAATTTGAAAGCCCCAAAAACCCCCACCCCTCTCCCAAACCCCGCTTTCTTCCTTTACAACCCCACAAAATAAAAAAAACCCCCCCTTGAAATTAACCCCCTTTTCCAAACCTCTTTTACCGGGAAAGTACCCTTCCTACAACCCCCCAACCTGACCTCACATCCTCAAAAAAAACTTTTTAAGCATTTAATAACTTACCCCCTATTCCTTTTTTTGCAACATCTCCCACTTGCTCCCCATCCACCTATCAAAGCCTTTTCAAATCCAAAATGCAATAAAAACTTTCCCCATCTTTATCTAAATACTGTTCACATATATGTTTCCATGTAAACCCCTGATCTCCCACACCCCCTACCCACCTGAAGCCCTTGCTCTTCCCAAACCCTACTTTCCGGGTCTTACCTCAAATTTCTTTAAATTTAAAAACCCTGCCGTACACTTTTCCGGGTTTTAAAACTCAGAAAGCTTATTCCTCTAAATTTTTAAGTCTCTTTTGTCCCCATTCCCTTTATATAAAGGAACAATACATGCCCCTTGCCAACCCCTAGGTAACCTTCCCCTTTTTTCTTAAATTTTTAAAAAAAAGAAACCAACCACCCCCAAAACACTTAAAACCCCCCCCTCCCTTTTTAACCCTTTTTGTCATAAATCCCATCAGTTTCCAGCTGCTTTACCCCCTTTCATTTTACGTAATGCCTCAGGGCCCTTTCCCCCACATTTAATTCTGTCTTTTTTCACTCCAAAAAGAGGGTTTTTAAACCCCCCCTGCCCAGGGCATAAATTACGCATAAAATAAATATTTTCTTTTTCTTTCAAAAAAAACGGGCCCGTATCCCCCCAAAAAGAAAGGGAAACCCAAAAAGAAAAACAAAATTTTTCTCTTTTTAAATTTATTTTAATTTAAACAGGGGGAAGGGGTTTTCACTACCCCCTTTGCCCCCGCATTTTAGCCCCCCTCTTAGGACCCCATGTTTAAAGGGAAAGGAAAAATTTCCTTTTTCCACCCCCAGGGAAAGATAAAAGAAAAAAAAAACAAAAACCCCCCAGGAAAAATAGAAAAAACCCAGGGGGGTTTTGTTATATATTTTTGTACATGTATTTTTAAGTGTGACCTAAGGTAAGTAGAAGTAGAAAGACGTCCCTGAAATCTTGCATGTTCATGAACAAAAAAAAAAGGACCCCCAAGCAACCCCACCATCATACAAAACAATTACGGGCTTTCTTTTACACTCCCCTTGGGCCGGAGGGTAGTACCCCCGGGCGGGTTGCTGTCTCCCAAACCCCTACTACCTAGGAAAATATAATTTTTTTTTTTTTTTTTTTTTCAAAAAAAGCCCGGCCCCGTCTCCCACCGGGGGCAGGTGACCCAAAAAAGAAAAAAAATTTCCCCAAAAAAAAAATTTATTTCACATATTCAACATTTTCCCCACCACACTCCACTTTTTATCAACTGTTTTTGAAAGGAGGTGCCCCAGAATACAACACCCTAGAAGCATAAAAAAAATAAAGATACAAAACCATTCCCTCCAAACTCCCAAATACCCCAAACCCCCTTCCTTTTAAAAGTGCAGGCATTGTCCCTTCCCCCTTTTCCCCGGATAAAAGTCCGACTATTTGAAAATAACCCGGGTTTTCCCCCTGAACCCCTTCATAAATATTCCCCTGTCCACCCCCAAACAGTGTCAGGTCCCAATACCATTCGTCTCCCATTCCCCTCCTTTCTAACACGCTAAACGCACGCTTCCCGGGAAGCCCAAAGCCCCCCCCCAACAAAACCCCCTTTTAAAACCCCCCTCTCCCCAAACCCCTTTTCGGGGAAAAGGGCCCCCTACCCCCCCCCCCTTCCTTCCCCTAAAAATTTATTTGTTTTTCCATGTCTTTTACTGGGTTTCCATTCTCTTAAATGCCCAAAAAACCACCTCAACAACCACCTTCTGCCTCTGACTAATACTTTTATTAACTCCAACCTTTTTCCAATTTCCACACTCCAAATTTTTCTGAAAAATTTTACACCACACTTTCCCCCTTAGACGGGAAACACTCCACTGCCCCCAAACCCGCCCCTCGCTGCTGCTTTTAAACCCCCCAAGTTAAAACAACCCCATAAAAGGGTGTTGGAAAATACTATACTTTTCATACTTTTCCCTTCTTTGCCCCCAAAAGGGAAAAACTTTTTTGACTCCACATATACCCCCAACGCCCCCCACTCCCCTTTTTTTCCCTCATAAATTTCTTTGTTTAACCTCACCCCTTCATAAACCCCATCCGCCGACAGGGTAAACCCTCCCAATATCTGAAAAAAATTCATTTTTTCCATACTCCCCTCCCAAATTTGAAAACCCAATTTTTTTTTATCAAAATCATTTGATACCTCTACCTTACTCTTTTCTATTTTCCACTTTCAATTTTCCCTCCCTTTTACACACCCCCCCAAACTCATCCACAAACCCTTTCCCAATTTTTTTTTAAAAATCTCCCATAACCAAAATTTAATCATCAGCAAAAAGAAACCCTTTTGTCAATTCCCATTTTGGGAATTTAAATTCCCCTTTAATTTAATCCCACCCCCCCCGGGAACACCCTAGCATTTACTTCTTTTAAAACCCCCAAACCCTTAAAAATTTAATTAAACAACCAGGTAAACATTACACATCCTGTCTATGACCTTTTTTAAAAGGAAGAAAATCTCCCCCTCTTTTTTCAAAAACCCCAACCTGAGCCTCACATCCTCATAAAAGCTCTTTACAGCATTTAGTAAAAAAAAAACCACCCATTCCATATACAGTGGACCCCCCGCATAAAAGATACCCCTGAAAAGCCACCCAATTATGTAAGGGTATTTATGTTAAAATGCGTTTGTACGTGTATTTTTGGGGGGCCCGAAATGGGTAATTAAATTTTCCCAAAATTCCTTTGGGGGAAAAAATTCATCAGGACTGGGACCTGAACTACTTCGGGGTGAAAAAAAAAACGTTTAAAGGGGGGCCACTGTAATTTCAACATCTGCCAAAATTGCTCCCTCTATCCACTTGTCTTTTCCTTTTCTAAAACCCTAAATGCAAAAAAAAACTTCCCTACCTTATTTAAAAACGTTTTACATATAAAAGCTTAAAAGTAAACAAAGATCACAAAATCCCCTACCCACCCCTAAGCCTCCCTGGGTTTATCTGCAAAACCCACATTTCCCGTTTTCCTCTAATTCTTTCAAAATAACCCCACCGATTTCTTTTCCGGGATAACCCCCAGTAAACTTATTTCCCCTATAATTTTTTCAATCTCTTTTTTTCCCCCTTTCCCTTTATATTAAAAGGGGCTATAAATGCCCTTTTCCCCCAATCCCCAGGTGTTCCCACCATTAAATGGCATATGTATTTTTTGTAAATAGAAAACAAAAAAGAGGGGGAAAGGATGGTTTTGAATCAGAAATTTATATGGTGAGTGGGGGCGTTGAGGTATTTGGGAGACAAAAAACGTTATCCTTTTGGAGGCCAAAAAAGGGAAAATTTTAAATTTGTAGCACCAACCCACTTATAGGGTGGGGAACCTGGGTTGTGAATGCTGCAAATGAGGGGGCGGTTGGAGGGGTGGAGTGTTTCCCGTCTAAGGGGAAAAGTGTGGGTAAATATTTTGCAGAAAATTTTGGAGGTGAAAATTAAATAGAAGGGGGTTGGGGTTAAAAAAAGTATTAGCAGGGGCTGAAGAGGGTTTTTTTTGAAAGGGTTTTTTTGGCCCTTTAGAGAGGGAAAGGGGTCGAAAATGAATGACATGGAGAGCATTTTTAAAACTGTAGGGAAGGAAAGGGGGGGTAGGGGTTTGTCCCCAAAAAAGGGTTTGGGAAAGGGAAAGGGGGAAAGGAGGCTTTTTTGGGGGAGGGGCTTGGGCCCAGCAGGCGTGCATGAGCGGGTTTTTATAGGAGTGAATGGGGGGGAAGGGATTTGGGAACCCCGATGATCTGTTTGGGGCGTGAGCAAGGGGGAAAATTTAGTGAAGGGATTCAGGGGGAAAACCCGGTTTTTTTTTATATGCCGGACTTGGGGTTCCCGGAAAAAGGGAAAATAAAAATGCCTGCACCTAAAGGGGGGGTTTTTGGGGTATTAGCAGTTGGAGGGGTATTTTTGTGGGATCGTTTTTCTTATAAAAATTCTAAACTAGTTTTGACACCTTGCAAAAGCCTGATTATGTGTGAGTGAGGGGATGTTGAACGATTTATGAAAGGGATTTTTTTTTTTGGGGATTTTTTTTTCTTTTTTGGGGCACCCTGCCCCGGTGGGGGAAGGGGCCCACTTGTTTAAAAAAAAAAAAAAAAGAGTGCAAATAAAATCAACATGATAGGAAGGTTTCTTAGCATGGCTTTTGAACATTTTTTATACTGTTTTTCGTGGGGGTGAGGAAGAGCCAGTTGTGAGTGTGGGGGAAGTTTGTGAGGCAGTAGGTTAAAATGAAAGGGGTAAGGCAGCCGTGATTGATGGGAAAAAGATAGAAATGTTAAAAGCAGGTGGGGATATAGTTTTGGAGTGGTTGGTGCAGTTATTTAATAAATGTATGGAAGAGGGTAAAGTACCTAGGATTGGCAGAGAGCATGCATAGTTCCTTTGTATAAAGGCAAAGGGGACAAAAGAGAGTGCAAAAATTATAGGGGGATAAGTCTGTTGAGTATCCCTGGTAAAGTGTATGGTAGAGTTATTATTGAAAGAATTAAGAGTAAGATGGAGAATAGGATAGCAGATGAACAAGGAGGCTTTAGGAAAGGTAGGGGATGTGTGGACCAGGTGTTTACAGTGAAACATATAAGTGAACAGTATTTAGATATGGCTAAGAGGTCTTTGTGGCATTTATGGATTTGGAAAAGGCGTATGACAGGGTGGATACGGGGGCAATGTGGCAGATGTTGCAGGTGTATGGTGTAGGAGGTAGGTTACTGAAAGCAGTGAAGAGTTTTTACGAGGATAGTGAGGCTCAAGTTAGAGTATGTAGGAAAGAGGGAAATTATTTCCCAGTAAAAGTAGGCCTTAGACAAGGATGTGTGATGTCACCGTGGTTGTTTAATATATTTATAGATGGGGTTGTAAGAGAAGTAAATGCGAGGGTCTTGGCAAGAGGCGTGGAGTTAAAAGATAAAGAATCACACATAAAGTGGGAGTTGTCACAGTTGCTCTTTGCTGATGACACTGTGCTCTTGGGAGATTCTGAAGAGAAGCTGCTGAGGTTAGTGGATGAATTTGGTAGGGTGTGCAAAAGAAGAAAGTTAAAAGTGAATACAGGAAAGAGTAAGGTAATGAGGATAACGAAAAGATTAGGTGATGAAAGATTGGATATCAGATTGGAGGGAGAGAGTATGGAGGAGGTGAATGTATTCAGATATTTGGGAGTGGACGTGTCAGCGGATGGGTCTATGAAAGATGAGGTAAATCATGGAATTGATGGGGGAAAAGGGTGGGGTGGTGCACTTAGGAGTCTGTGGAGACAAAGAACTTTGTCCTTGGAGGCAAAGAGGGGAATGTATGAGAGTATAGTTTTACCAATGCTCTTATATGGGTGTGAAGCATGGGTGATGAATGTTGCAGCGAGGAGAAGGCTGGAGGCAGTGGAGATGTCATGTCTGAGGGCAATGTGTGGTGTGAATATAATGCAGAGAATTCGTAGTTTGGAAGTTAGGAGGAGGTGTGGGATTACCAAAACTGTTGTCCAGAGGGCTGAGGAAGGGTTGTTGAGGTGGTTCGGACATGTAGAGAGAATGGAGCGAAACAGAGTGACTTCAAGAGTGTATCAGTCTGTAGTGGAAGGAAGGCGGGGCAGGGGTCGGCCTAGGAAAGGTTGGAGGGAGGGGGTAAAGGAGGTTTTGTGTGCAAGGGGCTTGGACTTCCAGCAGGCATGCGTGAGCATGTTTGATAGGAGTGAATGGAGACAAATGGTTTTTAATACTTGACGTGCTGTTGGAGTGTGAGCAAAGTAACATTTATGAAGGGGTTCAGGGAAACCGGCAGGCCGGACTTGAGTCCTGGAGATGGGAAGTAGTGCCTGCACTCTGAAGACAGTGATGGAGTGAATGATGGTGAAAGTTTTTCTTTTTCGGGCCACCCTGCCTTGGTGGGAATAGGCCAGTGTGATAATAATAAAAAAAATAATATTTGTACATATACATATACTGGAGGGGTTTGAATGTCCAACAGGCATGTGTGAACATGTTAGATAGTGAGTGGTTTATATGACTATGTGGTGTTGGAGCATGAGCAAAGTAATGTTTATGAATTGATTCAGGGAAACAGATTAGCTGGACTTTAGCCCTGGAGGTAGAAAATAGTACCTGCACTATGAAACTGGGCTGGGGATATTACAGTTTGAGTGAGCATCTGATCTGTAGTATTGGTGCACCTCTGGTGAGACAGCGATAGAGTGAGTGATGATGATAGTGTCTTTTTCGGATCATTCTACCTTGGTGGGAGACGGTTGTGTTAAAAAAAATTTTTTTTACTGTAAACTGATCTGTGATCATTTACTAGATGACTAAATATACTCAGGGTTGGTTCCAGGGTTTTATAAAGTTATGGGGAAAGGGAAGGCAGTGGCAAATGGGATTTTTGAACATGTTATCAAAATCACCAAACACTGAGGATGGGAAATATTTTACCCTGTACTATAACACACAGTATAACCTGTCTTCCAGTTCAGGCTTGCATTTTTTTGTTGAATTACTCTTTTGTTTATTTCTGTGCTTTTAAACTATATAAAAAAAACTTTTTTAGGTTATGTTTGGTCAATTTCACAAACTGTTAACCTTTATTTATGTATAATTATGTTGACACTTACAAAATATGAACAAAAGAGGTAGTTAACCCTTTCAGGGTCCGTCCCGTAGATCTACGGCTTTACGTTCAGGGTCCAAACCGTAGATCTACGCCATGAGCTCAGCTCACTCTGATAAACTGTGAGTGGTACATTTGGGCCTAGATATGAGAGAATACATCTATGTGGTATGTGTGCACCACATAAAACAGATCCTGCAGCACACTGTGTATAATGAGAGAAAAAAAATGAAATCATGATTTTTCGATTAAAACAGCAACTTTGCAGTGTTTTTTCGTATGTTTTTTATAGTTGTATTTGAGATTTCTTGGTCTCATTGATAGAATGGAAGACATATTACAGAAATAGAGATGATTTTGATTGGTTTTAGCACTGGAAATGGCTTGAAACTGAGCTCAAAGTAGCAGAAATGTTAAATTTTTGCCGATATTCAAGAGTAAACAAACGACCTCACACGTCTAATACACACCAGCTGGTGGGTCTAATATACATTCACAAATATGGTGATGATATTTATACATTATTACAGTATTGCATAACAGTAAATCTTCTATTTTTTGGTGTGAATAAAAATTCATTATGTGAATAAAAAATCAAAATGGAATTTATTTGTAAAGCCTCAAAACATAACTAATGAACAGAGGAAATGTTAGTTTAGTGCCAGGAATGCCTACATTGTTCATTCTGGACCTATTTTGAAATTGGAATATTTTGAACTTTGTGTTAAATTGGCCAAATTAACAATTTCTGATCACTTTATTTTGTAGTTGAAACAGTTGACTTGGCGATTTCTTGTGCTCAATCGATAGAATAGAAGTAATACTAGTGAAATAGCTAAGAATTTGGTTGATGGGAATAATGTAATTGGCCTAAAATGGGAGTCAAAGTCGGCAAAATCGCCGATTCGTAAATATCGCTGACACATCAAAATTCGCGAGAGCATAATTTCGTCAATTTTCCACCAAATTTCGTACTTTTTGTTTTATTACCTTCTAAAAAGATTCTCTACGATTTCATAAGAAAAAATAACAAATTTTTTTTTTGAAAATTCTTGGACACTGGTGCGTGACTCCAGATTTGGGCCTTGGACCCTGAAAGGGTTAATGTCTGGCAGTGTGGGGCCTACTGTAAAATATTGAGCCTGCATTTTCTCACAAATTCCTTAAAAAACTGAGAGGTTGGATTGTCTGATTTTTTTTTTTGGGGGGGGGGGGGGGAGGTTACAATGGACATTCAGTTAAAATTGTCACCAGTTTGGGTGCAGAGTGTAAACCTGGCTCATTTAAGATACTGAATTTAAATGATAATTATTGGGTACAGAGATAAAGTTGTTATTCCTTGATCTAGGTTGTGTGCGTGTGTGTGTAAAGCAAAAGATGCTAGCAAAAAGATGCTAGTAAGGGGTTCTTGAACCAAGGAATTAGATTTGATCTTCCTTTTCTTGGATTGAACCTGATTGCTCCCCATTCTTCCAGGCTCTGCATAACCCCAATGGGTTTAGGGCTCCCTTCCCAACATGCATGTAAATATTAGAATAGAGTATTCAGTTGCCTGATGTTTATGAAATGCATTGTACTTGATCTAGTAATTTTATATAGGTTAAATATTCCATTCCATACAAACTACAGTCTAATTCTAGGTCATCCATTGCTTTATTTAGCCCTTAAACTGTGGATTAAATATGCTGCTGTGTTTATCTTGCACAGTTTAAGGGTTGATGGAAGTTAAGTACAAAGTTATCAGTCTCAGTATTCCACAGTGTGCATTGTTGTATGTGTACTAGGAGAAGACTTCGTACAGATCACTTGCTTTAATCAAAGATGTACATTGGAATATTATTAAACAAAAAATTTTTTAACTTTATGCAATTGCTTCCTTTTCAGGGTCCCAGCAATGCTACTGGTATGAGAGGGCGAGTAGCTAGCAGCCCAACACATCACGGTCACTCACCACGTTCAAGAACACCCCAAGGCTCTTATCCACCACCGCCAAATTACGCCCCTAAGTATGTTGAGATAAGTGATATGAGCCATATGGGTTCAGCACATTCCATAATTTTTTTTTTTTTTCAACAAGTCGGCCGTCTCCCACCGAGGCAGGGTGACCCAAAGAGAAAGAAAATCCCCAAAAAGAAAATACTTTCATCATCATTCAACACTTTCACCTCACTCACACATAATCACAGTTTTTGCAGAGGTGCCCAGAATACAACAGTTTAGAAATATATACGTATAAAAATACACAATGTATCTCTCCAAACGGCCAATATCCCAAACCCCTCAAGTCCGGTTATATAAAATAACCGGTTTCCCTGAATCCCTTCACTAAATATTACCCTGCTCACACTAACAGATCGTCGGGTCCCAAATACCATTCGTCTCCATTCACTCCTATCTAACACGCTCACGCACGCTTGCTGGAAGTCCAAACACCTTTACCCCCTCCCTCCAATCTTTTCGAGGATGACCCCTACCCCGCCTTCCTTCCCCTACAGATTTATACGTTCTCCATGCCATTCTACTTTGATCCATTCTCTCTAAATGACCAAACCACCTCAACAAACCCTCTTCAGCCCTCTGACTAATACTTTTATTAACTCCACACCTTCTCCTAATTTCCACACTCCGAATATTCTGCATAATATTTACACCACACATTGCCCTTAGACAGGACATCACTGCCTCCAACCGCCTCCTCGCAACAGCATTTACAACCCAAGCTTCACACCCATATAAGAGTGTTGGTACTACTATACTGTCATACATTCCCTTCTTTGCCTCCATAGATAACATTTTTTGCCTCCACATATACCTCAATGCACCACTCACCTTTTTTCCTTAATCAATTCTATGATTAACCTCATCCTTCATAAATCCATCTGCTGACACGTCAACTTCCAAATATCTGAAAACATTCAATTCTTCCATACTCCTCCTCCCCAATTTGATATCCAATTTTTCTTTATCTAAATCATTTGATACTCTCATCACCTCACTCTTTTCTATGTTCACTTTCAACTTTCTACCTTTACACACATTCCCAAATTCATCCACTAACCTTAGCAATTTTTCTTTAGAATCTAAATCATTTGATACTCTCATCACCTTACTCTTTTCTATGTTCACTTTCAACTTTCTGCCTTTACACACATTCCCAAATTCATCCACTAACCTTAGCAATTTTTCTTTAGAATCTCTCATAAGCACAGTATCATCAGCAAAAAGTAACTGTGTCACTTCCCATTTTGTATTTAATTCCCCATAATTTAATCCCACCCCTCTCCCGAACACCCTAGCATTTACTTCTTTTACAACCCCATCTATAAATATATTAAACAACCATGGTGACATTACACATCCCTGTCTAAGACCTACTTTTACCGGGAAGTAGTCTCCCTCTCTTCTACACACCCTAACCTGAGCCTCACTATCCTCATAAAAACTCTTTACAGCATTTAGTAACTTACCACATATTCTATACACTTGCAACATCTGCCACATTGCTCCCCTATCCACCCTATCATATGCCTTTCTAAATCCATAAATGCAATAAAAACTTCCCTACCTTTATCTAAATACTGCTCACATATATGCTTCAATGTAAACACTTGATCTACACATCCCCTACCCACTCTAAAATCTCCTTGCTCATCCGCAATTCTACATGCTGTCTTACCTCTAATTCTTTCAATAATAACCCTACCGTACTCCTTTCCTGGTATACTCAGTAAACTTATTCCTCTATAATTTTTAGTCTCTTTTGTCCCCCTTCCCTTTATATAATGGGACTATACACGCTCTCCACCAATCCCTAGGTACCTTCCCCTCTTTCATACATTTTAACAAGTCGGCCGTCTCCCACCGAGGCAGGGTGACCCAAAAAAGAAAGAAAATCCCCAAAAAGAAAATACTTTCATCATCATTCAACACTTTCACCACACTCGCACATTATCACTGTTTTTGCAGAGGTGCTCAGAATACAACAGTCTAGAAGCATACACATATAAAGATACACAACATATCCCTCCAAACTGCCAATATCCCAAACCCCTCCTTTAAAGTGCAGGCATTGTACTTCCCATTTCCAGGACTCAAGTCCGACTATATGAAAATAACCGGTTTCCCTGAATCCCTTCACTAAATATTACCCTGCTCACACTCCAACAGATCGTCAGGTCCCAAGTACCATTCGTCTCCATTCACTCCTATCTAACACACTCACGCACGCTTGCTGGAAGTCCAAGCCCCTTACCCACAAAACCTCCTTTACCCCCTCTCTCCAACCCTTTCGAGGACGACCCCTACCCCGCCTTCCTTCGCCTATAGATTTATATGCTTTCCATGTCATTCTACTTTGATCCATTCTCTCTAAATGACCAAACCACCTCAACAACCCCTCTTCTGCCCTCTGACTAATACTTTTATTAACTCCACATTTATTAAACATACATTTATTAAACAAAAATACCAACCACTCCAACACTATGTCCCCCCCTGCTTTTAACATTTCTGTCATGATCCCGTCAGTTCCAGCTGCTTTACCCCCTTTCATTCTACGTAATGCCTCACGCACCTCCCCCACACTCACATCCTGCTCTTCTTCACTCCTAAAAGATGATATACCTCCCTGGCCAGTGCATGAAATTACCACCTCCCTTTCTTCGTCGACATTTAAAAGTTCCTCAAAATATTCTTGTCATCTACCCAAAACCTCCATCTCCCTATCTACTAACTCCCCTTCTCTGTTTTTAACTGATAAATCCATTTGTTCCCTAGGCTTTCTTAACTTGTTTAACTCACTCCAAAATTTTTTCTTATTTTCATTAAAATTCCTTGACAGTATCTCTCCCCCTCTATCATCTGCTCTCCTTTTGCACTCTCTCACCACTCTCTTCACCTTTCTTTTACTCTCCATATACTCTACTCTTCTTATAACACTTTTGCTTTGTAAATACCTCTAATAAGCTAACTTTTTCTCTTTTATCATACCCTTTACTTCATCATTCCACCAATCACTCCTCTTTCCTCCTGCACCCACCCTCCTGTGACCACAAACTTAAATATGAAATATGAAAATATATGAAACTGTATTAATTTTTTTTTAAATTGACACCCATCTCCTGCCAAGGCAGAGTGATCCAAAGAAGAAAACACTTTCACCATCATTCATTCAGTTGCTATCTTCATCACAATCAGATTAGCCTCACACTGCAATATCTCCACCCCTCCTTCAGAATGCAGGCACTACCTATCCCACCTTTAGGATGCAAGTCTGGTCTCTTTATGAAAGTTACTCTATTCACACTCCATTGAAAAACCACTTTTCTTCATTCATTCCTCTCACACTCACACAAGCCTGCTGGATGCTCAGGTCTCTAAAACTCGTAGCCTCTTTTACTCCCTCCCTCCAACTCTTCATTGGACGACTCATACCAGTCCTACCTTTCACACTAGGATTATACATCATCATCGTCAACCTATTTTTTATCGTCTATTCTCTATATGCCTAAAACATTACAACCCCTCGTTAGCCATCTGAATTATACCCTTGGTCACCCCACTTCTTTTAATTTCTATGCCACAAATGCTTTTAGGCTTAAACAAGGAAATTCAGTATTTGCTGCTGTGTCTTTTTAGTGGCTGTATACAGAAGAAGGGGTCACTAGCCTCCTACTTCCAGCATTTTAGTTGCCTTTTTCGACACGCATGACTTACGGGGAAATAATTCTAGCCTACTAGATGGTGAAGGAATATGAAGGGAAAGGAAACAAGGAGTGATTGTCAGGGGAGAGACATCAAAATAGGGAAGAGTAAATAGTGGAGTTTAACAAACATAGGTATTAACATGCAGGTTTAGGTGAATTACATGCCAGTTTGGATTGAATCAGGTATATCCCTGTTTGCTGATGTACAACTAAAGAGGAGAATAAAATCAGATATGGCTAGGGAAAGGCTACAAGTTGAACTGGATAAGCTGCAAAGCTGGTTGAATGCATATTTGCATAAATTCAACCCCAGCTGATGTAAGGTAGTGAGGTTTGGGGAAGGAGCATAAAAAAAAAAGAAACTGGCCTCCAAGCTTGGCTACAAGGATAGGAAAGCTCAAAGCTTGTGGCTTGTATAACAGGCTTTACATGTCAACTCAGTTGGGATTGAACTTTTAAGTCCTTCATTTTTGTGGTGAATATACCACCACTGAGGTTTGAGTCACTGTCAGGAAGCAGCATTGATAACCTATCATTGCATGGGCAATATTTCTGGGTGGGCTGAGACTTGTATTGCATGTCAGTTAATGTGAATTTGAGGCGAGGCCAGCATTTAACTTAAGTTTTCCTTCAAAACTTATGGCTAGGTTAATCGTGGTTCAAGATAAATATCATCTAAGATGAACTCTTAAAAGGCAAAGTGTTCAGTGCAAATGATACTTAACATTGTAAAAAATTACACTATATAAGTGGGAGGAACATTATCTGTAAGTACTACTGTTACCAAATTTCTTCACCACCAGGATGAATGCGAGCAATTTGTTTTTCTGAAAATGAAGAAAATGACTTCACATGACATAAAGTACTGTATATGTTAGGGTAGGAGACAGCAACCATCCAGGGGAAGTAGTGGACTACTGTCATGTTATATGGCTGTATAAGGAGATCCTCTTTTGCACTATTTCTGACATTTCTTAAGTTGTCTTAGAAACTGTCCCTCACTCTTCTCAGGTTTATAATTGGTTAGGAACCTGATTTTACCCCACTGAACGGGTGCCTCTATGGGTAGGGATAGAAAGAAAATCCCCAAAAAGAAAATACTTTCATCATCATTCAACTCTTTCACCTCACTCACACATAATCACTGTTTTTGCAGAGGTGCTCAGAACACAACAGTTTAGAAGCATATACGTATAAAGGTACACAACATATCCCTCCAAACTGCTAATATCCTGAAACCCCTCCTTTAGAGTGCAGGCATTGTACTTCCCATTTCCAGGACTCAAGTCCGGCTATATAAAAATAACTGGTTTCCTTGAATCCCTTCACTAAATATTACCTTGCTCACACTCCAACAGATCATCAGGTCCCAAATACCATTCGTCTCCATTTACTCCTATCAAACACGCTCATGCACGCCTGCTGGAAGTCCAAGCCCCTCGCCCACAAAACCTCCCTTACCCCTTCCTTCCAACCTTTTCGAGGACGACCCCTACCCCGCCTTCCTTCCCCTACAGATTTAAATGCTCTCCATGTCATTCTACTTTGATCAGTTGCAGTGTCTCTATATATTTTAGTGGAATATGATAGATACTGCCTATCTTTGTTTGTTTGGCATCCCATTTACAACCCATCTATGTCACTAGGACATTTAAATAGCTGCAGTGTATTCCTGATCTTTCTCTTCTCACTCTCTCTTTGTCTATCTCTTTTTCAGGCTAGATTGGAGCAAATGGAGACAAAGGGATTTTTGGTATTTGACTTGATGTCAGAATGGGAGCAAGGTAACATTTTTAAAGGGATTACAAGAAACTGGTTAGTTGTACCTTATTTTTTAAGGTGGGAAGTACAGTGTTTGTCCTCTGAAGTATAGGATGGGCTGTTGCAGTTCAGAGAGTGATTTCATTTATTATGTCCAAAAATGCTATTGAATGAACAATGTTGAAAGTGTTCTTGGATCACCCTGCCTTGTTGGAAAATGGCCAGTATGGTGAAAAAAATAGTTGGTTCTGTATTACATGACTGCAAAGTATATTGCTTCAATTTGGTATACATATTATTTACAATAATATAGTTTATTTTACCTAATGTACTGTGTTTTTGTTTTTTCAGAAATTATTCTAATCGAGGGATGGGTCGAAGTAATAACAGTAATTACAGAAATGCACAGAGTCCTGCAAGAGATGGATATCCATTATTACCTGTAAGAACTGTTTTGGTAAGGAATTTCTTGTAGCCTTTTAGTTTTGAAGTCAGAAAATGAAATTATAAGTTTACCATAGAATACCATGAATAATTGTCTTTTTTTTTTTTTTTTTTTTTTTTTTTTTAACAAGTCGGCCGTCTCCCACCGAGACAGGGTGACCCAAAAAGAAAGAAAATCCCCAAAAAGAAAATACTTTCATCATCATTCAACACTTTCACCTCACTCACACATAATCACTGTTTTTGCAAGAGGTGCTCAAAACACAACAGTTTAAAAGCATATACGTATAAAGATACACAACATATCCCTCCAAACTGCCATATATTTGTTGCTTTTGCTTCATTGGGCCCTAGGAACTTTCCCTCTGGAAAGTGACAATAATTGACAAATCTTCAGGAAGGCTTATATAAGTATGCTTTCCAAATCTGTTATATTTTGTGGATTCTCTCATGGGGTTTACTTTTCCATTCAGAAATGTTGCTCGCTACTTTCTTGTTTTAATGCCTCATAAAATGGACTGCATATTTGGATCCTGGTGGATCAGAATGGCAGATACTTCAGATGAGGACCAATCCATTTGTTATTACTTATTTATCTGGATACAAAAGTTTATGGAGATTACCACAGATATGTTAATTAAAGTAAAACATATATGTAATACCTCCATGGGGAAGTGGAACAGAATTCTTCCTCCGTAAGCCATGTGTGTCATAAGAGGCGACTAAAATGCCGGGAGCAAGGGACTAGTAACCCCTTCTCCTGTATATATATTGCTAAATTTAAAAGGAGAAACTTTCGTTTTTTCTCTTGGGCCATCCCGCCTCGGTGGGATATGGCCGGTTTGTTGAAAGAAGAAGAATATATGTAATAGGCTTTTTCAACAAAAAGTTATTAGATGTGTGTTGTGGTATTTCGTGTATGAATTTCAAATGAGTTGAAATTAAGTTAGCATAGTTCATGCATATAAATATTGAGAAGAAAATATTGAAAACAGTATTATACCTTAGGGGTTACCAAAAATATAATTCAGAGGGGTTAGGAGGGGTTGTTAATTTAATTTAGGCACTAGAGAGGATGGAGCAGAATAGGATGACCAATAGGGTTTATAAATGTGGGGGAAAAGAAAGAGGTGTAGGAGCTTGCCAGAGAGGAGTTGGAGGGAGGAGGAGGTAAAGGAGCCTTGAGTTTTATGGGCTTGTGCAGTCTTGTGTGAGCATTTTGCATAGGAGTGAATTGAGATGAGTGGATTTTATGGCCTGATATACCATTGGAATGCAGGCAAGGTAACATTTAGGAAGGGATTAGGAAAAACTGATTAGCAAAACTTGAGTCTTGGAGGTGGAATTGGGGGTGTTGCAGTTCAGAGGGTAATTTGGATTGTAAAGTTTGCTCATTTTGGACAAGACAGCTATTGAATGAGTCAACCTTCCTTGATAGAAGTTGGCTGATGTGCTAAAAAACAGAAGAAAATTTTTCTTTAAAAGTAAAACAAATATTACGAGCTAGTGAATGCAAACTCTAAAACCCAAATGTCAAAATGTTAGTACATGAGTACAGATCCAACACAGAGGATTAAGCTAACTAAAGAATACAACTCTCAAGTTAACAACATTCAAATACAGATCTTTATTCAAAAGTACCTACAGATGAGTGACAAAAAGTCTAGGCAGTGAAAGACTTTATATCAGATTGAAGAGTGGTGGTTTGAAGTAAGTGTGCTCCAATAATTGGGAGTGGATGTGTGGGTGGATGGGTCCATGAAAGACGTGTTAAACCATAGAATGGAAGAGGGGAAAACAAGGTGGGGGGGGAGCTGAGGCATCAGTGGAGACAAAACTTAATCCATGAAGGCAAACAGGGAAATGTACCAGAGTATAGTGGTACTGACACTGTTATATGAGTGTGAAGCATGGAATTTGGAATATTGCTGTGGGGAAGGAGGCTGGAGGCAGTGGAGATGTCAGGTTTGAGGGCAATGTGTAGTGAGAATATCATTGCAGAGAATTTGGAGTATGGAGTTTATAAGATGATGTGGAATTACCAAAGGTGTAATTCAAAGGACCAAAAAGGGGTTGTTGAGGTGGTTTGGGCATTTACAGAGGATGGAGCAACATAGGAGGGGTAGAGGTTACCTCTGGGATGGAGAGAGGTGGTAGGGGAGATTTTGAGTGCTAGGGCTTGAACATTTGACAGGCTTTGCTTGAGCACATTACATTGAAGAGAGTGGAGGCGAGTGATATTTTTGTGACATGAAATGCTGTTAGAGTGTGAGCAAAGTAACATTTATGAAGGGATTCAGGGAAACTCAGTTGGCCAGACTTGAGTCCTGGGTGGGAAGGGCAGTGCATGCACTCTGAAGGAGGGGTGAGGATATTGCAATCAGAGAGTAATCTGAATTGTGATGTCAGCACACTTTCGGAAGAACAGTGATTAAATAAAAATTTTTTTTTTTAACAAGTCGGCTGTCTTCCACCAAGGCAGGGTGACCCAAAAAGAAAGAAAATCCCCAAAAAGAAAATACTTTCATCATCATTCAACACTTTCACCTCACACATAATCACTGTTTTTGCAGAGGTGCTCAGAACACAACAGTTTAGAAGCATATACGTATAAAGATACACAACATACCCCTCCAAACCGCTAATATCCGAACCCCTCCTTTAGAGTGCAGGCATTGTACTTCCCATTTTCAGGACTCAAGTCCGGCTATATAAAAATAACCGGTTTCCCTGAATCCCTTCACTAAATATTACCCTGCTCACACTCCAACAGATCATCAGGTCCCAAATACCATTCGTCTCCATTCAGTCCTATCGAACACGCTCATGCACTCCTGCTGGAAGTCCAAGCCCCTCGCCCACAAAACCTCCCTTACCCCCATTTTGCCTCTGGATACTGACCATAGGACCCAAAGGTGGTACAGCAGGTCCTTGAATAACGTCGTTTCATTCATCATCATTTAGTTATAACATTGATGAGGAAAAATTAATACAAAGGACCGTAAAATAAAAATTTGTAAAGTATACAATAATCATACAAATGCATGACAATATTTATTGTTTGTTTTTGAACAATATGGTGGTAGGAGGTGCTCCTTACAATTTTTGCCTTGCATATATTTATTCCTTGATTTAACCCTGTTGCGGTGAGTGCTAAAGGTGCACGGTGCACCTTTAGCACTCATGATGACTGTGGCCACAAAAAAAAAAAAACAGAGAAAAGGTGTGACATTTAGAAACAATATTAGAATTTTTTAAGAGGTTTGACAATGGACAATTAGCCCATGATAAAATTGGTTTCATTATACATCTTTTTGCTTAAGGTTGCAGTTTCCAGAAACTTATCGATGACGTTAAGTGAGGGCATGACGTTAAAGTGAGGACTTACTGTACTAGTGATAGAGGTCCGAAGAAGAAAATTAAGCTTGAAACCCAGACATTTCTCTCTGGGGTTTTGAGAGCTGCCACCACACTGAGAAAAATGCTCAGTATGGCATAAGCTGTGATAACCCTGAAAATCCACTATAGGTTAAATTGTTTTATAAAAGTTTTTATGTACTGGAGACAGATTCTTTATGTAGTGTATCATACAGTACCCATAACTATTTATTTTTTAACATTTGTCATCTACCAAGGTTCCCTTAAAAAAAAAAATTGCCATCACTCATTCAACCACTGTCTTGCTAAAAGCATGCTAATATCTCTGTTCACATGGCCCTCTGAACTGCAAGATCCCCACCCCTCCTTCAGAGTGCAGGCACTGTACTTCTTACCTCCAGGACTCATGTCTGGTCAAGTGGTTTCCCTTAAATTCCTTCATCAATGTTACCTCGCTCACACTCCAACAGCATGTTAAGTTGCAAAAACCACTTGCCTGCATTTTTGTCTGGTGTGCTCACATGAGCCTGTTGGATGTTCAAGCCCCATAACTATTAAAAGAATACATTCTATTTTTTACTAGTGAGGATTTTAGCCAATAAGGCTGATTGAGTTGTTACCAGAAGTTACATCTGGAGAATTTGAAGTGGAAACGAGTGTCTGCACTTTTGAGTGACATTTGATGAAGAAGAAAGATGTTAAAATCTGCTCTTCAAGGGTGAAGGGCCCATATACATCATTGGAGCTACCATACCCTTCCTCAGATCAAATCTGATTACCTCTTGTCTTTCCCATTCCTCAGATGTTGTATGTCCCTCAATTGTTGAGTGCTCATCCATGATGATAATGATAAAACTGGCTTTAAGCTTGATTAGTATGGAGTATTTGGTTTTGATGAGGAGCTGTCTGTTCCAACCATCTGAAATCATATTTGTAATATCTTCAGTTTCATGTACTTTGACTATTCCTTGATGACCTTCTCTTTGATCTCACGAGAAACATTAAATTTTTCTGAAACATCTTGTTCGAAAAGCTTTTGAGAGGTGTATGACCCTCATTTCCCAGGATAATCTTCACTCACCACTTTCAGGGTCATTAAATTGTTTTCTCAGCTCTTTATCACAATTCATCCATAAGAGAGTTGTACTGTATCATCATTAGTGAATTCACTAGCAATGCAGTAATCCTGTTCACCTGTTTACACGGCTCAAACTCTGCCACACTCTCTCTGATTGCTTCTAACCTTATTTCTTGGTGTCCAGTGTCTTGAAGTGTTCCTGGTGGAGACATTTTATGCTAGATATTGTTCATTGTGGCTTTCATAACATTGTCCCAACCATAAACAAGATTCTGTAGAGCATCTTTATTTGTAAACTCTTTTCCTAAGGTCATCCAATCTGCATGTCCTGACAAAAATGTAAAAAATTAAAGCATCCAGTTATTCTTGTAATAAATTTTCATTGATTTGATGACTCCTTGGTCTATCTGCTTAATCAATGAAAAGCAATTTGGAGGTAAGAATGTAGGGAGCACGTTTTTTGCTTGCAGCTGTTTCATGAGAGGGTGTGCATTGCAGTTGTCGAAGAGAAGTGCAATTGTACAGTCTGAAGGCAGGCAAACTCCACAACAATGTACACAAGCCTCAGGTACGAAATGATGCTTGTACCGGTTTATTTCCTAAGTGAACCATGTACAATACACCCTCCACATAGTAGACTAGTAGGTGGGAGTGGGTGGCCAGTAATGGCAGTTGTGGTGGATATAAGAGTTTGCTTTCCTGTGATAACAAATATAGTTAACAGTTGTGTAGCCAATGGACTTTGTCCTTTATTTCCTAATCAGTTGACCAGGTGGATTTTGCTCTGCATTTCCTAAGTCTATTATATGGAGGGTTTACTGTCGTTATATTTGCCTTGTAAATAACAAGCTTAGTTTATACACCACTTTCTGCATGAGGCTTAGAAAGCTTCTCTGTAACCGGGAATTTACATTTGTGTGCGCCCCTCTAGCATTACAGTATTACATAATAACACAGTAAGCGTCTCCTTAGAGATTTGAATTCCACATACTGCTTTCTTCGTTTCACCAGCAAGCATTTTATTTGATATCTGTCGTATCCTCGTTATTTATTAAGTGCTAAAGTGATTACTTGGGTTCCTTTATGTATTGTTCAGCAATCCCCTTTCTGCCAAAAGTTGTTCACCACAAATCTTTAAATGACAAAGGCCATGTATATTCTTTAACCTTTAGCGATCAGTCCTGAAATAAGTATAAAGTGCTCTTATTATGCCTCTGTTGAAACCACTAAAGTATAACATACATACTTAGTAAAGTGCAGAGTTTTATGTACACTGGATTTTGGATAAAGTGCTCTCTTAAGTAGCACTTAGCAGTTGTTCACACTGGTTTTTCAAATCAAAATAGAAGCCCTACCTACCTGTGATATTCCTATGACCAGTTTTGAGAATTCTCTACCTTTATAGTCCAGCTTGGGGCCAGGCTTTTCTGTTGATTGGCTGTTCATCCAAGCTGCTGTTGATGGTGGCTCATATAGCCATTTTGAAAACTTGTACGTTTATTCTGTTAATATTTCTAATACTTGCTGGTAGCAGGTTGAATAGTTTCTGTCATGGATGATGGCACACCATACCTTTCATATACAGCTCTTGCAGTTACAGTGGACCTTCGCCTAACGATATTAATCAGTTCCTAAGAGCTC
Organism: Cherax quadricarinatus; assembly: GCF_026875155.1. Lineage (NCBI taxonomy): Eukaryota > Metazoa > Arthropoda > Malacostraca > Decapoda > Parastacidae > Cherax > Cherax quadricarinatus. The sequence goes on along the minus strand of NC_069431.1, from coordinate 16,836,463 downwards.
AACGTTAGGCGAATTAATTTTCCCCATAAGAAATAATGGAAATCAAATTAATCCGTGCAAGACACCCCAAAGTATGAAAGAATTTTTTTTTTACCACATGAAATATTAATTTTAATACACACAAACTGAAGAAGAGATGTACAATACATGACACTTACTTTTATTGAAGATCTGGTGATGATTGATGGGATGGGAGGAGGGGAGTGTGTGGTTGGTCTTAGTGTTTAGAAGGGGAATCCCCTTCCATTAGGACTTGAGGTAGCAAGTCCTTTTCCAGGGTTACTTCTCTTCTTTTAATGCCACTAGGACCAGCTTCAGAGTCACTGGACCTCTGTCACACAACATATCTGTCCATAGAGGCCTGTATCTCTCGTTCCTTTATGACTTTCCTAAAGTGTTTCACAACATTGTCAGTGTAATAGTCACCAGCACGGCTTGCAATAGCTGTGTCAGGGTGATTTTTATCAAAAAAGGTTTGCACTTTAAGCCACATTGCACACATTTCCTTAATCTTTGAAGTAGGCAACTTCTTCAATTTCTCTCTCCCCTCCTCCGAAGCAGTTTCCTCAGGTCTGGCCTCTTGCTGTTGAAGATGATGTAGCAGCTCATCAGTGGTTAGTTCTTCATTGTCCTCCTCCACCAACTCTTCCACATCCTCCCCACTAACCTCACCAATATGAGCACTAGTTCCAGGCATTTTTTCCTGTTCACCTGGGTGTTAGTCAGCTGTTGTGGGTCGCATCCTGGGGGACAAGATTAAGGACCCCAGTGGAAATAAGTTAGACAATCCTCAATGATGCACTGACTTTCTTGGGTTATCCTGGGTGGCTAACCCTCTGGGGTTAATCGTTTCTCAGTAATTGTTTCATGTTAAGCCATACCAACAACACACTCCACATCTTCAAGTAATACAGCTGATGGTGGTGCAGCAACAGCTGACTGTGGTGCAGCAACAGCTGACCATGGTGCAGCAGCAGCTGTGGTGCAGCAGCAGCTGACTGTAGTGCAGCAACAGCTGACCGAGGTGCAGCAGCAGCTGACTGTGGTGCAGCAGCAGCTGTGGTGCATCAACAGCTGACTGGTCCAGCAACAGCTGAAGGTGGTGCAGCAGCAGCTGACTGTGGTACGATAGTATTTCTCACCCCTTTTTACCACAGGGTTGGCACTAGGAGCTTTCTTGGGGCCCATGGTCACTTATTTTGCAGGTGAAATCACTAAAAACGCTGCGATAATATGAAATGTTCCGATTGTATACTTGAATGTGACCGTGGAGGCTGGCTTGTAAACACTGCCACCCACGGAACAAGTGAGGCTGGCTCAGGCCGCACGTGGACGCGTCTCGGACGAATCGCGTTGAGCGAGTTTTTTAGCACTAGGCGAGGCAAATTTTTTGCGTTAAAATGTATCGCTAGGCAGATTTAACATTATGCGATGGTATCGTTAGGCGAGGGTCCACTGTATTCCCTTTTCAGATTTCTGGAGTATTTCTGCTTTTTCTTGTGTGTTAAGCATTTGTCCAATGTACTATGTGTAAGTTATGATAGTATGTGTGATGTACGAGTATGCACAATTTTTTTAGGCCTCACATTTTCCGTGCATTGACATTTTAGGCCTCGGCTGCATTGTTTGGGTTGCTAGCAACCCTGTGCTTCCTAGGAAAAAATGCAGGCTGCATGAGTATGTGTGGGGGCATCATGGGTTATACCACCTAGTAAACTTAGTCTTTCAATGCCTGGCCAATGCACCAACCTTTCTTGCAGTGAAATCCAGGAAATGCTGTTCAAGTCACACCAGTGACATTGAGGAGGGTGATAATTGGGGAGGATTTTCTAGTTTGGAAAGGGACAGCATTGGTGGTGCTACCAGGAGTGAAAGAAGTGTCAGTTCATCGTAAGATATATTGCTGTCCACCTTTGGTCTTGCCACACGACATCGTAGATGCCAGTGGCTCTTTACCCCTGAATTGGATAGTGGTTGGAGTGATGTTGATGATGATAGTGAAAGAGGAGTATATGTATAAGGAGGAGAGCACGGAATCAATAGTGATGGAGGATATTCACCCATAAAATGAACGCCAGTGCAGCATCACACTAGGTCTGGCTCTCACTTGTGTGCTGTTTAATTGTTGTATGGTAACATACCTAGAGAGGATGATACTGTTGCAGGAGATAGTGATAGTGATTTTCACATTGATTGTGCTTTCATTGGTATCAGAAAACCACATGCAGCACCAATACCATCTGTGACAGCAGCCATGACAGCACCAACAGTGGTGACACTATCATCAGTCATGTGAACACGAACACCAGTGACAATACCACCACCCATGTCAAGACCTGCTGTGACACCATCAGCCATGACAGCACCACCAGCTGAGACACCACCAACAAATATTATGAACCTACTAACCAGCAGGGTGTGGAGCAAGCAGGAAAGTACTTCATTTGTGCCAAATGTTTCACAATTTCATGATAATAATAGTTAAATTCAGCCAAATAGTCTAAATAGATGATTCCACTGAACTTATTTTTCAGTGACACACTGATGACTATTATTGTTACCCAAACACACAACTATTACAAGCACATGATGGCCAACTTTTATGTTTCACAGAAATCATGTTGCAGAGCTGAATTTTATCTTTTTGAACATTAATGCTGATGCCACACACCCATAAGAATAATATATTGAAGTACAGGCAGACTTATAGCAACACCAGCCTTCAGTGAAATAAAGCCCATTGGTTGATTTATCTTGTTACTGTGGATGCTGCATTTCTCTGATAAAATCAATCCTCAGAAAAAATGATTTACTCTACAAAATACTGGAAGTGATTTTGTATCAGAAACATAAATTCATTGAATACTTTTATCCATTCAAGAATGTTGTCATAGACGAGTCCCTGATTTTATACAGCTTCTCCTCACTTAAAGACATACTCATTTACTGACGACTTGGACTTACGACGGGCTCTCTGACCAGTATGCATACCTAAATAATGTATATTAAAGCTGATTTCCTCAATTCTTTTTATTACAATATACAGTACACTGCTGTATAAACTTTTTTTTTTTTTTCAACAAGTTGGCCGTCTCCCACCGAGGCAGGGTGACCCAAAAAAGAAAGAAAATACTTTCATCATCATTCAACACTTTCACCACACTCACACATTATCACTGTTTTTGCAGAGGTGCTCAGAATACAACAGTTTAGAAGCATATACGTATAAAGATACACAACATATCCCTCCAAACTGCCAATATCCCAAACCCCTCCTTGAAAGTGCAGGCATTGTACTTCCCATTTCCAGGACTCAAGTCCGACTATATGAAAATAACCGGTTTCTCTGAATCCCTTCACAAAATATTACCCTGCTCACACTCCAACAGATTGTCAGGTCCCAAGTACCATTTGTCTCCATTCACTCCTATCTAACACGCTCACGCACGCTTGCTGGAAGTCCAAGCCCCTCGCCCACAAATCCTCCTTTACCCCCTCTCTCCAACCCTTTCGAGGACGACCCCTACCCCGCCTTCCTTCCCCTATAGATTTATATGCTTTCCATGTCATTCTACTTCGATCCATTCTCTCTAAATGACCAAACCACCTCAACAACCCCTCTTCTGCCCTCTAATACTTTTATTAACTTCACATCTTTTCCTAATTTCCACACTCCGAATTTTCTGCATAATATTTACACCACACATTGCCCTTAGACAGGACATATAAACATTTAAAAATATACCAGAAATGTTATAAATGGTGAAAAGCTGACATTAAAACCATAACAAAGATGGTTGACACAAACCCACTACCATTATAGTATGCTCCTCACTTAGCGACGAATTTGTTTACCGACGTGGTCTTAGGAACGGAACTCCGTCGTTAGGTGAGGAGAGGCTGTATATAGGAAGACTTTCCTTCAAGACTTATATATCAAGCAAACGACATTGGTTTGTTATCAAACTTTTTGTAGTGTGTGATTTTGAAAGTAGTTTAGAGCTTGATGTTAATGTATATACAGAAAAGCAAATATTTGAAAATATACGTGACACATTAGGACTTTTGGTGCAGTTGAGGAATATGATGGAGCACATCTAGGTAAGATCATACCTTATTCACAATTAATTAGTACACAAGCCCTGATCTTTGTGATTTTCTCAAGGTGAACACCGCAGATATGTGCGAGACAGTGAGAGGAAATAAACAACATATGCCATCATTCATGAAATTACTGGGTTCCACTGAAGTACATATAGGTACTTCCTACCTTGACATGATGGCATTTCAATGATATGACTTAAGGTGTGACAGTGTTGACGACCATACTTAGGTATCAAATGAAAGAAACTGGAAAGATTGACTGGCAAACAAATAAACCTATTGTAAAAACTTGCAGTCAATAACTACAGTACTAATATACATTCAGTAGACAAATCGGACATGCAAATTGGATGTTGCAGTGCCAAATGCATACAACTTGTATATGTTCCAAATAAAAACAGGATGAAAATGCAGATTGGCCAATTTCCATTTAGCTATCGTAGACATGAATAGAATATTCCGGTGAAGGTTCTCCCATTATGTTGCTGCCATGGTAGTGAAAAATGTCTCATTTTGGCTGAAGCCTGGTACATTCTTCTTGGATATTGTTTCTGCTACATAGAAGAAGGCACAGAAACTTTATATATGTATGTCAGCACACAAACAGAAAGTCAAGCAAATGTACAGATATACTATACATGTATATCTGTCAGTTGTGTGGTATTCCATTGTGCCCCAAGCCATGTTTTGAGGAATAACTTACCTTGAAACAGTTCTAATAAAGCAATAAAAACCTGTACATAGTATTGCATGACAAAAACAGTCCTTAGATGTAAGATAAACCTTGATTTTGTACATACAGTATAGTGAATATTGATATTCTTAACTATTATTTTTGCTTGAAATCAGGATATTTTCATTGCAAAGTGTGGCACTTAGTGTTAACCAGTACATGAAAAGGAAAAATCTCACTATTTGGTTTAGAAAAACCAGAAACATAAAATAAATTGACACTTTAGTGTCATTGTTGCCAACAGAGCATCAGTTTAGGTTAACTTCAACAGACCATAAAACAGTAAGTTTTTATCAGATTCTGCTCATTTTAGTCTTACTCAGCTCAGAAAACTGTCCTTTTAACATGTATTTTTTTTTTTTTTTCTCCAAAATTTTACGCACACAGAAATTTTATTTTTTGGATGTCCCATAGTTAAGGGGTTAATGGAGTTGTAGTGTTAAGTGTTCTCACAAGCCATTGTGAGGGTTGAATCAGTGTATAACTAGATTAAATGATTGCTTCTGTGCGGTAGGCATCATAAATATGCATGTGCATAAGCAGATCACACAAAATGGGACTGCTCATCATAACCTGTCGGTTTAACCCTTAAACTGTCCAAACGTAGATCTGCGTTTGCATGCGAAGCACTCCGAACGCAGATCTACTTTTTTTTTTTATTTAAAATCGAACGTAGATCTACATTCGGAGCGCTACGAGTGCGAACATAGATCTACGTTTGGACAGTTTAAGGATTAGATATAAATATAATACTGAAATAGGTGTGTGTTTCTTACCTAAACTAGTACTTTGTAGGATTACCCTTCCTCTTGATTCACTCCTTAAGTCCCCTAGACTTGAGACATGCACAGATGCATAGAACACCAAAGTCCCAATTGCAGTGCTCACTATAAATTGATTCAAATAATTGTTTTTTTTTTATTTCTGTTGATTGTTTTTGTCTGTTAAAACTTTTAACACAATTGTTAAAAGATGTGATACTCCTTTTAACCCCTTCAGGGTCCAAGGCCAAAATCTGAAGTGGTGCCCCAGTGTCCAAGAATTTTCAAAAAAAAAATTTGTTATTTTTTCTTATGAAATGGTAGAGAATCTTTTTGTGAAGGTAATAAAACAAGAAGTACGAAATTTGATGGAAAATTGACGAAATTATGCTCTCGCGAATTTTGATGTGTCAGCGATATTTACGAATCGGTGATTTTGCCAACTTTGACTCCCATTTTAGGCCAATTACATTATTCCAGTCAACCAAATTCTTAGCTATTTCGCTAGTATTACTTCTATTCTATCGATTGAGCACAAGAGATCGCCAAGTCAACTGTTTCAACTACAAATTAAAGTGATCGGAAATTGTTAATTTGGCCAATTTAACAAAAAGTTCAAAATATTCCAATTTCAAAATAGGGTCCAGAATAAACAATGTAGGTATTCCTGGAACTAAACTAACATTTCCTCTATTCATTAGTTATGTTTTGCAGCTTTACAAATAAATTCCATTTTGATTTTTTATTCACATAATGAATTTTTATTCACACCAAAAAATAGAAGATTTACTGTTATGCAATACTGTAATAATTGTATAAATATCATCACCATATTTGTGAATGCATATTAGACCCACCAGCTGGCGTGTATTAGACGTGTGAGGTCGTTTGTTTACTCTTGAATATCGGCAAAAATTTAACATTTCTGCTACTTTGAGCTCAGTTTCAAGCCATTTCCAGTGCTAAAACCAATCAAAATCATCTCTATTTCTGTAATATGTCTTCCATTCTATCAAATGAGACCAAGAAATCGCAAATAGAACTATAAAAAACATACGAAAAAACACTGCAAAGTCGCTGTTTTAATTGAAAAATCATGACTTCAGTTTTTTTCTCTCGTTATACACAACGTGCTGCAGGATCTGTTTTATGTTGTGCACACATACCACATAGATGTATTCTCTCATATCTAGGCCCAAATGTACCACTCACAGTTTATCAGAGTGAGCTGAGCTCATGACGTAGATCTACGGTTTGGACCCTGAGCGTAAAGCCGTAGATCTACGGGACGGACCCTCAAAGGGTTAATATGCAAATGAATCACATTGACTTTAGTTATCTCGGATTTAATCTACATAGTGTGTTGTTTGGCTGAATTTCACCGTTATGAAATTGTAATAAATTAGGAGCAAATAAGGCATCTTCCCGTCAGTTCCATACCCTGTTTTACTGGCATGAAGGCTGGTGGTGGCATGATATGTCTTGGTTGCATTATTTACATGTGCTACTGTGACACTGTTATGTATGATGCCCTGTGTGGACCCAGCTTGTCCTAGAATTTTTCCCAGGTATGAAGAGGTGGTAGGCAACCCAAACAGTTGAGCTGAGAGCTAAAATGGTAGCAGACAGCATATGTGAAATCACAAAAATTATGAGTACAGGTATGTGGGACACTGTTTGGTCTACCTGCTTACTAGTACATTGAAAATATCTGAAGGGTTAAGGTTATGAATGAAAATAAGCTCAGTGTCCTAGCACTAAATAGAATAAAGCTAAAATGGGTTGGAAGAATTTCATTTGGGAGGAGTAAATGAGAATAGATCGGATGTATCTTGAGGGGAAAAAAAGTATCGGTATTAAATAGTCAACTATAGAAAGAAAAAAAGGGGAATTAAAATAAAAGCTAGCATGTGATAAGTGGATTATAGTAAGGGTTTATGCACCTAGGCTTGAGAAAAGTGTAGAGAAGAAAAATTTTGGGAGGTGTCAAGCGAATATTTTGGGACCGTTGACCTTTGAATTACATGTCGTCGTCTCGTATTTGTCAGTTGCATGACATAGCCCAGTGTTGAGCAAAACATATAAATACAGTAGAACCTCGGTACTCAAACTTAAGTTAGGGGCGAGTGAAATCACCAATTTTTTTTTTTTTTGTCAGATTTCATCGAGATTTTGACAGTGGATTAAGCAGCATAAAAAAACGTATAGGCTGTGTTTGTTTTGACTGTTAGCCTTCATGTTAGATAGAAAAAAATAAATTATAGACAATTTTATGGGTCATAAGACTCCTTTTTCTACTAAATTGGGAAGATGTCCAATGCTCTAGTTGACATCAGATGAAAGATAAAGGCCAGATTGTTGTTGACCCAGGGTGTGTCAGTGATAATGTCAGTAGATTCCAATGTCAATGTTGAAGTCAGTCAGTTTTTTTTTTTTTTTTTTTTTTTTTTTTTTTTTTTTTGGTGTGTGTGTTAGTTACCATTTCGTCCTAGGCACATGTCAATTAGACACTAGGCCTGATGTATGTGTGTGTGTGTGTGTGTTAGTTACCATTTCGTCCTAGGCACATGTCAATTAGACACTAGGCCTGGTGTATGTGTGTGTGTGTAAAGTAGTTTACAGTATTTGTGAGGTCATTTACCCCCCATCTTCCTCCCCTTTCCCCCCTTCCCTTTCCTTCTTTTAAAATACAGGCATACGATGCTAATATGGTGGTTTAGATTCCAGACCACAGCTGTAAAGCGAATATCACCTTAAAGTGAATCACAGCCTTTTCTTTTTCACTTACCAGTGCATATAAAAATGTAAAAACATGTTTACACTATTATTAAGAGCACAAGAGCGCTAGTCCTAAACACTATGCAAAATTAAAAATACATAAATGTTACAGTACTGTATTGCTAATCTTAAAATATTTTCAACACCGAAAATAATGAACACACAGTGGACCCTCGGTTTTCGTGTTTAATCCGTTCCAGAGAGCTCAGCGGAAATGGAAACTGGCGAAAACTGAAACCATTTTCCCCATAAGAAATAATGTAAATCCAATTAATCCGTTTCAGACACCCAGAAGTATTAACAAAAAAAAAAAATGTTTTTTACCTTAAAGATAGATTTACATGCACAAAAGAATGAACATTCAACATGACACTTACCTTTATTGAAGACTTGTTGGTGGATGGAAGACAGGGAGGAGGGGAGAGGGAAGAGAGGTTATTCTTTTGAAGGGGAATCCCCCTCCATAAGGACTCTAGGTACCAAGTCCTGATCTGGGGTCACCTCTCTTCTTTGTTTTTTTATACCACTAGGATCAACTTGAGAGCCACTGGACCCCTTTCACACAAAATATCTGTCCAGATAGGTCTGTTTCTGGCATCTCTTTAAGATTTGCCTAAAATGGGACATGGCATTGTCATTGTAAAAGTTGCTGGCACGGATTGCACCAGCTTGCTCAGGGTGATGTTCCTCCACAAATGAATGTGCCCTACTCCACATTGCAGAAATCTCCTTAATACACATTTTAATCTCTGAGGAAGGCACCTTCTTCCATCTCTCTTCCTCCTCCTCTGAAGCAATTTCCTGAGCTTTGGTCTGTTGCTGTTGCAGATGAAGCTCGTGCAGCTCACTAGTAGTTAGCTCTTGATTGTGGTCCTCCACCAACTCTTCCACATCCTGGCCACTCACACCCAACCCCATGGAATTCACCAATGCCACCATAGATTGCACAACCGGCATAGGGTTTTCAGGGTCAACCTCAAACCCTTCAAAGTTCATCATCCTGGAAGTCACTCCCTGCCAAGCCCTATCTATAAGGCTTATGCAGTGGAAGATATTGAAGTGATCCCTCCAGAACTCTCTTAGGGTCAATTCAGAGTCTGAGGTTATGTCAAAGCACCTTTGAAACATTGCTTTGGTGTACAGTCCTCTTCAAGGGGGGCTCCTTGCTGTGGTGAAGAGGCTCTTGGTCTGAGGAATCAGACCTGTCGGTCTCCTTCCTCAGACCGAACCTAATTACCCCCCAATCCCCCCCTCCCTATCCCATCCTCCCCTTTTTCCTTTCCTCCTCCTCCCCACCCCTCCCTTTTGCCCTTCCTCTTTTTGGCCTTTGGGATTTCTCCCACAGGCGCGCTAGTTCCTAGGTAGGGGAAAGGATACCGGGGTCCATCCCATTCCGTTGAGGTTCTTGGCGGTGGCGTAGTTTGCCGTGGAATCTGGATCGCCTGGGGATGTCCCGATCCCTCTCCGGTACCCCGGAGTAGCTTAGGGTGTCTTTCGGGCGATGGGTGTATCTCTGGAAGCCACCTTTCGGATTCCGGGGGTGGTGGCCGAAGGAGGTATGCTTTGTGGCGGATATCCGGCCGCCCTTCTTTTGTCCACCCAGGTAGCTCAGCAGATGTGAGGTTGCTACCCGGATTGCTGGTTTACTGGCATGAAGGGTAGGGTATGGCACGGGGTTTCCCTGCTGCAAACTGCCCTACTAGCGGTTTCTGAGGTCCTCTTGGGCGCGGAGGGAGATTTCCGGCCCTTCATTCCTCCTGGGAAAATATTCCTCCCCGCTCCCCCCTTTTTTTATTCTTTTTTTTTTTTATTTTTATTTTTCTTCTTTCTTTTTTTTTTTTAAAAACAAAAAGCAAAGGAGTAACCTAACCCTGGAGAAAACCCAATCCATGAACCCACTCCCCCGGGGGCCCCCTTTTTTGATACCGCACCCCCTCTGACCCTGCCTTGTTTTTAGACCCCCTTTGGACATCCTGATCCCCCGTCCTCTTGTGGTGCTGTTTCCTCACCGCTTTTCGGGGGTAGTGGGTTCATGGATTGGGTTCTCCATGTTAGGTTACTCCTTTGCTTTTTGTTTTTAAGAAAAAAAAAGAAAGAAAAAAAATAAAAATAAAAAAAAAAAGAATAAAAAAAGGGGGGAGCGGGGAGGAATAGTTCCCAGGAGGAATGAAAGGGCCGGAAATCTCCCTCCGCGCCCAAGAGGACCTCAGCACCGCTAGTAGGGCAGTTTGCAGCAGGGAAACCCCGTGCCATACCCTACCCTTCATGCCAGTAAACCCAGCAATCCGGGTAGCAACCTCACATCTGCTGAGCTACCTCGGTGGACAAAAGAGAGGGCGGCCGGATATCCGCCACAAAGCATACCTCCTTCGGCCACCACCCCCGGAATCCGAAAGGTGGCTTCCAGAGATACACCCATCGCCCGAAAGACACCCTAAGCTACTCCGGGGTACCGGGAGAGGGATCGGGCCATCCCCAGGCGATCCAGATTCCACGGCAAACTACGCCACCGCCAAGAACCTCAACGGAATGGGATGGACCCCGGTATCCTTTCCCCTACCTAGGAACTAGCGCGCCTGTGGGAGAAATCCCAAAGGCCAAAAAGAGGAAGGGCAAAAGGGAGGGGTGGGGAGGAGGAGGAAAGAAAAAGGGGAGGATGGGATAGGGAGGGGGGATTGGGGGGTAATTAGGTTTCGGTCTGAGGAAGGAGACCGACAGGTCTGATTCCTCAGACCAAGAGCCTCTTCACCACAGCAAGGAGCCCCCCTTGAAGAGGACTGTACACCAAAGCATTTTTTCAAAGGTGCTTTGACATAACCTCAGACTCTGAATTGACCCTAAGAGAGTTCTGGAGGGATCACTTCAATATCTTCCACTGCATAAGCCTTATAGATAGGGCTTGGCAGGGAGTGACTTCCAGGATGATGAACTTTGAAGGGTTTGAGGTTGACCCTGAAAACCCTATGCCGGTTGTGCAATCTTGGGGGCATTGGTGAATTCCATGGGGTTGGGTGTGAGGGGCCCAGGATGGGGAAGAGTTGGTGGAGGACCACAATCAAGAGCAAAACTACTAGTGACCCTGCACGAGCTTCATCTGCAACAGCAAACAGACCAAAGCTCAGGAAATTGCTTCAGAGGAGGAGAAGAGAGATGGAAGAAGGTGCCTTCCTCAGAGATTAAAATGTGTATTAAGGAGATTTCTGCAATGTGGAGTAGGGCACATTCATTTGTGAGGAACATCACCCGAGCAAGCTGGTGCAATCCGTGCCAGCAACTTTACAATGACAATGCCATGTCCCATTTTAGGCAAAACTTAAAGAGATGCCAGAAACAGACCTATCTGGACAGATATTTTGTGTGAAAAGGGGTCCAGTGGCTCTCAAGTTGATCCTAGTGGTATAAAAAAACAAAGAAGAGAGGTGACCCCAGATCAGGACTTGGTACCTAGAGTCCTTATGGAGGGGGATTCCCCTTCAAAAGAATTTAAACCCCTCTTCCCTCTCCCCTCCTCCCTGTCTTCCATCCACCAACAAGTCTTCAATAAAGGTAAGTGTCATGTTGAATGTTCATTCTTTGTTTCATGTAAATCTATCTTTAAGGTAAAAAACATTTTTTTTTTTTGTTAATACTTCTGGGTGTCTGAAACGGATTAATTGGATTTACATTATTTCTTATGGGGAAAATGGTTTCAGTTTTCGCCATTTCCATTTCCGCTGAGCTCTCTGGAACGGATTAAACACGAAAACCGAGGGTCCACTGTGTGTTCATTATTTTCGGTGTTGAAAATATTTTAAGATTAGCAATACAGTACTGTAACATTTATGTATTTTTAATTTTGCATAGTGTTTAGGACTAGCGCTCTTGTGCTCTTAATAATAGTGTAAACATGTTTTTACATTTTATATGCACTGGTAAGTGAAAAAGAAAAGGCTGTGATTCACTTTAAGGTGATATTCGCTTTACAGCTGTGGTCTGGAATCTAAACCACCATATTAGCATCGTATGCCTGTATTTTAAAAGAAGGAAAGGGAAGGGGGAAAGGGGAGGAAGATGGGGGGTAAATGACCTCACAAATACTGTAAACTACTTTACACACACACACATACACCAGGCCTAGTGTCTAATTGACATGTGCCTAGGACGAAAGGTAACTAACACACACACACACACACATACATCAGGCCTAGTGTCTAATTGACATGTGCCTAGGACGAAATGGTAACTAACACACACACCAAAAAAAAAAAAAAAAAAAAAAAAAAAAAAAAAAAAAAAAAAAAAAAAAAAAAAACTAACTGACTTCAACATTGACATTGGAATCTACTGACATTATCACTGACACACCCTGGGTCAACAACAATCTGGCCTTTATCTTTCATCTGATGTCAACTAGAGCATTGGACATCTTCCCAATTTAGTAGAAAAAGGAGTCTTATGACCCATAAAATTGTCTATAATTTATTTTTTTCTATCTAACATGAAGGCTAACAGTCAAAACAAACACAGCCTATACGTTTTTTTTATGCTGCTTAATCCACTGTCAAAATCTCGATGAAATCTGACAAAAAAAAAAAAAATTGGTGATTTCACTCGCCCCTAACTTAAGTTTGAGTACCGAGGTTCTACTGTATTTATATGTTTTGCTCAACACTGGGCTATGTCATGCAACTGACAAATACGAGACGACGACATGTAATTCAAAAGGTCAACGGTCCCAAAATATTCGCTTGACACCTCCCAAAATTTTTCTTCTCTACACTTTTCTCAAGCCTAGGTGCATAAACCCTTACTATAATCCACTTATCACATGCTAGCTTTTATTTTAATTCCCCTTTTTTTCTTTCTATAGTTGACTATTTAATACCCATACTTTTTTTCCCCTCAAGATACATCCGATCTATTCTCATTTTTCTCCTCCCAAATGAAATTCTTCCAACCCATTTTAGCTTTATTCTATTTAGTGCTAGGACACTGAGCTTATTTTCATTCATAACCTTAACCCTTCAGATATTTTCAATGTACTAGTAAGCAGGTAGACCAAACAGTGTCCCACATACCTGTACTCATAATTTTTGTGATTTCACATATGCTGTCTGCTACCATTTTAGCTCTCAGCTCAACTGTTTGGGTTGCCTACCACCTCTTCATACCTGGAAAAATTCTAGGACAAGCTGGGTCCACACAGGGCATCATACATAACAGTGTCACAGTAGCACATGTAAATAATGCAACCAAGACATATCATGCCACCACCAGCCTTCATGCCAGTAAAACAGGGTATGGAACTGACGGGAAGATGCCTTATTTGCCCCCTATTTATTACAATTTCATAACGGTGGAATTCAGCCAAACAACACACTATGTAGATTAAATCCGAGATAACTAAAGTCAATGTGATTCATTTGCATATTAACCCTTTGAGGGTCCGTCCCGTAGATCTAGGCTTACGCTCAGGGTCCAAACCGTAGATCTACGTCATGAGCTCACTCACCGATAAACTGTGATGGTACATTGGGGCCAGAATGGAAAAATACTCTATGT
>NC_069431.1:16683186-16822046 GCF_026875155.1 Cherax quadricarinatus | reverse complement strand
TTTTTCACTAAGGTGTTGAGGAGGTATATATGGTATATGGACTTCAGTAAGGCTTTCGATAGAGTTCCACACCAGAGGCTGTTGAGGAAACTTAAGGCACACAGAATAGGAGGAGAAATTTTTTCCTGGGTTGAGGCATGGCTGACAAATAGACAGCAGAGAGTTTGCATAAATGGGGAGAAATCAGAATGGGGGCACATCACAAACGGTGTTCCTCAGGGGTCAGTGTTGGGCCCTGTGGAAAATATTTTAATTTTCCGAAGCTATAGTGCCTAATAGGTGTTTAATGTGACGATGTGGGTCAAAAATGTATTTGAAAATAGAATAGAACCAAGAGCTCCCTTTGCGCCTGCGAGGATGTGCGGGGGGACAGGTCGACTCGGGGCACGGGGGAGGCGGGCGTGTTTTTGAATGTAGTGAGGAGGCTGTGAAAACATGGGACCAGGAAATTGGCATTTACGGCGGCCTAAGGATTAATATAGGCCTCACTTCATAATAGGAAGTGTCGTAACTGTTCCTGGTGAAGAGTGAGGGAACGTGATTTATGGGACCACCGTAAAAGGGTGGTAAAATTAGTGAATAATGGTTCGACCAGGGGTGACTGGTGCGCAGCCATGGTGTGTGTCCAGGGGAAATACCCATGAGTTAATCCTCTCTCATCGGTCTCAGATCTTAATGGAGTGACCTCTAATGTGTATAATAATTATGAGACATTAAATCGTCTTGTGAACTGTAATGTAATCAGTGATAATAACACTAAGTTAAGAGAATATGTGAAGTGAAATGAGTCCCCGTTCTCAGAGTGAGCATCGGTTTATCTCGTGTTCCTTGTCTCGAGGATAGTGAAGGTTTTACGGAGTTATGACTTCTAAACCGGGATAAACCAACGAATACCTCATCCTGTTGGAATAAGAACTGTGTCGGTGTAGCAGGACATCGAAATGAGATGGTGAATGGAGGAAATTGGAGTATCAATCGCCCACAGTTAAGTAACCCTTCTAGTTATAGCAGACTGATACTGGCCAGTTAGGTATGTTGTAATTGGATAGGTTATGGGTGATCTTGCTCAGCTATCAAAACTTTGGAGTCCAGTCCCTGGACCAATTATGTACCTCTGTAATCTTTTGACTACCGCCCACAGGATGGGTATGGGGTGCATAATAAACATATTAAACTAAAAAACTATGGGTGATCCAGCTACATCAAGTGACCACCAGAGAATATCTGGAAGTGGTGGGATTATGTACAAGTGTTTTTCCTTGATGGATATATCCAAGTGTAACCTACCCCCCCCACTTCATTCAGTTAAACTAATATAATCTATACAGTCCACAATTAATTAGTAGCGCCGTACTTGTGGGTGCTATCCAATTTTTACTGGTCCCGGATAGATATGGATAAGATTGTGAGGTCGAAGGAACCACCTGCCGTGACCAGGGGTGGTTAAGTTTTCTCACATGTCTACACGGGGTGACTACGGTAAACAATATGGTTGTCTCCCAATGAGATTACTTGTATGCATGTAATGTTGAGGTACATACAGGTAACACCCCTACAAAATTTTCCATATCTGCCCGCTGGTCCTTCCTGAACCGGATGCAATCAGTGAAAAAAATAATTGAATTAATTACTTAATAATTAAGTGACTGATTGAAGGAAGTGGGTATAGGGTACACAAATTTAATCGATCGTGTGGTGGATGATAATTAGCCCAATTAATTGCTAGCACATGTGTGGCTAGGATTTATACAAGAGTAAAGTGCAAGAATTACTCTTATAAGGCGCCTACTTAAGTTGTATAATCAGTGATTAATAATTCTCTAACCGTGACTGGATCTGATGGAGTTAATGTGGCTGACAAGTCCGTGAATTTAGAGTAATGAAAGCATCATTACAGGATATTAAAGGCCATGTGACGAAGGCATACAAGTGCTTGGATTTAATGAATCAAAGAACCGTGAAACCTAATGAATTAAAGTTATATTTAGATGCTTTAGAGTGGTACAAATTGTGGTTTAAAGACTGTGAAAGAGATCTGCTGGAGAATTGTGCAGATGGAATGGAAATGAATGTTTTAATTAATCAACATTACGAATTAGAAGAAAAACTGTCTTGTAAAAGTAAGGCTTTGAATAAATTAAAGGGTGTAAGCCAGGCAGTTGATCAACCTATTAATGCAAAGGGTGTGTTTGCCAAAACCTCCAGAGTACGGTCTGGAGGAAATCAGACTAGGTCGGCAGGAATTAATTGTTCAATTGCAGACCAGTCAGCCAAACAGTTCTAAGGATATAACACATAATGACTCTGAAGTATCTGTCAAGTCTCAAAAGGGAAAAATAATCCCAGTGGTAATAATTATAGTTAAGAGTTAAATAGGCACATATCAAGTCAGGAATCAATAATAGTGGTTCCTCACATCAAGGTAAGAGGAATAAGTACCTCAGTAAGGGTAACCCAGTTAATAAGAGGTCAGGCAAGGAAAAGAGATACTGCCTCTTCTGCAAGGATACTAAAAATTGTAATGCCTATAATTCATGGGATGTTAAAGTGGAGAGGATGAAAGAACTTGACAGATTTATCAGATGTCTAGACAATCATAATGTAAAGGATTGTCATACCAAATTGAACAGTTGCTATCAATGCAACAAGGGAAGGCACCATACAGTTATGTGCAGGGTTGTATGTGATTCTTATAATAATGGTGACAATAATGATAATGTTAATAACCCTGACACTACAGTGACTGATGTAAGGGTTGCAGCTAATGGCAATAATGGTGGCCTAGCTGAGGTAGCCTTGCCGGTGTTGGATGTAATAATTCAGGATAAAGGGCATAAATCCAAAAGCATGCGGCGTCACTCTCCTCAACACTGGTAAGGGCCATGTAATATATGGCAGACTACCGCCTAGTAATAATGACTAGAGGAATTAGTGAATACAGTCACGGTGTCTTACTCATAAAAGGTCAACCCAGTACAAGTATTCTTCTGATGTTGAACCAGTCTAATTTGTGGAAGCTGGACAGCATAGGGATTAATATAAATGAGGAAAGTCCAAATGATTCCATTACTCAGGAACAATACCTGAAGGATGTTAAATGTGAATCTGGACATTACTGGGTGCGACTTCCGTGGAAGCTTGACCGTCCAGAATTACCTACTAATTATAGGATGGCGTATGGACAGTTAAAGGGCCCAGTTCTGCGAACTGAGCAAGACACCAAAATTGTTGACTGTTTATATATGCCTTATAATGATATAATTAATAAACAGTTAAATAATAAATTGTTCTTACTTCAGGCGACGATAAATGCACAGGTGGTCCACTGAGCGAAGTAATTGGGTAAATAATCTTATGTGGACAATTTCCGGGTGTGACGTCAACTGAAGAGGAACTAATGAGGATATGTGAAGGGGTTAATGAAATAATGCAGTGAGGTGCTGGGGCTGACTTGGGACACTGAGTTTTTTTTTAGTTAGTTTAATATGTTTATTATGCACCCCATACCCATCCTGTGGGCGGACACTGAGAGAGACTTGTTATTGTTAACGTCTCATAATTCCAGTGTGCCCAATAGATTAACCCAGGGAGCATAGGCTCATGCCCCTGAGGGAATGGAACAGTAATTAGTCCATTTTGAGGGATCAATAAATATGGATAACCCTTGAGTTGAAGTGCCTATATGCAGTAAGGTGCTGGGGCTGACTTGGGACACAGAGAGACTTGTTATTGTTAAAGTCTCATAATTCCAGTATGCCCAATAAATTAACTCAGAGAGCATAGGCTTAGTGTCACACCTTACAATAAGAGGGAAATTGTTAATACCAGAAGCATGGAAGCTTGAGTGTGCTTTGGATGGAGCCCTACCTGAGGAGTTAACAGGTGGAAAGAATTAATGGGTGATTATGTAAATACCAATGTTGGAGTTCCCAAGCCAGGTGGCCAGTGAAGATGGGAAAATTGTACTCCACATTATTTAAGTCGTCTAAAAACGACCTCCGCCCGGACGCAGTGTGGAAAATATTTTAATTTTCCGAAGCTATAGTGCCTAATAGGTGTTTAATGTGTCGATATGGGTCAAAAATGTATTTGAAAATAGGATAGAACCAAGAGTTCCCTTTGCGCCTGCGCGGATGTGCAGGGGGACAGGTCGACTCGGGGCACGGGGGAGGCGGGCGTGTTTCTGAATGTAGTGAGGAGGCTGTGAAAACATGGGACCAGGAAATTGGCGTTTACAGTGGTCTAAGGATTAATATAGGCCTCACTTCATAATAGGAAGTGTCGTAACTGTTCCTGGTGAAGAGTGAGGGAACGTGATTTATGGAACCACCGTAAAAGGGTGGTAAAATTAGTGAATAATGGTTCGACCAGGGGTGACTGGTGCGTGGCCATGGTGTGTGTGGAAATTATTTAATTTCCGAAGCTATAGTGCCTAATAAGTGTTTAATGTGTTGACTTGGGTCAAAATGTATTTGTATTTTGAATGGAACCAACTGGGTTCCCGCTGCGCCTGCGCAGATGTGCGGGGGTATAGGTCGAACAGGGGCACGAGGGGGCAGCAGTGTTTTGAATGTAGTGAGGAGGCTGTGAAAACCTGGGATCAGGAAATTGGCGTTCACGGCGGCCTAAGGATTAATATGGGCCTCACTTCATAATAGGAAGTGTCGTAACTGTTCCAGGTGAAGAGTGAGGGAACGTGATTTACGGGACCACCGTAAAAAGGTGGTAAAATTAGTGAATAATGGTTCGACCGGGTGTGACTGGTGCGCGGCCATGGTGTGTGTCCAGGGGAAATACCCGTTTGTTAATCCTCACTCATCGGCCTCAGATCTTAATGGAGTGACCTCTAATGTGTACAATAATTATGAGACGTTAAATCGTCTTGTGAATGGTAATGTGATCAGTGATAATAACATTGAGTTAAGAGAATGCGGGATGTGAAATAGATCGCCCTGCTCCGAGTGAACGCGTGATTCTTGTACCGAGGATAGTGAAGCTTTATGGAATCACGACTTCTAAACCGGGACAAACCGACGGATACCTCGTCCTGCTGGAATAAGAACCGTGTCGGTGTAGCAGGACATCGAAATGAGATGGTGAATGGAGGAATAAGGAGTATCAATCACCCACAGTTTTAAATAACCCTTCTAGTTATAGCAGACTGATACTGGCCACTTAGGTATGTTGTAATTGGATAGGTTATGGGTGATCCAGCTACATCAAGTGACCCCCAGAGAATATCTGGTAAGTGGTGAGATTATGTACAAGTGTTTTCCTTGATGGATATATCCATGTGTAACCTATCCCACCCCCCTTCATTCAGTTAAACTAATATAATCTATACAGTCCACAATTAATTAGTAGCACCGTACTTGTGGGTGCTATCCAATCCATACTGGTCTCGGATAGATATGGATAAGATTGTGAGGTCGAAGGAACCACTTGCCGTGACCAGGGGTGGTTAAGTTTTCTCACATGTCTACACGGGGTGACTACGGTAAACAATATGGTTGTCTCCCAATCAGATTACTTGTATGCATGTAATGTTGAGATACGTACAGGTAACACCCTACAAAATTTTCCATAGGCCCGTTGTTGTTCACAATTTACATAAATGACATAGATAAGGGAATAAATAGCGACATATGCAAATTTGCTGATGACACCAAAATAGGCCGTCCAATTCATTCTAATGAGGACACTAGAGCACTCCAGGATTATTTGAATAGACTGATGCAATGGTCGGAGAAGTGGCAGATGCAGTTTAATATTGACAAATGCAAAGTTCTAAATGTTGGACAGGTAAATAACCATGCCACATATAAACTAAATAATATAGATCTTAATACTACTGATTGCGAAAAGGATTTAGGAGTTCTGGTTAGCAGTAATCTAAAACCAAGGCAACAGTGCATTAGTGTTCGCAGTAAAGCTAACAGAATTCTTGGCTTCATATCTAGAAGTATAAATGATAGAAGTCCTCAGGTTGTTCTTCAACTCTATATATCCTTGGTTAGGCCTCATTTAGACTATGCTGCTCAGTTCTGGTCACCGTATTACAGAATGGATACAAATGCTCTGGAAAACGTACAGAGGAGGATGACAAAGATGATCCCATGTATCAGAAATCTTTCCTATGAGGATAGACTGAGGACCCTGAATCTGCACTCTCTCGAAAGGCGTAGAATTAGGGGGGATATGATTGAGGTGTATAAATGGAAAACAGGAATAAATAAAGGGGATGTAAATAGCGTGCTGAAAATTTCCAGCCAAGACAGGACTCGCAGCAATGGTTTCAAGTTGGAAAAATTCAGATTCAGGAAGGATATAGGAAAGCACTGGTTTGGTAACAGAGTTGTGGATGAGTGGAACAAACTCTCGAGTACAGTTATTCAGGCTAAAACGTTGTGTAGTTTTAAAAATAGGTTAGATAAATACATGAGTGGGTGTGGGTGGGTGTGAGTTGGACCTGACTAGCTTGTGCTGCTGGGTCTGGTGCAGTGCTCCATCATTGAGTGGAGATGATCAGACTGGGTGGGTCATTGGGCTAATCCGGGGTGGGTGGGTCATTGGTCTAATCCGGGGGAGGAAATGGACCTGCTCCGCATGGGTCAGTAGGCCTGTTGCAGTGTTCCTTCTTTCTTATGTTCTTATCTGCGACTGCTTGACAGAGTAGAGAACAGAGCAAGAGGTCTCATCTCTCGCCTGGGCCCATCCTGGATAGATCTGTTATTTCAGCAGAGCCTTCCACACAGGAGGGATGTAGGTGGCCTTACTGTTATGTACAAGGCCAACATTGTCAAAGTACCACACTTGGCTCTACTTCGAGGGCAGCGAGAAGCAAGCTTCTATACCACAAGAAGGGAAGAAAGCAGCAACTTCACTTTGGCTGTACCCTTCTCCAGAACATCACTTCACCTGAGATCATTTATCCCCAGGATGATTCGAATCTGGAAAACATTCGTACAGCGCAATGATGTCAACGAGTTAAAGTCAGTTGATCAAATGAAAATGCTGGCCCACAGATGGCTCCAACTTCATCCTGTTCTCTACTTGTATGTTTCATAATAAAAATGCTTTCAAATGAGCTGATATAGGTAACAACTCTTAGCTTACCAGTAAAGTTAGGAATCTTTATCATGTCAATAAAGTTAGGGATCCTTAGCCTAACCTTGCCAAACCCTTAAAAAAAAAAACAGGAAATTAAGGAGAGAGAGAGAGAGAGAGAGAGAGAGAGAGAGAGAGAGAGAGAGAGGAGAGAGAGAGAGAGAGAGAGAGAGAGAGAGAGAGAGAGAGAGAGAGAGACACATTGCTGGTGCTTTCGACCGGGTGTGGCACCAGGGCCTCTTAGCAAAACTTCAAGCACTGGGAATTGCAGGCTCTACGCTATGTTTCCTCGGTGATTACCTTCATGGTAGATCTCTAAATGTAGTTCTCAATGGAACGGAAACAGCAAGACATCCTATTGGGGCAAGTGTTCCACAAGGAAGCGTACTGGGACCATTGTTATGGAATGTCTACTTCAACGACCTTCTTCATCTCATCCCAGAATCACATGCATATGCAGACGACTGCACACTGACATTCACTTATCCAAGAGAAGAAATGCCAGCTGCTCTAAGCTACATCAATCATCAGCTGAGAGCTATATCAGCTTGGGGAAATAGATGGCAAGTAACATTTGCACCTGAGAAAACGCAAATGATGATCGTCTCTAGGCACCATGATGGTAATGCTGGTGCAGTAGTAAGGATGAATGGGAGGGTGTTGGCACCTGGAGAAGAAGTTGATATCCTTGGGGTGAAATTTGACTCCAAACTAACCATGAAGAACCATGTCGTAAATCTTGCAAACAAGGCAGCCAGGAAGCTTACAGCACTTCGCCGTATCTCGCATCTACTTTACAGTAGGGGTTGCAAGATTCTGTACGAGGCACAAGTACGCTCGCACCTTGAGTATGCTCCACTTTCTTGGTTTGCCTGCCCCCCCTCTCATCTGTGACTGCTTGACAGAGTAGAGAACAGAGCAAGACGTCTCATCTCTCGCCTGGACCCATCCTGGATAGATCTGTCATTTCAGCAGAGCCTTCAACATAGGAGGGATGTGGGTGGCCTTACTGTTATGTACAAGGCCAATATTGTCAAAATACCACACTTGGATCCACTTCGAGGACAGCGTGAAACAAGCTTTTATCCCACAAGACGGGCAGAAAGCAGCAACTTCACTCTGGCTGTACCCTTCTCCAGAACTTCACTCCATCTGAGATCCTATATACCCAGGATGACTCGAGTATGGAACACATTCTTACAGCATAATGATGTCAACGAGATAGTCAGTTGATCAAATGAAAATGCTGGCCCACAAATGGCTCCAACTTCATCCTGTTCCCTACTTGTATGTCTCATAACAATAAAAATGCTTTCAAATGAGCTGATGTAGGTAACAGCTCTTAGCTTGCCAAAAAAGTTAGGAATCCTTAACCTGTAAATAGCTTGTCAATAAAGCTAGGGATCCTTAACCTTGTCAAACCCTGTGTAAAAAGAGAGAGAAAGAGAGAGAGAGAGAGAGAGAGAGAGAGAGAGAGAGAGAGAGAGAGAGAGAGAGAGAGAGAGAGAGAGAGAGAGAGAGAGAGAGAGAGAGAGAGAGAATGAATCAATGAATTGTAAATATTGACTGAGGCTGAAAGATATAGAAAAAAAATAAACAGTATATCTACCCTTTACAGGGAGCATCGGCGGGGATCTTCAAGAAGATCTGGGAGTCTCGTCACCCAAGTCAGAGCGTCACTCACACCATCGACCAAGCTATGGACGTGGTAAGCCAGTACCAAGTAGTATAACTAAATGGTGATAGCAGGACCCTGAGTAGTGGGTATGCTGACCCTAGGTGGTGCTACGATGATCCTAGGTTATTGCATGCAATGCTGGATTACCAAATAGGCAGAAAAAACATATGGTTGGGTACTAAAATAATTTTTTTTCAGAGGGAATTTGACATTGCGCAAGAAAAAAAGACATTGATATTATTATGATAAAAAATAGAACTTTGTTAGACTTCCTTACACTTTACTATACACCTTTCTCTCATTTTCTGTTATGTATTTATTACCTATCTCCACCTGAACCAGGAGGGCGTCCTACTAACAGATCGAAATAATGAGAGGAAATCGAACCCTGTCATGTTTATAAATATATTTCATTGCTGTTGTATTCTTCTGAATCATAGGTACTTGATTACTTTTATCTTGGGTGTGTTGTGCCCTCACCTATTTGTGGTTGCAGGGGTCGATTCACAACTCCTGGCTCCGCCTCTGCTGGTCGCTACTAGGTCCACAATCTGCCTTCTCCATGAGCTTTATCGTACCCATTCATAAAGTTATGTATGGATCTTGCCTTCACTACATCACTCTCCAGATTGTTCCACTTCTTGACGACTCTGTGTCTTCCAGTATTGTCAGGTTGAGTTTCCTTAACAAACCTCTCAGCTTCGTAGGACAAACCTCTCAGTTTCGTAGGACAAACCTCTCAGCTTCGTAGGACAAACCTCTCAGCTTCGGGACTAATCTTATTGCAAACCTTGTACTTTCTCTAATTTCTTAACGCGTTTGACCAGGTGTGGGTTCCATACTGGTGCTGCATACTCCAATATGGGCCTGACGTACACGGTGTACAGTGTCTTGAATGACTCCTTACTCTAGTGTTGAAATTCTATTTTTAGGTTTGCCAGGTGCCCATATGCTGCAGCAGTTATTTGGTTTATGTGCGCCTCAGGAGATGTCCTCGGTATGATGCTCTCCCTAAGATCTTTTTTTTTTTTGAGTGAGGTTTACAGCCTTTGGCCTCCCCTAGCCTCTACTCCGTCTGCGGTTTTCTTTGACCCTCCTCAATCTTTATGACCTTGCACTTGATGGGGTTAAACTCCAGTAGTCATTTGTCGGACCAGGCTTGCAGCCTGAGCCTCATTCACTTGTATTCTCCTCATTAGATTAACATCGTCTGTTAACAGGGACACCTCTGAATCTATCCCTTCCGTCATGTCATTCACATACACAAGAAACAGCAGGAATCGCGGGAAGAACTAAAAGCCATAAATGAAATCGAAAGAAACCCAAAGTATTTCTTTTCTTATGCCAAATCAAATTCGAGAACAACATCCAGTATTGGGCCTCGACTTAAACAAGATGGGTCCTACACAGATGACAGCAAGGAAATGAGTGAGCTACTTAAGTCCCAATATGACTCAGTTTTTAGCAAGCCGCTAACCAGACTAAGAGTCAAAGATCTAAATGACTACACAAGCCTATCTGATGTTATCCTGACGCCAAATGACTTCGAACAGGCTATAAATGATATGCCCATGCACTCTGCCCCAGGGCCAGACTCATGGAACTCCGTGTTCATCAAGAACTGCAAGAAGCCCCTGTCACATGCTTTTAACATCCTATGGAGAGGGAGCATGGACACGGGGGTCGTCCCACAGTTACTAAAACAACAGACATAGCCCCACTCCACAAAGGGGGCAGTAAAGCAATAGCAAAGAACTACAGACAGATAGCACTAACATCCCATATCATAAAAATCTTTGAAAGGGTCCTAAGAAGCAAAATCGCCCCCCATCTAGATACCCATTAATTACACAACCCAGGGCAACATGGGTTTAGAGCAGGTCGCTCCTGTCTGTCCCAACTACTGGATCACTACGACAAGGTCCTAGATGCACTAGAAGACAAAAGGAATGCAGATGTAATATACACAGACTTTCCAAAAGCCTTCGACAAGTGTGACCATGGCGTAATAGCACACATGCGTGCTAAAGGAATAACAGGAAAAATTGGTAGATGGATCTATTATTTCCTCACAAACAGAACACAAAGAGTAGTAGTCAACAGAGTAAAGTCTGAGGCGGCTACGGTGAAAAGCTCTGTTCCGCAAGGCACAGTACTCGCCCCCATCTTGTTTCTCATCCTCATATCTGACATAGACAAGGATGTCAGCCACAGCACCGTGTCTTCCTTTGCAGATGACACCCGAATCTGCATGACAGTGTCTTCCATTGCAGACACTGCAAGGCTCCAGGCGGACATCAACCTCCTGGAGCCTTGCATATGGTCCAAGTCGGACCGAAACGTCGTCGTAAGCTTCTCTCTTTTATGTATACCTGGAATACCTGGAGAGAATTCCGGGGGTTAACGCCCCCGCGGCCCGGTCTGTGACCAGGCCTCATGGTGGATCAGGACCTGATTAACCAGGCTGTTACTGCTGGCCACACATAATCCAATGTACAAGCCACCGCCTGGCTGGTCAGGTACTGACTTTAGGTGCCTGTCTAGTGCCTGCTTGAAGACAGCCATGGGTCTATTGGCAATCCCCCTGATGTATGCTGGGAGGCAGTTGAACAGTTTTGAACCCCTGACACTTATTTTGTTGTCTCTTATTGTGCTAGTGGCACCTCTGCTTTTCATTGGGGGGGATGCTGCACTGTCTGCCGAGTTTGTTGCTCTCATAGGGAGTGATTTTCATGTGCATGTTTGATACTAGTCCCTCTATGATTTTCCAGGTGCATATAATCATGTATCTCTCCCTCCTGCATTCTAGGGAGTACAGGTTTAGGAACTTCAAGCATTCCCACAGTTTATAGGCTTGTGACCACAATTTATGGGCTGGAAAAACAGAAGTGTAAATATTAGAGAAGTATGACAGTAGGCCTATTGTCCCATGATAGGGTAGATCTTGAGGCACATTAACATGTTAGGTAGTGATGGTAGTAGATAATGGTAATGGTAGTTCCTGGTAATGAATCTGCTTCAGTATTTACATTATGTATTTGTATTGTGCAGTGAAGAGTTTTTACGAGGATAGTGAGGCTCAGGTTAGAGTATGTAGGAGAGAGGGAGATTAGGAAAGGTTGGAGGGGGTAAAGGAGGTTTTGTATGTGAGGGGCTTGGATGTCCAGCAAGCATGTGTGAGCGTGTTAGGAGCAAATAAAAACAAATGATTTTTTAGGACTTGACGTGCTGTTGGAGTGTAAGCAAGGTAACATTTATAAAGGGATTCAGGGAAACCGGCAAGCTGGACTTGATTCCTGGAGATGGGAAGTACAGTGCACTCTGAAGGAGGTGTGTTAATGTTGCAGTTTTATAATTATAATGTAAGCATGCCTCTGGCAAGACAGTGGAGTGAATGATGAAAGTTTTTCTTTTTCAGGTCGCCCTACCTTGGTGGGAGACAGCTAATGTGTTAATAAAAAATTATGGGGGGGGGGCACTAAACCTGTAGGGATTCTACAGCACCTGAAGGGGAGCTGGGGTATTATTATAATAAAAAAGAAGCACTAAATCACAAGGGCTATACAGCACTGCAGGGCAGGAAAGGAAGCAAGGGTATTGGGTGACATGTATCCTGGAGTTTACCTGGAGAGAGTTTCGGGGGTCAACGCCCCCGCGGCCCGGTCTGTGACCAGGCCTCCTGGTGGATCAGCGCCTGATCAACCAGGCTGTTGCTGCTGGCTGCACGCAAACCAACGTACGAGCCACAGCCTGGCTGATCAGGAACTGACTTTAGGTGCTTGTCCAGTGCCAGCTTGAAGACTGCCAGGGGTCTGTTGGTAATCCCCCTTATGTGTGCTGGGAGGCAGTTGAACAGTCTCGGGCCCCTGACACTTATTGTATGGTCTCTTAACGTGCTAGTGACACCCCTGCTTTTCATTGGGGGGATGGTGCATCGTCTGCCAAGTCTTTTGCTTTCGTAGTGAGTGATTTTCGTGTGCAAGTTCGGTACTAGTCCCTCTAGGATTTTCCAGTGTATATAATCATGTATCTCTCCCTCCTGCGTTCCAGGGAATACAGGTTTAGAACCACAAGCGCTCCCAGTAATTGAGGTGTTTTATCTCCGTTATGCGCGCCGTGAAAGTTCTCTGTACATTTTCTAGGTCGGCAATTTCACCTGCCTTGAAAGGTGATGTTAGAGTGCAGCAATATTCCAGCCTAGATAGAACAAGTGACCTGAAGAGTGTCATCATGGGCTTGGCCTCCCTAGTTTTGAAGGTTCTCATTATCCATCCTGTCATTTTTCTAGCAGATGCGATTGATACAATGTTATGGTCCTTGAAGGTGAGATCCTCCGACATAATCACTCCCAGTCTTTGACGTTGGTGTTTCGCTCTATTTTGTGGCCAGAATTTGTTTTGTACTCTGATGAAGATTTAATTTCCTCATGTTTACCATATCTGAGTAATTGAAATTTCTCATCGTTGAACTTCATATTGTTTTCTGCAGCCCACTGAAAGATTTGGTTGATGTCCGCCTGGAGCCTTGCAGTGTCTGCAATGGAAGACACTGTCATGCAGATTCGGGTGTCATCTGCAAAGGAAGACACGGTGCTGTGGCTGACATCCTTGTCTATGTCGGATATGAGGATGAGGAACAAGATGGGAGCTAGTACTGTGCCTTGTGGAACAGAGCTTTTCACCGTAGCTGCCTCGGACTTTACTCTGTTGACGACTACTCTCTGTGTTCTGTTAGTGAGGAAATTATAGATCCATCGACCGACTTTTCCTGTTATTCCTTTAGCGCGCATTTTGTGGTCTAAGTTGTCAAAATAAAATATATTATTATTATAAACTCCTCACACACACTATTGACAAACTAACATTAACCTCTGATGAGTTCTGAGTGTTTTTCTACTGCCAGAGCCCAGCGGGTTATTTGTGTATTGCATATTCATTTCTGGCTCTTAGGCTCAACTCCCTGTTTTCTTTAGCCATTTGCCTTCTATACTTTTATCATACTCTAGAACTCTTGATTTTGGCTTCTCCACACCTGGTAAACCATGGGCTCAGGTCTTCCCGTTGTTTCTGTTGCCTAACTTTTCCTCTGCCTCCCTGCACTTTGTGGTCACGTGTTCCATCATTTCATTTAGTGTCTTCCCCTCTTTTTGGAAGTTTGATTTCTCCCATCCTTCTTATACTGCTTCACTCTCCATTGTTACTTCTGCTAGGTATTGGAAACTCAGGACCACGTGATAAATAGAGCCTAGGAGCTATATGACCTAAAATCTGGAACATCCTACCTGAAAACTCTAGAAATGCAGACACAACCATCACTTTCAAAACTACCGTTAGAAAACATTTTATCTCCCTGACACACCCTACAATCAGCTAACTACATGAAAACCACATATTTTCTTGTATCACACACATAAAAAACAACTTAGACCTACTCTCGATATCTGTGATTCCCCACAAATCACACTTACTCTCACCCAATTGACTGTAAACATAGAAATACGTAATAAAACTATTACTTAATGAATCTTAAGCTAGTCATGAGTTTGCCTGAGATACTCCTACGTATGGACTGATGAAGCCACTGTGTGGCGAAACGTTTCCTCAATAAAGATACCCAAGAGTTGCACATGTGTCTAATTTATCAACATGTCGGCTCTCTGAACCATTCATCTACAAACCTGTCAGACACTGCAACTTCTTGGGATCTTAATACTTAGGAATTCTTCGCTTGCCTAATTCTTGGGCACGACCTTCTTCCACATTGAACAAATGTGACACCACCTATGACTGCTGCACCTCTCCTGCCATACGGTTTAAAAGCTGCTTCTCCGCTCATATGCCGTATTCTACTCAAGATTGATGGACTGAACACATCGACTCAAGGTTGAGGGACTGATTACCTCATTCTCCTCCTGTTCTTCAAGTTTCTCCTACGTATGGACTGATGAAGCCACTGTGTGGCGAAACGTTTCCTCAATAAAGATACCCAAGAGTTGCACATGTGTCTAATTTATCAACATGTCGGTTCTCTGATCCATTCATCTACAAACCTCGTCTTAAAAATATGTGTGGGTCCCGCCTCAACTACGTCACTTTCTAGGCTTTTCCACTACATGACAACTCTATGACTGAAGAAATACTTCCTAACATCCCTTTGACTCACCTGAGTCTTCAACTTCCAATTGTGACCCCTTGTTTCTGTGTCCCATCTCTGGAACATCCGCTCTTTGTCTACCTTGTCTATTACTCGCAGTATTTTATATGTCGTTATCATGTCTCCCCTGGCTCTTCTGTCCTCGAGTGTCGTCAGGCCAATTTCCCTTAACCTTTCTTCGTAGGACAATCCCTTTAGTTCTGGGACTAGTCTTGTTGCCAACCTTTGCACTTTCTCTAATTTCTTGATGTGCTTGACCAGGTGTGGATTCCAAACTGGTGCTGCATAATCCAGTATGGGCCTGACATATATATGGTGTACAGAGTCTTGAACGATTCCTTTCTGAGGTATCGGAACGCTGTCCTTAGGTTTGCCAGACGCCCATACGCTGCAGCAGTTATCTGATTGATGTGCGCCTCAGATGTGCTCGTTATTATACTCGCCCCAAGATCTTTTTCCTTGAGTAAGGATTGCCGTCTATGGCCACCTAGACTATACTCTGTCTGCGGTCTTCTTTGCCCTTCCCCAATCTTCATGACTTTGCATTTGGCAGGGTTAAATTCAAGGAGCAAGTTGCTGGACCAGGCTTGTAGTCTGTCAAAGTCTCTTTGTAGTCCGGCCTGATCCTTGACCGGTTTGATTCTCCTCATTAACTTTACATCATCTGCAAACAAGGACACTTCTGAGTCTATCCCTTCTGTTATGTCATTCACATATACCAAAAACAGCACAGGTCCTAGAACTGACCCCTGTGGAACTCCGCTTGTCACAGGCGTCCACTCTGACACTCTGTCACGTACTATGACTCGTTACCTCCCTGTCAAGTATTCTCTGATCCAATGCAGTGCCTTTCCTGTTATGTGTGCCTGATTCTCTAGCTTTTGCATTAACCTCTTGTGAGGAACTGTGTCGAAGGCCTTCTTGCAGTCCAAGAAAATGCAGTCTATCCACCCCTCTCTTTCTTGTTTTACTTATGTCACCTTGTCATAAAACTCCAGTAGGTTTGTGACACAAGATTTTCCTTCACTAAAACCGTGCTGGTTGTCAATTATACACTTCTTTCTTTCCAGGTGCTCCACCACTCTCCTCCTGATGATCTCCATGACTTTGCATACTATACACGTTAGTGACACAGGTCTGTAGTTTAATGCCTCGTGTCTCTTTTTTTTTTTTAAATTGGGACTACATTTGCCATCTTCCATACCTTAGGTAGTTGCCCAGTTTAAATGGATGTGTTGAAGATCTTCGTTAGCATCATACACAGCATCTCTGCTCCCTCTCTAAGGACTCATGGAGAGATGTCTGGTTCCACCACCTTTGAGGTATCATTTTCACATAACTTCTTCACCTCCTCCTCGGTTATGTGTACCTCATCCAGCACTTGTTGGTGTACCTCCCTGTTCTGATTTCCTGGAGTCCTACCTGTTTCCACTGTAAATACTTCCTTAAATCTCATGTTGAGCTCCTCACATAACTCTTGGTCGTTTCTTGTGAACTCCCCATCATCCTTCCTCAGTCTGATTACCTGGTCCTTGACTGTTGTTTTCCTCCTGATGTGGGTATACAACAGCTTCAGGTCAGATTTGACTTTCGATGCTATGTCATTTTCGTATTGTCGCTGAGCATCCCTTCTTATCAGTGCATATTCATTTCTGGATCTTTTGCTAATCACTTTATTTTCTGGGTCCTTTTTCTTCTGTACCTTTTCCATTCTCTAGTACACCTAGTTTTTGCCTCCCTACATCTTTGGGTGAACCAAGGACTTGTTCTGGTTTTCCCATTATTTCTGTTTCCCTTGGGAACAAACCTCCCCTCTGCCTCCTTTATTTTCTTGTTACAGTCCATCATTTCTTTTACTGGTTTTCCTGCCATTTCTCTCTCCCACTGTGTAGTGTCCCTTTTGTAGTTTGGGTTTTCCCTTCCTATTCCTGCTACTCTCTCCACTTGTAGCTCAACTATGTAGTCAAAGCACAGAACCACATGATCACTAGCTCCTAGGGGCCTTTCATACATGATATCCTCGATGTCCGAACTACTCAAGGTGAATACAAGGTCCAGTCTTGCTGTATCATCCTCGCCTCTCTCTGGTAGTGTCTCTAACATGTTGATGCATGTGGTTTTCCAGTACCACATCCATCATCTTGGCTCTCCATGTTTTGGGACCCCTATGGGGCTCCAGGTTTTCCCAGTCAATCTCCTTGTGATTGAAATCACCCATAACTAGTAACTTTGCTCCACCCATGTGAGCTCTTCTGGCCACCTTGGCTAGTGTCGACCATTGCTCTGTTGCTCTCATTGTATTCTTCTCTTGGCCTCCTGCAGTTCTATGGTGGGTTGTATATTACTGCAATTACCACTTATGGCCCTCAGACTGGATTGTTCTTACTAAGTAGTCCCTTTCGCTCATACCATCCATTTCTTCCATTTCCTCAAATCTCCACCAGTTTTTAATGAGCAGTGCAACTCCTCCTCCCCCTCTCCTCCCTCTATCTTTCCTGAGGATTTGATATCCAGGTAGAAAGATTGCATCTGTTATCCTGGTGAGTTTTGTTTCTGTGAGTGCTATTATGTCTGGGGATGTCTCCTTGATTCTTTCATGCCACTCCTTACACTTATTTGTTATTCCATCGGCATTTGTATACCACACCTTCGACTTTTCTAAAACTGTAGTCTGGGAGGTACGTTGGGGTTGGGGAAGTGGGAAACGTGATAAGGAGCTATGGGTGGATGCTGTTGGGGTGGAGTTTGCAATGAGGTGGGTGGGGGCATTGGATATGGCATGTTTTGGGTTAGAATGTTTGGTTGCATTGGGGTTGTCCTGGTTGGGGGGCTTCTGTAGGTGGTTGTGAGGGAGGCTATATTTGATCTTCCTCCTGAGTCTGGGTTCTCCTATCTATCTCCATCATCACCTCTCTTTCCTCCTTCTGTCTTTGTACCATCTCTCTCAGTTTCTGGCTTCTTGTGTTCTGTCACTGTCAAGATACACCTTCTGGAATGCCGGAATGTCCCTTAGTCTTGCTTTCTCCTGCAGGATCCTGTTCCAAGTCAATTCTGCCTTGAAAGTCACGTTCATTGGCTAGGTTCTTCTTGCAAAGCCCCCTATTCACCGAAAATTTGCCAGCTGGATCATATCGTCTTCTATTGCTTTTATGATGCTTTCAATTGCATTTTTCTCCCCTTGTCTTCTTGCTTCGTGAGTTTACTCAACTTCCTGGAACCCATAAACAAAGACTGACCTCTCCCTTTCATTCTCCCACTGCATATCGCTATGTATTCCCTGATTCGATTTAGTTTCCTCCATTGCAGCTTTCCTTTCTTTAGTTTCTTCACTATCTGTTGTCCTTGGGCCCAGTGGTCTGTCATTTTCCCTTCTCAGCTTTCCCTGGGCTCTGCTGTGGTCTGTTAGAGCCTCCACATTTAGATTAGCTCTTTTTCTTCAGTTCCCTCGATTGCTCCTGATGTGATTCTCTTTTTCTTGGGCTCCACAATGATCTGATAGGGCTTCTGCAGTTTCACTCCTTCGTTCCTTACAGTCCCCTTGTTTGTGACTGAGGTAGCAGTCTTTGATGTCATTCCCAAATTGTTCTTTAGTTCTTTAGGCTGTTTCAGATTTTTCAGTTCCTCTTCTAATCTCTGTATCCTAGCCTCTGCTGCTGTGACTTGCATCTCCCACTTCTTACTTTCTGCATCTATTCCCTCTTCCATTCTCATGCTAAGTTCTAGCTTCTGTCCCTACTCATGTTCCCTCTTCATGAGCTTTGCTGCCCAATCTTCCTTCACAGACTCATCCTCCAGTCCCCTGGTTTTCCTTCCTGCTCTCTGGCAAGCCATTTTTTTTGCTTTGGTTGCCACAGAATGAAAAACTTATGTAATTCCGTGTGTTTGTTTCGTGGTGTGTTTGTCCAAGTGTGGGGGGCAGGGGAGGTAGAGGAGGAAGCTGGAGACAGTGGCTAAATAGGGGAGGGGTGGAGAGGGGAAATATGGGGAGTGAGGAGGAGGGAGAAGCAAGGGGGGAGAATGGGAGAGGGAGAGGGGGAAAGAGGGAGAAGAGGGGGAGGAGGATGAGAGAGAGAGGGGGGTGATCAAGGGAAGGAATGGGAGATAGATGGGAGGAGGGTGCAGGGGGGGGGAAAGAGTGTGAGTCTGTTTATGTGAGAATGTGTGGGTGTAAACGTGTGTGTGTGTGTGTGTGTGTGTGGGGGTGTAAACGTGTGTGTACTCACCTAGTTGTATTCACCTAGTTGAGGTTGCAGGGGTCGATTCCAAGCTCCTGGCCCCCGCCTCTTCACTGGTCGCTACTACTGTGTGTGTGTGTGGGGGTGTAAACGTGTGTGTGTGTGTGTGTGTGTGTGTGTGTGTGTGTGTGTGTGTGTGTGTGTGTGTGTGTGTGTGTGTGTTGGTGTGTGTGTGTGTGTGTGTGTGTGTGTGTGTTTGTGTGTGTTTGTGTTTGTGTGTACTCACCTAATTGTGATTAGGGGGTCAAGACTCAGCTCCTGGCCCTGCCTCTTCACTGACCGCTACTGGGTCCTGCCTCTCCCTGCTCCATGAGCTTTATCATACCTTGTCTTAAAACTATGTATGGTTCCTACCTCAGATACATCGCTTGCCAGACTATCCCACTTCCTAACAACTCTGTGGCTGAAGAAATACCTCCTAACATCTCTTTGACTCATCTGAGTCTTCAACTTCCAATTGTGACCCCTTGTTTCTGTGTCCCATCTCTGGAACATCCTGTCTCTGTCCACCTTGTCTATTCCATGCAGTATTTTGTACGTCGTTATCATGTTTCCCCTGACACTCCTGTCCTCCAGAGTCGCCAGACCGATTTCCCTTAACCTTTCTTTGTAGGACATTCTCCTTAGCTCTGGAACCAGCCTTGTTGCAAACCTTTGCACTTTCTCTAATTTCTTGACGTGTTTGACCAGGTGTGGGTTCCAAACTGGTGCTGCATACTCCAGTATGGGCCTGATGTACACAGTGTATAAAGTCTTGAATGATGTGTGTGTGTGTGGAACTATATGTGGGTTTATTATTATTATAATAAAAAAGAAGTGCTAAACCAGTGGGTTTATTGTCTGAAAAGTAGGTGGGATTGTGTGTTGTGGTGTGTGAGTGTGTTGGGTTTGCAGTGCTCCCTTACCTGGCTTACCCCACACCCTCCTGTGACCCGACCCACACCTAACTACTATTTTGCATCCTCTATGCTTTTACTTCTACCTAGTCTAATAGACTCCTGTCTCACCTTGTTCTATAAATTACCAATTGTTATTCCTTATTGAGTACTTGATAGCTTATTCTTTATTGTACTAGGAGAGTTGGACCGTTCAGAATCAGCTTGGTGGTTAATTGGAAACCCAAACTCACACCCAACAACCACGCATAGGTGAATACATAAACTTGCAATGCAGCCTGTAACAGTCTATAGATTGTCCAGCTCGATGTGATGTCCTGGCGTAGATCCACCTCTGTTTCTTCTCTCTATATATAATGTACCCTATTCACTGTATTTCTTCCCCTGGTCACACATTTGTTTGACTTTATTATCTTTCTTGGGTGACACGTGGCAACGTCGCCTGGAGCACACTAGGCCTGCCACTCTGAATGTGCCACCAAGTATCACTTTCTAGTTCACTTATAAAATTGTAGCTTTCCCCACACTTATGTGGCTCAGGGCAAATTGTAAATTGCTTCAAGGATTGTTCACT
Source organism: Cherax quadricarinatus (assembly GCF_026875155.1). Lineage (NCBI taxonomy): Eukaryota > Metazoa > Arthropoda > Malacostraca > Decapoda > Parastacidae > Cherax > Cherax quadricarinatus. The sequence continues at coordinate 16,801,403 of NC_069431.1, read as the reverse complement.
ACCCTGACACACTTAGCGACCCTTGCAGTACACTTGGGTAGCCCTCAAAAACACTTATATTCGTGGAGCACGAAAAGCGTGATTCGCGCACGTGGTGTCCCTGCTGTGTGTGTGTACGTATGTATGTACATTGTACAGTACATATATACATTATGCAAAAATATTTTAACTTCACATAACTGAGATTATTATTATAAAAAAAGAAGCGCTAAACCACAAGGGCCATACAGCAACATAACCGAGATAAGAGGGAGGATGAAGTGTGACCAACTGAGTAGAACACAAACAGAGGAAAGAAAAAAAACTAACATTTTCTTCAAAAGTGAATTCATCAAAAGCAACATCTCTCAGCAGAATAAACTTTATATCAAAACCCATATAGTATGTGTGAGTGACCTTTCTTCCAATGGTGAAACAAACACCATTCCAGAACACGTGGATGTGTCAGTGACTAACTGATCAACTTTAGGTGGTAAAACATTGTTTCATGTCAAAAATTAAACCTGCCCATGCTGTAAATAACAGAAGAAAAGATCCTGGTTTGTGGATGGATTTCAGTGCCAATGATGTAGCCTGGTGGATAAATCATGGCTGGAATACTGTTGTACACTAACAGCCCTATTCAAGGCAGGCAAAATCGCAGATCTAGAGAATGTACCGAGAACCATCACTGCATGTATAAGTTCAGTCAAGCACTGATACAATTTCTATCAGCTTAGATTAAATGACACTAATTCTCCACAAATTCCCAGTCCGACCTGTATTACTCTGCCATTTTCATTGCTCTCCTCAACCCTCAATGCTCTCCTTAATGCCTGGCGACTAAAGCTCTCACTTCACATGGCGAGTGTCTGGGTTCGATTCCCAGCAAGGGTAGAAACATTGGGCATGTTTCTTTATACCGGTTGTCTATGTTCACCCATCAGTAAAATGGGTACCTGGGTGTTAGTTGACTGGTGTGGGTCACAGCCTGGGACAAAACTGACCTAATTTGCCCGAAATGCTCTGCATAACAAGGGGCTTTCTATATAGCAGTATGTCATTGATGTCAGCTAGGCCTGTATACCATGTACATGTACTTGTAGTAAATAAAAGATATTATTATTATTAATACATCTTTCCAATTAATTTAATAACACTTCCAGATGTGTAGCACATTTTCATTACTGAAATATTAATTTCCTCTAAATTTCAACATTTTCACTTTACTTATTCAACTCCTTACAGAATATAAGGAAATAATAGAGAATATTAGTTTTCGTGTCAAAGAATAATCTTTTAAAAGTCACTGAAGATACACACCTACACAGTTTCAGATAAACATTATTATCCCCATCAATTCTTTACACACAAATCCCAGGAAAATTATCAACATTTTCAACAGATTCTTTGATGGATAGACCTTCCAATGCCATGCCAGTCCACATTTATATAAACAAATCAATCTTAGAAACTGGGCAAAAGTTTTTTATTATTATTATCACACTGGCCAATTCCCACCAAGGCAGGGTGGCCCGAAAAAGAAAAACTTTCACCATCATTCACTCCATCACTGTCTTGCCAGAAGGGTGCTTTACACTACAGTTTTTAAACTGCAACATGTTATTTATTACCTAGGTGTTAAAGGGTAAACGAGTGTTTGTAAATGCAAGGCTGGGAGCTGTGATCCGTGCAGCAGTACGAGGTAGTCACAAGTACCACCTGGCTCGTCAAGCTATGTACCCTCAGAACTATGGTATCGCCTGCTCTTCTGGCGCACCCTACAACAACCTCTTCACCGATCTGTAAGAATTTTTAAGTTTCATCTTCAATAAAGACACAGACCAGTACCATTGCATCATATAAGAAACTTTCCTTAATTTTAAAAAACAAAAAGGCACAATACCATGACTGGAACAAAAAAAAAAAAATGATTCTTGGAAGCATATTTTGCTTGTCTATTTACTATGCTCAATAATCTTATTACTGAGCTTGGAAGTTAGCTTAATATCATTATCTTGTGGGTGGTAGTCAAGAAATTACAGAGGCACAATGGGTCCTGAGACTGAGCAGTGAAGTTTTGATAGGAACTGCAATTGATAGCTGTGTGATTACTAAGAGTTATTTACAAGAAGTACATTCATAAGCTATTAATATCAAACCATGTTATACTTACATAAAGCAAAACCTCTAGAGGTGTCATTAATTATAATGAATATAATATTCAAGGGAAAGCATTAAACCTGTAGAGATCATACAGACTGCCTGATTATTATTATTATTATTATTATATTCAAAACTAAATGCTTAATACAGTGTTTGAGTGTGGGTCATTCAGTGCTATCAAACCAAATTACAGTACGTATTTCAATAATAATGTAATCAAGGCAAGCGCTACACCTGAAAGGATAATACAGTGCTGCATTACAGTGCATTCATGGGTAAGCTCTAAACCCATAAGGGGGCCAGAAAGCATCTGCAAAATGGAAGGTAATCATGTTTAATTCAAGGAATGGGAGGGTAGCATTAATTCCTGGGACCAAAAGTCCTTCAGCATTAATATACAGTGGACCCTCGACTAACGCTATTAATCCGTTCCTGAGAGCTCATCGTTAGTGAAAATAATCGTTAGTCAAGTTAATTTTTCCCATAAGAAATAATGGAAATCAAATTAATCCGTGCAAGACACCCAAAAGTATTGAAAAAAAAAAATTAACACATGAAATATTAATTTTAATACACACAAACTGAAGAAGACATGCACAGTTACATGACACTTACCTTTATTGAAGATCTGGTGATGATTGATGGGATGGGAAGAGGGGAGTGTGTTGATGGTCTTAGTGTTTAGAAGGGGAATCCCTTTCCATTAGGACTTGAGGTGGCAAGTCCTTTTTCGGGGTTACTTCCCTTCTTCTTTTAATGCCACTAGGACCAGCTTGAGAGTCACTGGACCTCTGTCGCACAACATATCTGCCCATAGAGGCCTGAACCTCCCGTTCCTTTATGACATTCCTAAAGTGTTTCACAACATTGTCAGTGTCACCATTAAACACTTGTTCAGGTTTCAGTCCTTCACTGTCTATGTACTCCTTGAATTCCTGCACATATTTTTCAGCTGTTTTTTGGTCCAAACTGGCAGCCTCACCATGCCTTATCACACTATGTATGCCACTACGATTCTTAAATCTCTCAAACCAACCTTTTCTGGCCTTAAATTCACTCACATCACCACTAGTTGCTGGCATTTTTCTAATTAAATCGTCATGCAACTTCCTAGCCTTTTCACATATGATCGCTTGAGAGATGCTATCTCCTGCTATCTGTTTTTCGTTTATCCATACCAATAACAGTCTCTCAACATCTTCTATCACTTACGATCTCAGTTTCGAAAACATAGTTGCACCTTTGGCAAGAACAGCTTCCTTGATTGCCATTTTCTTGGCCACAATAGTAGCGATGGTTGATTGGGGTTTTGTGTACAGCCTGGCCAGCTCGGAGACATGCACTCCACTTTCATACTTAGCAATCATCTCTTTCTTCATATCCATAGTAATTCTCACCCTTTTTGCTGTAGGGTTGGACCTAGAAGCTTTCTTGGGGCCCATGGTGACTTATTTTGCAGGTGCAATCACTAAAAAGGCTGTGATAATATGAAATGTTCCGATTGTATGCTTGGAAGCAACCACGGTGGCTGGCTGGCTTGTAAACACTGGCCAGAAGTGGACGCATCTCAGATGGAATGAATAGTGTTGGTCGAGTTTTTTAGCGCTAATCGAGGCAAAATTTTTGCGATAAAATGTATCGCTAGTCAGATTTATCATTAATCAATGCTATCGCTGGTCGAGGGTCCACTGTACTCTTGTCTTTGAAAAGTATCAAATCTTAATTTTTTTCTTGTTGCAGAATACAGATACTTTGATCTAATGTCCTTTCAGGAAGGGTTCTTAATTACACATCTTGATACCATCTCTTGCCAACACCAGGCTGCTTAGGATGGTGGAGACTGGCTTGGTAGACAAATGGACTCAGGACCAGGTCAACAAGGTAACCAAGACTCATGGTAATGGTGGGGATGATGGTGACAGTGGCAGAGGTGGTGACAAAACAACTTTGATGGGGCCAGATGCCATCTCTCTTACCCATCTTCAGGTATATTATTATTATTCTTATTATTATTATTATAATCAAAACTAAGTGCTAAACCCACCAGGGTCATACAGTGTTGCATGGTAGGGTGCATGAACTATGTAATATACTTGATCTGAAACTAGTAAGGGTGGAGAGTTCCAGGTATATTATTATTGTTATTAAGAAAGGCTGTCTCCAGCCAAGGGAAAGTGATCCAAAGAAAACACATTCAGCATCATTCATTCAACAATTTTAAATGTTTTAACACTTCTAGATAATTCTTTTTTTTTTCCACAACTGATCATTTAATGATACCATTAGGTCTTCCTTAGCTCTGATTCTCTCAAATACACCTGAATTAATACCATTTACCCCTCTCCATTGAAGTTCTCCCACCTTTTTTAGCATTGTTTCACCTAACTGAATACTCCATTCTACTGAATGCACAGCAACACAGTAAATGACCATATGACCTGTCTTTGTAATACTCATTTGTGCTTAATTGTAATCTGTTTACAATAATGTTTTACCACTGAATATATCATTGCTTAGTTGATCTTAAGTTAACTTTAAGCCTGCCCATAATGTTCTGCATACAAGGGGCTTTGGCATGTTACACTTAATTACTGTATTCCTTTGTACTTCTCTGTATCATGTTCAAATTAATAAATAAATAAATAAATAAGTGCTAAAATACTGTTTCTTCTTAGCTGTACTACACCTGAACATATTCAAACACTCACAAGGGTCATACAGTACATTAGGGTTGGATGTGCTAAAGTTGTAATATGCTTGATCAGAGACCAGCGAGGTTGATGATTATAACAGAGGTAGAGTTAGTAATGGTGGTGAGGAAGTACAGTCATGGTGAGGAAGAACAATGGTACCTCAGTATACGTCCTTAATCTGTTCCAGGACCTTGGACTTATACCAAATAGGACGTATACCAAACGAATTTTCTAATAAAAAATATAGGTAAAATGATTAATCCATTCCCATGAAAAAAAACCTAGTGTTATTGGCATATTATACACTGATGGGGTTGATTAAAATAATTTAAACACTGCTTAATATTAAAATATGTACATAATTTAAATACTGCTTAATACTAAAATACATACATAAATACAGAAGAATTAGATGAAATAAATGCAAATTTAACCTCACTTTACTTTGCTGAAAAGAGTCGATGGTGCTGAGAAGTGAGGAGGAGGAGGAGGAGGAGGAGGAGGAAATGTTATTGTTTGGAAGGAGAGTCCCCTTTTCTTTCTGTCTCTTTTTTTTGCCTATTTGGACCTGGTTGAAGCTCACCAGGTTTGACTTTTACTAAAAATCTGTCCAAAGAACTTTGCTTCTGCCTTCTCTTCAGGATGTTTCGGAAATGTGACATTATCTGGTCTTTCCAGACAGTGCTATTATGGCTTGTTTGGGCTTTGTTGGGGTGGTACTTCTCTGCAAAGTTTTTGACGTCCATCCATTTGGCAAAGATTTCCTTGATTAATGAAGTAGGGGCTTCCTCTCTCTCCTCTTCCGAGCCTGAAGAGAGTGCATCCATTTTAGTCTTGTGCTCCTCCTTCTCAAGTTCCTGCAGCTCCTCAGTGGTCATCTCTTCCCTGTGCCCCTCCACTAACTCCTCCATATCACTATCACTCACATCCAGACCCATGGACCTGCCCAGAGAGACAATATCCTCCACTATAGACACAGCCTCAAAGTCCCTTTCAGCTACTACTTCTGGCCACAAATTCCTCCAAGCAGGGTTCATTGTTCTGTATGAAACTTCCTGCCAGGCTTTGTCAATGGGTGATAGTAAAGTGATCTTTTCAAAACTCTCAGGGTTAACTCTGTGTCAGAGGTCACTTCAAAGCATCTTTGGAATAGTGATTTAGTGTAGAGTTTCTTGAAATTACCGATGACCTCCTGATCCATTGGCTGAATGAGAGGAGTTGTGTTAGGGGGGAGAAACTTTACAGTGGTGAAGTCAAACTCCGGCAGCACATAGTCCTGCAAACTTGGATGGCGAGCTGGAGCATTGTCCATTATGAGGAGGGCCTTCAGAGGCAGGTTTTTCTCCTCTAAATAACTTTTTACACTTGGCCCAAATACAACATTAAACCATTTGCTGAAATATTCTCTGGTTACCTAAGCCCTGCTGTTTAACCTCCACATCACAGGTAACCGAGTTTTCTAGCACGCGAGTCGTATTCCAAACAAAGGTCGTATACATGTTATTTAACCCTTTGACTGTCGAAGGGCCAAATCCTGAAGTTGCTTCTGGTGTCGCAAAATATTCGAAAAAAAAAAAATTATTTTTACTTATGAAATGATAGAGAATCTTTTCCCGATTGTAAAGACACCAAAAAAAACGAAATTTGATGGAAAACTGACGGAATTACGCTCTTGCGAAGTTAGCGACTTCGGCGATATTTAAAAATCGGCAATTTCGCCCACTTTGAGCCCTATTTTCGGCTAATTCCGTTATTCCAATCAACCAAACTCATAACTATTTCTTCAGAACTCTATTTTTTCTATCGATTGAGTACAAGAAACTGCCCATTTACCGATTTCAACTACCCAATAACATGGTCAGAAATTTGCAATTTGGCCAATTTCACGAAAATTAAAAAATACGACAATTTCAAAATAAGGTCCAGAATGAACAATGCAGACATTCCTGGCTCTAAAATAACATTTTCTTTGTTCATCAGTCATGTCTCCAGGTCCCTGTGATATTACTCTTGCTTTTTATTTGAAATTTTATTCAAACAAAAAATAGAAGATTTACTGTTATGCAGACTACTGCAATACTGTAATAATTGTAAAAATTACATCAACCCATTCATGACTGCGTATTAGAATGGCTATTTGGACATTTATTGGACAATGACATCATTTGTTCACTTTTGAACATCGGCAAAAATCAAACATTTCCTGTACTTTGTGCTCCATTTCCAGGTTCTTTTTATAGTAAAATTAATCAAAATCACCTCCATTTCTATAATATAGTTTCCATTCTATCAAATGAGACCAAGAAAACGAGAATACAACCACAAATACTATACGAAAATAGACCACAAAGTCGGCATTTTAATTAAAAAAAACGGTCGGAGTTTTTTTTTTCTCATTATGCACTGCGTGCTCCAGGATTTTTTTTATGTGGTGCACACTGACCACACAGACCCATTCTCTCACATGTGGGCCTACTAGCTTTCTCCTGCCTGATTTGAAGCCGCTAGAATTTATGAGTATATATACGTCAAACACGGTACCTCGCAAACGTATATATACGGCCGCGACAGTCAAAGGGTTAAAGGTCGTACACCAAGCAATAATTTTTGTGTTCAAACAGGGCATATATGAAGTTGGACTTATTCCAAAGTGGATGTATACCGAGGTACCAGTGTACATACAATCAAAGTCAGTATAAATCCATGAAATGGGCAAATCAGGTTAAATCCATGAAATGGGCAAATAGGTCCAATTCATTGCATTAAGAGCTCAGTACTGGTATCAAGGAACCTCCCTTGAGGGGATTCAAGCAAGGAAATATTCACAAAAAAAAAAAAAACTATGAATCGTACAGTGCTATGAGAAAGTTTAATGAGTTACATTGGTAATGCTTCTCGATACTAGTGTCATGATGCCACTAAAACACTCTCAAGTCTAAAGAATTGGTGCTATCCTTCCTTACATCAAAAAAGATTACTGTAAGATCTCAACAGTTTTAGCGCTTCCCCATGAATGTAATATAATGATTACAGTATCAGAGTTGCATACTACAGTATATGAATACATTATGAAGTTTTAAGAAGAGCCTGAAAATTACCCAAAGACAATTTTGGGGGTAACTGACCCTACAGCTCGGTTCCAGACCAAGCTTCCTGTTGCTGACCTGATTGACCACACTATTAGTGCTGTTTGCAATCCATGTAAGTTACATATGCACCCTTACATGAGGGTGCATATGTTACATGGGATGCAAACAGCATTAATAATCTGGTCAATCAGGTCAGCAACTGGAAGCCTGGTCTGGAACCGAGTTGTAGGGTCAGTGACCCCCAAAATTGTCTTCGGGTAATTTGGATGAACAATGGATTAAAACATCTCATTGGTCAAAAGATAGGCATATATAGGCATATCAAAAGAGGGGATGGGCAATTAAGAAATCAATATATTCAATTAGAGAGAAATAAAGAAAGGAATAAGAAAAGCAAAAATGGATTATGAGGCTAAGGTCACAAGGGATTCAAAGACTAACCCAAAAGGGTTCTTTCAGGTATACAGAAGTAAGATTAGGGACAAGATTGGCCCACTTAAGAGTAACTCTGGTCAGATCACTGACAGTGATAAGGATATGTGTGAAATTCTCAATGCCTACTTCCTCTCAGTTTTCACCCAGGAAAATACTAGCGATATTCCTGAAATAATAGATTATGTAGAACAGGATAATAAACTATGTACGATTGCGGTAACTAGTGACATGGTCCTCAGACAAATAGAGAAACTAAAACCTAACAAATCCCCAGGCCCTGATGAACTGTTTGCAAGGGTGTTAAAGGAATGTAAAGAGGAACTTAGCATACATTTGGCTAATCTTTTTAACATATCACTACAAACTGGCATAGTGCCTGATAAGTGGAAAATGGCAAATGTAATACCTATTTACAAGGCAGGTGACAGGTCCTTGGCTTCGAACTATGGACCAATAAGCTTACCTCCATAGTGGGAAAATTTATGGAATCAATAATTGCCGAAGCAATTCGTAGCCATCTTGACAGGCACAGACTGATTAATGATTCTCAACACGGTTTTACAAAGGGGCGTTCCTGTCTTACGAATTTACTAACTTTTTTCACTAAGGTGTTTGAGGAGGTAGATCATGGTAATGAATATGATATTGTGTATATGGACTTCAGTAAGACTTTCGATAGAGTTCCACACCAGAGGCTATTGAGGAAACTTAAGGCACACGGAATAGGAAGAGAAATTTTTTCCTGGGTAGAGGCATGGCTGACAAATAGACAGCAGAGAGTTTGCATAAATAAGTTGGGCCCGTTGTTGTTCACAATTTACATAAGCAATATAGATGAGGGAATAAATAGCGACATAAGCAAATTTGCTGATGACACCAATATAGGCTGTCCAATTCATTCTAATGAGGACACTAGAGCACTCCAGGATGATTTGAATAGACTGATGCAATGGTCGGAGAAGTGGCAGATGCAATTTAATATTGACAAATGCAAAGTTCTAAATGTTGGACAGTTAAATAACCATGCCACATATAAACTAAATAATGTAGATCTTAATACTACTGATTGCGAAAAGAATTTAGGAGTTCTGGTTAGCAGTAATCTAAAACCAAGACAAAATGCATTAGTGTTCGCAATAAAGCTAACAGAATTCTTGGCTTCATATCTACAAGTATAAATAATAGAAGTCCTCAGGTTGTTCTTCAGCTCTATATATCCTTGGTTAGGCCTCATTTAGACTATGCTGCTCAGCTCTGGTCACCGTATTACAGAATGGATATAAATGCTCTGGAAAACGTACAGAGGAGGATACCAAAGATGATCCCATGTATCAGAAATCTTCCCTATGAGGATAGATTGAGGGCCCTGAATCTGCACTCTCTCGAAAGGCATAGAATTAGGGGATGATATGATTGAGGTGTATAAATGGAAAACAGGAATAAATAAAGGGGATGTAAATAGCGTGCTGAAAATTTCCAGCCAAGACAGGACTCGCAGCAATGGTTTCAAGTTGGAAAAATTCAGATTCAAGAAGGATATAGGAAAGCACTGGTTTGGTAATAGAGCTGTTGATGAGTGGAACAAACTCCCGAGTACAGTTATTCAGGCTAAAACGTTGTGTAGTTTTAAAAATAGATTAGATAAATACATGAATGGGTGTGGGTGGGTGTAAGTTGGACCTGACTAGCTTGCGCTGCTGGGTCTGGTGCCGTGCTCCTTCCTTGAGTGGAGATGATCAGACTGGGTGGATCATTGGGCTTATTGGGGGGGGGGGGGAAGTCATTTATCTAATCAGGGGGGGAGGTCATTTGTCTAATCAGGGGGGGAGGTCATTTGTCTAATCCGGGGTGGGGGGGCATGGACCTTCTCCGCATGGGTCAGTAGGCCTGTTGCAGTGTTCCTTCTTTCTTATGTTCTTATTTTAAAGAAGTTTTTAAGTTTAGTGAATCTTGTACAGGCTATGACTGCTCATAGTTAATATTATATTCTCAAGAGCACTACACCCACATGGTTCATGGTGCTAATTATTACATTATTTTTGTGGAAAAACCTCCCATGCCTCAGCATGGGAGGTTTTGAATCAAACCCATTTACCTCCCATGCCTGAGGCATGGGAGGTAAATGGGTTTGATTCAAGGGAAAGGGGTGTGCATCAAGGCACACAACTTCCCCTTGAAAGTTGAAAGTGACTTATTTTGTTCAAGCTGTCAAAATCTTCTAGTAGTAGTTTTAAGTCAATAATAATATACTGTATTCCACTTCAGGGAGCATTTTTTATCCTGGGCTTTGGGTACCTGGTGGCAGTTTTGGCCCTTCTGGGAGAAGCTTATGTCCACTGCAGTTGTCTGCAAGCTGCTCCACAGGTCAGACTGCAACCATTTTCTAGCTTTCACTGCCTTCCTTTCACTAAGCTCACTATTATTTACTTGTAATATCAGGAATACTAACTTCCAGTATAAAATGTTATTTTATTTTATCTTTAGCTCTTTACAGAAGTATTCATCATCACTGCAAGTTGTGTATTAAAATTAACACTAGTCAATAAAATACAGTGGAACCTTGACTTACGAGTGCCCCAATGTACGAGTTTTTAGAGCTACGAGCTGTCACTTAGTCAATTTTTTGCTCTGAGTTGCGAGCCAAAATCTGAGTTACAAGGCCACTAGTTGGCGCAGCAAATGCCACAACATCCGCTCAACAGTGCACGTGCTTACCTCACCGTGGAAGCATTTCTTTTGTGTTGTGCTTGCATTTTGTGTAGTTATTTTGCAAAACTTCTTTTTTCTAACCATGGGTCCTAAGAAAGTAAGTGCAAAGGACAGTACTTGAGAAGAAAGAGGATGATGTTCATTGAATTAAAGCAGGAAATCATAGATAAACATGTGCGAGGTGTGGGGGTTGTGGAGTTAGTGAAGCAGTACCAGCGTAGTACTTCTATGATATATATGATACTAAAGCAATTGTAGCAATTAAGTTCAGCAATAAAGTGTAGCATTAAGAGTGTAGCAAGTAGCGTATCTTTCCCACCCTCCACCTCCGCCAGCATCTGTTCTCCAAGGTAAATACGTACACTTTATAAAACCAGTTTATTTCTTTACATTCTCTATTATGTTTTATGTTTTTATACAATATTTCTTATTTATAAATACAATGCTTCAGTGTTTTCCTTATGAAACTAGTGATCTAGTGCAGTTAGCCTCACAAACACTCCATTTTCAGAAGGGGAAGAATGGGAAGATATGGTCAGAGTGGGAGCGGGAGTGGCTGCCACCACTCATCACATGACATACATTGGAACCTCAGTTTTCATGATTAATTTGTTCCAGAAAGTCTGATGAAAACTGAATTGTACAAAAACTGAAGCAATATTTCCCATAAGAAATAATGTAAATCCAATTAATCTGTTCCAGACACCCAAAAATACAGTGGACCCTCACCTAACGATATTAATTGGCACCCGAGAACGAATATCGTTAGGCAAGTTTTTTAGCTTTAGCCGAGGCAAAAGTTAGCGTTAAAATGTATCGTTAGGCAAATTTAACGTTATGCGATGCGTTCGTTAGGCGAGGGTCCACTGTATTAACAAAAAAACAATTTATAGAGTTTTACATACAGAAAACAATGAGAAATAAATATAAATGACTGATGAAATGAATAAATGAACATTCAACATCACTTTTACCTTTACTGAAAAGACTTGTTGGCGTATGGAAGACAGCGAGGAGGCGAGAGGTTATTGTTAGGAAGGGGAATCCCCGTTCATAAGGACTTCAGGTATCAAGGCCCTATCCAGGGTTACTTTCCTTCTTTGTCTTTTACTGGAATCAGCTTGAGAGTCACTGTACCTGTTGCACAGAAAATCTGTCTAGAGAGGTCTGTTTCTGGCATCTCTAAGATTTGCTTAACATAGGACAAGGCATCGTCATTGAACATCTTGCAGACATGGCTTGCAACAGCTTTGCTAGGGTGATATTTCTCCACAAAACTTTGCAACTCACTCCACTTTGCACATGTATGTCCATAATCACTGAAGAAAGCACATTTGTAACTTTCTTTGGCCCCATGGTGGCTTATTTAGAAGTTGCACTCAATAAACAAGCACAAAAAACAGTGGATTATTATGAAATATTTTGGGTGAACACCTGGGGTAATGTTCACTCAATGAGAAACAAAGCTAGACTGAGTCAGAATGCGTGGGATGCTTTGTGTGGGCACGGCAGACGGGCGCATTTGGTACAGTGGACCATCGTCAACTCTACGAAAACTGAGTGGATGTACGAAAACTGGGACAAAATTTCAATGAAAAAAGTTGTCAAAAACAGAATCCTATGAAAACCAGGGCATACAAAAACCGAGGTTCCACTGTATTTTATTCGTTCTAGAATATATATCATGCTTCTATGTTATTTATATTGTTTATTATGTCATATTAGATCAATTGTGATAGATAAATAAGCCGTAGATTTGATATTAGCATTATATTGAAGTATTTTCTCCTGCCCCCTGAGAGCCAGGAATTCCGCTGGAACGGATTAATGGCATTTCAATTAATTTCAATGAAGAAAATTTATTTGATATACGAGCAAATTGAGTTATGAGCTGGGTCATGGAACAAATTAAACTCATAAGTCAGGGTACCACTGCATCAAGTTCAGAAACCAAACTGGTTGTTTTGAGCTAATTTATAATCTGCTGATCATGAATCTGAGCTTGTTTAGTCTCTATCACTTTCGTTTTTTAAATCTTATGATAAATATTTTGGCTACTTAAGGTTGAAGAACCACATGATTTAAGTTACCTAACAATCATTGATTTATATTATGCATAGATATTAAGTGTGGTGATAGCAATGACAAAAATTAACCTTTCTTATGTATATTCATTATACATCTACCATCCTACTTACAACCTGCTCGTCATATGACCACTTGTACTTACGACCATACTGTTTACAGCTTAGCTTGAGTTATTTTGTACTTTTCTTGCCATGCATATGAATGTTTTCACATGTTTTCATGCATATAAACAACTGTTTGTGTTGTTGGACTTGAGTCCATTCTGACTTACGACCTTTGGTCAGAACCAAGCTCAGTCATAAGTCGGATGGTAGGTATACATATGCTTAACAAAAATAAATTTCCAGGCATACAAGCATATTTACATTACAGTTTTCATGCTTTTCCACTCGTATTCAGTATTTCTCTTCCACACCAGTATCCAGCAGTAGTTGGTCATCAAACTGATCGTCAAGTTGACCTGATAACTCTTCATCATGGTTTAGTCTTGGTGAATTCATTCACTCTGGGGCTCTATTTCACAAAAACTTTGTGTTGGAGCAGAACTAAGTTCAGATTAGAATTCAGTGTTCTAATATTAGTTAGAGACATGTTTTTAAAATTGAATTGAAAGTATTGTTGATCAGTGTAATTGAACCCCAACTGACATACCATTTTTAAGTTAGTTTCTTCCACTACCTTAATGTATATTTTGTCTCCCCTATACACTGAACTATTCCTCTACAACAAGACCCTTCTTTGAACAAACTGGCTGTATCCCACTGAAGCAGAGTGGCCCAAAAAGTAAAACAAAATTTTCTCTTTTCCTTCTTCTTTCCACACGCTGGCTGTATCTCACCAAGGCGGGGTGGCACAAAAAAAAATTCTTTTTAATTTCTAATGTATAAAAGGGGAAAAGGGGTTTTTCTAGCCCCTTGCTCTTGGCTGTTAGTCGCCTCTTACGACAAGCAGGGCTTACGGGGAAGAATAAAGACCATTTTTAATGAAATGCTGTTTCTAACACTATGGGTTTCACCCCAAGGGATCAAAAGTACCCCCGGCCCCCTTCTGTCTAAAACTGTGTGGGAATACAGAACTGTCTCCAAATCCCATGCTTTTCCCTTAAACCCAATCTACTAAGAGCAAAAGGTTAATAAGGGGAAAGGGGATGTGGCCTAACATACCGGGTTTTTGAAAAGGAAGGGCCCATAGCGACCCACTGCGGGGTTTCCCTTCTGTAGAGCTAATCAACGAAGGAAGATATTGGGTCTAATTGCTGAAGAGCAAATGTTGAAGCATAAAAAACATTATTTATCGCCCTGTACCGAGGCTGAAGTTGAAAACGTGATGCAAGTTGGAGAGGGTAATGGAGCAATATTAGTTCATCTTTGCAAGAGGTAAAATTGAAACAGCAATTCCCAGAAAGATTTAGACTAAAGGGAAAAGTTGGGAGGGAGTGGGCCCACATTTGCAATTTAAAAAACTGAATCCACAATTCCAACCAAGCAAGTACTCAGGAAGTCTTGGCTAATTCTGCCCCTTTTCCAATATTGCCCCTGCAAATTTTTTTTTGCACTATTCTCAACTGAACCATAGGGGGTGGTATTTAAAATAAAAAAAGCAACTTGGCTGCCCCTAAAAATGTCTGTCACTGAACTTGTTTTTGCAACTAAAATAGTGGACATTGGGCGTTTATATAAATACTGGACCTTTTCAGACTTAAAAAGTTGTAGCCCTAGCACAATTTGACGACCACACAGATATGCTTACCTGAGGTTCAGGGGACAGTGCCCCCAGCACGGAAAAAGATTAATATTAAAATCAAAAAAAGTCTAAACCAAAGGGTTAACAGACGGGAAAAAAGAACTAACAAAAAAAGGTACATCTCACGTAAAGGGAGATCTTGAAAAAGAAAAAAAAAAGTTTAACATGTAGAAACAGTCTCCAATTTGCACATTCAAAAACTATTAAAAATTCAAAAAGGGAGGGGGAATAGAAAATGAGAAAAAAGGGGGAAAAGGGGGTAAAAAATCTGTAAATCATTTCCAACTCCCTTAAAAAACAGACATTATCATCTAGGAGGGATAGGACAAGGGGAAAAATTTCTTAAGAGGATTGGGAGGTTCCCCCAGGGTAAACAAGCCTGATCCATAATCTGGTTACTATACCCAAAAAGGGGATCCTAAAAAAAGTATAAAAATCTACAATCATGTAACCTAGGACAGGACGTAACAGAGAAAAATGAAAACTCACCAGGCGGGGAAAAAAGAGCAGCATATGAAGGGTCAGGAGAGGCAAGCATTCACCTTAGGAACCCCTTTTCAACCCCCCCCCCTTTTCAAAAAGCCCTCGTTGGGCCCTGCTCCCACTCCCAGCAAAAACCCAAAAATACCATCCCCCCCAACCCTTTTTCCCTTATCTCCACACCCCCCCCTGTCTACAAACTTATCCCTCCCTCCCCCAATGTGGGGCCCACCGAATCCCAGCCCTACCCCCACTTTTCTGTAAATAACCCCACATGCAAAAAGACTAAAAACAACAAATAGTGTTGGTAAGAGAAAAAAAAAAAGCCAGTGGTACACAAATGCAGAGAATTGTAACCACGAGTGTACTAAAAAGGAATTGTTGGGGTAACCCAATGGAAGTTACTGAAAAGAAAACGACAAAAATAAATATCAGTCTTATTTCTGGCGGTAAAAATGATAAGGAGGAAAACGGGGAAGGAAAAAAGAGCACCACAAATCAAAAAAATTAGGGGAGTTTTGAACAGGAAAGAGGGTTAAACAACGGGACAAACACTTCGGTGGGGGGTCATTAAGATGGGGGACCCAAATAAAATGTCAAGCATATCAGCCAATTTTTGGGTTTTTTAAAAAACTTAATGCTGTTAAAAAAAGGGGGTTTTAAAATTTAGCTCTTCCCTTTGACAAGTAGTGAATGCGGGTCATACACTCGGGATTTTAAAAGGTATGTGCATGTCACTAGCCTTTTAAATTTTTTTATTTTTTAAAAAACTGAAGAATGTTAATCCATAGGGTCATACAGCACTTGGAAAATGGTAACTTTCATTTTGACCCAAAGGGGTAAACCAACCCAAATTTCCTTAGATTAGATTCCTCACTAACAGTAAGGAATTTTTCTTAAGGAGCTGTTAATTTAGTATTTTTTTTACAAAAAAAAAAGTGACCCCTTGAGAGTAATTCTTGTGATGGGGAGTTTTTCAACAAAAAATTGGATCTGTCCCGCATTTTTTTGGAAAGAGACGATTGCCTTCCAATCATTTATGGCCCCAATAGGGGGTTTAAAGTTTCCCCCTTAAATATAATAATACAGTATACAACACTGTTCTTTGGGGAAAAGTAAGACTCCTTCTTCTGAGAGCCTTGTGTATAGTAAAGGCAACTAAAATGCGGGAACAAGGGACTAGTAACCCCTCCTGTATAAATTACCAAAAATTAAAAAAAAGAAAAAAACTTCATAAAAGCATTTCTTGGTTTATTGGGTCACTGTCTCAGTGGGAAAAACCCAAAAACTGTGGGTGGGGCTTAGAACCCATATCGGTCATAAAAACTCCAGCCAACAGGGTCTGGAGTTTTATGGCTCTCTGTCGGGGTCAACTCCGCGTGGTATGGTTTGTTTGAAATCATGCCATTGCGATTTTGTGAGCAGTGGGAAAGGCTGGCATTAAAAATATAATAATAGTTTAAAATTTAAAGAATATGAGGAACAACAAAGGAGAAAAGTTAACTAGGAGTGAAAAAAACTAATAAACCCAATTTAGAGTAAAATACAGCAAAAATGAAATATGTATTATATCAACATAAAAATTCCAACAAAACCCTACTTGATCCTGCAGTTGTGTCTTTCATTACACAAGGTGAAAAAAAAAGTCAGAGCAAATTATATTTAAAAATTTTTTTTTATATAATTTATCACATACACACAACCCCCAAACACACATATATATATATATATATATTAAAAAATTTATATTATAAAAAATATATTATTATTATATATATATATAATATAATATATATATATATAATGTAACATAAAATTTTATTTCTGGTACAAGTTATGTATACATTTTAAAGCATATATGAACGTGTAAAATTAAGAAACTTTCATGTACGAATTTTACACATTTGTGTACACGTATAATACACATACGTGTGTGCAGTAAGTCACATGTGTGGACGTTTAATACACATACATGTCATGTAAAAAAAACAATACGGGCACTAAAAAATACACATACAGTATCATAAAGAAACGTGGAATGCGTATAAGTACACACAGTAATGTCACATGCATGTACAGATATATGTATACATCCAAATATTAGACATATACATATTGTAACCTACTGTAAATAAAATCACTAAACAGTTGTTCTTTTGGGGAAAATAAACACAGTAAAAATTTTAGTGAAATTTCCAAGCACTTTCAGATTTCTCACCAATCAAAAAAAAAAAAAAAATAATGGGAAACAAAAATTATGAACTGAAATAACCCACATATGACCCCCTCACTGGTGTGGAAATGAGTAAAAATTTAGTAAGGTCACATGTAAAAATTTTTTTTAATAAGGTCACATGTAAAAATTTTTTTTAAGAGTGAGTATCAGGCCAGTTTAAAATTTCAAAAAATTCTTTTCATTATATAGGAAATATAATTTATCAACCCTAAGGCATTTTTTTTAAAATTAATTTATTTTTTTGAACTTGAGTCAATTACATTCACTCAACCTTTTGCCTGTTTGATTCAACCTTCTTGGCCTTTTAAAAAAATCAATTAGGTGGTTAAAAATCTCTCACAAAAATAAACAAAGCATTAGACTTGCCCAAATTTCTAAGCTATATTATTTTTGGTTTTTAATCTTAGTTAAAGATTTTTTTCGGTCTGACTGTAATAAACTTACATTTTTTTACAAGGAACAAGAAAAGCCATCGCTTTTTTAAAATAACAAAAAGGCAAAATCCCGGGACTGGAACGATAAGCATTTTTTTGTTTTTACTGTAAAAACATTAACGTAATTTTGATTGAGAAATTTTTAAGTAAA
Source organism: Cherax quadricarinatus (assembly GCF_026875155.1). Taxonomy (NCBI): domain Eukaryota; kingdom Metazoa; phylum Arthropoda; class Malacostraca; order Decapoda; family Parastacidae; genus Cherax; species Cherax quadricarinatus. Next base: position 16,783,200 of record NC_069431.1, on the reverse strand, counting down.
AAGGGTATATCAAGATTTTTTCCTTTCGTTGAATGTTTCTTTGAATTGTAAAATGTATTTTCTGGAAATTTTTAGAAGATTTAGACCATGAAAATCAAAAAAGTCTTTAAATTTCAATTTTTTTAGGTTTTTTTTTTTTCCATATATGCGTGTGTGTGTGTGTGTGTTGTGTTGTGTGTGTGTAATCAAAAATTTTTTTTTTTTTTCAACAAGTCGGTGTCTCCCGTGAGGCAGGTGACCCAAAAAAAAAAAAAAAACCCCCAAAAAGAAAAATTTTCATCATCCTTCAACACTTTCACCTCCTCACACATAATCACGTTCTTCAAGGGCCCAAAATACAACATTTTTTAAAAGTATATAGGGTATAAAAAAAAAACAATATATCCCTCCAAACTACCAATACCCCAAAACCCCCTCCTTTAGGGTGCGGCATTGTATTTCCCCTTTTTCCAGACTCAAGTCCGGTTTATAAAATAACCATTTCCCCAAATCCTTTCATAAATATTCCCCTGCTCACACCCCAAACACTCGTCAGCCTCTCCCTGGGGCAGGGTGCCCAAAAAAAAGAAAAACTGCAAAAAAAAAATACTTTCTTTCATCATTCAACACTTTCCCCCCTAACTCATCAAATCCTGTTTTTGCCGAGGCCCCAGATCAACGTTTAAAAAGCACATGTAAAGATAAAACATATTCCCCCAAAATTGCCAATATCCCAAACCCATCCTTTAAAAGGCATGCATTGTATTTCCCCTTTTTCCATACTCAAGTCCGGGGCTTAAAAAATAACCCAAATTTTCCCCCCGAATCCCTTTTCCCTAAATACAAACCCTGCTCACCTCCAACAGTTCTCAGGTCCCAAAAACAGGGGAAACCCCCCCCGGTTCGGGCCCCCCGGGAGAATCGTCGCTTTGGGGTTTAAACCCTTTTGGGCCAAATTTTGCCCCTTTTTCAGCCGTTGACCAACCTGTCCCCCTGCCTGCGTTTGCATCCCCCCATGCGGGCATTGGAGCCTCTAGTGTTTTTTATCCTTGATAACATTACCCTCAGCTCACCCTGCCACCATCCACCCACCCAGCCAGGCAGGCAATCCACCATTAATTGTGACGGGAAAAATAAAAAAATGCCTGAAAAAGTGCTCATTTTAGGAATTTAAGGCCAGCAAGGCTGGTTTGACAGACTTAAGGATTAGGGGGCATACACGTGTTGTAAGGCAGGGTGAGGCTGAAAAGTTCTGAAAAAATTTGACAGCTAAAAAAAATATTAGACCATCCTCACTTTTTCCCAGAGCCAGTAAGTCTCTTAAAATAAAGGAAAGTAAATGTTATTTTAAATTTTTTTTTTAAATTTTTAATTTATCTTTTTGATATTTATATGTTTTACTTTTGTTGTGTGCATGTAAAACTAATTTGTCTTTAAAAAATGTATTTTTCGTGAATATTTTTGTGGCTGGCCCGGGATTAATTTTTTTTTTTCCAACAAACGGCCGTCTCCCACCAAGGCGGGGGACCCAAAAAGAAAGAAACTTTCATATCATTCAACACTTTCACCTACTCAAATTAATAATGAAATTTTATTTACATTATTTTTAGGGGGAAATATTGCTTCGCCTTTGGGCCTTTTTCGAGTGGGGCCTTGCCCTGGAATGGTTTTTAACGCCAAACTTGGGGGTTTCCCAAATGTATGAAGTATGTTTATATTTATAATATAATAGGTTTAACGGGATGTGAAAATTCCCCCGGGTTGTTTAATATATTTATAGAGGGGGTTTTGAAAAGGAAGTAGTAAATGCTAGGGGGTTGGGGAGGGGGTGGGTTTAAATTTTGGGGAAAAAAATTAAAAAAGGGGAAATTGACACGTTACTTTTTGCTGATGAACTGTCTTTGGAATTCTAAAAAAAAAATTGAAAAGGGTTAGGAAGGGGTTTGGGAATGTGTGTAAAGGTAAAAAGTTGAAAGTAAAACAAAAGAAAAGGTAAGGTTGAGGGTTCAAATATTTAGATAAAAAAAAATTTGGGATATCAAATTGGGGAGGGGAGTATGGAAGAAGTGAATGTTTTCAGATACAGTGGACCCCCCCAAACTTACCCCGAATGCGACCAATTATGTAATGTTTTATGTAAGTGCGTTTTTACGGTTTTTGGGGGGGTCTGAAATGGACTAATCTATTTCACAAATTCCAGGGGAATAAATTCGGTCATAGGCACCTAACATACTTATGGAGTGAAAAAATATCGTAACCGGGGGTCCCTGTATTAAAGGTTGACGTGTCCGGATGGAAAAAAAGGGATGAGGTTAATCACAAATTTGAAGGGAAAAAAAAAGGTGATGGGGGGTTGGGGTATAGTGGAGTGAAAAAAAAACGTATCTATGGGGGGAAAAGAAGGAATGTATGAAAGTATAGTAAAACCAACACTTTATATGGGTGTGAAGCGGGTGGTAAATCCCCACACGAGGAACAGTTGGAGGCTTGGAGATGTCCTGTTTAAGGGCAAGTGTGGTGAAAATTTTTATGCAAAAAATTCGGATTGTGGAAATTAGGAAAAAAGGTGGGATTTAATAAAGTATTAGTCAGGGGCAGAAGAGGGGCTGTTGAGGTGTTTTAGTCTTTTAGAAGAATGGATCAAAGTGAATGACATGGAAAGCATAATAAATCTATGGGGAAAAAGGAAGGCGAGGTGGGGGGGTCCCTCGAAAGGGGTTGGAGAGGGGGGGTAAAGGAGGTTTTGTGGGAAAGGGGCTTGGACTTCCAGCAAGCGCTGAGCGTTTTAATAGGAGTAAATGGGAGAGGGGTACTTGGGACCTCGTCTTTTGGATTTGGGAGCAGGGGTAATATTTGGGAAAGGGAAATCAGGGAAACCGGTTATTTTCATATAGTGGGGACTTGAGCCCTGGAAATGGGAAGCACAATGCCTGCATTTTAAAAGGGGGGGTTTGGGGGTATTGGCATTTTGGAGGGATATGTTGTGACTTTATAGTGTATGCTTCTAAACTGTTGTATTCTGAGCACCTCTGCAAAAAATAAAAATTTCAGTGTGGGGGAAAGTTTTGAAAAATTGAGAAAGTATTTTTTTTTTTGGGGTTTTTTCTTTTTTTTTTTGGGCCCCCTGCCTCGTGGGAGACGGCCGAATTTTTGAAAAAAAAAAAAAAAAAAAAAAAAAAAAATTAATTATAATAATAAATATATAATATAATATAATATATAAAAATTTTTTGGGTATGGGTTTTGGAGACAGAAACCACCCAGGAGGTACTACCGCCTGCCAAGTGAGTGTAAAACGAAGCCTGTGTTTGTTTTTTCATGAGGGTAGGATTGCTGAGGTTTTTTGTTTTTCCCATAAAATGAAAAGATTACGGCTGTTTTGCTACTTCTACTTGCATTTAGGTCCACTCACATCTGTCCATTTATTTATAACACTAAAATAGTTTTTTTTTGATTTTTCTTAATAGTTTTTGGGCTTTTTAAATTTTTCCTTTTTTTTATCCAGGGGGAAAAGTGGAATAAGAATCTTTCCCCCGTAACCCCATGCGTGTTGTAAAGTCAACAAAAATCCCGGAACAAGGGGCAGTAACCCCTTTTCCCTGTAAAGATACTAAAAAAAAAAGAAGAAAAAATTGTCAAAGTGGGAATTTCTGAATGTGCTGGATTTTGTGAGATATAAGAAAGGGATTGTGGATGTTTATGAATGAGAAAAGCGGATGTCCTGGTTTTAAAGGGAAAAAAAAGCTGAAGGGGGTGGGGAGTTTCAGGGGAGAGGAAAAAAGGGGGATTAGGTCGGGGTTTCAAAAGAGTTAGAGCTAAAGAAGGATAAATAATGTTGAAGGAAAAAGGCTTGGCGGAAAAAAGAGGGAATAAATGTTTTAATTAAGGGGTTTTATGGGGAGTAAAATAAAGATTGGTGTGAAAATTTGGGTTTTTAATAAGGTGTACCCCTGGAGAAGAGAAATGAGGGGAGAAAAGAGAGATTTTGGGAAAGTTGAGGAAATGCGGGGGGAGTTTTGAATCAAGTGTGAGGTAATGGTGGTGGGGATTTAATGCAAATGGGTTAAAAAAGTTATGGAGGATTGTAGGTAAATTTGGGGTGCCCAGGGGTAAATGTAAATGGGGAGCCTTTAATTGAGCTATGTGTAAAAGAAATTTGGTAAAAAAGAATACATATTTTAGAAAAAGAGGATAAATAAATATAAAAGGTAATGTAGCACGTAAATGAAAGTATTTTATTAGTTTTGTATTGGTGGAAAAAAGGGTTATGGGTAGGCTCCAGGATTACAGTTTATAGAGGGGCAATTTATATATGGATCATTATTTATTGTAGCACTTTAGAGTAAGGGGTAAAAGGGAAAAGAAAAAAGGGGGGCAACAAAAGAAAAGAGGGAGGGAAAGTGTTAAACTAAGGGAGGAGAAGTTCGGGTGAGATATAAGCATATTTGGCAGAAAGGTGGGATAGTCAAAGATTTAAGGGGGGGGTTGAAGAGGGTTTGGAATAGTTTTAAAAATGCAGTTTAGAATGGGGGGCGAAGTTTGTGGTTTAGGGGGTGGGTGCGGGGGAAAGAGGAGTGATTGGTGGAATATGAATTTAAAGGGTGTATAAAAGAAAAAAAGGGTAGCTTTTTGGAGGTTTTTAAAAGCAAAAGTTTTATAGAAGAGCAGAATAATGGAGAGAAAAGAAAGGTAAAGAGAGTGGTGAGAGAGTGCAAAAGGAGAGCAGATGAAGAGTGGGAGAGGCATGTCAAAAAATTTTAATGAAAATAAAAAAAAAATTTTGGAGGATTTTAAACAAGTTAAGAAACCCAAGGGAAAATAGGATTTGTCAGTTAAAAAAGAGTGGGGGAGTTAGGATGGGGAATGGAGGTATTAGGTAGATGGCGAAAAATTTTTTGGGGAACTTTTAAATGTTAAGGGGAAAAACAGAGGCAGTTTTTCATGCACTGGTCAGGGGGTATACCATCTTTTAGGAGTTTAAAGAAAGCAAATGTAAGGGGGGGAGGTACGTGAGGCATTACGTAAAATAAAAAGGGGGGGTAAAGCAGCGGGTACGTGGGGTCAGACAAAATTTTTAAAAGCGGGGGGGGGATATAGTTTTGGAGGGGTTGGTATTTTTTGTTTAATAAATTATAAAGGGGGGGAAGGTACCTAGGGATTGGCAGAGCAGTATACCCTTTTATATAAAGGGAAAAAGGGGACAAAAAAACGTAAAAATTATGGGGGAAAAAGCTTAGATTACCAGGAAAAGTTACGGTAGGGTTTTAATTGAAAAAATAGAGGGTAAGACGAATGTAGATTGGGGGATGAGCAAGGAGGTTTCAGAGTGGGGGGGGATTGTAGATCAATGTTTACATTGAAGCATATATGTAAACGTATTTAGAAAAAAGGTAGGGAAGTTTTTATTGCATTTAGGATTTAAAAAAGGATATGATAGAGGGGATAGAGGAGCAAGTGGCAGATGTTGCAAGTTAGGAATAGGTGGTAATTATTAAATGCGGTAAAGGTTTTTATGAAATGTGAGGCTAGGTTAGGGGGGTAGAAGAGAGGGAGACTATTTGGTAAAAAAAGTATCTTAGACAGGGATGTTAATGTCACCATGGTTGTTTATATATTTATAGATGGGGTTGTTAAGGAAGTAAATGCTAGGGTTTTGGGGAGAGGGGTGGGATTAAAATTTTGGGGAACAAATTAAAAAATGGGAATTGACACAGTTACTTTTGCTGATGTACTGTGCTTAGGGGGAATTCTAAAGAAAATTGAAAAGGTTAGGGAATTTTGGGAAAAATGTGTGTAAAGGTAGAAAGTTGAAAGTGAACAAGAAAAGAGTAGGGATGGGGGTGTCAAATGATTTAGAAAAAAAAAAATTTGGATATAAAATTTGGGAGGAGATATGGAAGAAGTAAATGTTTTTAAATACTTGGGATTTGACGTGTCGGCGGATGGTTTTATGAAGGATGGGGTTAAAATTTAAAATTGATGGGGGAAAAAAAAAGGTGAGGGGTGCTGGGGTTATGTGGAGTAAAAAACTTTATCTATGGGGGCAAAGAAGGGAATGTATGAAAGTAGTTCCCAACACTCTTATAGGGGTGTAAGTTTGGGTGGTAAATCCCGCAGCGAGGAGAGGGTTGGAGGCATGGGATGCCCTTTTTTAAGGGCATGTGGGTGTAAATTTATGCGGGAAAATTGGGTTTGGGTAAAAATTAGGAGAAGGGTGGAGTTAAAAAAAAGTATTAGTCAGGGGCAAAAGAGGGGTTGTTGAGGGGGTTTTGGTCATTTAGGAGAAGGGATCAAAGTAGAAAAACAGGGGAAAGCAATAAATCAAAGGGGGAAGGAAGGGCGGGGTAGGGGTGCCCGAAAGGGTTGGAGAGAGGGGGAAAGGAGGTTTTGGGGGTAAGGGGCCTTGGACTTCCAGCAACGTGCATGACGGTTTAGATAGGAGTGAATGGAGCGAATGGTACTTGGGACCTGACGATCTGTTGGAGTTGGCAGGGTAAAAATTTTAGAAAAGGGATTCAGGGAAACCGTTATTTTCATTATTGGGGCTTGGTCCGGAAATTTTGGGAATCCCAATGATGCACTTTAAAAGGGGGGGTTTTGGGATATTGGCAGTTTGGAGGGATTTTGTGTATCTTTTTTTTGTATGCTTTAACTTTTGTTTGACCCCTCTGAAAAAAACAGTGATAATTGCGAGTGTGGTGAAAGGTTAAATGAATGAAAGATTTTTTTTTTTTGGGGATTTTTTTTTCTTTTTGGGGGTCCCCGGCCCGGTGGAGAGGGCCGACTTTTAAAAAAAAAAAAAAAAAAAAAAAAAAAAAATTATAATAATATATAATATTATTTATATAATATATATTTAAATATATATATATATATATATATATATATATATAATATTTAATAAAAATATATTATTTATATAAAATTATACACACCACACACCATTTTATTCCAACTGTATAATAAGTAAATATATTTTCATTCTTTCAAAATTAACAAGACTTTATATTAAAATTTTTCTTTAAAAATGTAATAATGAAACTCGGCAGTAACAAAACGAATAAAATTGGGAAAGAAAATTTGGGTTTACAGCAAAATACCCAAAACAAAAACGTTCACACTAATTTACAAGCCATGGCTGTTTCATTTAAAAAACTAATTAGAGTCGTAATTTTTCAGATACACATTTCCTTTTAATTTTGGCTTCAAAAAAAAATTCATTTTGAGTGAGAATGAACTTTCGTTGCTGTGTACTGGTGTTGCTGTAACAACTGCTGTCCGAATGCTCTCAACATATAAATTGGTCTTCTCCCTTTTGGGAAATTTCAAGATGAGCGGTTGCCCATCCTTCAAGTAAGTTCAAGAGTGCCGCGCCTTGAGGGAACTACCATGGAAAACATTTTCCGGCTGCAGAATAAAACTTAAAAAGTTCTTTGAGTAATAGAATGTTGAATTAAATATTTAGAATAAGTTAAAAAATTTAATTTAAAGAATAAATACTAAATGATTCTGGAAAAATTAAGTTTTAGTACTTAATCAAATTTTTTTTTATCCAATACTACAATAATTTTTATTACATCATGTATTATATAAAAAAAAATTTTTTTTTTTTTTTATTATCCAAATGGCCGATTCCCCCCAAGGCAGGGGGGGCCCAAAAAAAAAACTTTCACCATCATTTCCTCCATCACGCTTGCCAGAAGGGTTTTTAAAAACTACATTTTTAAACTCAAAAATTAAACCCCCCCCTTCAGAGTGCAGCCGTACTTCCCATCTCCAGGCTCAAGTCCCGGGCCGCCGGGTTTCCCTGAACCCCTTCATAAATGTTACTTTGCTCACCTCCAACAGCACGTCAAGTATTAAAAAACCCCCTTTTTCCCATTTTACTCCTAAACAAACAGCTCACGCATGCCTGCTGGAAGTCCAAGCCCCCGCCACAAAACCCTCCTTTAACCCCCTCCCTCCAACCTTTCCTAGGCCGACCCCCTACCTGCCTTTCCCTTTCCCCTAAGACTGATACCCCCCGAATCATTCTGTTTTTTCTCCATTCTCTCTACATGTTGAACCACCTCAACAACCCCCTCAGCCTCTGGGCAACAGTTTTGTAACCCCACCTCCTCCAACTTCCCCAAAATACGTTTCTCGCTTTAATTCAAACCCCAAAAATGCCCTCAGACATACATCTCCATAAACCCCTTTCCAACCCTTTTCCCCGCTGCAACATTTCCCCATTTCACACAATGTAAAGCATTGGTAAAATTATTCCAAACATTCCCCCTTTGCCCCCAAGGACAAAGTTTTTTTCTCCACAGATCCAAGTGCCCACTCACCCTTTTTTTCCCCCATCAATTCTATGATTCACCTCATCTTTTATAGACCCATCCGCTGAAACTCCCCCCAAATTTTCTGAATCATTTACCCCCTCCATACTCTCTCCCTCCAATCGTTCCAATTTTTCATCACCTAATCTTTTTTTTTACCTCATAACCTTTCTCTTTCCGATTCATTTTTTAAATTTTTTTCTTTGCACCCCCAAACCCAAAATTAACCACCAATCTCTGCAACTTTTCCTTTTAGAATTTCCCAAGAGCACAGTGTCATCGCAAAGGCAACTGTGACAACTCCCACTTTTTTGTGGCTTTATCTTTAAATCCACGCCTTTCCCAAACCCTCGCTTTAAATTCTCTTTTAAACCCATCTATAAATATATTAAACAACCACGGTGACATCACAAAAATCCTTGCTAAGGCCTACTTTTTCTGGGAAATAAATTTTTCCCCTTTCCCACTACCTAACCCTTTAGCCTCACTATCCTTGAAAAACTCTTCATGCTTTATAACCTAACCCCCCCACACCATACCCTGCAACATTGCCCCCATTGCCCCCCTATCCACCCCCGTCATACGCCTTTTCAAATCCTAAATGCCACAAAGACCTCTTGCCTTATTAAATATGTTCACTTAATGTTTCACAAAAACCTGGTCCACACACCCCCCAAACCTTTTCCCAAAGCCCCCCTTGTTCATCTGTTCCTATTCTCCATCTTATCTTAATTCTTTTAATAAAAAACTCTACCATACAATTTACCAGTATACTCAACAAAATTTTTTTTTTTTTTTTTAACAAGTCGGCCGTCTCCCCCGAGGCAGGGGGACCCAAAAAAGAAAAAAAACCCCAAAAAGAAAATACTTTCATCATCATTCAACATTTCCCCCATAATTATCATTTTTTGCAGAGGGGCTCAGAATACAACAGTTTTTGAAACATACACTTTTAAAGATACACAACATATCCCTCCAAACTGCCAAAAATCCCCAAAACCCCCCCTTTTAAAATGCAGGGATTTTAAATTCCCTTTCCAGGGCTCAAGTCCGACTTTATAAAAAACCTTTCCCTACCCTTCAACCCCCAACAGATCGTAGGTCCCAGTACCCTTTATCTCCATTTACTCCTATCTAAAACGCTTTCCACGCTTGCTGGAAGTCCAAGCCCCTTTCCCACAAAAACCTCCTTTACCCCCTCCTCCAACCCCTTTTGAGATGACCCAACCCCGCCCTTTCCCTTCCCCTATAGATTTATATGCTTTCCCTGTCATTCTACTTTGACCATTCTCTCTAAAAGACTAAACCACCTCAACAGCCCCCCTCTGCCCTTGACTAATATTTTTTTTAACTCCCCCCACCTTTTCCTAATTTCCCACACTCCCGAATTTTTGCATAATATTTACACCATACATTGCCCTTAAACAGGACATCTCCACTGCCTCCCCAACTGTCCCCTGCTGCTGCATTTACCACCCCGTTCACACCCCAAAGAGGTTGGGACTACTATACTTTCAAACATTCCCTTCTTTGCCCCCCATAAAAATTTTTTTGGGACTCCCATATACCCATTTCACCACTCACCTTTTTTTCCCCCACAATTCTAGATTTAACCTCATCCTTCATAAATCCCTTGCTGACAATCAATTTCCCCAAATTTTTATCCCAATTTTTTTTTTTATTTTAAATCATTTTACACCCTCTTTACCTTACTGTTTTCTATTTCACTTTTAACTTTCAACCCTTTACACACTTCCCAAACCAAACCAAACCTTTGCAAATTTTTTTTAGAATCTCCCATAACACAGATCATCACAAAAAGTAACTGTTCAAAATTCCCCTTTTGAATTTTTATTCCCCCAAAAATTTTAAACCCACCCCCTCCCAAACACCCTGGCATTTATTTCCTTTTACAACCCAACTAAAATAATTAAAAACCATGGTGACATTAAATCCCTTCGACCTACTTTTTTGGGAAGTTTGTCCCCCTCTTTACCACCCTAACCGAGCCTCACTACCTCATAAAAAAATCTTTACGCATTTAATAACTTACCCCCTATTCCATATACTTGAACATCTGCCCCTTTTTTCCCCCTTTTCCACTCTATTATATGCCTTTTGTAAATCCATTTAATGCAAAAAAACTTCCCTAAACCCTTTTTCTAAATTTTCACTATATCTTCAAGTAAACACTTGATCTACAAACTTATCCCCCTAAAATTTTTGCACTCTTTTTGTCCCCTTTGCCTTTTACAAAGGAATAGCGCCCCCCTGCCAAACCCTAGGTACCTTACCCTCTTCCCTACATTTTTTTAAATATTGCACCAACCCCTCCAAAAACTCATTCCCACCTGCTTTTAACATTTTATCTTTATCCCAACAATCCCGGCTGCCTTACCCCCCTTTCATTTTTCCCCACTTTCCTCACAATTCCCCCCCACTCACCTGGCTCTTCCTCACTCCTACAAGATGTTATTCCTCCTTGCCCTATAACAGAAAACACGCTTCCCCATCTTCACAACATTTAACAATTTCTCAAAATATTTCCCCCCATCTTCCCAATACCTCTAACCTCCATTTAATAACTTCCTCTCCTATTTTTTACTGACAAATCAATTTGTTCTCTAGTTTCCTTAACTGTTTTAAACCACTCCAAAACTTTTCTTATTTTCAAAAAATTTGTTTTATAAAATCTCCCCATCTCTCATTTGCTCTCTTTTTTACATTGCTTTACCAATCTCTTAACCCCCTCTTTTTTTTCTCCATATACTCTTCCCTCCTTGCACACTTCTCTTTTTAAAAACTTTCAATGCAAAAATTTTTTCCCCTTTTACTACTCTCTTTACATCATCATTCCACCAATCCTCCTCTTCCTCCCCACCCATTTCCTGTAACCACAAATTTCTGTGAACACTCTAACATACATTTTTAAAAACCCACCCCATCCTCTTGAACCCCAAAGCCCAGCTCTATTAGCCATTTTTTCCCCCAATAGTGTTTTTTAAATTTTTCCCTAACTGCCTCCTCTTTTTTTTTTATAAACCTTCACCTCTTCTTCCCCGACGCTTTTATTTTCCCCTTTTTTCCCTCACCTTTGAAAATTTTCATCAATGTTCATCTGTAGTCCCAAAATTGTATTTTTATTTTATTTAAAATAAAATACTATACATAACATTAGGAATTTTTTTTGTTGACAACATTTTATCCATGAAGGTGCTGTGTTAAATACACAGAAAAAAACCTTTCACAAAAAAATATCTTACGGGAAAAAGTATGGTCAGGAAAGGTGAAAGAGCACTGCATAGGGTTTCCGCCCATGCTAACTTTAAGAAAGAGGGGGCAAGTGAAGAACTAAAGCATGAAAAGAGGGGTATTGCAAAGGTTTTCGGACCTGATATTAAAAAAATATAGTTCAAGGGAAAATTTCAAACCCCCCCTGTTTTTTTTTTAATTTTGTTTTAAATCCAATGGGGTTTTAAGAATTGTCTTTTTTCTCACATTTTTTTAAAAGTTTGTAACTTTGTCCCATCTTTAAAAAAGAATGAAACACTGGCCTGGACAAAACTACACTTACTTTCCAAAAAAATAATAGCTACTTTTCATCTTAACCCTTTCACTGTCTAGATTCCTGATCTAAAACTTTTCCTCAAACTGAAACTTGTCCACGTGCCAAAATTTTCAAAAAAAATTTTTTTTTTATTATTTTCTTAAAAATGGGGGGAGAATTTTTTTGACAGTAACAAAAAGTATGAAAACTGATGGAAAAATTTTGAAATTTTCACTTTTTTTTAATTTTAACCGTGTCAGCGATATTTCCTTTGGGAATTTTTTGCCCACTTTAGTCCATTTAGGCCAATTACAATGTTCCAGTTAACAAAATTTTTTGCTATTTCTCTAGATATGTATTCTTCCATTTTATCAAAAAAGTACAAAAAATTGCCCAATTTCTATCTCAAAATAGGGTTCAGAAAAAACAACCAGGCATTTGGCACTAAAAACATTTCCCCTTTTTATCAGTTTTTTCTCCCAGGCTTTACACATGAAAATTTTATTTTTATTTTTTTTATTCAACACAAAAAATTGAAGATTTACTATTATGCAACGTAATAAATGTATGAATAATATCATGCATTCATAAGATTCAGGGGCCCGCCATTTGGGCATGTCTGAGATGACATGATTTTTTTACTCAAATTTTTTGCTACTCTGGCTTTTTTTTAAGCTTTTTCTCCTGAAACTAATCAAAATCATTTTATTTCTGTAATAATTTTTTCCCTTCTATCAAACAAGACCGAAACTGAGAATAGAACATAAAAACCATACTAAAAAATAGCGAAGTTGGTTTTAAGCCAAAAAACCTGTCACTTTTTTTTTCTTATGCACTGGGATGGCTTTTCAGGATTTTTTTCGGTGCACACTTATCACAAAACCCATTTCTCATATCTCAGTGAGCCCCAGTTCAACCGTACAGAGTACACCAGTAAAGTGGTTAACATTCAAAAAACAAATCTTCCCTTACTGTACTACATCCCCGCAATTCAAACATCCTAACTTTTAAAAAAAATTTTTTTTCAAATTTTTAAATAAAGGAGAAAAGGGTTTCTATCCCTTGCTCTCAGCATTTAGTCGCCCTTTTTGACACCCCAGGGCTATGGGGAAAAGGGCTCTTCCCCCCCTTCCCCATGGAATGAAAAGGGAAATATTTTAAGAACGAGAGCTATTAAAAAACAAAGAAAATTCACACGGTGGCCCCTTCAAAACATGTAAATACATATATAGTATGAACTAAAGTGAAGTGCAAAATATCCTGTCACCGCATGTTCACGTGACAAAGAAAAACCCACAATCACACCATTGCATAAAACAATTATAGGTTTCTGTTTCACACTTATTTTTGGCAGAACGGTAGCACCTCCCTGGGTGGTTCTGTTACCAAACCCACTGTTCTTTTCATTTAGTAATTTTAGCAGGGGAGTTGCTAACCCTTTTTTTCCCGGAATTTAGTCACCTGTTTTTGCCACGCATAGCTTATGGAGGAAAGGGTTCTTTTTTCCCCATGAGAAATTTTTATAATTTTTGTTATTTTCCAAAGGGGGAAATGGGACAGAAATTTTTTCTTTTGTAAACCATGCATGCGTAAGAGGTGATAAAATGCCCGGGGCAAGGGGGTAGTAACCCCTTTTCCCCGATAAATTACAAAAAAAAAAAAAACGTTTCGTTTTTTTTTTTTTTGGGGGCCCCCCGCCCCGGTTTGTTGAAAGAAAGATTTTACTCTATTTTGTATTAAAAATTTAAATTGCTTTAAAAAATTACCCAAAAGGGAAATGTCCTTAACTTCAGCATTGTTTCTCCAGATGAATTGTAACTGGAAAACAACTTCCTCTTCATTATAAAATCTGCAAAGACAAAAAATTTATTTGTTTTGGCTTTCACCGGAAATTATTTACATGTTAAGGTACTGAAAAACATCACTGCATTAATCTATAGGTGGGAAAGCAAAGTGGTTCGAATATTTTAACAAATTTTTCAGCATTGAAGAGAATCCATGGGGGCAAATATTTACCAGAAAGCCTGGTATGGAGAATTTTCTCCAAATTGCCAACAACAGCACAGGGGAAAACACAATCCCTCAGCAGGGAGCAGACTGAGGGTGAGACCTACTTTCCCCCCCCCCCTCCAGCAACATGGGCTAGGGGGGAGGTCAAGAGACCCCCTTGCCTTTAATTAGTGGGATTCCCGCATTTCAACTGGCCTTTGACGATGACTTTTTAAATTAAATTTTTTTAATACAAGGGTTTCATGAGAATGATGGGGGCATCACACAGACAACCTCTGAAAATGTTTTTTGGAATAAGGTGCACGGTATATTTGTCACAAAGTACTTACAAGAAGGAAGGAGGGTTGGGGGCTTCAACCCTGACAATGAACGGGATACAGAAAAAACCCAGCCATTTTTTTCAAGCAAGGGAAATAAACCTGAACCTGATAAAGCTTGTCTTTTAAAAGTTTTTTGGGCTAAACCTCATTTTAAAATCTCCCCAAAAAAATCTCTTCCTTTACACTTCTCTCTCCCCCGGGCATAAAAATTTTTTTTTAAGCCCTCTTTGCATCTGACCCCTTTTTTTTATCCACATAATCCTTGAATTAATACATTCCCTTCCCCCTCTTTTCCTGCCATGACTGATCCTTAACATTTTTTCTCTCCTTTCTTAGCTCTAAAACCCCTTAGATACCTCTGCCCCAATCTTATTTATTTTTTCCCTACGAAATTTCCCTAACCCCTTCAGCTCTGCTTTGCTTAGAGCCGGACAAACCAACTTTTTATCATTTTATAAATTGACAACTATCTTTCTTAGCATCTGCACTACTCCTAACTTTACACATCCCACTTTAAAAGTTTTTCTTCTTATATTTAAAATATAAGGAAAGGGGTTTACTAAACCCCGATCCCGGCATTTTAGTTGCCTTTTGGTCTGCATGGGTTTTGGGTGAAGGTTTTTTTTTCCCCTTCCCCAGGGGTGAAAAGGAAAAAGAACAAAGCATTACGAAAAAAAAAAAAAACTAGATTGGTGTAATACATATATGTGTATATTTATGTTAGTGAGACCAGCAGGAACGACACCCTTTTAAATATGTTAAAAGGGGAAAAAAGTAATGTATCAATGATGCTACTCTGGATAGAGGGGTATGAGTATGAGAGGTTACACAAAACTGAAATTGAAGAAATTTTAAAAGGGAAGAAGAACCCAATGACAAGACGCAATATACAAAATACTCAAAAGGACTTAAACAGGGATAGACTGTTAAGCAGGAAACAAAACACGGGGACAGTTGGAAATTGAAGACACGACAGTCTAGGGTGTCGGAAAAAACTACAATACTTCAGCCTCGCGTGGTCAGATGCGAATGACCTAAATGACAATATGGTATAGGCAGACCCCACACATAGTTTTTAAGAGCAAGTATGGGAAAGGCCATCAGGGTTAGGAGAGATGAACCTGGTAAACAGCATTTTTAGAGGCAGGCCGGAGCTAAAATTCAACCCCACAACCAATAAATTTTAGTTCAATAATTTTTAAACCTGGAGAAAAAATTAGACCCAACCTTATTTTTAAACAATTAAATATAGGACTTATTATTCCATCATTTTCACAAAACTTATCCGTTACAAAATTTTTTATGAGGCACACTACTTGAATTTGTTAGTATCTGTTTTTGATTAGCCCTTGCTGACAGACATTTTTGGCATGGATTTGTGGTTGTATGGTGAAAGGGTTTTAAACCCTTTCTGTTGGAATTTGGATTTAGTTGAATCATTTGTGTTGTTCCCCTCTGTGTGTTCTCCAACTGAGATCTTCCCCCAACTTTAGTTTTCTTAATAAATTATGTTAAAGCCTAACACATAATTAAAAAATATTTACCCCCCTTTTTTTTTTATATATTTGTGATAAACATACATTCCATGAACACTACTAGACCCTGTATTGCATAATATTCTTGTGGAGATCATTGATTTAAAACATAAAACTAAGAACGAAGGAACACTGCAGAAGGCCTATGGCCCATGCGAGGCAGGCCCCAAATTCCCCTACGGCTTAAGCCAATGCACCCAACCTTTTGGGAGGCACATTGACTTAAGGGGGAACACGGGGAACCGACCTGTTAGCACAACTATCGGGGGCCAAATCCACCC
Source organism: Cherax quadricarinatus (assembly GCF_026875155.1). Classification (NCBI taxonomy): domain Eukaryota; kingdom Metazoa; phylum Arthropoda; class Malacostraca; order Decapoda; family Parastacidae; genus Cherax; species Cherax quadricarinatus. The sequence continues at coordinate 16,767,207 of NC_069431.1, read as the reverse complement.
ACCCACATCTACTGAAACATTCGTGAACAGGAGGGCGAGTCACACCATATTTTTCTAACATCTGTTTTAAAAAACCAGCAAATGCCTTTACTAAATTTTCTTAACTAACCAAAAAACTTCAATCTAAATGCTTGAGACCTAATAATGTTACTTTCTGCCCCATAACATACATACTATATTACTGGAAGGTTGTGAGGCACGAAACCAAGGATCTTTTTTTGGCTCCTCCTCCTTCATTTTTTGAATTTTTTCAAATATATCTTTTTTTTTTGAAGAAATGATTTTCCATATTGGGGGAAAAAGGGAAAATAATTTTATACGTACAAGAAACTAAACAATGCAAACTGCTTCATGCAACAAGTCATATTTTAAACAAATAAAAAATTTTTAAAACAGATCACCTGAGCAAGCTCGGTTCTGAACTATAAACAGGTAATCACATGCTGAATTCGGGTTTCCAAATGGGGTGTCCCCACCTGGGAAATTTCTTAAAATACTGCACACATTGTCCCATTAAAATTACATTATTTTTTTTTTTTTTTTGCGTATCGCCCATCTTCCCCCAAGGGTGACCCTAAAACGGAAGTACATTCACCATTAATTTATTCAATAGTGATGAATTTGTTTTTTTTTTAGTTATGGTACCTTTTCCTTGGTGGGAGACAGCTAATGTGGTAAAAAAGTTATGAAACTTATTTTGTACTGCCCCTAGTGACATTGTTCCTTTTCATCCTAATTTACTCCCCTTTTTTTTTTTATAATATATTTTTATTATGGATACAGTCATTTCCTGAGCAAATCGCTGGACCCTACCATTTCTGCAATAAGCAAGCCCTGTGTTTGATTGCAACATGAAAGGCTGGTTATCATTCAACCCCCCGTAGTTATTTTCATCTTTTTCCTACTCATGATTACTTGCCCTTACTTGCAGTAAATATTTTTTACATAAAAGTTTTTTTAAACCAATCTAAACCAACAAAAATGCTCCCACCAAATTTCTGCAATTGGCTTTTCTAACTTTCCCGATTCCTCATGCTTGCACCATCCTGCACTCCCATGTTTTCCTGTTTGAGCAGTATTTTTTATATTTTTTGTACATTTCCAATACTTAAAAAAAAAAAATTGGGTTTACAGAGTAAGTCCCGAAATCTATGAACTGATAAACTGAGAGTAGAGAAAATTTAGACTTACCACAGCTTGAGTGCGCAATTGTTGCAACACCCTCATCCTTCTCAGAAAGAATTAAAAAATCCGATGATCCCCTTTCCAGCTGATCATAGTTATGGATCCGATAAACCAAATTTTGCCCCACAGTGCACTTGCGATGTTTTAGTAAGGGTGGCCCACTTTAAATTTTTTCACCATATTGCAAAGATGGCTTTCAGCTGAAGAAAATTATGCAAAAACAAGAAATATTGATTACATTGGGAAATGCAGTAGAATAATATTTTTAATTTTTAAAAATGCAGACAGCCTTTTTCTTCAAAAGTTGTTATAGGTACTCACCCCATGTGGTTGCAGTGGTCAAGTTTTAGCTCCGACCCAAAGCTCAGTTGTTGCTGCAGATTCACCTCTCCTAGCCTCATGGACCCTATCATACCTGCTCTTTAAACTTTATGGAGCCTTTTCCTCCCCCATTTTCTACCAGTCATTCCACTTCCCCAACCCCCTTGATGCTGAAAAATAATTTCCCGGCATTCCTGTCACTATTTGTCAAAATTAAGCTGTGTCCCCCGATTCCCATTTTGCTCCCCTTTAAATTAAAACCCATCCCGTCTATTCTACAATATCCCCCTTCTTTTTTGGGCCTCTAATTCATTAGAATAAAATCAATAGCCTCTTAACTTATGTGCCTTTAACTCAAAACAAGCCTTTCTGCATATTTCTGCAAATCTCTAGTTACTTAATATACTTCAAGTATGGTTTCCACAAAGGCGCGTATACTCCAAAATGGGGCTGAATATTTGTATAAAAAGCTTGGGAAAGACTCCACTGAGATTTCCAAAGGCCCTCTCAGATTTCTCAGACAAGCAGGCGCCCAGGTTATTGACTGATGCGAGTACTCCCAACAAAAAATTTTTTTTTTCCCCATCTTTTTTCCTCCATACACTAAATTTCTCTATTTCTCTTTTTTTTTTTTTTTTTTTCAACAAGTCGGCCGTCCCCACCGAGGGAGGGTGACCCAAAAAAAAAAGAAAATCCCCAAAAAAAAAATACTTTTATCATCATTTTAACACTTTCACCCCATCCACTTATCATGTTTTTTCAGAGGTGCTCAGAAAACAACAGTCTAAAGCATACACATATAAAAAACAACATTCCCTCCAAACTGCCCAAAACCCAAACCCCCTTTAAAGTGCAGGGATTGTACTTCCCATTTCCAGGACTCAAGTCCGACTATTATGAAAATAAACCGGGTTTTCCCCGAATCCCTTCACAAATATTACCCCGCACACTCCAACAGATCGTCAGGCCCAATACCTTGTCTCCATTCACTCCATCTAACACGTCACCCACGCTCTCACTCCAAAACTTTTCTTATTTTCAACAAAATTTGTTGATAACATCTCACCCACTCTCTCATTTGCTCTCTTTTTACATTGCTTCACCAATCTCTTAACCTCTCTCTTTTTCTCCATATACTCTTCCCTCCTTGCATCACTTCTACTTTGTAAAAACTTCTCATATGCTAACTTTTTCTCCCTTACTACTCTCTTTACATCATCATTCCACCAATCGCTCCTCTTCCCTCCCGCACCCACTTTCCTGTAACCACAAACTTCTGCTGAACACTCTAACACTACATTTTTAAACCTACCCCATACCTCTTCGACCCCATTGCCTATGCTCTCATTAGCCCATCTATCCTCCAATAGCTGTTTATATCTTACCCTAACTGCCTCCTCTTTTAGTTTATAAACCTTCACCTCTCTCTTCCCTGACGCTTCTATTCTCCTTGTATCCCATCTACCTTTGAACATTGTCATCAATGTTCAATACTGTAGTCCAACATCTGTAATTCTATTCAGTTTAAAATAAAATACTATACATAACATGTAGGATATTTTTAATGTATGTACAACATTTCATCCATGAAGGTGCTGTGTTAAATACACAGAAAAACCTTTCACAAAACATATCTTACAGGGAATAAGTATGGTCAGGTAAAGGTGAAAGAGCACTGCAGTAGGTCTACCAGCCCATGCTAACTTCAAGAAAGAGGGAAGCAAGTGAAGAACTAAAGCATGAATAGAGGAGTATTGCAACAGGTTTACTGGACCATGATATTAAAATAGTATAGTTCAAGGAAACTTACATAACCTCCCCCTGTTTTGTTTAATTGTGTTGGCAAATCCAATGGGTTTCAAGACATTGCTCTTATTTCTCACATTTTTATAAATGTTTGTAACTTTGTCCCATGCCTTGAGAAGAGAATGAGCTACAGTGGCCTAGGACAAAGCTACACTTACTTTCCAAGAAAATAATAGCTACTTTTCATTCTTAACCCTTTCACTGTCTAGATTCCTGATCTAAAACTTGTCCTCAATCTGAAACTTGTCCACGTGTCCAAGAATTTTCAAAAAAATTTTTTTGTTATTATTTTCTTATGAAATGGGAGAGAATTTTTTCTGACAGTAACAAAAAGTATGAAAACTGATGGAAAATTAATGAAATTACACTTTTTTGAATTTTACCGTGTCAGCGATATTTACACATTGGCAATTCTGCCCACTTTGAGTCCTATTTAGGCCAATTACAATGTTCCAGTTAACAAAATTTTTAGCTATTTCTCTAGTATATGTATGTCTTCCATTTTATCAAACAAGTACAAGAAATTGCCCAATTAACTATCTCAAAATAGGGTTCAGAATAAACAACTCAGGCATTCCTGGCACTAAAATAACATTTCCTCTGTTCATCAGTTATGCTCCCAGGCTTTACACATGAATTCTATTTTTATTTTTATTATTCACACACAAAAATTGAAGATTTACTATTATGCAATACTGTAATAAATGTATGAATAATATCAGTGCATTCATGAATGCATATCAGGCCTGCCAGTTGGACATGTACTGGACGAGTGACATGAGTTATTTACTCGAATATTTCTGCTACTCTGAGCTTAATTTCAAGCTATTTTCAGTCCTGAAACTAATCAAAATCATCTCTATTTCTGTAATATATCTTCCCTTCTATCAAACAAGACCAAGAAACTGAGAATAGAACCATAAAAACCATACTAAAATATACTGCGAAGTTGCTGTTTTAAGCCAAAAACACAGTCACATTTTTTTTCTTATGCACTGCATGCTGCAGGATTTTTTACATGGTGCACACTTATCACATATACCCATTCTCTCATATCTCAGTGAGCTGAGTTCATCACGTATCACGTAGTACTACCAGTAAAGTGGTTAACATTCAAAAGCAACTCTTCCTTATCTGTACTACATCCACGCATATTCAAACATCCTAACTTTAAAATAATGTTCTTTCTAAATTTTCAAATAAAGGAGAAAAGGTTACTAGTCCCTTGCTCTCAGCATTATAGTCGCCCTTTATGACACACATGGCCTATGGAGGAAGGACTCTTCCCCACTTCCCTATGGAGATGAAAGGAAATATTATAAGAACGAGAGCTATTAAGAAAACATAAGAAAATTCACACAGGTGTGCATTCAAATACATGTAAATACATATATAGTATGAACTAAAGTAGAAGTAGCAAGATATACCTGTCAGCCTGCATGTTCACGTGACAAAGAAAAGACACCAGCAATCACACCATTGCATAAAACAATTCATAGGTTTCTGTTTCACACTTATTTGGCAGAACGGTAGCACCTCCCTGGGTGGTTGCTGTCTACCAACCTACTGCTTCTTTTTACATTTAGTAATGTATGCAGGAGGAGTTGCTAACCCTTTGTTTCCGGAATTTTAGTCACCTGTTATGCCACGCATAGCTTATGGAGGAAGGATTCTTTTCTACTTCCCCATGGAGAATTATTATAATATTTTGCTTATTTTCCATGGGGAAGTGGCACAGAATTCTTCTTCTGTAAACCATGCATGTCGTAAGAGGTGACTAAAATGCCAGGAGCAAGGGGCTAGTAACCCCTTTTCCTGTATAAATTACTAAATTTAAAAAGAAAAACGTTCGTTTTTCTTTTTGGGCCACCCTGCCTCGGTTTGTTGAAAGAAAGATTTTACTCGTATTTTGTATTAAAATTAACTTGACTTTAAAACTTACACCAGAGAGGAAGTGTCCTTGAACTTCAGCAATTGTTTCTCCAGATGAATTGATAACTGGAATAACAGACTGTCCATCTTCATTAGTACAAATCTGCAAAGACAAAATTTATTTGTTGTGGCTTTCACCGGAAGTTATTTACATGTTAGAGGTACTGAAAGAACATCACTGCATTAATCTATAGGTGGGAAAGCAAATGTGGTTCAGATATATTCATAACAAATTTTACAGCATTGAAGAGAATCCACTGGAGGCAAATATTTATCCAGAAAGCCTGGTATGGAGAATTTATCTCCAAATTGCCAACAAGCAGCACAGGAAAGCAGCAATCCCTCAGCAGGGAGCTGAGACTGAGGCTGAGACCTACTTACCCCCCCTCCCTCACAGCAACATGGAGGCTAGGGTGAGGTCAAGAGACCCTCTTGCCTTCAATTAGTGGGATTCCTGACATTTCTAACTGGCACTTTGACAGATGACTTTTTAAATATAAAAATTTTTGAATACAAGGATGTCATGAGAATGATGGGAGGCACTCACACTAGACAACCTCTGAAAGTGTTCTTGGAATAAGGTGCACTGTATATTTGTCATCAAAGTACTCTGACAAGAAGTGAAGGATGGGTTGGGTGCTTCAACCCTGACAATGAGACAAGGCATACAGAAACCCTAGCCAGTTCTTCAAGCAAGGAACTACAACCTGAACCATGATAAAGCTTAGTCTTTTAAAAGATTTTAGGGCTAAACACTCACTTAACATCTCCCAAAATATCTCTCTCCTTTACACTTCTCTCTTCCCCAGGTGCATAAACATTTACTTTAAGCCACTCTTTGCATCTGACCCTTATTTTAGTCCACATAATCCTTGAATTAATACATTCCCTTCCCCCTCTTTTCCTGCCATGACTGATCCTTCAACATTTTTGCTACTCCTTACTTAGCTCTAACTCTCTTAGATACCTCTGCCCCAATCTTATTTATTTCTCCCTACTGAAATTTCCCTAACCCCTTCAGCTCTGCTTTGCTTAGAGCCAGGACATCCAACTTCTTATCATTCATAAATTGACAACTATCTTTCTTAGCATCTGCACTACATCCATACACATTCACACATCCCAACTTTAAAGTTTTTCTTCTTATATTTAATAATATATAGAGGAGAAGGGGTTACTAGACCACTGATCCCGGCATTTTAGTTGCCTTTTGTGTCATGCATGGTTTACGGATGAAGGATTCTTTTTCCACTTCCCTACGGAGGTGAAAGGAAATAAGAACAAGAGCTATTACGAAAATAAAAGAAAACTCAGATTGGTGTATATACATATATGTGTATATTCATGTGTAGTGAGACCAGCATGGAACTGACACCTTATAAATCATGTTAAAATGGAGAAAATGTAAATGTATGCAATGATGCTAGCTCTGGATCAGAGGGATATGAGTATGAGAGGTTACACAAACTGAACTTGAAGAAATAAAAGGGCAGAAGAACCAGGAGTGACAAGACAGCAATATACAAAATACTCAAGAGGACTTAACAGGGATAGACTGTTAGAGACAGGAAACAAGTACACGGGCACAGTTGGAAGTTGAAGACACAGATCAGTCATAGGGATGTCAGGAAGAACTACAATACTTCAGCCTCAGCGTGGTCAGATGCAGAATGACCTAAATGACAATATGGTATAGGCAGACCCCACACATAGTTTTAAGAGCAAGTATGGCAAAGGCCTATCAGGTTAGGAGAGAGTGAACCTGGTAAAGCAGCATGTTGAGAGGCAGGGCCAGGAGCTAAGATTCAACCCCAGCAACCACATAAAGTGTAGTTCACATAATTTCAAACCTGGAGAAAATTAGACCTAACCATTATTTTTAACAATTAAATATAGGACTGTATGTATTCACATCATATTTCACAAATGCTTATCCAGTTACAAAATTATTTTATGAGGCACACATACTTGAATTTGTCTAGTATCTGTTTCTTGATTAGCTCCTTGCTGAAGCATGACAGTTGTGGCAGTGGATTTGTGGTTGTATGGTGAAAGTGTGAAGCCCTGCAATGTTGGACTGTCTGGATTTAGTTGAATCATTTGTGTTGTTCCATCTGTGATGTTCTCCAACTGAGACTCTTCCGCAACTTCAGTTTTCTATAATAAAACTTATGTTAATGCCTAACACATAATTAAGAAATACTTTACCCCCCTTTTTTGTATATATATTTGTGCATAAACATACATTCCATTGCACACTACTAGACCCTGTATTGCATACATATTCTTGTGGAGATCATTGATTATAAGAACATAAGAACATAAGAACGAAGGAACACTGCAGAAGGCCTACTGGCCCATGCGAGGCAGGTCCAAGTCCCTACCGGCTTAAGCCAATGCACCCAACCTAGTCAGGTCAGGTCACATTGACTTAAGGGAGGAACACGGCAACCGACCTGTTAGCACAAGCTATCAGGTCCAACTCACACCCACCCACATCTACTGGAACATTCAGTGAAGCAGGAGTGCGAGTCACACTCATATTTTTGCTAACATCTGATATGAAAAGCCAGCAACTGCCTTCACTAATTTCTCTTAACTAACCTAACACTTCAATCTAAATGCTTGAGACCTAATAATGTATACTTTCTGCCACATAACATGACATACTATATTACTGGAAGGTGTGTGAGGCACAGAAACCAAGGATCTTATTTTGGCATCCCTCTCCTTCATTTTTATGCATATTTTACAAATATATCTTTTATTTTAGTGAAGAAATGATTTTCCATATTGGGTAAGGTAAAGTAATTTACTACGTACAAGAAACTAAACAATGCAAACTGCTTCATAGCAACAAGCTACATATTGTAAACAAACTAAATATTTAAGACAGATCACCATGAGCACAGCTCTGGTTCTGTAACTATAAACAGGTAATCACATGCTGAACTTCTGGTTCCAACTGGGATGATCCCACACCTGGAACTTTCTAATCTACTGCACACATTGTCCTATTAAAATTACATTATTTTTTTTTTTTTTTGCGTATCGCCCATCTTCCACAAAGGGTGACCCATAAAACAAGGAAGTACATTCACCATTATTCATTCAATAGTGATGAATTTGTTTTTTCTTTAGTTACTGGTACCTTACCTTGGTGGGAGACAGCTAATGTGGTAAAAAAGTTATGAAACTTATATTTGTACTGCACTAGTGTACATCTGTCCCTTTATCATCCTAATTTACATCCCCTTTTTTCATCTTATATATATATATTCTATACTGGATACAGTCATTTCCATGAGCAAATCTGACTGGACTACCTACTCATTTCTGCAATACTGCAAGCTCCTGATGTGTTGATTGCAACATGAAAGGCTCAGAGTTATCATTCAACTCCCCCTGTAGTTATTCTGCATCTTTTATCACTCACTCATGATTACATTGCACACTATACTATGCAGTAATATTTATTACATAAAAGTTATTTATACCAAGTCTAAACCAACAAAATGCATCCCACCAATTACTGCAATGTGGCTTTTCTAACTTCACTGATTCCTCACTGCTTGCATCCATCCTGCACTCCCATGTTTATCACTTGTTTGATGCAGATATTTCTTATATTTTTTGTACATTTCCAATACTTAAAAAAACAAATGGGTTTACAGAGTAAGTCCTGAATATCTATGAACTGATAAACTGAGAGGTAGAGAAACTTTAGACTTACCACAGCTTGTAGTGCTGCAATTGTTGCATCACCCTCATCCTTCTCAGAAAGAATATAAATGATCCGATGATCCCCTTCCAGCTGATCAATAGTTGATGGATCCGATAACAGCCAAGTTTCTGCCTCACAGTGACACTTGCGATGTTTGAGTAAGCTGGCTGGCCCACTGAAGGATTTTTCACACATATTGCAAACGTATGGCTTCTCAGCTGAAGAAAATTATGCAAAATACATTATGAAATATTGATTACATTGGAAGTGCAGTAGTAATAATAATATTAATTTTAATAATGCATGACATGCTCTCTTCTTCAAAAGTTGTCTATAGGTACTCACCTACATGTGGTTGCAGTGGTCAAGTTGTAGCTCCTGACCCAAAGTCTCAGCTTGTTGCATGTCAGATTCACTCTCTCCTAGCCTCATGGACCCTATCATACCTGCTCTTCAAACTATATATGGAGCCTGCCTCCACCATTTTCTCACCAGATCATTCCACTTCCCAACCACCTTGATGCTGAAAAAGTACTTCCTGGCATTCCTGTCACTCATCTGTGTCTAACTTAAGCTGTGTCCCTGATTCCCATTTTGCTCCTCTTAATTAAACACCCTATCCCTGTCTATTCTATCAATATCCCCCGGTTCTTGTGTCCTCTAATATCATTAGAATAAAATCAGATAGCCTCTTATACTTATGTGCCTTAACTCATAAACAAGCCTTGCTGCATATTTCTGCACATTCTCTAGTTACTTAATATACTTCAAGTATGGGTTCCACAATGGCGCTGTATACTCCAAAATGGGTCTGACATATGTTGTATAAAGAGCTTGGAATGACTCCACTGAGATTTCCAAAGGCCACTCTCAGATTTCTCAGACAAGCATTGGCTGCCGAGGTTATTCGACTGATGCGAGTACTCCCATACAAAATTTTCTCCACATACTTTTTTCCTCTCATACACTAAATTTCTCTATTTCTCTTTTTTTTTTTTTTTTTTTCAACAAGTCGGCCGTCTCCCACCGAGGCAGGGTGACCCAAAAAAGAAAGAAAATCCCCAAAAAGAAAATACTTTCATCATCATTCAACACTTTCACCACACTCGCACATTATCACTGTTTTTGCAGAGGTGCTCAGAATACAACAGTCTAGAAGCATACACATATAAAGATACACAACATATCCCTCCAAACTGCCAATATCCCAAACCCCTCCTTTAAAGTGCAGGCATTGTACTTCCCATTTCCAGGACTCAAGTCCGACTATATGAAAATAACCGGTTTCCCTGAATCCCTTCACTAAATATTACCCTGCGCACACTCCAACAGATCGTCAGGTCCCAAGTACCATTCGTCTCCATTCACTCCTATCTAACACGCTCACGCACGCTTGCTGGAAGTCCAAGCCCCTTACCCACAAAACCTCCTTTACCCCCTCTCTCCAACCCTTTCGAGGACGACCCCTACCCCGCCTTCCTTCCCCTATAGATTTATATGCTTTCCATGTCATTCTACTTTGATCCATTCTCTCTAAATGACCAAACCACCTCAACAACCCCTCTTCTGCCTCTGACTAATACTTTTATTAACTCCACACCTTCTCCTAATTTCCACACTCCGAATTTTCTGCATAATAATTACACCACACATTGCCCTTAAACAGGACATCTCCACTGCCTCCAACCGTCTCCTCGCTACTGCATTTACCACCCAAGCTTCACACCCATATAAGAGTGTTGGTACTACTATACTTTCATACATTCCCTTCTTTGCCTCCATAGATAACGTTTTTTTACTCCACATATACCTCAACGCACCACTCACCTTTTTTCCCTCATCAATTATATGATTAACCTCATCCTTCATAAATCCATCCGCCGACACGTCAACTCCCAAGTATCTGAAAACATTCACTTCTTCCATACTCCTCCTCCCCAATTTGATATCCAATTTTTCTTTATCTAAATCATTTGACACCCTCATCACCTTACTCTTTTCTATGTTCACTTTCAACTTTCTACCTTTAACACATTCCCAAACTCATCCACTAACCTTTGCAATTTTTCTTTAGAATCTCCCATAAGCACATTATCATCAGCAAAAAGTAACTGTGTCAATTCCCATTTTGAATTTGATTCCCCATAATTTAATCCCACCCCTCTCCCAAACACCCTAGCATTTACTTCCTTAACATCCCCATCTATAAATATATTAAACAACCATGGTGACATTACACATCCCTGTCTAAGACCTACTTTTACCGGGAAGTAGTCTCCCTCTCTTCTACACACCCTAACCTGAGCCTCACTATCCTCATAAAAACTCTTTACAGCATTTAATAACTTACCACCTATTCCATATACTTGCAACATCTGCCACATTGCTCCTCTATCCACTCTATCATATGCCTTTTCTAAATCCATAAATGCAATAAAAACTTCCCTATCTTTATTTAAATACTGTTCACATATATGCTTCAATGTAAACACCTGATCTACACATCCCCTACCCATTCTAAAACCTCCTTGCTCATCCGCAATCCTACATTCTGTCTTACCTCTAATTCTTTCAATTATAACCCTACCGTACACTTTTCCTGGTATATCTTAATTAATCTCTCTTATAACTCCATCCACACATGTACACACACTCACCATGAGTAACAAAAAAAAGCACAATAACGTGACTGGAACGATACACAAATAACCCGCACATAGAAGAGAGGAGCTTACCACAAAGTTTCGGTCCGACTTGGACCATTTACAAAGTCACACTGACGAGGAGGAGGAGGAGGAGGAGGAGGAGGAGGAGGAGGAGGAGGAGGAGGAGGAGGAGGAGGAGGAGGAGGAGGAGGAGGAGGAGGAGGAGGCGGCGGCAGAGGAGGCGGCGGAGGAGGCAGTGGAGGAGGAGGCGGCAGAGGAGGAGGTGGCGGAGGAGGCGGTGGAGGAGGCGGCGGCGGAAGTAGTAGTAGTGAGGAGGAGCCAGTCAAATGCTAAGAAAGAGGAGCACTGCAAGGGAGCTAGGTGCCCATAAAAGGTAAGAGCAAGTACACAGAAGGGGGGGGGGAAGGAAATAAATAAATAAATAACAAAGGAACAAATACACAAGGCAGAATAAAGACAGCCCAAAGGAGAAAAAGGAAAGAGGAATGGGGAAGAGGGAGAAGAAGAAAAAGGAGGAATCAGGAAGTCACAGGTGTTCTGAAGTTTGAAGCATTTTCAACATTAAGTACTACATAAGTAGTACACATGTAAATTTACCATTTCTTTCTTCTTTCAACACACCAGCCATATCCCACCAAGGCGGGGTGGCCCAAAAGGAAAAACGAAAGTTTCTCCTTTTACATTTAGTAATATGTATATACAGGAGAAGGGGTTGCTAGCCCCTTGCTCCTGGCATTTTAGTCGCCTCTTACGACACGCATGGCTTATGGAGGAAGAAATCTGTTCCACTTTCCCATGGAGATAAGAGGAAATAAACAAGAAGAACTAGTAAGAAAATAGAAGAAAACCCAGAGGGGAGTGTATATATATGCTTGTACATGCATGTGTAGTGTGACCTAAGTGTAAGTAGACATACCTGGAAAGAAAAAATATGTATTATAATTAGAGTTTACATTAAACTACAAAATATGATAAAGTGATTATTAACCTTACTTGTATGCATTCGTAGATGTTTTCTCATAGTGTATTGTTCTGTGAAACCTTTATTGCAAACTTCACAGACATATGGCTTATCTCCAGTATGTTTCTTTTCATGTGTCTGCCAGGCTTCTCGATTCAAACAGGACTTGTTGCAGTACGAACAGAAGAAAGATTTCTCTCCAGAGTGACGTCTCATATGAAGTTTGAACTGACAAAAGAAAAACTAAACTAAATTTCTCAAGATTTATTTAACAAAGAGAAAAATACTATTCTGAGGGGAAATTATTAAGTTATGAAGCAGTTTTTTTGTATTAAATGCAAGATTCACAATCTTTGTATACTAAAAAAGTCTTCAGCTTTATCCAAAAATACCAATTATCTGAGACTGCAAACACCATCTTAGTGGATGTCCACTAAGATGGTGTTTGCCACAGCCTTGGTCAACAGTAACAGCCTGGTTGATCAGACCCTGATCCACCATGAGGCCTGGTCTCAGACTGAGCTGCAGGGGCGTTGATCCCTGAAACCCTCTCCAGGTAAACTCCAGGTAAACATGTCACCCATTTCCCACCGAAGCAGGGTGACCCAAAAAAAGAAAGAAAAGCCCCAAAAGAAATTAGAAACTTTCATCAGCACTCAACACTTTCACCATCATCAACTACTATTATAAAAGAATATGACATGGAGAGTGTATAAATCTGTAGGGGAAGGAAGGCGGGGTAGGGATCAACCTTGAAAAGGTTAGAACGAAGGGGTAAAGGAGGTTTTGTGGGCAAGGGGCTTGGACTTCCAGCAAGCGTGCGTGAGCGTGTTCGATAGGAGTGAATGGAGACGAATTGTATTTGGGACCTGACGAGCTGTTGGAGTGTGAGCAGGGTAATATTTAGTGAAGGGATTCAGGAAACTGGTTATTTTTATACAGCCGGACTTGGGTCCTGGAAATGGGAAGTACAATGCCTGCACTCATAAGGAGGGGTTCGGGATATTGGCGGTTTGGAGGGATATGTTGCGTATCTTTATATGTATATGCTTCTAAACTGTTGTATTCTGGGCACCTCTGCAAAAACAGTGATTATGTGTGAGTGTGGTGAAAGTGTTGAATGATGATGAAAATATTTTCTTTTTGGAGATTTTCTTTCTTTTTGGGTCACCCTGCCTCGGTGGGAGACGGCCGACTTGTTAAAAAAAAAAAAATGAAAGAAATGATGAAGATTCCAATTTTCTGTTTGTTCACTGAATGTTTTTCATTATAAGATAAAATTTCGTTTGGATTTTTAACCCCGTGTTGAAATGTTTCCACCCCACCGGGAATCAAGCCCGGGCCCTCTGCGTGTGAAGCGAGAGCTTTGCCAGCCAGGTCACGGGGCCACCCAGGGTTTGTAGACCACACATATGGCATTGAGGAGTATGAGACTAGATATACCATGAAAGCTTTTGGAGCAGTGGGATGAAACAGTCACAGCTGGTGCTATTTATACAACCATATCACACAAGTACTGGCTTTAAAATCATCCTATCGTAACCTCTGTGGTAAATGGTACAGCGTTGGGCCTGACGTGTATGGACCATGGTTCGGGTCCCAGTCCATTCTTTTGTTTATTCACTGACAGCCATTTGCTACAATTTATCTTGGGTTTACTCTTCTGATCTTTCTCTTGTTTCAACATGCTGGCTGTATCCAACTGAAGTAATGTGGCCCAAAAAGAAAAACAAAAGTTTCTCTTCATAAATTTAGTAATGTATACAGGAGAAAGGGCTAGCCCCTTGCTCCCGGCATTTTACCTGCCTCTAACGACATGCATAGCTTAAGGAGGAATAATTCTGTTCCACTTCCCCATGGAGATAAAAGGAAATAAACAAGAACTAGTAAGAAAATAGAAGAAAAACCAGAGGGGTATGTGTACATATATGCTTGTACATGCATGTGTAGTGTGACCTAAGTGTAAGAAGTAGCAAAACGTACCATTTTTTTCTTCTTTCAACACACCAGCCATATCCCACCAAGGCGGGGTGGCCCAAAAGGAAAAACAAAAATTTCTCCTTTTACATTTAGTAATACTATATACAGGAGTAGTAATAGTAGTAGTTAGTAGTAGTAGGTTGGTAGACAGCAACCACCCAGGGAGGTACTACCGTCCTGCCAAGTGAGTGTAAAACGAAAGCCTGTAATTGTTTTACATGATGGTAGGATTGCTGTCTTTTGTATGTCTCATAAATATGCAAGATTACAGGTACGTCTTGCTACTTCTACTTACACTTAGGTCACACTACACATACATGTACACATTTATTTATACACACTCATCTGAGTTTTCTTGGATTTTATCTTAATAGTTCTTGGTCTTATTACTTTTCCTTTTATATCCATGGGGAAGTGGAATAAGAATCTTTCCTCCGTAAGCCATGCGTGTTGTAAAAGTCAACTAAAATGCCGGGAACAATGGGCTAGTAACCCTTTTTCCTGTAAAGATTACTAAAAAGAATAAGAAGAACAAAATTGTCAAAGTGGGAAGTCTGAATGTGCGTGGATGTTGTGCAAATGATAAGAAAGAGATGATTGTGAATGTTATGAATGAGAAGAAGCTGGATGTCCTGGCTTTAAGTGAAACAAAGCTGAAGGGGGTGGGAGAGTTTCAATGGAGAGGAATAAATGGGATTAGGTCAGGGGTTTCAAATAGAGTTAGAGCTAAAGAAGGAGTAGCAATAATGTTGAAGGATAATCAATGGCAGGAAAAGAGGGACTATAAATGTATTAATTCAAGGATTATGTGGAGTAAAATAAAGATTGAATGTGAAAAGTGGGTTAAAATAAGCGTGTATGCACCTGGAGAAGAGAGAAGTGTAGAGGAGAGAGAGATTTTGGGAAATGTTGAGTGAATGTATGGGGAGTTTTGAATCAAGTGTGAGAGTAATGGTATTTGGGGATTTCAATGCTAAAGTGGGTAAAAATGTTATGGAGGGAGTAGTAGGTAAATTTGGGGTGCCAGGGGTAAATGTAAATGGGGAGCCTTTAATTGAGCTATGTGTAGAAAGAGATTTGGTAATAAGTAATACATATTTTATGAAAAAGAGGATAAATAAATATACAAGGTATGATGTAGCACGTAATGAAAGTAGTTTATTAGATTATGTATTGGTGGATAAAAGGTTGATGGGTAGGCTCCAGGATGTACATGTTTATAGAGGGGCAACTGATATATTGGATCTTTATTTAGTTGTAGCTACAGTTAGAGTAAGAGGTAGATGGGAAAAGAGGAAGGTGGCAACAACAAGTAAGAGGGAGGTGAAAGTGTATAAACTAAGGGAGGAGGAAGTTCGGGCGAGATATAAGCGACTATTGGCAGAAAGGTGGGCTAGTGCGAAGATGAGTAGTGGGGGGGGGGGTTGAAGAGGGTTGGAATAGTTTTAAAAATGCAGTATTAGAATGCAGGGCAGAAGTTTGTGGTTATAGGAGGGTGGGGGCAGGAGGAAAGAGGAGTGATTGGTGGAATGATGAAGTAAAGGGTGTGATAAAAGAGAAAAAGGTAGCTTATGAGAGGTTTTTACAAAGCAGAAGTGTTATAAGAAGAGCAGAGTATATGGAGAGTAAAAGAAAGGTAAAGAGAGTGGTGAGAGAGTGCAAAAGGAGAGCAGATGATAGAGTGGGAGAGGCACTGTCAAGAAATTTTAATGAAAATAAGAAAAAAATTTGGAGTTAAACAAGTTAAGAAAGCCTAGGGAAAGTATGGATTTGTCAGTTAAAAACAGAGTAGGGGAGTTAGTAGATGGGGAGATGGAGGTATTAGGTAGATGACGAGAATATTTTGAGGAACTTTTAAATGTTAAGGAAGAAAGAGAGGCAGTAATTTCATGCACTGATCAGGGAGGTATACCATCTTTTAGGAGTGAAGAAGAGCAGAATGTAAGTGTGGGGGAGGTACGTGAGGCATTATGTACAATGAAAGGGGGTAAAGCAGCTGGAACTGATGGGATCATGACAGAAATGTTAAAAGCAGGGGGGGATATAGTGTTGGAGTGGTTGGTACTTTTGTTTAATAAATGTATGAAAGAGGGGAAGGTACCTAGGGATTGGCAGAGAGCATGTATAGCCCCTTTATATAAAGGGAAAGGGGACAAAAGAGACTGTAAAAATTATAGAGGAATAAGTTTACTGAGTATACCAGGAAAAGTGTACGGTAGGGTTATAATTGAAAGAATTAGAGGTAAGACAGAATGTAGGATTGCGGATGAGCAAGGAGGTTTCAGAGTGGGTAGGGGATGTGTAGATCAAGTGTTTACATTGAAGCATATATGTGAACAGTATTTAGATAAAGGTAGGGAAGTTTTTATTGCATTTATGGATTTAGAAAAGGCATATGATAGAGTGGATAGAGGAGCAATGTGGCAGATGTTGCAAGTATATGGAATAGGTGGTAAGTTATTAAATGCTGTAAAGAGTTTTTATGAGGATAGTGAGGCTCAGGTTAGGGTGTGTAGAAGAGAGGGAGACTACTTCCTGGTATAAGTAGGTCTTAGACAGGGATGTGTAATGTCACCATGGTTGTTTAATATATTTATAGATGGGGTTGTAAAGGAAGTAAATGCTAGGGTGTTCGGGAGAGGGGTGGGATTAAATTTTGGGGAATCAAATTCAAAATGGGAATTGACAGTTACTTTTTGCTGATGATACTGTGCTTATGGGAGATTCTAAAGAAAAATTGCAAAGGTTAGTGGATGAGTTTGGGAATGTGTGTAAAGGTAGAACGTTGAAAGTGAACATAGAAAAGAGTAAGGTGATGAGGGTATCAAACGATTTAGATAAAGAAAAATTGGATATCAAATTGGGGAGGAGTAGTATGGAAGAAGTGAATGTTTTCAGATACTTGAGAGTTGACGTGTCGGCGGATGGATTTATGAAGGATGAGGTTAATCATAGAATTGATGAGGGAAAAAAGGCGAGTGGTGCGTTGAGGTATATGTGGAGTCAAAAAACGTTATCTATGGAGGCAAAGAAGGGAATGTATGAAAGTATAGTAGTACCAACACTCTTATATGGGTGTGAAGCTTGGGTGGTAAATGCAGCAGCGAGGAGACGGTTGGAGGCAGTGGAGATGTCCTGTTTAAGGGCAATGTGTGGTGTAAATATTATGCAGAAAATTCGGAGTGTGGAAATTAGGAAAAGGTGTGGAGTTAATAAAAGTATTAGTCAGAGGGCAGAAGAGGGGTTGTTGAGGTGGTTTGGTCATTTAGAGAGAATGGATCAAAGTAGAATGACATGGAAAGCATATAAATCTATAGGGGAAGGAAGGTGGGGTAGGGGTTGTCCTTGTAAAGGTTGGAGAGAGGGGTAAAGGAGGTTTTGTGGGCAAGGGGCTTGGACTTCCAGCAAGCGTGCGTAAGCGTGTTAGATAGGAGTGAATGGAGACGAATGGTACTTGGGACCTGACAATCTGTTGGAGTGTGAGCAGGGTAATATTTAGTGAAGGGATTCAGGGAAACCAGTTATTTTCATATAGTCGGACTTGAGTCCTGGAAATGGGAAGTACAATGCCTGCACTTTAAAGGAGGAGTTTGGGATATTGGCAGTTTGGAGGGATATGTTGTGTATCTTTATATGTGTATGCTTCTAAACTGTTGTATTCTGAGCACCTCTGCAAAAACAGTGATAATGTGTGAGTGTGGTGAAAGTGTTGAATGATGATGAAAGTATTTTCCTTTTGGGGATTTTCTTTCTTTTTTGGGTCACCCTGCCTCGGTGGGAGACGGCCGACTTGTTGAAAAAAAAATATACAGGAGAAAGGGTTACTAGCCCCTTGCTCCCATCATTTTACCCGCCTCTTACGACATGTATAGCTTAAGGAGGAAGAATTTTGTTCCACTTCCCCATGGAGATAAAAGGAAATGAACAAGAACTAGTAAGAAAATAGAAGAAAAACCAGAGGGGTATGTGTACATATATGCTTGTACATGCATGTGTAGTGTGACCTAAGTGTAAGAAGTAGCAAGACGTACCATTTCTTTCTTCTTTCAACACACCAGCCATATCCCACCAAGGCGGGGGTGGCCCAAAAGGATAAACGAAAATTTCTCCTTTTACATTTAGTAATACTATATACAGGAGAAAGGGTTACTAGCCCCTTGCTCCTGGTATTTTAGTCACCTCTTACGACACGCATGACTTACAGAGGAAGAATTCTGTTTCATTTCCCCATGAAGATAAAAGGAAATAAACAAGAACTAGGAAGAAAATAGAAAAAATACCAGAGGGGTCTGTGTATATATATGCTTGTACATGTATGTGTAGTGTGACCTAAGTGTAAGTAGAGGTAGCAAGATGTACGTGAAATCTTGCATGTTTATGAGACAGAAAAAAGACACTAGGAACTTTACCATTGCGTAAAACTATTACAGGATTTCATTTTACACTCACTTGGCAGGACAGTATTACCTCCCTGGGCAACTGCTGTCTACCAACTTACTACTTAGTACTGTTCTGATATGTTTAGTAAAACTTTTAAGTCATACTAACTACAAATTCTGATGAAGATATTGTGATATACTGTTTACATTATATACTGTGTAAAAATGCAACACATCACATATTTACCTGTGAAGAGGTTGTAAATTTTTTGCGACAAGTAGTACAACAGTATGGTTTTTCTCCTGTGTGAATCCTTTTGTGCTCCTGAAGGTTACCATTTTGAGTAAATCTCTTCCCACAATAATCACATTTGAATGGCTTTTCACCTAGAAAACAAAAGACAGTATATAAACTTAACAAATCAACACCTAGATACAGAAAATCTGTCACTACAGTACACCGTAGTACTATGGTGCACTGTAGTGCTATGGGAAAGCACTAAACCTGTGTTATACAGCACCTGGGAAATTAAACATAATAAACTTTGATCCAAGAAAGAAGATGGGCAGCTTCAATTCCTTGGATCAAATGCCCTCACCTGTATCAAGGCAACCATCTTAAAGGATACCACACAACAGTTTATTTTTCTTTCATTATTCTCTCTTTACTCTTGTTCTTTGTCTATGCTGTACTCCCCATTCACTCATTCATCTCCGAAGTCTCTCTCTTTCTCTCTTAAGTAGCTTAGCAAGAACCAAAATCAAAAACAGACCTGTTTTTGTATCCCTATCTACTTGAAAGAAGTAGCAATTGACATGTCTAAAAGCCTTCTAGTTTGCCCTTATTTCATTGTAACCTCTAGTTCCTTTATGCAATACCACATTAAGTTACTTCTTTCAACAAACTGGCCATATCCCACTGAGGCAGGGTGGCCCAAAAGGAAAAATGAAAGTTTCTCCTTTTAAATTTAGTAAAATATACAGGAGAAAGGGGTTACTAGCCCCTTGCTCCTGGCATTTTAGTTGCCTCTTATGACACGTATGGCTTATGGAGTATGCATTCTGCTCCACTTCCTCATGGAGATAAGAGGAAATAAACAAGAACAAGAACTACATAGTAAGGAAAAAGAAGAAAACCCAGAGGGGCGTGTGTATATATATGTTTGTCTATGCATGTGTGGTGTGACCTAAGTGTAAGTAGAAGCAGCAAGATCTACCTGAAATCTTGCATGTTTATGAGACAGAAAAAAGACACCAGCAATCTACTATCACATGAAACAATTACAGGTTTCTGTTTACACTCACTTGGCAGGACGGTAGTACCTCCCTGGGTGGTTGCTGTGGAGAAATTTTCTCCACAGAATTTTCTCAGTCCTGAGGGGCCTAGCACTCTCAGAAGGGGTAAGCATCTTGTTTAATTCCACATCAAGTAATTACAACCAGGTGTTAACCAGCATGTACCAGTCACAGGTCATGCGACTCCTTGCAAAAGACCAGTGTTGCAACCAACGTGAGTTATAACGAGAGTGATTAATCTCTGTACCACAACAGGAAAGGTACAGGGGAACTTCTACCTCATTTTATTCACATGTGGGACATAATGAACCCTAAGTAATTGACATATATCAGGAAATCAAGCATTCTGCTTTGGCAAGTTTGGAAGTTTGGCAAGGAGGGGAAATCTGCTTGAATCAGCTTTTCCTTTGTAGCTGGGGGCAAGCGAAGTGCAGCAAGGGGCATCTTAGTTTAGATTGCTTTTAACCCTGCCAAGGGACACAGTGACGCCGGGATAATGAACAAAGAACACTGATCCGCGTGTTTGTGTGCATAAAAGAATCTCAAAGAACACAGCACAACACTTACAGAGAAATGTAATCAGCTTCTTTAGTGATATGACTGTGAATGATAAACAATACTTGATGAACAGTGTGTAACGATGAGTGTTGTGATCCTGACGGAGAGTAGTGTGACATTCTTCAAAGAACACATCTGCTTCAATCAAGACACGATATCCGAGTTACACATGGGTCTGATACAAACACCCAGGTAGGTCTAGTAATTAATGAGACTAGCTAGGTCATCTGCACAGCAGATAGCTGGTTCATTTCTTTCTAGATGTATCATACGCTCGGTTATAGGCAGGCTTTTCAGTCCAACACAAGTAAGTATATATTCCCATCAGCATTCAGTTATTGAAATACTGGCACAATACCCCCTAGGGGTAATTATACTTATACAACATTTTCTTCACACAGCCCTTAGGGCGTGTATACGACAGCTTCTCAAGACATCCCCTACAGGGACGGCTGTGTAGGCGAAAGCTGTCTTTCACGATAAGTCCCATTACAGTCCATTATTTACTCTTTGACTTAGCTTGTAGAATTTCCCTAAAAGTTACTGTCTACCAACCTACTACCTAGGATTCTTTAATACTGCTATCATACATTTCAGTCAATCCTTTAAAACATCAGCCTAAAAATGATTCTCTTATTTTCTTATCTTTTTATACAGACAGTTGGCACTTTCACATCAGGCCATCAAGTGTTGACTTGTCACAACAAAAAATAAACTTATGTGCATTACACACAAATAAAAAAAAATTACTAAACAATGGGCATTATTTCAAAAGATTCCAGATTATCATACATACTGCAACAAGCAAAATTCACAGTGCTGTATACTCGTATATAATCTACCCATAATCTTACCAACCTTCAGGTGAATTATCATGGTTTGTCTTATGACCAGTGGGACAGTGGTATGATCCTATTATCTTATCTAGTTTTAATTAGTTACTATGTATTAGGATTAGTTTGCCCGAAATGCCTTGGCATGATAGTGGCTATCTTTGTACTTAGCAAATCAAAATTGTAATTACACATTGTAACCTTTACAAAGAAATAAACATTATTATTATTATTATTATTCCTTCCTCCCTCCCCCATCCCCCACTCCCTCCACACTCTCCCATCTCTCATCTCTCTTCTCCCTTTCCCTCCCTCCCCTCTCTTTCTCTTTCCCTCTCTCTCCCCTCTCTTTCTCTTTCCCTCTCCCCCTCTCTCTTTCCCTTTCCCCCCTCTCTCATTCCTCTCTCTCATCAAAAAACTACACTAGATAATACTATTTCACATGCTCCTCAAAGAACTTTATATTAACAATTAATGATGTACACAATAAAATATACAATTTTTTGAGCCTTATACAACTTTCTAACATGAAAAAAAAAAAAAATATTACCTGTGTGTGACCTCACATGTAAGGTTAAAGAAGTCAGATGATTAAACTGTTTGCCACATATTTCACAAGTAAACTTCTTGAGACCAGTGTGAGTATTCATATGGTTGTAGAGATTACCTCTAGTCTTGAATGCTGCACAACACACCTCACAAGGAAATGGTCTGTAAAAAAAATTATCCATAATTAAAACAGTTTAAGAGGTGTAGGTAAAGTTGGTAAAACTTTCTTTTTTAAAACCTACACCAAGTAAAACTTAGTAAAATTGTGGCAATCATATTTACTCGGGTCAAGACCCGAGTATATATGAGTGCCACAATTTTACTTCTGTTGAGATTTTTAAAACAACAGACTTGAATACCATTAACTCTCAAACTGTTCAAACACAGATCTAAGTTCACTCACCCAGCACTCCAAATATTTTGGAAAAAGAAAAAAAAAAAAAAAATTTTAAATGAAGAGGGCATTATTTTGCATGTTATAATATAAAATTTTTTTTTTAGGATCAGTACTTACTGAGGTATAAGACTGTAAAGTTGGCACTGGATACTCACCTGACGGCAACATCGAGTCCTGCTGCTTGCAGAAGTGTTGCTGATATACCTTTTTTCCTCGTTTCTATTTTAATTTACATAATTTTTATGTTCTGATAATTACAATTTATACTAGTTCTTGTGATTTCACAGCCAATCTTTGTTCTGACACTAACATTAGGTACTGAAATAGTATTCAAATAGTCATAAACACACTGACAGGTGAACATTTTCACCTGCCTTGGTCATTTACTATTGTATAGAAATATATACAAAGTATTTATAGATCTCAACAATGTTTTAGACATGCTGGAGTATATATGAAACTCCTTGAAGCATGGTGTTAAGACGTGTGTCACTAACTGATGACAGTACAGCAGTGGAGTGACACTTGATAACTGTGCACTGCTCCAGGGAACCCTGGCTTTATTTGTTTTCACTGCTACACACAAACATGTGTGTCTGTCTGTCTAGCTCAGCTTATCTGTCTTTCTGTCTGCCTGTGTGTCTCTGCCTTACTGTCTGTGTGTGTCTGTTTTTCTGTCTGCCTGTGTGTCTGTCTTTTTGTCTGCCTGTGTGTCTGTCTTTCTATCTGCTTGTCTCCCTGTCTCAGAGAGTGGCTTGTAAACCAACAGGTGTTACACAAGATGCAGAGTTGTCATGTCTGATTCCTGATCAAGTGAAAAAGCGTATTACTTGCCAGTCATGCTTATTACTCCTTATATCTACAAGCACTGTATAGCACTTTGCCTGGAATTTTTGGGTTATCCTATTTAATTTACACTATGTATAACAACTGTATTTATGTATACCTGTGAGAGAGAGACAGATAGACAGAGACAGAGATATAGACAGACAGATATATAGACAGAGACAGCCAAAGTCAGCCAACCAGCCAGCAGGCCAGCCAGCCGAACATGTATTACACATGTTCCAGAATAGTTTCTCTTTACTTAGGGCACAGGTTATAGGACATTCTGGCAGGATAACACTACCAGTGGTATCAATAATGAAAGGATGTTGCACATATGTTGAACAAGGGTTATTATCGAGGTTTTTGATATTTCCTTGACCACTTGTGGCCACATCCATCTCAAAGCCACCAAATTCTGGGTCAACATCACTTTCCTCTTAAAAGGGGAGTGTTAATATGACGTGACATCTGTGAATCCCTGGTGTTTGCCATGCTATTTGCTCTAGAACATAAGAACATAAGAACGAAGGAACACTGCAGAAGGCCTACTGGCCCATGCGAGGCAGGTCCAAGTCTCCTACCGGCTTAAGCCAATGCACCCAACCTAGTCAGGTCAGGTCACATTGACTTAAGGGAGGAACACGGCAACCGACCTGGTAGCACAAGCTATCAGGTCTAACTCACACCCACCCACATCCACTCATGTATTTATCCAACCTAGCTGGAGCTCAATTGAACTAGTGCTCCCACAAGGTACTAAGTGGTCCCAGATTTTTTTAATACTGCACGCACTGAGTGTTAAGACCCATTTTATACTGACCAGGCATCTCTGGCCAAACGTGCCAAATTTGGAGGCAGGAAAAATAAAACACTGATTTATGTCTGGAGCGCTAGCGGTACTAATGTAGATCTATGTTTGGACAGTTTAAGGGTTAATGTATCAATGCTGACTTCTGTGGAATTTTAGAGAAAAAATGATATTGCAGATGTTTAATACACTTAAAAGCAGTTGACTTCAGAACCATTACATATAAAATATATCTATAGTTAAGATGCTCCTCCACACTGCAAATATCCCTACCACAATCCCTCCTCCAGAGTGCAGGCACTGTACTTCCCACCTCCAGGACTCAAGTCCAGCTAACAAGTTTCCCTTGAGCTCTTCACAAAATATTAAATTGCTCATACCAACAGTTCATCATGCCTCCACTCACTCTTATTTAACATGTTTATACATCCCTGCTGGACATCCAAGCCTTTTGCACACAAAACCTCATTTATCCCCTCCCTCCAACCTTCCCTAGGGCAACTCCTACAGTGTCTTCCCTTCACTCCAGATTTATCCTATTTTCTTCCATCCTCTCTAAATGTTCAAACCACCTCAACAACCCCTCCTCACATCTCTGAATAATACATTTAGTAATCTCGCACCCTAACTGGTGGGAATGGCTAACATAGGTAGTAGGTTGGTAGACAGCAACCACCCAGGGAAGTACTACTGTCCTGCCAGATGACTGTGAAACAGAAACCAGTAACTGTTTTACATGATGGTAGGATTGCTGGTGTCTTTTTCTGTCTCATAAACATGCTAGATAACAGGGATATCTTGCTACTCCTACTTACACTTTGGTCACACTTCACAGACACACACATGCATATATATATACATACATCTGGGGTTTTCTCCTTTTTCTAAATAGCTCTTGTTCTTCTTTATTTCTTCTATTGTCCATGGGGAAGTGGAAAAGAATCTTTCCTTCATAAGCCATGCGTGTCATATGAGGTGACTAAAATGCGGGGAGCAATGGGCTAGTAACCCCTTCTCCTGTAAACATTTGCTAAAAAAGAGAAGAAGAAAACTTAATAAAGCTGGGATGCTTGAATGTGCGTGGATGTTGTGCGGATGACAAGAAACAGATGATTGCTGATGTTATGAATGAAAAGAAGTTGGATGTCCTGGCCCTAAGCGAAACAAAGCTGAAGGGGGTAGGGGAGTTTCGGTGGGGAGAAATATATGGGATTAAATCTGGAGTATCTGAGAGAGTTAAAGCTAAGGAAGGGGTAGCAATAATGTTGAAGGATCAGTTATGGAAGGAGAAAAGAGAATATGAATGTGTAAATTCAAGGTTGGATGCAAAAAGTGGGTCATAATAAGTGTGTATGCACCTGGAGAAGAGAGGAATGTAGAGGAGAGAGAGAGAGATTTTGGGAGATGTTAAGTGAATGTATAGGAACCTTTGAACCAAGCGAGAGAGTAATTGTGGTAGGGGACCTGAATGCTAAAGTAGGAGAAACTTTTAGAGAGGGTGTGGTAGGTAAGTTTGGGGTGCCAGGTGTAAATGATAATGGGAGCCCTTTGATTGAACTTTGTATAGAAAGGGGTTTAGTTATAGGTAATACATATTTTAAGAAAAAGAGGATAAGTATACAAGATGATGTAGGGCAAAATGACAGTAGTTTGTTGGATTATGTATTGGTAGATAGAAGACTGTTGAGTAGACTTCAGGATGTACATGTTTATAGAGGGGCCACAGATATATCAGATCACTTTTTAGTTGTAGCTACACTGAGAGTAAAAGGTAGATGGGATACAAGGAGAATAGAAGCATCATGGAAGAGAGAGGTGAAGGTTTATAAACTAAAAGAGGAGGCAGTTAGGGTAAAATATAAACAGCTATTGGAGGATAGATGGGCTAATGAGAGCATAAGCAATGGGGTCGAAGAGGTATGGGGTAGGTTTAAAAATGTAGTGTTAGAGTGTTCAGCAGAAGTTTGTGGTTACAGGAAAGTGGGTGCGGGAGGGAAGAGGAGCGATTGGTGGAATGATGATGTAAAGAGAGTAGTAAGGGAGAAAAAGTTAGCATATGAGAAGTTTTAACAAAGTAGAAGTGATGCAAGGAGGGAAGGGTATATGGAGAAAAAGAGAGAGGTTAAGAGAGTGGTGAAGCAATGTAAAAAGAGAACAAATAAGAGAGTGGGTGAGATGTTATCAACAAATTTTGTTGAAAATACGAAAAAATTTTGGAGTGAGATTAACAAGTTAAGGAAGCCTAGAGAACAAATGGATTTGTCAGTTAAGAATAGGAGAGGAGTTTTATTAAATGGAGAGTTAGAGGTATTGGGGAGATGAAGGGAATATTTTGAGGAATTGTTAAATGTTGATGAAGACAGGGAAGCTATGATTTTGTGTATAGGGCAAGGAGGAATAACATCTTGTAGGAGAGAGGAAGAGCCAGTTGTGAGTGTGGGAGAAGTTCGTGAGGTAGTACGTAAAATGGAAGGGGGTAAAGCAGCTGGGATTGATGGGATAAAGATAGAAATGTTAAAAGCAGGTGGGGATATAGTTTTGGAGTGGTTGGTGCTATTATTTAATAAATGTATGGAAGAGGGTAAGGTACCTAGGGATTGGCAGAGAGCATGCATAGTTCCTTTGCGTAAAGGCAAAGAGGACAAAAGAGAGTGCAAAAATTATAGGGGGATAAATAAATATACAAGGTATGATGTAGCACGTAATGAAAGTAGTTTGTTAGATTATATATTGGTGGATAAAAGGTTGATGGGTAGGCTCCAGGATGTACACATGTTTATAGAGGGGCAACTGATATATCGGACCATTATTTAGTTGTAGCTACAGTTAGGGTAAGAGGTAGATGGGACAAGCGGAAGGTGGCAACAACAAGTAAGAGAGAGGTGAAAGTGTATAAACTAAGGGAGGAGGAAGTTCGGGTGAGATATAAGCGAATATTGGCAGATATGTGGGCTAGTGCAAAGATGAGTAGTGGGGGGGGTTGAAGAGGGTTGGAATAGTTTTAAAAATGCAGTATTAGAATGTGGGGCAGAAGTTTGTGGTTATAGGAGGGTGGGGGCAGGAGGAAAGAGGAGTGATTGGTGGAATGATGAAGTAAAGGGTGTGATAAAAGAGAAAACGTAGCTTATGAGAGGTTTTTACAAAGAAGTGTTATAAGAAGAGCAGAGTATATTGAGAGTAAAAGAAAGGTGAAGAGAGTGGTGAGAGAGTGCAAAAGGAGAGCAGATGATAGAGTGGGAGAGGCACTGTCAAGAAATTTTAATGAAAATAAGAAAAAATTTCGGAGTGAGTTAAACAAGTTAAGAAAGCCTAGGGAACGTATGGATTTGTCAGTTAAAAACAGAGTAGGGGAGTTAGTAGATGGGGAGAGGGAGGTATTAGGTAGATGGCGAGAATATTTTGAGGAACTTTTAAATGTTCAGGAAGAAAGAGAGGCGGTAATTTCATGCACTGGTCAGGGAGGTATACCATCTTTTAGGAGTGAAGAAGAGCAGAATATAAGTGTGGGGGAGGTACGTGAGGCATTACGTACAATGAAAGGAGGTAAAGCAGCTAGAACTGATGGGATCATGACAGAAATGTTAAAAGCAGGGGGGTATATGGTTGGAGTGGTTGGTACTTTTGTTTAATAAATGTATGAAAGAGGGGAAGGTACCTAGGGATTGGCGGAGAGCATGTATAGTCCCTTTACATAAAAGGAAGGGGGACAAAAGAGATTGTAAAAATTATAGAGGAATAGGTTTACTGAGTATACCAGGAAAAGTGTACGATAGGGTTATAATTGAAAGAATTAGAGGCAAGACAGAATGTAGGATTGCGGATGAGCAAGGAGGTTTCAGAGTGGGTAGGGGATGTGTAGATCAAGTGTTTACATTGAAGCATATATGTGAACAGTATTTAGATAAGGGTAGGGAAGTTTTTATTGCATTTATGGATTTAGAAAAGGCATATGATAGAGTGGATAGGGGAGCAATGTGGCAGATGTTGCAAGTATATGGAATAGGTGGTAAGTTATTAAATGCTGAAAAGAGTTTTTATGAGGATAGTGAGGCTCAGGTTAGGGTGTGTAGAAGAGAGGGAGACTACTTCCCAGTAAAAGTAGGTCTTAGACAGGGATGTGTAATGTCACCATGGTTGTTTAATATATTTATAGATGGGGTTGTAAAAGAAGTAAAGGCTAGGGTGTTCGGGAGAGGGGTGGGATTAAATTCCGGGGAATCAAATACAAAATGGAATTTGACACAGTTAGTTTTTGCTGATGATACTGTGCTTATGGGAGATTCTAAAGAAAAATTGCAAAGGTTAGTGGATGAGTTTGGGAGTGTGTGTAAAGGTAGAAAGTTGAAAGTGAACATAGAAAAGAGTAAGGTGATGAGGGTATCAAATGATTTAGATAAAGAAAAATTGGATAACAAATTGGGAAGGAGGAGTATGGAAGAAGTGAATGTTTTCAGATACTTGGGAGTTGACATGTCGGCAGATGGATTTATGAAGGATGAGGTTAATCACAGAATTGATGAGGGAAAAAAGGTGAGTGGTGCATTGAGGTATTTGTGGAGTCAAAAAAACGTTATCTATGGACGCAAAGAAGGGAATGTATGAAAGTATAGTAGTACCAACACTCTTATATGGGTGTGAAGCTTGGGTTGTGAATGCAGCAGCGAGGAGACGATTGGAGGCAGTGGAGTTGTCCTGTCTAAGGGCAATGTGTGGTGTAAATATTATGCAGAAAATTCGGAGTGTGGAAATTAGGAGAAGATGTGGAGTTAATAAAAGTATTAGTCAGAGGGCTGAAGAGGGGTTGTTAAGGTGGTTTGGTCATTTAGAGAGAATGGATCAAAGTAAAATGACATGGAGAGCATTTAAATCGGTAGGAGAAGGAAGACAGGGTAGGGGTCGTCCTCGAAAAGGTTGGAAGGAAGGGGTAAGGGAGGTTTTATGGGCGAGGGGCTTGGACTTTCAGCAGGCGTGCATGAGCGTGTTCGATAGGAGTGAATGGAGACGAATGGTATTTGGGACCTGACGAGCTGTTGGAGTGTGAGCAGGGTAATATTTAGTGAAGGGATTCAGGGACTTGAGTCCTGGAAATGGGAAGTACAATGCCTGCACTCTAAAGGAGGGGTTTCGGGATATTAGCAGTTTGGAGGGATATGTTGTGTATCTTTATACGTATATGCTTCTAAACTGTTGAGTTCTGAGCACCTCTGTAAAAACAGTGATTATGTGTGACTGAGGTGAGTGTGTTGAATGATGATGAAAGTATTTTCTTTCTGGAGATTTTCTTTCTTTTTTGGGTCACCCTGCCTCGGTGGGAGACAGCCGACTTGTTGAAAAAAAAAAAAAAAGTCTGTTGAGTATACCTGGTAAAGTGTATGGTAGAGTTATTATTGAAAGAATTAAGAGTAAGACGGAGAATAGGATAGCAAATGAACAAGGAGGCTTTAGGAAAGGTAGGGGGTGTGTGGACCAGGTGTTTACAGTGAAACATATAAGTGAACAGTATTTAGATAAGGCTAAAGAGGTTTTTGTGGCATTTATGGATTTGGAAAAGGCGTATGACAGGGTGGATAGGGGTTCAATGTGGCAGATGTTGAAGGTATATGGTATAGGAGGTAGGTTACTGAAAACAGTGAAGAGTTTTTACGAGGATAGTGAGGCTCAAGTTAGAGTATGTAGGAAAGAGGGAGATTATTTCCCAGTAAAAGTAGACCTTAGACAAGGATGTGTGATGTCACCATGGTTGTTTAAGATATTTATAGATGGGTTGTAAGAGAAGTAAATGCGAGGGTCTTGCAAGAGGCGTGGAGTTAAAAGATAAAGAATCACACATAAAGAGGGAGTTGTCACAGTTGCTCTTTGCTGATGACACTGTGCTCTTGGAAGATTCTGAAGAGAAGTTGCAGAGGTTGGTGGATGAATTTGGTAGGGTATGCAAAAGAAGAAAATTAAAAGTGAATACAGGAAAGAGTAAGGTTATGAGGATAACAAAAAGATTAGGTGATGAAAGATTGGATATCAGATTGGAGGGAGAGAGTATGGAGGAGGTGAATGTATTCAGATATTTGGGAGTGGACGTGTCAGCGGATGGATCTATGAAAGATGAGGTGAATCATAGAATTGATGAGGGGAAAAGGGTGAGTGGTGCACTTAGGAGTCTGTGGAGACAAAGAACTTTGTCCTTGGAGGCAAAGAGGGGAATGTATGAGAGTATAGTTTTACCAACGCTCTTATATGGGTGTGAAGCATGGGTGATGAATGTTGCAGCGAGGAGAAGGCTGGAGGCAGTGGAGATGTCATGGCTGAGGGCAATGTGTGGTGTGAATGTAATGCAGAGAATTCATAGTCTGGAAGTTAGGAGAAGGTGCGGGATTGCCAAAACTGCTGTCCAGAGGGCTGAGGAAGGGTTGTTGAGGTGGTTCGGACATGTAGAGAGAATGGAGCAAAACAGAATGACTTCAAGAGTGTATCAGTCTGTAGTGGAAGGAAGGCAGGGTAGGGGTTGGCCTAGGAAAGGTTGGAGGGAGGGGGTAAAGGAGGTTTTGTGTGCGAGGGGCTTGGACTTCCAGCTGGCATGCGTGAGCGTGTTTGATAGGAGTGAATGGAGACAAATGGTTGTTAATACTTGACATGCTGTTGGAGTGTGAGCAAAGTAACATTTATGAAGGGGTTCAGGGAAACCGGCAGGCCGGACTTGAGTCCTGGAGATGGGAAGTACAGTGCCTGCACTCTGAAGGAGGGGTGTTAATGTTGCAGTTTAAAATTTTTAGTGTAAAACACCCTTCTGGCAAGACAGTGATGGAGTGAATGATGGTGGAAGTTTTTCTTTTTCGGGCCACCCTGCCTTGGTGGGAATCGGCCAGCGTGTTAATATAAAAATATAATAATATAATAATAATATCAATTTACTCTTTTCATTAACTTACCTGTCTTCAGAATGAACACTGTAATGTCTCTGAAGAAGTTGTTTATGCTTGAATGCAGACCCACACAAGTGACAGACAAACATGCGTCCATTATTGTGGGTAGAATCACGATGATAGATGAGGGAACTTGGATGAGTAAATACTTTTCCACAGGTTGGACAAGGATATTCTCTCTCTTCTTTAGGAGGCTGAAATAAAAATAATTTCAAAATTTACATTGAAAATTAATAAAAAAAGAAAAGAAAAAATAAATACTGAAACAGAATGCTCAAACATTCCTTTCCACAACTTTGTCTAGATAGTAGGTTGGTAGACAGCAACTGACCAGGGAGGTACTACCATCCTGCCAAGTGAGTGTAAAACAAAAGCCTGTTATTGTTTTACATGATGGAAGGATTGCTGGTGTCTTTTTTCTGTCTCATAAACATGCAAGATTTCAGGTACATCTTGCTTCTTCTACTTACACTTAAGTCACACTACACATACATGTACAAACATATATATACACACACACCCCTCTGGGTTTTCTTCTATTTGTTTACTAATTCTTGTTCTTATTTCCTCTTATCTCCATGGGGAAGTGGAACAGAATTCTTCCTCCGTAAGCCATGTATGTCGTAAGAGTATTTTCAACTACAACTTTTATACTATCCTGTCTACCATCTTACTAGCATATTATAACCAAGTCATTGCTATTTTTATTTTTATCATTTTTTTTTTATTATTCTTTTGCTACCTTAACTTGTGTATTTTATCCTGTCAATTTAAATCTAGTTATACATGTACTCAAATTCTTGTAAACAACTTATATAAGACCTTAGTGCAATTACAATTGAGAGTCTTGTGCCTTTTTTATATTATTAGATTAAACTCAGTTGTACTATAGTCAATACCAAATTCATTATATTAGACCATAGTGCAATTACTAGTGAGAGACTGGTGCTATTTTTAATTTGTATTTTTATATTATTAGATTAAATCTAGTTGTACATAGACAACATCAACTTCACCACTACAGATATCAGTACTAGAACTCAACACATAACTCAGGATATAATTTTTTTTTTTTTTTTATTATCACACTGGCCGATTCCCACCAAGGCAGGGTGGCCCGAAAAAGAAAAACTTTCACCATCATTCACTCCATCACTGTCTTGCCAGAAGGGTGCTTTACACTACAGTTTTTAAACTGCAACATTAACACCCCTCCTTCAGAGTGCAGGCACTGTACTTCCCATCTCCAGGACTCAAGTCCGGCCTGCCGGTTTCCCTGAATCCCTTCATAAATGTTACTTTGCTCACACTCCAACAGCACGTCAAGTATTAAAAACCATTTGTCTCCATTCACTCCTATCAAACACGCTCACGCATCCCTGCTGGAAGTCCAAGCCCCTCCACACAAAAACTCCTTTACCCCCTCCTCCAACCCTTCCTAGGCCTACCCCTACCCCGCCTTCCTTCCACTACAGACTGATACACTCTTGAAGTCATTCTGTTTCGCTCCATTCTCTCTACATGTCCGAACCACCTCAACAACCCTTCCTCAGCCCTCTGGATAACAGTTTTGGTAATCCCGCACCTCCTCCTAACTTCCAAACTACGAATTCTCTGCATTATATTCACACCACACATTGCCCTCAGACATGACATCTCCACTGCCTCCAGCCTTCTCCTCGCTGCAACATTCATCACCCACGCTTCACACCCATATAAGAGCGTTGGTAAAACTATACTCTCAAAACATTCCCCTCTTTGCCTCTAAGGACAAAGTTCTTTGTCTCCACAGACTCCTAAGTGCACCACTCACTCTTTTTCCCTCATCAATTCTATGATTCACCTCATCTTTCATAGACCCATCCGCTGACACGTCCACTCCCAAATATCTGAATACGTTCACCTCCTCCATACTCTCTCCCTCCAATCTGATATTCAATCTTTCATCACCTTAATCTTTTTGTTATCCTCATAACCTTACTCTTTCCTGTATTCACCTTTAATTTTCTTCTTTTGCACACCCTACCAAATTCATCCACCAATCTCTGCAGCTTCTCTTCAGAATCTCCCAAAAGCACAGTGTCATCAGCAAAGAGCAGCTGTGACAACTCCCACTTTGTGTGTGATTCTTTATCTTTTAACTCCACGCCTCTTGCCATGACCCTCGCATTTACTTCTCTTACAACCCCATCTATAAATATATTAAACAACCACGGTGACATCACACATCCTTGTCTAAGGCCTACTTTTACTGGGAAAAAATTTCCCTCTTTCCTACATACTCTAACTTGAGCCTCACTATCCTCGTAAAAACTCTTCACTGCTTTCAGTAACCTACCTCCTACACCATACACTTGCAACATCTGCCACATTGCCCCCCTATCCACCCTGTCATACGCCTTTTCCAAATCCACAAATGCCACAAAGACCTCTTTAGCCTTATCTAAATACTGTTCACTTATATGTTTCACTGTAAACACCTGGTCCACACACCCCTACCTTTCCTAAAGCCTCCTTGTTCATTTGCTATCCTATTCTCCGTCTTACTCTTAATTCTTTCAATTATAACTCTACCATACACTTTACCAGGTACACTCAACAGACTTATCCCCAATAATTTTTGCACTATCTTTAATCCCCTTTGCCTTTATACAAAGGAACTATGCATGCTTCTCTGCAATCACTAGGTCCCTACCCTCTTCCATACATTTATTAAATTAATTGCACCAACCACTCAAAAACTATATCCCCACCTGTTTTAACATTTCTATATTTATCCCATCAATCCCGGCTGCCTTACCCCCTTTCATTTTACCTACTGCCTCTCGAACTTCCCCCTACTACAACTGGCTCTTCCTCCTTACAAGATATGTTATTCCTCCTTGCCCTATACACGAATCACAGCTTCCCTATCTTCATCAACATTTAACAATTCCTCAAAAATTCCCTCATTTTCCAATACTTAACTCTCCATTTAATAACTCTTTCCTATTATTTAACTTGACAAATCCATTTGTTCTCTAGCTTCTTAACTTGTTACTTATCTCACTTCCACAAACTTTTTCTTTTTTCAACAAAATTTGTTATACATCTTCACCACTCTCTCATTTGCTCTCTTTTTACATTGCTTCACCACTCTCTTTACCTCTCTCTTTTTCTCCATATACTCTTCCCTCCTTGCATTCACTTCTACTTTGTAACAAACCGTCTCATATGCTACTTTTTCTCCTTACTACTCTCTTTACATCATCATTCCACCAATCGCTCCTGCCTTGTCCCTCCTGCAACCACTTTCCTGTAACACAAACTTCTGCTGAACACTCTAACACTACTTTTTAAACCTTACCCCATACCTCTTCGACCCCATTGCCTATGCTCTCATTAGCCCATCTATCCTCCAATAGCCTGTTTTATATCTTTACCCTAACGCCTCCTGTCTTTTAGTTTATAAACCTTCATCTCTCTCTTGCCTGATGGCTTCATATTCTCCTTGTATCCATCTTACCTGTTTACTCTCAGTGTAGCTACAACGAGAAAGTGATCTGATATAATCTGTGGCCCCTCTTAAACATGTACATCCTGAAGTCTACTCAACAGTCTTTTATCTACAATACATAATCCAACAAACTACTGTCATTACGCCCTACATCATTATGTGTATATTATTTATACTCTTTTCTAAAATTGTTTACCTATAACTAAACCCCTTTTATACAAAGTGTCAATCAAAGGGCTCCCATTATCATTTACACCTGGCACCCCAAACTTACCCCTACCAACCCTCTCTAAAAGTTTCTCCTACTTTAGCATTCAGGCCCTACCACAATTACTCTCTCACTTGGTTCCAAAGGGACTCCTATACATCACTTAACAATCTCCAGAAATCTCTCTCTCTCCTCTGCATTCTCTCTTCTCCAGGTGCATACACGCTTTTTATGACCCATTCTCGCCCTCCAACCTTACTTTAATCCACATAATTCTTGAATTTACACATTCATATTCTCTTTTTCTCCTTCTAACGATATTAACATTACTGCCATACCCCTTCCTTTGCTTAACTCTCTCAGCATACTCCAGATTTAATCCATTATTTCCCCCCACTGAAACTCCTCTCCTACCACCTTCAGCTTTGTTTCGCTTAGAGCCAGGACATCCAAATTCTTTATCATCATAAATCAGCAATCATTGTTTCTTGTTCATCCGCACTACATCCACGCACATTTAAGCATCAGGTTTTATAAAGTTTTTCTTCTTCTCTTTTTTTGTAAATGTATACAGGAGAAGGGTTACTAGCAATGCCTCGGCATTTTAGTCGCCTCATACGACACGCATGGCCTTACAGAGGAAAGATTCTTTCCACTTCCCCATGGACAATATGAAAGAATAAAAAAAAGAACAAGAGCTATTTAGAAAAGGAGGAAAAACCTAGATGTATGTATATATATATATATGCATGTGCGTGTCTGTGAAGTGTGACCAAAGTGTAAGTAGGAGTAGCAAGATATCCCTGTTATCTAGCGTGTTTATGAGACAGAAAAAGAAACCAGCAATCCTACCATCATGCAAAACAGTTACAGGTTTTTGTTTCACAGTCATCTGGCAGGACGGTAGTACTTCCCTGGGTGGTTGCTGTCTACCAACCTACTACCTATCTCAGGATATAAATAACCATAATTTAAACCTAGAAGATGATTGATCACGTTGACCCTAATCTAAACCTCCATAATCTGACACCCAATCAAAACCTATTGGAAAATAACTGCCTTTATTACACAGCATCACAACCCAGCACTATCCTAAACAATGCTAAAAGTCTATCAGTACTTAACTACAACATCAGGTCCTTAAGCAAACACTCCTGGCACTCCTTGAATCACTAAAGACACCCTTCTCCTGCATTATTCTTACTGAGACCTGGCTTAAGCAGGACACAATGATATTCCCTCTACCAGGATTACACATCAATTCACAACTGCCAGACCAACCAAGTTTGGGGTAGTATTGCAATCTATTACTCTTAACAATTATCTTGTAATTAGCACCACTTGCTTTAGTGATGAATATGGGGAATACATTTTTGCTAATTTTACTGTATAAAATCCTTAAGACACCTATAACAATTGGTGCCATTTACCGGGAGACCTCACACAAAATCCAAATTTCATGTGAGAAATTTAAAGTCACTAATAACAAACAGACAAATGAATAAGCACCACCTTCTCTTAGTGTAGACTTCAACATCAACCTTGCCTTACTAGGATTGATAGCCTGTAATCTGATTTCATCACCAATATGAAACCAACACCCCCCCCCCCCCCCCCCCCCCCCCCCCCCCCCCCCCCCCCCCCCCCCCCCCCCCCCCCCCCCCCCCCCCCCCCCCCCCCCCCCCCCCCCCCCCCCCCCCCCCCCCCCCCCCCCCCCCCCCCCCCCCCCCCCCCCCCCCCCCCCCATTCTCCATACCAACAATAATAAACCAACGGCCTCACTGAGAGGCAAGTGCAACCTAATAGACCACATATGGACCAATATACTAGCACCCTTAATCAGGGAATAATCACAGATAGACTACAGACACTACCATACCTTCCTCCTGACAAACATTAATAAACACCACTTGAATACAACAAGTCTCATTTAGACTCCATGACGAGGCCTCAATAAGGAAGTTCACAGCTGACCTAGAGATTGTTGACTGGCCTACAGAATTCTCCAAGGCCAATGGTATTGATGACTGGACCAGACATTTTTTTAACAAATTACTTAGACTATACAACAAAACATTGATCCTATTAAAAACGAAACAGGATACACAAACAAAAGGCTTGGTTGCCCATGGTAACCAGCACCATTCTGAAATCCAATTGGCAAGAAAACAACAATATGAAAAAGCCAATTAGACAGGGCCTAATACACAAAGATATTCTTAAACACTATTCATCAGTCTCACCAAAGTAATAAAGAAAGCCAAACAACTTACTACTCAGTAGATTCACAGACACTAGTGGAGATATAAAAAAGACCCTGGAAAAACACTCTCTCAGATTTCTAGGGACCCACAACTGAAAAAACCAGATATTGTCCTAACTAAACCTAAATGAAACACCACTACATCCCACTGACACAGCTAAACAGTAAACGACTTCTTCTCAACCATAGGATCTAAATCTCGCAGTAAATCCACATACCAATGCCCATGCCGGGGACTACCTAGATGGGAATTCCCAAATTCTTCCTATCTTGCACCAACTGAGCCCTCGGAAGTCACTGAGATTCATGAAGTCACTTAAAAACCAACTCAGGGAATCTGTCGAAGTCCCACCATTACTGTACAAGCGAGAGGGCCCATATCTTTCGCATGCTATTTCATTACTTTCTTAACAAGTCACTAGAAATAGCACTTCCCGAAACTACTCAAATGGCTAGAGGTTACACCAATACATAAAGGTGGTGACCCTACAGACTTAAACAACTATCGGCCAATATCACACTTACCATTGTATATCAAAATCTTTGAGAAACTCATGCACAGGAGGACTATATTCATTTAATAACAGCACAAAAATACTCAACCCCTGCCAATTTGGATTTAGGAAAATAAATACACTAATGATGCAATCATAAAATGCTAGATCTGCACTTTACACAGCATTGGAAAAAAGGGAATATCCACTTAGAATTTGTATTGACCTAAGGAAAGCTTTTGACACTCAGTAGACAGACATCCTACTCCCAAACCTTGACCAATACGGTATAAGAGGCCATGCGCTTGCTTATTTCAAATCTTACCTTACTAATAGGTTTCAGTATGTTACCATTAATGACACAGCATCAACAACAGGCCACTTGAGGGTTAATGGATGAGTTCGCAGGGAAGTGTCCTTGGTCCCCCTGATTTCCTCATATAATCAATGATCTTCCCAAAGGTATCCCACACTGAAAACCAAAAAAACCCTATTCTCTTTGCTGAAGACTGACTTATGTCATCTATCACCCAAATCTTGCCACCCTCAACCACATTGTTAACGAGGAGTGATCAAAATATCGACTTGGATTGACAGCCATAAACTTACGCCTTAACACTGACAAAACCTACTATATTAATGTTTGGTAGCAGAGCAGCATTATGAGAGAATGCCACAAATTAACATTAAGATCGGACAACACTCCTAATTACCAGAATATGAGGCAAATTCTTGGCCTATACCTGACAACAACCTGAATTTCAGCACCTTATCCAACAATAAGACAAAAAAAGTATCAAACAGCTTCGGGATACTCTCCAAGTACTGATACTACGTGCCGCCAAAATGCCCTTTCACACTATACCATCACTTATTTATTCCATACCTCACTATGCTATTTGTGCTTGGGGATCACTGCAGCAACACCACCTAAAGCCAATAATAACCCAACAAAAAGCTGCAGTAAGAATAATCACTAAATCCCATCCCTGGCAACACACCCCCCACTCTTCATAGATCTAAACTTTACTCCCTATTCAGTACATCCACACTTACTTACTGTGCAATCTACATCTACAGGACCTTAAAACTCCAATATCAACCTTGACCAAAACACTTTTTGATAGTTGTGACAGAACCCACAGGCACAACACAGCACAAACATCTCTACGACATTCCCCGATCCTGGTATCCGACTAAACTTTACAAAATTCAATGTATGTCAAAGCCCTAAAATCTGGAACACCTACCCGAGACTCAGAACGCAGACACATTCATCACCTTCAAAATACCATAGTAAACATTCTTAATCTCCCTGATACACCCATCAACTAACTAACACGAATACACCTGGTGTTTCACACTTACACTCACTCACCCATTTGACCATAAACAGAAATATTAATCTCAATCTAAAATAATGAATTATGAATATCCAATACTGAAACTATTGTACTGATGCCAAACAAAGCATTCACATTGCTAAACTCACAAACTAGTATTTAGTCACTTAGCACATAATACAACTACCTCATAATTTGGAGATATTTAAAATAAATGAATTAAACTAGTCTGCCCGAAATGGCCTAGCATGCTTGGCGTTCTAGTCGGTTACACTCTGTAATCATTATTTACTACCTGGTAAACCACACACAACCAATTTGTAATTCAACATTGTAATCTTTATAGACCCCCAAGGGTGACATAACTTTGAGTCGACCCCCCCCCCCCCCCCCCCCCCCCCCCCCCCCTCCAGCGGGAGCAAGGGGCTAGTAACCCCTTCTCCTGCATACATTACTAAAGTTAAAAAGAGAAACTTTTGTTTTCCTTTTTGGGCTACCCTGCCTCGGTGGGAAATGGCTGATTTGTTGAAAGAAGAAGAAAGAAATTTATAGCTAAACTATGCTGTTTTAACCTTTTCTTATAAATACAGGTGGGATCTACTTAACAGCACTTTGCTTTATGGTGCTTCACTAATACAACAGTTTTCAATTATACTTTTTCAACAACAAACCTTACTTCTTTCAACAAACCGGCCATATCCCACCGAGGCAGGGTGGCCCAAAAAGTAAAATGAGAGTTTCTCTTTGTAAAATTAGTAATTTATACAGGAGATGGGGTTACTAGCTTCTTGCTCCAGGCAATTCAGTCACCTCTTACGACACACATGGCTCATGGAGGAAGAATTCTGTTCAATTTCCCCATGGAGATAAGAGGAAATAAAAAAGAACAAGAACTAACAAGAAAATAGAAGAAAACCCAGAGGTAGGTAGGCAGGGGTGTGTGTGTGTGTGTGTGTTGTGATGTGTGTGTGTTGTGTGTTGTGTGTGTGGTGAGTGTGTGGTGTGTAGCTGTGTGTGTGTGTGTGTGTGTGTGTGGGTGTGTGGGTGTGTGTGTTGGCACGCGAGCGCCCACCTATTAACGGTGCGCATGCGTGACGTGTGTGTGTGCGTGTGCGCATGCGTGCGTGTCGTGCGTGCCGTGCGTGGCCGAGACTGTTCACTGCTCCCAGCATAATAAGGGGATTACCATCAGACCCCTGGCAGTCAGTCTTCAAGCTGGCACTGGACAAGCACTATAAGTCGGTTCCTGACCAGGCCAGCTGTGGCTCGTAGGTTGCCGTTTTGCGTGCAGCCAGCAGCAACAGCCTGTTGATCCAGCTCTGATCCACCAGGAGGCCTGGTCACAGACTGAAGGCGCGGGGTCGTTGACCCCCCGGAACTCTTCCAGGTAAAACTCCAGGTAATATATATTATATATATTTTTTTTTATCTATTATTATTATTTTATTATTATCACCACTGGCCAATTCCCACCAATGGCAGGGTGGCGAAAAAGAAAAAACTTTCACCATCATTCACTCCATTCACTGGTTTGCCAAAAGGGTGCTTTACATACAGTTTTTAAAACTGCAACATTAACACCCCTCCTTCAGAGTGCAGGCACTGTACTTCCCAGCTCCACCGGGACTCAAGTTCTCCACGGCCATGCCGGCTTTCCCTGAACCCCTTCATAATGTTACTTTGCACACACTCCAACAGCACGTAAGTATTAAAAACCATTTGTTCCATTCTCTCCTGTCAAACTCGCTCACGCATGCCTGCTGAAGTCCAAGCCCCTCGCACCAAAACCTCCATTTACCCCCTCCCTCACCTTTCCTAGGGCCAACCCCTACCCTGCCTTCCTTTACTACAGAGATACACTCTTGAAGTCATTCTGTTTTGCTCCATTCTCTGCTACATGTCCGATCCACCTCAACAATCCTTCCTCAGCCCTACTGGACAAACAGTTTTGGTAATCTTCCACCTATCCTAAATTCCAAACTTACGAATTTCTCTGACATTATATTCACACCACACATTGCCTCAGACATGACCATTCCACTGCCTCCAGCCTTTCCTCGCTGCCAACATTCATCACCCATGCTTCACACCCATATAAGAGCGTTGGTCTAAAACTATACTCTCATACATTCCCCTCTTTGCCTCCAAGGACAAAGTTCTTTGTCTCCACAGACCTAAGTGCACACTCACCCTTTTTTCCCTCATCAATTCTATGATTTCACCTCATCTTACTGACCCATCTGCTGACACGTCCCACGTCCCAAATATCTGAATACATTCACCTCCTCCATACTCTCTCCCTCCAATCTGATATCCATCTTTCATCACCTAATCTTTTTGTTATCCTCATAACCTTACTCTTTCCTTGTATTCACTTTTATTTTCTTCCTTTGCATACCTACAAATTCATCCACCAATCTTCCGGACAACTTCTCTTCAGAATCTCCAAGAGCACTCAGTGTCATCAGCAAAGGAGCAACTGTGACAAACTCCCACTTTATGTGCGATTCTTTATCTTTTAACTCCACGCCTCCTTGCTAGACCATCGCATTTACTTCTCTTACAACCCCATTATAAATATATTAAAACAACCACGGTGACATCACACTCCTTGTCATAGGCCTACTTTTACTGGGAAATAATTTACCTCTTTCCTACATACTCTAACCTGAGCCTCATAACCATCGTATAAAAAAACTATTCATGCCTTTCAGTAACCTACCTCCTATACCATACACTGCAACATCTGCCACATTGCCCCCCTATCACCTGTCAAATGCCTTTTCAAATCAGATATGCCACAAAGACCTCTTTAGCCTTATCTAAATATGTTCACTTATATGTTTCACTGTAAAACACCTGGTTCAATGCACCCCCCACATTTCTAAAGCCTCCTAGTTCATCTCGCTATCCTATTCTCGTCTTTACTCTTAATTCTTCAATAATAACTCAATACCATACACTTTACCAGGCATACTCAACAGATTTATCCCCTATCATTTGCACTCTCTTTTGTCCCCTTTGCCTTTTGGAAAGGGAACTATTCATGCTCTCTGCAATCCTAGGTACCTTACCCTCATCCATACATTTATTAATAATTGCACCAACCATTCCAAAACTATATCTCCACCTGCTTATAACATTTTATAATCTTTATCCCATCACAATCACAGCTGCCCTTACCCCCTTTCATTTTTTTACCTACTGCTTTTCCCGAACTTCCCCACACTCACAACTGGCTCTTCCTCACTCCTACAAGATGTTATTTTCCTTGCCACTTACTCGGAAATCACACGCCTTCCTATCTTCATCAACATTAATAATTCCTCAAAATATTCCCGCCATCTTCCCCAATAAAAACCTTTTCTAACTCTCCATTCTGAATAACTGCTCCTCTTACTATTTTTAATGACAAAATCCATTTGTTCTCTAAGCTCCTTAACTTGTTAATCTCACTCCAAAAACTTTTTCTTATTTCCAACAAAATTTATTGATAAACATCTCCACCCACTCTCTTCATTTGCTCTCTTTTTACATTGCTCACCACTCTCTTAACCTCTCTTATTTTCTCCATATACTCCTTTTCCCTCCCTGCCATCACTTCTACTTTGTAAAAACTTATCATATGCTAACTTTTTCTCCTTACTACTCTCTATACATCCTCATTCCACAATCGCCTCCTCTTCCCTCCGACACCCCCACTTTCCTGTAACCACAAACTTCTGCTGAACCACTCAAACTTTCATTTTTAAACCTACCCCATACCTCTTCCGCCCCATTCCCTATCTCCATTAGCCATCTATCCTCCAATAGTGTTTTAATTTTCCCCAACTGCCTCCTCTTTTAGTTTATAAACCTTCACCCCTCTCTTTCCTGATGCTTCCATTCTCCTTGTACCCATCTACCTTTTACTCTCAGTGTAGCACAACTGAAAGTGATTGATAATCTGTGGCACCTCTTAAAATTACATCCTGAAATTACTCAAAAGTCTTTTATCACCAAAACATAATCCAAAAAACTACTGTCATTTCGCCTCTAATCTTGCAAAAGCTTATTTATCCCTTTTTCTTAAAATATGTATTACTTAACTAAACCCTTTTATACAAGTTCAATAAAAGGGCTCCCATTACCTTTTACCCCTGGCACCCCAAACTACCTACCACCCCCTCTCAAAAAATTTCTCCTATTTGCATTCAGGCCCCCTCCCACAATTACTCTCTCATTTGGGTTAAAGGCTCCATACATTCACTTAACATCTCCCAAAATTTTCTTTTCCCTCTACATTCCTCTCTTCCCAGTGAAAACGTTATTAGACCCACTTTCGCACCCAAACCCTTTTACTTTAACCCACATATTCTTGAATTTCACTTTCTATTCTCTTTTCTCCTTCCATAACTAAACCCTTTCAACGTACTGCCCCTTTCCCTTTTGCTCAACCTTCAGATACCCCAGATTTAACCCCTTTTATTTCCCCCCCCCAAAACCCCCCTACCCCCTTCAGCTTTGTTTCGTTTGGGGCCAGGACATCCAGCTTTTTCATTCAAACATCGAAATCATCTGTTTTGTCATCCCACAACATCCACGCACATTCAAGCCCCCAGTTTTTTAAAGTTTTTCTTCTTCTTTTTTTTAGTAAATGTTACAGGGAAGGGGTTACTACCCCATTCCCCCCCGGCATTTTAGTCGCCTATAACATGCGGGCTTCTGGAGGAAAGATTCTTTTCCATTTCCCCCCATGGTCAATAGAAGAAAAAAGAAGAACAAGAGCTATTTAAAAAAAAGGGAAAAAAAACCCCTAGAGTAGTTTAAATTTTGCATGTGCATTCTGTGAAGTGTGACCAAATTTAAAGGGAGTAGCAAGATTCCCCTGTTTTCAGCGTATTAATATATAAACTGGACCCCCCCATAACGATTACCTCGATTGCGACCAAATTTTTGTAAGTGTTTTAGAAGTGGTTTGTACGTGTTGTTTGGGGGGCTGAAAGGAATAATTACTTCACTATTCCTTATGGAAATAAAATTTGGTCAGTATGGCACCCGAACTCTTAGGAAAAGAAAAAAATTTTGTTAACCCCGGGGGCCTGTATATATATATTATCAGGGACCCCGGTTAACGATTTTTTTCTCTCCAGAATATGTTCAGGTGCCAGTATGACGAATTTTTTCCATAAGGAATATTGTGAAGTAGATTAGTCTATTTTAGACCCCCAAAAAATAACGTACAAAAGCACTTACATAAAAACACTTTCATAAATTTGGGGTTCGGAGGTGATCGTTATGCGGGGGGCCCCTGTTATTTAACTACGTACGTAGAGGGTTTGGGAGACAGCAACCACCCAGGGGGGTACTACCCTCCTGCAAGGAATGTAAAAAAAAAACCCGTAATTTTTTTACATGATGGAGGATTGCGTTTTTTTTTTTTTTTGTCTCATAATATGCAAGTTCGGTATGCTTGTCTTCTACTTACACTTAGGTCACACTACACATACATGCATGTTTTTTATAAACACTTTCTGAGTTTTCTTTGTTTTTATCTTAATTTCTTGGTCTATTATTTTTCCCTTTTATACCCATGGGGAAAGGGGGAATAAGAACCTTTCATCCGTAAGCCATGCATGTTGAAAAAAGTCAACAAAAATCCCGGGAAAAAATGGGCTAGAAACCCCCTTTTTCCTGTAAAGATTAAAAAAGAATAAGAAGAAAAATTGTCGAAAGTGGAAGTCTGAATGGCATGGATGTTGTGCTAATTATAAGAAGAGGATTGGGGATGTAATGAATGAAACTGGATGTCCCTGGCTTTAAGTAAAACAAAGTAAGGGGGGTGGGAGAGTTCAGGGGAGAGGATAAATGGGATTAGGTCGGGGTTTCAAGTGGTTGGCTAAAGGAAAATAGCAATAAGTTGAAGGGTAAGATAGGCGGAAAAGAGGACAAAAAAT
The DNA here is from genome assembly GCF_026875155.1 of Cherax quadricarinatus. Classification (NCBI taxonomy): domain Eukaryota; kingdom Metazoa; phylum Arthropoda; class Malacostraca; order Decapoda; family Parastacidae; genus Cherax; species Cherax quadricarinatus. The sequence goes on along the minus strand of NC_069431.1, from coordinate 16,722,327 downwards.
GTATTAATTTTAAGGATTATGTGGGATAAAAAAAAGGTTGGTGTGAAAAAGGGGTTTTAATAAGTGTATATGCACCTGGAGAAAGAGAAGTGTAAGGAAGAGAGAAATTTTTGGGGGAAAGTTGAGTGAAGCGGGGGAGTTTGAACCAATTTTGAGAGTACTTATGGTTGGGGGTTTCAAAGCTAAAATGGGTAAAAAAAGTTTTTTGGGCGGGGAAAAATTTTGTAGGTAAATTTGGGGGCCAGGGGTAAATTTAAAGGGGGGCCTTTATTGAGCTTGTGTGAAAAAAGATTTTGGTAATAAGTATCTATTTTATGAAAAAGGGAAATAAAATTACAAGGTATAGTAGCAATAATGAAAGTAATTTGTAGATTTGTATTTGGGGGATAAAAGGTTTAAAGGGTAGGGCCCCGGATGTCATTTTAAGAGGGGGAACTGATATATAGCATTCTTTAGTTTTGACATTAGAATAAGAGGAAAAGGGACAAGAGGAAAGGGGGCAACAGCAAGTAGGTGGGGAAATGAAAGTGTTAAACTAAGGGGGGGGAATTTTGGGTGGATTAAGGAAATTTTCAGAAAGGGGGCTAGTGCAAAGATGAGTAGTGGGGGGTTGAAGAGGGTTGGAATAGTTTTAAAAATCCCGTATTAGAATGTGGGCAGAAGTTTGTGGTTATAGGAGGGTGGGGGCAGGAGGAAAGAGGAGTGATTGGGGGAAATGATGAAGTAAAGAGTGTGATAAAAGAGAAAAAGGTAGCTTATGAGAGGTTTTTACAAAGAAGAAGTGTTATAAGATGAGTGGGAGAGGCACTGTCAAGAAATTTTAATGAAAATAAGAAAAAATTTTGGAGTGAGTTAAACAAGCTAAGAAAGCCTAGGGAACATATGGATTTGTCAGTTAAAAACAGAGTAGGGGAGTTAGTAGATGGGGAGAGGGAGGTATTAGGTAGATGGCGAGAATATTTTGAGGAACTCTTAAATGTTGAGGAAGAAAGGGAGGCGGTAATTTCATGCACTGGCCAGGGAGGTATACCATCTTTTATAGGAGTGAAGAAGAGCAGAATGTAAGTGTGGGGGAGGTATGTGAGGCATTACATAGAATGAAAGGGGGTAAAGCAGCTGGAACTGATGGGATCATGACAGAAATGTTAAAAGCAGGGGGGGAGGATGTGGGTTTTTGGAGTGGTTGGTACTTTTGTTTTAATAAATGTATGAAAGGGGGGAAGGTACCTAGGGATTGGCGGAGGGGGCATTTAAGTCCCTTTATATAAAGGGAAGGGGAACAAGAGAGATTGTAAAAATTATAGAGAATAAGTTTTTTGAGTATACCAGGAAAAGTGTACGGTAGGGTTATTATTGAAAGAATTAGAGATAAGACAGAATGTAGGATTGCGGATGAGCAAGGAGGTTTCAGAGTGGGTAGGGGATGTGTAGATCAGGTGTTTGCATTGAAGCATATATGTGAACAGTATTTAGATAAAGGTAGGGAAGTTTTTATTGCATTTATGGATTTAGAAAAGGCATATGATAGAGTGGATAGGGGAGCAATGTGGCAGATGTTGCAATAGGTGGTAAGTTACTAAATACTGTAAAGAGTTTTTATGAGGATAGTGAGGCTCAGGTTAGGGCGTGTAGCAAAGAGGGAGATTACTTCCTGGTAAAAGTAGGGATGTGTAATGTCACCATGGTTATTTAATATATTTATAGATGCGGTTGTGAAAGAAGTAAATGCCAGGGTGCTGGGGAGAGGGGTGGGATTAAATTATGGGGAATCAAGTACAAAATGGGAGTTGACACAGTTGCTTTTTGCTGATGATACTGTGCTTATGGGAGATTCTAAATAAAAGCTGCAAAGGTTAGTGGATGAGTTTGGGAGGGTGTGTAAAAAAAGAAAGTTGAAAGTGAACATAGATAAGAGTAAGGTGATGAGGGTATCAAATGATTTAGATAAAGAAAAATTGGATATTATATTTGAGAGAGAGAGTATGGAAGAAGTGAATGTTTTCAGATATTTGAGAGTTTACATGTCAGCGGATGGGCTTATGAAGTATGAGGTTAAGCAGAGAATTGATGAAGGAAAAAAGGTGAGTGGTGCGTTGAGGTACATGTGGAGACAAAAAAAAACGTTATTTATGGAGGCAAAGAAGGGAATGTATAAAAGTACAGTGGTACCAACACTCTTATATGGGTATGAAGCTTGGGTTGTGAATGCTGCAGTGAGGAGGCGGTTGGAGGGCATGGAGATGTCCTGTCTAAGGGCAATGTGTGGTGTAAATATTATGCAGAGAATTTAAAGTGTGGAAATTAGGAGGAGTAAAGTTAATAAAAGTATTAGTCAGAGGGCTGAAGAGGTGTTGTTGAGGTGGTTTGGTCATTTAGAAAAAATGGATCGAAGTAGAATGACATGGAGTGTATAAATCTGTAGGGGAAGGAAGGCAGGGTAGGGGTCATCCTCGAATAGGTTAGAGGGAGGGGGGTAAATGAGGTTGTGTGGTGAGGGGCTTGGACTTCCAGCAAGCGTGTGTGAGCGTGTTACCTTTGATATACCTTTGAAGAGTTTTGAGAGTTTATCTACTCTCTGAGCCCGGCCAGGGCCCCGGCTCGTCTGGTGCTTGCCTGGTCAACCAGGGGTTGTGTGGAGGGGGCCCCCTGCCCCCCATAAACCATCACGCCTGGTTTTTAGGACCCCGTGTAGTACAGTTTTCCCTTGTTGTCCCCATTGAAACCCCTGCTTTTTTATTTTTTATTTAGTCTTTGAAAATAGTACATTAAACCCTAGGGGTATTTACAAAAAATGGGTTGTAAGGCAAAGACACCCTCTATTATCCCTTGGGCATTTTGACTGACTTAACATCTTCACTTTTTTTTATTTTATTTTTGTTAGATAAAGTGAAGGGGAGTGAATATTTTTTGAAAATTTTAACGAGCTTTTGGATTTGTGAGAAAGGGTAAAATTTAGTGAAGGGTTTGGGGGAAAACCCGGGTTATTTTATAAAAGCTGGACTTGAGTATTTGGAAATGGAAACTAACCACACCACTTTTGAAATTTAAATTTTTTTGGCCCAAAAGTACACATAGGAAAAACCGGGTTTTTAGAAAATTCTGACGTAACATTTATGAAGGGATTCGGGGAAAAACCCAGTTACCCCGATTAAAGTCCCTGTAGGGTTTGGGGGGGGAATTTAAGTACAGTGCCTGGCTCGAAGGAGGGGGGGGATTTTTATTGTATTTTTTTAAACTGAAGAAATTGGCACGTCTTGGGCAAGACAGTAAAATAAAGTTAGTAAAGTAAAAAGTTTTTTCTTTTTTTTTTTGGGGTCCCCCGCCTTTTCTGAAATGGGCCAAAGGGTTTTTGATAAAAAATATATCCCGTGGATCCCATTTTTTCATCCAAAATGGAAAAAAACCGGGGTAAATTTTTTTCCCATAAAAAAACGAAAACCCAATTAATTCTTTCCCCAACACTTTTTTTAAAAAGGGATAAATGAACTTTTAAAATCATTTTTTACCTTTGTTGGCAAATTCTTTACGAGACCCCCATGCAACTGCCGGGCCTTTTCGAAAATTTATCCCCTCCACAACACTGTCCCCCACTAACTGTTTTTCGTTGACCACACCAACAACAATTTCTCAACATCTTTGATTGTTTGCCATAAATACCACCCCTACGATCATCCTACCACCCCCCAAAAACCCACCATCAAAACCCACAACCCCCCTTACCACCCCCCCAAACCCACAACCCCCCTCTCCCACCATAAAAAAACCACGACCCCCTTTCTCCCAACCACCAAAACCCACAACCACCTCTATACCACCCTCTACCCCCAATGTTTCGGATGAATGGTGGGGGTACTTTTCCCCGGCCAGTCAGAGGCAATTGAGAACATAATGTGAGCGGGCCGTGTCCCATGTGGGGGGACGAGTCTGAAAAGGACGTTTTCCCAAGTAGAGGTATGAAAACCGGGGTTTTAAATTTCGCTCAAAAAAGGGGGTTTTCGAAATTCCCAAATTGTACGAAAACCACACTGGATGAAATCGGGGGGGTCCACTGTATCTGAAGGTTTTTTTAAAAATTTTGCCAACAAAGAAAAAAAATTTCCCATATTCCACAGCTATGTTTTCTTTAAATTTGAAAATTTGTTTGTTGGGGAAAGACCCAATTTTATCACGCAAATTTTTTTGGGAAATACAATATAAAATTTCAGGAGTTAGTTTTATGTTTTTAAAAACCCCAAAAGGGTTTCCAAAAATGTAAAAATTTACGCTCCCCCCGGTGCCCCAAAAAATTTTTTGGAAAAAAAAATTTTGTTTTTTTTTCACTGAAAAAAAAAAGGAAAAATTTTCTGTGTTATAGGATTAAAAAAAAAAAAAAATTAGGGTCAGTACTTACTGAGAAATGGGGCCCTGCAAAGCTAACATTTAAAATGTCACCTGAGGGCAACAAACGAGTCCTGCTTCTTGAGGAAGTGTTGCCCATAAAAACCAATTTTTTTTCATTTTATATTTTGTTCCCAATAAAGAAAAATTTAAATTTTAGTTCTTGGCATTTCATTTAACCCAAATTTTTTTTTGACACTAATATTTAAATACTGAAATTGTACTCAAAATTTTTCACAAAAAACATTGACAGGTGGACATTTAAACTGCCCTGGTCATTTTTTTATTTTCTAGGAAAAAATTTCAAAATAAATTTTTAGGTTCCCCGCATTGTTTTGGATACATGGGAGTATAGAAGAAAAAGAAGGGGATGAGGAGGAAAAAGGAAGAAGAAGGAAAGTATAATTGTTTTTTGAGACAAATAAAAAGAAAATAGAGACAGATAGACAGACCTGGACAGACCCAAAACTAAACTTGGGGTTTAAAAATCCCCTTTCCTCTTTAAAAGGGGGGGAGAGTTAATATGGGGCATACATCAGTGAATCCCCGGGGGTTTTCCCATGTTTTTCTCGAGGGCATTCAATTTTAATGGTGCTCCCAAAAAGGTTTTAAAAAGGTGGTCTCAGATTTTATTTTTAAAGGTGGGGACACTGAGTGTTTAAAACCCCTTTTATATGGGTCAGGCATCTTTAGGCCAAACATGCCAAATTGGAGGCAGGAAAATTTTAAAAAGTAAATATACGTTTTTGGGGGGCAGCGGTAAGAAGTATAATACCCTTTGGACCGTGATGATGTACTGGGCCCCTCTTCAATATAAACTTTAGCATTTTTTTTTTATATAGTTATAATATGGCTTTGGTGGGTGAGCAATTTAATTTCTTGAGAGAACGGCACTCAAAAATTAAAAATCCCAAATTATTATTTAGAAAAAAATTTTAGGATAATAAGATCCTTAGTTGACAAGTCCTGCCCCTTTCCCGTGAGCTCTAAGTCCTTTACTTTATTTAAAACGCCCCCGTGTGGACAAAACAAAATTTCCAATAAGGTCGCAAATTTAAATTTCATTTTTTGTATCCTTTTTCTGCAAAATCATTAAATTTGTACCCGCTTTCCAACGTTATTTTTAAAAAACCCTTTCATTTTCATTTAAATTCCCTGGGAAAACAAGAGGCTATTTAAGGAACAAATTTAAAACAGAGCAATCACAAAACCCCATGGGGAATGCGTAGTGGTTACGGAGACTGTTGGTACGCAAAAAACCTTTTTTCCCACACCCTTGACCATGCATAAGGCTTGGCACCCTCATGCATGCTTGCCACGTGGTTCTGAAATATAAGTTATGTACATAAATATTAATTATAGATTCTTAGGGACTATACAGTAATTTAAAGATTACATTTATATGCTAGAATAAATTCAATACAGTGGACCCCCGGGTAACGATATTTTTTCAATCCAGAAGTATGTTCAGGTGCCAGTACTGACCGAATTTGTTCCCATAAGAAATATTGTGAAGTAGATTAGTCCATTTCAGACCCCCAAACATACACGTACAAACTCACTTACATAAATACACTTACATAATTGGTCGCATTCGGAGGTAATCGTTATGCGGGGGTCCACTGTACTGTACTATGCACACCCATTACTTCTTTATCAAACTAAGCATTTTACAATTATGCTAAGATATTTCAGCATTAATATGATGATAATGATAATGACAATAATGATAATAATAATAAAAATATTAACTAAATACAATAATACTATTTCTCAAAATTAAAAGCAAAAAACAGAACACTGCCAAATCTTTATTTTCTACATCTTCATCCACTAATTTCTGCTTTTTTTTGTGGAAGAAGTCACCAGCAAAAGGTTTAGACGTTGCCTATGAGCTTCACCCTCTCCAACAATTACCTTATAGGATTTATAAATGAATGTTGTATTTTATTTTTCTACTAAATGCATTGATATTTTATAACTCAATTTTAGGTATGTGTTCTGGTAGAGACTGTTCAAAATTTAAGAAATATTGTAATAATTACAATTTGGCCAAATTCCAGCAATAATTTTTTTTCTCCATTTTCTCCATCATAGTTTATGATAATTTCATGTACATGCCATGGGGTCTTATTTATTTTGCAGAGATTAGTTAAAAAATTGTAGGTTAATAATGATGTTTAGTGGTGGATGTTGTGTGCATCAAGCAGGTTAGGCATTTGAGATTACTGATGGTATATGATACCAACAAGTCAATGAATAAAACACATATGTATACAAAACTTGAATATCTTTGCTCTAGAAATGTTCTGCCTGCACAGCAGGCTTCTTCAGTCAAATATGGGTGAAATTAACACTTGAGACAGTAGTAGTAGTTATTCTGAGGTGATCAGTCCCTTGAACTTAACCTTTCAACTGTCCAAACATTAATCTACGTTTTTTCAACATTTGAAAGTATGTAAAAAAAGTAGATCTTCTTTTCTTTTTTTTACATTTGAAAACGTGTTAAAAAACTTTTATCTACTTTTTTTTTTTGTTATATTTGAAAATATGTAAAAAAACATAGATCTACTTTTGGAGCACTACACATGTGAACGTAGATCTGCTTGGACAGTTTAAGGGTTAAAGGAAAGGCACGAACCCAGACTTTACATACTGAAGCAGAAGTGAGGTGCAGCAGCTGGAGATGATGCATGGCCCACTAATAGCAGTAAGTCATGCTTAAAAGTTCTTCAGCAATAGTCGTAGAAAACCCTCCCTGAACCAAGATATGTACAGAGGAACCTCAGTACTCGAACTTAATTCATTCCTGAAGGCTGTTTGAGTATTGAACAAATTTTTACAAACCAATTTTTTTTTGGGGGGTTGGCTGTTATCACTAATCTTCTTAGGCCCCCATGGTGACTTATTTATACAAATAATACAAAAAAAAATGCAAAGAAATGTGAAATAGTTTACAGAGAAGTTCTGGCAGGTTGTGTTTCTTTGGTCGAGTCCTGAGCAAACGGTTGACTACCGAGCAATTTTTTTACTGAACTAAGCATTCAAATGCCGAACTGTTTGAGTAGGGAGCTGTTTGAGTGCCGAGGTTTCACTGTAGCATGTTGGTGTTGTGTCAATAATGTTATAATAACTTGACATGCTGTTGAAGTATGAGCATGGAAACACTTGTGAAGAGATTCAGGGAAAAACTGGTTAGCTGGATTTGAGTCCTGGAGGGGAGAAATACAATTCCTGTACTCTAGAGGAGGGGTGAGGATGTTGCAATTCAGAGGGTAATCTAAACTGGAATGTTAGGACACTTCTAGCAGGACAGTGATCAAATGAATGACATTTTCCTCTTTAACCCTTTCAGGGTCCAAGGCCAAAATCTGAAGTCACGCACCAGTGTCCAAGAAATTTTGAAAAAAAAAAAAAAAAATATTTTTTCTTACAGAATTAAAGAGCATATTTTTGTGAAGGTAATAAAACAAAAAAAATTAGAATCTGATCATTACTTACCGAGATACAGTGCCAAGAAGTTTATAGAAAATGATGTGGTGGCGGCAACATCGACGAATTCCACATACGCGTATTATATTATTTTGTTGTTTTAGTTGTTTTTTCTTTTCTTTTCCAATTTTTTTCTATTCCTACTAACATTTGGGGCCTGAGAGACCAATACTGTATATAATTGATATATATATACTCACTGTATTGAACACAATAACCGCACTAAAGTTATTATCTATTATTGTTTCCACTGTTGTTTATTACAATAAACATGCACAAATATTGTATAATACTAATGTTCTATCATATATTTAAATATTTACAATCACTGGACATGGTTTTAGAACTGCTGGAGCTTGTGGAACTCCTTGAAACAAGGCACCATGCACAGAGGCACCTTACATTCCTCACACATAAACCGGTGTCTTTGCGTCTTTGTTGCCGTCGTTTTGTTTGTGCACAGACAATGCATCTCTTCTGAGCAAATTTCTTTTGAGTTAAAGGAAGTTGTATTATGAAATGATCACCTCTCTCCTCAAACGCTTGGGTATATTGTTGAAGAATACGAGACTCATGTTGTATTGCAGGTGTTGTTACCAGGTACTTCATTATGAGTTGTCTGACAACAGACAAACATAATTCACCATAGACGGTGGTCTGTTACCAGTCTATATTTGGTACATAATATATGCATCCAGCATTCAAAAATGGTCCATGAGATGGAAAAAAGTTTCATGTACCACTTTGTAACTCTTACGAACACAGTCAACAAAACCAATCTGCAGTCACACTGTCCAACCAAGCGCATGTTTTTGTGTATAATCAATCCTGACACTGGTTTTCGAAATAACATTCATTAGTCCACTCAATCAACTTTGCCACTGTCTTGCATTTCATTACGGTGAAGGTTGTCAACAAATGTGACATCACGTTTGTCATGGCCACCGTAATGCCATGTGGTCATTGGCAGTAAACACCTGCACGTTCATCACCACGAACTCCGCGTTTTAGCCTGGCATATGTTACGATTAGAACGCACTGTGCCCACACAGCATCTGTCTTGTTCACATTCGCATGAAATAACTGAGTAATGGGCGTTGGTGGATACCAGTTATCGGTATATAATGTTTGGCCCTTACAAAGATAAGTGCCATCATGTTTTCTCACTACGTCCACCTGAGATACCCAATAACATCTTGGTATCTTTCAATGTTTTACTACCCGTGTATTACAACAATATCCAACACCTGCCCACTGTCACAATCACAGAGTACAAACAATTTCATACGCAAAGCGGTTCTCTTGCTCGTAATGTAACTGCTATGACTGACGAGTCCTAACCTTGAACAAAATCAAAGACTTCGTCAATTACAAGGATCTTGAATGGATAAAAGTATATCCTGAACTTATGTTTGAGATAACGATAGAAAAACATTCTAAATCTTGTAATAACCTGTCACTTCTGTCAGGCCGGTTTTTGTCAGAGAAGTGAAAATACTCCAGTAAGATAAACCTGTTCACTGGTAATATTTCACTGAGATGGGGTACAAATTAGCTGATCTTGGACCAGTAAATGCTTTTTATTTTATGCTTTATAGACATGAGGCATAAGCATATTATTGGTTTGCAAAAAGCAAATACATTTCTTCAACAGTCGTCTCTTTCCACCTTGTAGTCTTGACTGGGTGATAAGACGTATTTGCCATGGTGTACTGAAAATACTTATTACTTCCTGGCAATAATTTTTCCATCAAAGGCTGTCAAAAGAAAATTCAAAGAATTCCAGCTATTGGCCGTAGGTTACAAGGGACAGGTAGTAAGATCCACTTTGAGAGTCCATCAAGTGGTGGAGTGGCTGGAACAAAATTGGGATTTTGCTGCCCAATCCCAGATACGGTTTGCTGGTGGAACTGACATCATAGCTGGTTGTATGGGTGGTGTGGTTGTGGCGGGTCTGGTGGCTGACGCTCCGCTTTGTCCCCTTGAACTGACGAGACAGCAAGCGTGGGTCCCGTGTGGCACAGTGAGTCACGCCTGGCGGTGCCACTACCACCACCAGCACCACCTAACCCCATCCACTGTCCCGCCTGTGGCCCATCCATGCCAAGTGTAATAGCCACATCATCCTCACATCACTAACTAAAACGGTGTAGGACCCGGGAATTACTGCCGGGATGAACACGTCCCCTGGGCACAGCATAGGGTACACTACCCGAGCGCATGCGGCGGCGAACATACCGACGCTGCACTGGTGGAAAATGTTTTCCTCCTATCACGTACTCGAATGATCGTCGAGCGCATTAAAAATCACAACCACGTCAGAATCATCGTCATTACTGAGTCAAGCCTGGCACGGGAAAAAGATTAGTTTTCTCTTACGTTTAGAACAACCGACCGTGAGTCACGATGCCCACACCAGAGGTAGAATGTCCGAAGGATCGTCGGGGTTTTCTGCACTATTATCGATATCCTGGTCATTATTTTCGGCACTAAGCTTAATCAAAGCCGTAAGAATAGTCTTCATTTCCAACTTCCTCAGTGTCAGAACTATCAGACAGAAGAGGAGGAGTCCCAATTTTCCGGGGAGTGAGAGCTGACTTGCGACGAGGCATGGTGAACAAGGGTGAATGAGCCGGCGTTCCCACAATGCTATGCAGGCGCCTAGATTTTTTGTTTACGGCGCACACCCACGGCGCAGACCCATTCTCTCACATGTAGGCCTATGAGCGCTTTCGCGCTAAATTTGACGGCTCTAGAATTTTGGCGTAGAATCTTCCGGGTTTTGGACACTCACTGAAAAGCCGTAGATCTACGGGACGGACCCTGAAAGGGTTAATGGGGGTCATCTACCTTGATGGGAGACAGCCAGTGTTAAAAAAAATTATGAATATGAAATTCAAATTAAGTTATACAGATAAATTATTCTAATGTGTTTTCACAAAAGCAACTAGTTCTTTCAATAATTAAGTAGTCATAACTACACTGTTAAGTTAATATCGAGAACTGAGTATCCTGGGAAATCTTATTCTAAACTACATAGGAAAGACTGAGCCAGTGCACTCCTTTCTTCAGTGTGCACTAAGAGCATTGCAAAATTTATTAACCCTTTCAGGGTCCGTGCCGTAGATCTACAGCTTTACATTAAGGGTCCAAACCGTATATCTACGCCATGAGCTCAGCTCACTCTGATAAGCTGTGAGTGGTAAATTTGGGCCTAGATATGAGAGAATACATCTATGTGGTATGTGTGCACCACATAAAACAAATCCTGCAGCACACAGTGTATAATGAGAGAAAAAACTGAGACCGTGATTTTCGATTAAAACAGCAACTATGCAGTGTTTTTTAGTATGTTTTTTATAGTTGTATTTACATTGTCTTTGGTCTCATTTGATAGAAGAAGATATATTACAGAAATAGAGATGATTTTGATTGTTTTTTTAGCACTGGAAATGGCTTGAAACGAGCTCAAAGTAGCAAATATTTAAATTTTTGCGCGATGTTTCAAGAGTAAACATATGGAAGAAAAACACATCACACGTCTAATACATGGAAGCTGGTGGGCTTACATACAATTCAACAAATTGTGATGACATTTATACAATCACTTACAATAATTTGCATAAGAATAAATCGTCTATTTTTTGATTTGAATAAAAATTATTAAGTGAATAAAAAAATAAAAAATGAAATCATTTTGTAAAGCCTCAAAACCATAACTAATGACCAGAGAAATGTTTAGTTTAGTGCCAGGAATACCTACATTTTTAATTCGGACCCTATTTTTGAAATTGGAATATTTTGAACTTTGTGTTAAATTTGGCCAAATATCCAATTTCCGATCACTTTATTTTTGTATTGAAACAGTTTTGACTTGGCATTTCTTGTGGCTCCAGTTTGATAGAATAGAAGTAATACTTAGTGGAAATAGCTAAGAATTTAGTTGACTGAAATAATGTAATTGGCCTAAAATGGGAGTCAAAGTCGGCAAAATCACCAATTCATAAATATTGCCGACACATCAAAATTCGCGAGAGCATAATTTCGTCAATTTTCCATCAAATTTTGTACTTTTTGTTTTATTGCCTTCAGAAAATGATTCTCTACCATTTCATAAGAGAAAATAACAAAATTTTTTTTTTTGAAAATTCTTGGACCCTGGTGCACACTTTGAAATTTAGCCTCTGGACCCTGAAAGGGTTAATAACACATGTATTCATCATCATGATATATTTAATGAAGAAAAGACAGATGCACAGCAAGCTATAGCTGTGAAAACATTTTGCTCTATGTAGAGCTTTATCAAGTTACTGACTTAATAAAGCTCTAGAGTAAAACACTGCAACAACATAAGCTTGTTCTGTACTCATGCCTTTTTGTTACTAACTGCAGTATGTCTCTACCTCCTTGATACAATTACAAATATGTGCTTCCCAGTACGTACTTACATTATAACCTTCCTGTGTTACAAAGGTCCGACTAGGACAGTGTGGGCACTTAAACTCCACTTGCTCTCCTTCTTTCTCAATTTCAATGATTCCTGAAACAGAAAGAATATTTCTGTATTTTTTTAAAATATTAAGAGTATACTGTACAGCAGATGCTCTTTTACCCATCTAATAATTATCCAGAAATCTCAATTGAAGAGCTAATCTGGATATGATGAGATAACAGAAAGGACAGCCTTGATATCTGATCTACTGAGAGGAAAATGCCAAAATATGCTCCGTCTCTCACAAAAGACATTGTAAATACAATGATTACCTGTTCTATTCCCATTAAACAAATACAGTTATTAGAGCAGCTTGTGGTTGTCTGTAAGGTCCTGGATAATCATCTTGCTTATACAATACAGTGGAACCTCCACTTGCGAGCACATCCACGTGCGAGTTTTTCCAAATATGAGCAGTCGATCTGTCGAGTTTTTGCTTCCATACGCGAGTGAAATTTCCATAAGCGAGCAGGCCTCAAGGGAGATTCCTTGACGCTGGTGAGGGGCTCTTGCTCTTGATCTAGGGAATTGGATCTCATTTGTTTGTTGGACTATCTTATTGAAACTTGGGCAATGTATGATGGAAAGACACTTCTAAACGTACACCAAAAATGAAAGAAATTGGACCACAAATAATGGAGTTCACTTCTAAGCCATTAGCCGCCCCTTAGCGGTATTTTTGTATGGTTTTTATGGTTTATTCTCATTTTTTTGGTCTTATTTGATAGAATGGAAGATATATTACAGAAACAGATATGGTTCCATGACGAAAAGTACCTTGAAATTGAGCTCAGAGTAGCAGAACTGTTCGCTTTTTTGGCGATGTTCAAAAGTAAACAAATGACGTCACCTCCATTCCAATATGCAGTCATGAATGGGTTAACATTATTTATACAATTACGTATTACAATAATGCAGTAGTCTGCATACAGTAAATCTTCTAGTTTTTGTGTGAATAAAAATTGCAAATTATTTATATTGTATTGGTACTTTTGTTTAATAAATGTATGAAAGAGGGGAAGGTACCTAGGGATTGGCAGAGAGCATGTATAGTCCCTTTATATAAAGGGAAAGGGGACAAAAGAGACTGTAAAAATTATAGAGGAATAAGCTTACTGAGTATACCAGGAAAAGTGTACGGTAGGGTTATAATTGAAAGAATTAGAGGTAAGACAGAATGTAGGATTGCGGATGAGCAAGGAGGTTTTAGAGTGGGTAGGGGATGTGTAGATCAGGTGTTTACATTGAAGCATATATGTGAACAGTATTTAGATAAAGATAGGGAAGTTTTTATTGCATTTATGGATTTAGAAAAGGCATATGATAGAGTGGATAGAGGAGCAATGTGGCAGATGTTGCAAGTATATGGAATAGGTGGTAAGTTATTAAATGCTGTAAAGAGTTTTTATGAGGATAGTGAGGCTCAGGTTAGGGTGTGTAGAAGAGAGGGAGACAACTTCCCGGTAAAAGTAGGTCTTAGACAGGGATGTGTAATGTCACCATGGTTGTTTAATATTTTATAGATGGGGTTGTAAAGGAAGAAAGGGCCTAGGGTGTTGGGAGAGGGGTGGGATTAAATTAGGGGGAAAATCAATTCAAAATGGGAATTGACACAGTTACTTTTTGCTGATGATACTGTGCTTATGGTAGATTCTAAAGAAAAATTGCAAAGGTTAGGGATGAGTTTGGGAATGTGTGTAAAGGAAAGAAAGTTGAAAGTGAACATAGAAAAGAGTAAGGTGATGAGGTGTCAAATGATTGGATAAAGAAAAATTTGGATATCAAATTGGGGAGGAGGAGTATGGAAGAAGTAAATGTTTTCAGATACTTGGAATTGATGTGTCGGCGGATGATTTATGAAGGATGAGGTTAATCATAGAATTGATGAGGGAAAAAGGTGAGTGGTGCTTTTGAGGATATGGGGAGTAAAAAAAACGTTATCTATTGAGGCAAAGAAGGGTATGTATGAAAGTATAGTAGTACCAACTCTTATAGGGTGTGAAGCTTGGGTAATGCAGCAGCGAGGAGACGGTTGGAGGCAGTGGAGATGTCCTTTTTAAGGGCAATGTGTGGTGTAATTTTAAATGCAGAAAATTCGGAGTGTGGAAATTAGGAGAAGGTGTGGAGTTAATAAAAGTATTAGTCAGAGGGCAGAGGAGGGTTGTTGAGGTGGTTTGGTCATTTAGAGAGAATGGATCAAAGTAGAATGACATGGAAAGCATATAAATCTATAGGGGAAGGAAGGCGGGTAGGGGTCGTCCCGAAAGGGTTGGAGAGAGGGGGTAAAGGAGGTTTTTGGGTAAGGGGCTTGGCTTCCACAAGCGTGCGTGAGCGGTTAGATGGGAGTGAATGGAGACAAGGGTACTTGGGACCTGACGATCGTTGGAGTGTGAGCAGGGTAATATTTAGTGAAGGGATTCAGGAAACCGGTTATTTTCATATATCGGACTTGAGTCCTGGAAATGGGAAGTACAATGCTGCACTTTAAAGGAGGGGTTTGGGATATTGGCAGTTTGGAGGGATATTTGTGAAACTTTAATATGTTTATGCTTCTAGACTGTTGTATTCCCGAGCACCTCTGCAAAAACAGTGATAATGTGCGAGTGTGGTGAAAGTGTTGAATGATGATGAAAGTATTTTCTTTTTGGGGATTTTCTTTCTTTTTTGGGTCACCCTGCCCCCGGTGGGGGACGCCGACTTGTTGAGAGAAAAAAAAAAAAAAAAAAAAAAAAAAAAAAAAAAAAAATAATAATAATAATAATAATAATAATAATAATAATAATAATAATAATAATAATAATAATATGTATAATACTAATAATAACATAATAATAATAATAATAACATGCGAGGCAGGTCCAATTCTCCTAGTGGCTTAAGCTAACTTACCTAGTGACCTTAAGCTCACTGACCGACTGACCTCACTGACCTAGTGCGGTCAGACACATCACTTAAAGGAGGAGCACAGCATCCGACGTAGTAGCACAAGCTAGTTAGGTCGAACTCACACCCACCCACACCCACTCATGTATTAATCCAACCTATTTTTAAAACTACACAACGTCTCAGCTTCTATGACGATACTTGAGAGTTTGTTCCACTCATTCACAACTTTATTACCAAACCAGTGCTTTCCTATATCCTTCCTGAATCTGAATTTTTCCAATTTAAAACCATTGCTGCGAGTCCTGTTATTGTTAGATATTTTTAGAATGCTATTTACATCCCCTTTATTAATTCCTGTTTTCCATTTATACACCTCAATCATATCCCCCCAATTCTACACCTTTCTAGAGAGTATAATAATATAATATTAATATAATACTGAGAATAATAATACATGTATAATAATACTGTACTAAAAGCTATGTATGTAGCACTATATAATAATAATTATAAAAATTTTTTTTTTCAACAAGCCGGCCGTATCCCACTGAGGCAGGGTGGCCCAAAAAGAAAAACAAAAGTTTCTCTTTTCAAATTTAGCAATTTATACAGGAGAAGGGGTTACTAGCCCCTTGCTCCCGGCATTTTAGTTGCCTCTTACAACATGCATGGCTTACGGAGGAAGAATTCTGTTCCACTTCCCCATGGAGAATTATAATAATTATTATAATAATTATAATAATAGTAAGGTTCGACATAAGTTGAACCTTACTTACATTTCGGTCCAAGTCGGACAAAAACGTCGTCGTAAGCTCCTCTCTTCTACATGCGGGTTATTTGTGTATCGTTCCAGTCACGGTATTGTACCTTTTTTTGTTATTTAACAGAGTGATGGTTGACACACTGGGTGGTCAGAAGGGCTCATGCAAGCAGGGCAAAGCTGTTGATTGTGGGTGACTTCAATCACAAAGAAACTGACAGGGAGAACCTGGAGCCACATGGGGGCCCAGAAACGTGGAGGGCCAAGATGATGGATGTGGTACTGGAAAACCTCATGTACCAACACATAAGGGACACTACCAGAGAGGAGAGGAGAGGATGAACCAGCAGGACTGGACCTAGTATTCACCTTGGATAGTGCAGATATTGAGGATATCACATATGAAAGACCCCTCGGGGCCAGTGACCACGTGGTTCTGAGCTTCGAATACGTAGCAGAATTAGAAGTGGAGAGGGAAGCAGGAAGGGCAGGACAAATGAAGCCAAACTATAAAAGAGGGGACTACACAGGCATGAAGAATTTCCTGCATGAGGTTCAGTGGGACAGAGCACTGGCAGGGAAGTCAGTAAATGAGATGATGGAATATGTGACAACAACATGCAAGGAAGCTGAGGTGAGGTTTGTACCCAAGGGTAACAAAAGTAATGAGCCCTTGGTTCACTCAAAGGTGTAGAGAGGCCAAAACCAAGTGTGCTAGAGAATGGAAGAAGTATAGAAGGCAAAGAATCCAGGAAAATAAGGAAAGCAGTTGTAGAGCTAGAAACAAATATGCACAGGTAAGAAGGGAGGCCCAACGACAATACAAAAATGATATAGCAGCGAAAGCCAAATCTGACCCAAAGCTGTTGTACAGCCACATCAGGAGAAAAGCAACAGTTAAGGACCAGGTAATCAGGCTGAGGAAGGAGGGAGGGGAGATCACAAGAAATGACCAAGAAGTATGTGAGGAGCACAACATGAGCTTCAAAGAAGTGTTCACAGAGGAGACAAAAGGGACTCCAGAAAGACAGAGAGGTGGGGTACATCATCAAGTGTTGGACATAATACATACAACCGGGGAAGAAGTGAAGAGGCTGCTAAGTGAGCTAGATACCTCAAAGGCGATGGGGCCGGATAACTTCTCTCCACGAGCCCTGAGAGAGGGAGCAGAGGCACTATATATGCCACTAACAACAATCTTCAACACATCTATCGAAACAGGGCAACTACCTGAGGTATGGAAGACAGCAAAGGTAGTACCAATTTTTAAAAAAGGAGATAGACACGAAGCATTAAACTACAGACCAGTGTTACTGACATGTATAGTATGCAAAGTCATAGAGAAGATTATCAGAAGAAGAGTGGTGGAGCACCAAGAAAGGAATGAGCTTATCAACGACAACCAGCATAGCTTCAGGGATAGGAAATCCTGTGTCACAAACCTACTGGAGGGTGACAGTAGTATGACAAGAGAGGAGTGGGTAGATTGCATTTCCTTGGACTGTAAGAAGGCTTTTGACATAGTTTCACACAAGAGATTAGTGCATAAGCTGGAGGACCAGGCAGGTATAACAGGGAAGGCGCTGCAACGGCCCAGGGAATACTTGTCTGGAAGACATCAGAGAGTCATGGTATGTGATGAAGTGTCAGAGTGGGCACCTGTGATGAGCGGGGTTCCACAGAGGTCAGACCTAAGACTGGTACTGTTTCTGGTAAATGTGAATGACATGACGGAAGGAATAGACTCAGAAGTGTCCTTATTTGCAGATGATGTGAAGTTGATTAAAAGAATTCAATTGGAAGAAGACCAGGCACAACTACAAAGGGATCTAGACAGGCTGCAGGCCTGGTCCAGAAACTGGCTCCTGGAGTTCAACCCCACCAAGTGCAAAGTCATGAAGATTGGGGAAGGGCAAAGAAAACTGCAGATGGAGTACAGCTTAGGGGGCCAGAGACTACAAACCTCACTCAAGGAAAAGGATCTTGGGGTGAGTATAACACTTGGCACATCTTCTAAAGTGCACATCAACCAAAGAACTGCTGCAGCATATGGGAGCCTAGCAAACCAAAGAATAGCATTCTGACATCTCAATAAGGAATCGGTCAGGACCCTGTGCACTGTGTATGTCAGGTCTATATTGGAGTATGCAGCACCAGTTTGGAACCCACACTTAGCCAAGCACATACGGAAATTAGAGAAAGTGCAATGGTTTGTAACAAGACTAGTCTTGGAGCTAAGGGGCATGTCCTACGAGGAGAGGGTAAGGGAAATCGACCCGATGACACTGGAGGACAGGAGAGATGGGGGGATATGATGACATAAAATACTGAGAGGAATTGACAAGGTGGACAGAGACAGAATGTTCCAGAGATGGGACACAGCAACAAGAGGTCACAATTGGAAGTTGAAGACTCAGATGAATCACAGGGATGTTAGGCAGTATTTCTTCAGTCACAGAGTTTTCAGGAAGTGGAATACTCTGGGAAGTGATGTAGCAGAGGCAGGATTCAAACATAGCTTTAAGAAGAGGTATGATAAAGCTCATGGAGCAGGAAGAGTGACCTAGTAGCGACTGGTGAAGAAGCAAGGCCAGGAGCTGTGACTCAACCCCTGTAACCACAACTAGGTCAGTACACAAAAGAGACAGTAAGGCTACTAGTCAACTGAAGCAGCAGAGTGCACCAGCAAGCACTGGACACAATACACACAACTGGGGAAAAGATGAAGAAGCTGCTATGTGAGTTAGATACCTCAAAGGTAGTAGGATCAGATAACATCTCTCCGTGGATCCTAAGAGAGGAAACAAGAGGGACAGTGCATGCTGCTAGCAACAATCTTCAAGTCAATCAACACAGGGCAATTGGTAAAAGTGTGGAAGACAACAAATGTAGTCCCAGATTTTAAGAAAGAAGATGGACAGGCAGCATTAAACTACTGACCAATGTCAATGACATGTATAGTATGTAAAGTTATGAAGAAGATTATCAAGAGAAGAGTGATGAGCCCCCAGAAAGAAGTGGGTTCAAATATGGCAGCCAGCATGGCTTTAGGGATGAAAAATCTTGTGTCAGAAACCTACTGGAGTTCTATAACATGGTAACAGAAACAAGACAGGAGAGAGAGAGAGAGAGGTGGGGGTGTGGGTAGAATGCATTTTCTTGGGCTGTAAGAAGGCTTTTGACAGTACCACAAAGAGACTGGTACAAAAGCTTGAGGAGAAGGCAGAAATAGCAGGAAAAACACTGCAATGGATCAAGGCATACCTGACAGGAAGAAAATGAGTGATGGTCCATGAACAAAGTGTCAAGATTGGGTTTATATAAAGAGTACGGTTCTACAAGAATCAGTCCTAGGGCTAGTGCTGTTTCTTGTATATGTGAATGACATGATAGAAGGAATAGTCAGTGGTATCCCTGTTCACAGACGATGTGAAACTAATAAGGAGAATACAAGCAGATGAGGACCAGGAAAGGCCCCTTGAGTTTAACTCCACCAAGCATAAAATTATGAGCTTGGGGAAGGAAAAGAAGACTGCAGATGGAGTATAGGCTGGGGAGCAAAAGTTGCAAACCTCACTCAGGGAGGACCTTGTGGTGAATATCATACCAAGCACATCCCAAGGCTCACAAACTAAATAACTGCTGCAGCAAATGCATGTCTGGCAAATCTAAGAAAAATTTTTTGACATCTAAGTTAGGAGTTATTCAGGACACTGTACTCTGTGTACCTCAGACCCATACTGGAGTATGAAGCACCAATATGGAATCCACCATGTCAAGCATATCAAGAAATTGGAGACAGTGCAGAGGTTTCCAATAAGACTAGTCACTATGGGGAGAGGTTAAGGAAACTCAACCTGATGACACTGAAGGACAGTACTAGTAGGGATATGACAATGACTTACAAAATACTGAGAGGAATTGACAAGGCGAACAGGGACAATGTTTCAGAGATGAAAAAATAGAGACACAAGGGCACAGCTGGAAGCTGAAAACTCAGACGAGTCATAAGGATGTTAGAAAGTATTTCTTCAGCGTTTGAGTTATCAGGAAGTGGAACAATCTGGAGTGAAGCAGTAGAGGCGAATTCCATACACAGCTTTAAAAGGAGGTACAAAGGCTTTTGAAGCCAGAAGAGAGTGGACCTAGTAGCAACAAGCAAAGAGGCAGGGCCATGAGCTGTGACTACTCCTTTCAACCACATATAAGCAAGTACATATAGGTGAATGTACAACCTCCCTTCCCCTTCCATTCAAACCGCAAATCCACACAATCCTACCTAAGCCAGTGTGTTCAGTATGCTGCTGGTGGATGTTTATGTCTTCACGGGTTGAAAATCTGTCCTTGCACGTCTCGCACTGCAGGATAACTTGTTTGTGAAGGCGACTGAAATGTATAAAACAAATAAATAAATGGTAGTACTATACAATGACAATGTGAAAAAATTTTGGGAGAAATTAATTTAGCCAAATCTTATATACTATATTTTCACAGCAAAGCTGTTTATGCTAAATCCTCATACACTACTTCACTTTCTCCAACCAGACATCACCCAGTCTATGACACACTTATTACAATTACATGTATATATATATAATTATTTCAATTTCTTATTTCTTATTACTATGCAGAGAATTCGGAGTGTGGAAATTAGGAGAAAGTGTGGAGTTAATAAAAGTATTAGTCAGAGGGCTGAAGAGGGGTTGTTGAGGTGGTTTGGTCATTTAGAGAGACTGGATCAAAGTAGAATGATATGGAGAGCATATAAATCTGTAGGGGAAGGAAGGCGGGGTAGGGGTTGTCCTCTAAAAGGTTGGAGAGGGTAAAGGAGGTTTTGTGGGCAAGGGGCTTGGACTTCCAGCAAGCATGCATGAGCATGTTAGATAGGAGTGAATGGAGACAAATGGTATTTGGGACCTGATGAGCTGTTGGAGTTTGAGCAGGGTAATGTTAGTGAAGGGATTCAGGGAAACCGGTTATTTTTATATAGCTGGACTTGAGTACTGGAAATGTGAAGTACAATGCCTGCACTTTAAAGGAGGGGTCTGGGATATTGGCAGTTTGGAGAGATATGTTGTATATCTTTATACGTATATGCTTCTGAACTGTTGTGTTCTGGGCACCTCTGCAAAAACAGTGATTATGCATGAGTGAGGTGAAAGTGTTGAATGATGATTTAAGTATTTTCTTTTTGGGGATTTCTTTCTTTTTGAGTCACCCTGCCTCGGTGGGAGATGGCCAACTTGTTAAAAAAAAAAATGTACATCTTAAGCCACTCATTCTATTTACATGTACTCAGTTTAGTACATCCTTTTGCATGTTCAATTATTATATCTGTTGGCCTTTCTTCCTCATGGATCCTTCAGTGTCTGTCTCCCATCATGGGGACTTATTCACAATGGTATAGCAGACATATTCCCATGCTTCTCCATGAGCTTCTTCATTATTAGTGTATTAGTGGGTGAAAGCTCATCTCAATTTGTACACTGAGGATATGAACCTTCATATGACTTTGACAAGCTTGAAGAGAGACTCCATCTCCAGGGTTTGCTCCTCCCTAATATAATGTGTGAGCTACCAATTAGTGGTATGCCTTTCAGGTTCAAGCCTGCACTACAGGTTTTCACATGTATCTGTTGCCTTATCACTTACAGCCACTGTACACAGCATGTGTATTTATCTACCAAGACGACATTCTGTTAACTGATTCAGCCTTCTCTTTCCATGCCTGCATGTCTTCAAACTACTTCAAGCTTTCCAAATGATGGGCTTCCTTATTACCTACAAAAAAGTATGGCTTAGTTAGCAGTACTTCCTACATTTTTATCTCTCCCTCAAGTGATACTGGAGGCCCTCCAGTGGTGGATGACTGAGTTTGGTTTCCCTGACTTCTTTCAAACTTCTTGAATTTCCTTTTGACTTCCCTCACATTTATCAGGAAGAGGGCAGGTATCTCAATAGCAGCAGTCTCCTCATCACAGAAAGCCTCATACATGAGAACTTTAACTATGTTGGAGAGGTGGAGCACTCCAAAAACTGACGTCTTTGCCACAAGGGCTAAGTGCATGTTTCTGGTCTTTGTCTTCTGGTTAGTGGACAAGATGGTTGACGCATTAGAAACTATGTCCCTTAAATGGAAAGAACACAAGTTCCCTACTCTTTCTCCTCCTGTACTGTGATGTTCCCTGCAACAACAATTCCTTGGAGAATGGCCTGATTTTGACTACAAAACATTTGATCTTCCTTCTCTGCACTTGGCTAATGTAAGCGGTACCTCTCCTCTCATGATGCTACCAAACATGGTGTAGTCTCTTTTGGTGATCTTGGGCCTTTAGGGGATGTCTGATAGTCTTGGAGTTGCCCTATAGGCAGCAAGCCTTGTATGCTTATGAACTCGCATAATCTCCTACAAAGGGATTGTAATTTCGCTTCTTCCTGGGAAAACCATGCTACACCTGACCCTGTCTTGTTTCTGCCTTGTGTGCAAGAAACCTCCCAACCTCTTTGGGCTCTGTATTTTCCCTGAGTGTCATGCCAGTCATATAAGACACATCACCCTCTTTTGCTCTGTTCCATCCGGCCTCATGATCAGCATGTCTTCTATCTCCTTGGGTGCAATATTTACTTTCTGATGTTTCATAAAAGGCTACCTCCCAACCAGCGAACCAGGTAGTTAAGGGTTTCATGATTTGGGGGCCCCATCGTCAAATCAGCACCTAGGTTCAGCCAATCATATTGTGGAACTGGCAATTGTGGAGGTGACGTGGACACCTCTCACATTCTCACCCTTGTCATTTTCACCCAGCTGCTGGTTGAACATGGTTGTCCATTCTGTCTCCAGGCTATGTCTTTGCCTTGCCTTAACCATGTTGTACACATACATTTCTAACTGTATATATTTATATATATATTTTTTTAGGTAGTAGGTCAGTAAACAGCAACCGCCCAGGGAGGTACTACAGTTCTGCCAAGTGAGTGTATAACGAAAGCCTGTAATTGTTTTACATGATGGTAGGATTGCTGGTGTCCTTTTTTCTGTCTCATGAACATGCAAGATTTCAGGTATGTCTTGCTACTTCTACTTACACTTAGGTCACACTACACATACATGTACAAGCACATATATACACACCCCTCTGGGTTTTCTTCTATTTTCTTTCTAGTTCTTATTCTTGTTTATTTCCTCTTATCTCCATGGGGAAGTGGAACAGAATTCTTCCTCCGTAAGCCATGCGTGTTGTAAGAGGCGACTAAAATGCCAGGAGCAAGGGGCTAGTAACCCCTTCTCCTGTATATATTACTAAATGTAAAAGGAGAAACTTTCGTTTTTCCTTTTGGGCCACCCCGCCTTGGTGGGATACGGCTGGTGTGTTGAAAGAAAGAAAGAAAGAAAGATTTATATTTTTATATAGCCGGACTTGAGTCCTGAAAACAGGAAGTACAATGCCTGCACTCTAAAGGAGGGGTTTGGGATATAGATGGTTTGGAGGGATATGTTGTGTATCTTTATACGTATATGCTTCTAAGCTGCTGTGTTCTGAGCACCTCTGCAAAAACAGTGATTATGTGTGAGTGAGGTGAAAGAGTTGAATGAAGATGAAAGTATTTTCTTGTTGGAGATTTTCTTTCTTTTTGGGTCACCCTGCCTCAGTGGGAGATGGCCGACTTGTTAAAAAAAAAAAAAAAAAAAAAAACCACTTTGTAAATACCTATAATTGCACTTGGTGAAGGAAAATATAATTCAAAGTCATTAAGCTGTGTTTGTTCCACTCCTTGCTTCCCTTTATACCCAGGATAACAGACCTTATTGTTCCTGGGTTGTAATACCCGCCATACAAATTTTTCAGGATACAAGCAGTTGTTCGGTCAAATTTTTGTTTCTGGATATGAGCAAAAATTCCGGATGCAAGCTTCCCCCTCAAACAACTTTTTTTTATACCTCCAGATCTTATAAAAGTAAAAGTGAATATATAATTGTAGTTCATTGTTGTGATGTATTATGTTGTTTTTACTGCTTAAGATTACAACTGCAACAGAAATAATAGCAGTTCTTGCCTTAAATTGTGGGCGCTAGTGTTTGTGGATGATTGTGAAGAGAGTTGAGAGTTATGCTGTGGTCCTACTGGGCTGAGGTGGATGGTATAGGCTCTGGTACTGAAGTCGATGCTTGTACTGGAGTGTGCATAAATTCTGTAATGGATTTCTGTTCTATTTTACCTTGCAGTACATTATACAACTGATGGATAAGCAACAGCTGCTCTAGACACGGTTTCAGGGTCCTCTTCAGTGAAAAAGTCTAACTTTAAGTCATTCAGTAAGTCAGTCAAATCATTCAGTCAAGTCAGTAAGTCATGTCAGTAAGACGAGTCAGTAAGTCAAGTCAGTAAGTCAGTCAGTAAGTCAGTCAGTCAAGTCAGTAAGCCAGTCAAGTCAGTAAATCAGTCAGTCAAGTCAGTAAGTCAGTAAGTCAAGTCAAGTCAAGTCAAGTCAAGTCAAGTCAGTCAGTCAGTCAGTCAAAGTCTGTAATTCAGTCAGTTAAATAAATCAGTCAAGTCAGTCAGTAAGCCAGTCAAGTCAGTCAGTCATTCAGCAACACTGGTATACCTACTGGGAGTCATGATTGCTTGGCAGATACAAGATATAGTAATTAAAAGTTCAAAACACAAGTCACAAACACAGCTAGCTTATAGGAGAGAAGTGGAACTGAACATATAAGCTGGGATGGTGGTGTCGGGAGTGTCGCGGGATGGCGGGAGGTCTCCCCTGCTGACCCATAACAAGGCGGCTGCTTGAGGTAGGGAATGGCCGCCACCACTTATGTATTTTATTCATTCTAGAGTATATATCAGGTTTCTATGTTATTTATATTGTTTAATATGTCATATTAGATGAACTCTGATAGATCAAAGAGTTGATATTAGCATCATATTCCTGCCTCCTGAGAGCAGGAATTCTGCTGGAACAGAAGAATCACAATTCAATTAATTTAAATGAGGAAAACTGACTCAGCATACGAGCAGATCGGGATACTAGCAAGGTCACGGAACGGATTAAACTCATAAGCCAAGGTTCCACTATCTTAAAAGCGATTTATTTTATTTTTAAGCATCTTATTATTTTTAAGCCTCCCCTAAATTGTAATCCAATATATGCCACTACCTCAGACAGACACTAACTACCTAGTTGGTGGTCCCAAAGTAACTATGCTCAACAGTCTTGCTATTAATTATACAGTGTAACATTTCAGGTAATTATTTTTTACCATAGTAGCCATTTCCCACCAAGGTAAGGTACCCAAGAAAAGGAAACAAACACATTCATTCAATAACAGTCTTGCTGTACATATGCCAACATCCCAATTCAAATAACCCTTCACACAGCAGCATTCCCAAGCCTCCCTCACAGTACTGTACTTCCCACCCCCAGGATTCAAGTCTGATTCTCTCCATCATTATTAACTTACAAAACTTACGTGTGTAAGAGATATCGTCCTTTGTGTAGGAATCCCTTGCCACATATGTCACACAACCATTTGGCTTTCTTTTTGGCTCCTCTTTTTTTTCTGAAGATTGTTGGTTCACTAAATGATGCTTTTGGTGGTACGTTGATGAGCTCGCCTACTGTTGTAATCTGCAAATAAATAACTACAATAATTATTATAACCAAGAATAATTATATCTAGTAAAGTTGTGCACAATCTCTCTATCACCTATCAAGTCAATAATTTATAAGATATGTGACAGATAGTAACTGGATAATGATCATATAGTGATATTTTATTAACCCCTTGACTGTCGCGGTCGTATATATACGTCATGGGAGATACCGTGTTTGACGTATCTATACGCATAAATTCTAGCGGCTTCAAATCAAGCGGGAGAGGGCTGGTAGGCTTACACGAGAGAGAATGGGTCTCAGTGGTTGGTGTGCACCCTGTGAAAAAAATCTGGGATCAGGGGTGCTTTTGGGGAACGCCATTTTGGTAGTCCTTTTTTCACCATGCCTAGGGGTAAGAAGTTCCTCACCCTCGGCGGATTGGGGGTCTTTTTTTCCCCAAGTGATAGTTTCAAACAGTGTTAAAGTGCATGAAATGAATCCCGGTTTTGAAGGGGGGAACTAAAAAAAGGCCCGGGAACATAATTGTATAAAAAACCCAATGACCCCCAGCCTTCCACTCTTGCGGGGCCCTCGTTCTGTTCCCCTGTACCAGGACAAAGGGGAAAACTTTTTGCCCATGAACAAGATCAGATGTGAGCATGCAAGTTATAGTGTATGTTTAAAGGTTATTGAAACATTCGTTGACAGGAGGGGGGGAATTTCCCCATGAAGTGCGTTTTACGACTCGCTGCGGTCGGGTAGTGTGCCATATGCCTTAAAAGGGAAGGGTACATCTCGGAGCACACCCCGTGGCCCACAACTCCTATAGTAAAGATGTGTATTGTTAGTGGTATCTTGAAAGTGGGCAGCGGCGGTGGTGGGGTGGTGATGGTGGCAAGTCAGTGACACCACACGGGCCACGAAACTACCCCCGCTCTGACTCTGCAAAACACAACCAGTCACCAGCCCCCACACTTGCACAACAACCAAAACCCAAACCGCAAAACCAAAACCCACATTACAATACCAAACGCACCAGCTGACAGCATCTGGATTGCACAAATAACGAGTTTTTCCCAACCCCATGATTTTAGGGGACAATGTGGAATTACGGCCATCATTTTCATTTGGGGAACAATCCCACGAACGGGAATGTTTTCAGTTGTTCGCGATGAACCCCTATGGCATTACTGTCAGGGAAAAAAAAACTTCTTGAAACACCATGGAAAACACTATTCTGTCCCCCAAAACACCCTACACCAGGGGAAAAGGAACAACTGGGAAAGGATGTATCTGTTTTTTTGGCCACAAAAATGCAACCCATGTGTATAAGCAATGTAAACACATACGGGGTAAAAGACCGCCTATTTAAAACCCCTGCTTTCGTGACATTTACCCAGGAATAGATTTGTGTTACTGTTAGTAGTTCACTTTTCAGAAAAAACCCCCGCCCGAAGCGACAATTTTTTGAATAAAAGTTTTTTATGTCCCTGAAACAAAAGGCTGTATGTATTTTTATCCCTTTGGGAAAGGGGTTATTGTTTGGTCTTTGATTTTGTTCAAAGGAAGATCTATTCAAGCATATATACCAAGCAAGGGAAACCTTTGGTATAAAGTTATTTTTTCTTGTGATTTTAAAACGGCTGGTTTTTGGTAAATTGTGTACACTGGCAGTAAAACATTTGGAAAAATCCCGAAAGTTATGGGAATCTCTGGTGATGTGGTTGAACAAAATGGAGCCATATCTTTAAAGGGGGAATTTTTATTTCTGACAACGTTTCACAAACCCTTACCCGTGATTTCTTTCGATGAACATGACAGATGTGTGGCACAGTGCGTGGAATCGTAAACATATGCCCAGGTTGATGTGGCAGCTAGAGATGAAGTGCGGTTTTGCTGCCAATGACATCATGGTTTTTGGGGATACAAAATGATGTCACACTGCGACATCATTCACCGACACAAAAAGGTAGACACGGGAAGCGAATAGAGAACCAATGAACCCATTGTAAAACCCGCAGCTGTGATGGATTACAAACCCCAAAATGCACTTATGGACAAAATTACATGCGATTGGGGGTTTCGAATGGTTCCAAAAAGTTATAAGTGGGACATAAAACGTTTTTCCACTTCTTGACTTTCCAAAGCTAATCATAACTTTAAGTTTAAGACCAAGAAGAAACCCAATACGGGTGAATTTGTTTTTCAGCATCAGACAAAAAAAAATTCAAGACAAAGGAACAAAAACCTCAATGACCGCGCCCACGAAATTACAACACATGTCCTCTCGTCCGAGGCCGGTGATCACTACCCCATTCCACGCCTCTACTACGCCAAGAAAAAACCAAAAGGGTTTTGTCTGTGGACATACCACAAAACACCCCAAAAAAGCAGAGACCCCCTCGTTTTATGTGGGGGGGGGGGGTAAGACACCAGTGCTTAACCCAGTTTTAAAATTTTCCCCAAGCGCAGCAGTTCTAAAAAGTGCCCGTGTTTTACATATTATATTATTTTAGAACAATCAATTAACATTTGTTTACAATGTTTGTTTTTGTAAAAAAAGTTTTAGCAACATTTTAATGATACGAGTGTTTTTTGTTATAATTTGTTACATTCAACGAGTGTTATTTGAAATTGCCAATAATTTGGTCTCACAGGCCAAAAAGTTAGTAAAAAATAAAATATGAAAAAAAAAATGAAACCATCGAATACAAGTAAACAAAGTTTACCGGGGGAGTGGCTTTTCGCTTTGCCCTTGCAAATCAAATTTTACAAAAATTTAGGACTTATTCTCGGGAAGCTGTTGGGAATTTTTTTTTTTTTTTTTGGGCAAAAACGACAGAAAAAAAAATCGTTAATAACATTTTTATAAAAAAAAAAATTTTTTTTTTCAAATTTTTGCGACCCAGGAACACTTTGGTTTGGGGTTTTGACGTAAAAGGGTTTAAAGGAGAGGAATTGAATCTAATGACATTGGAGGACAGAATAACTAGGGGGGACTTTTTTTTTTTTTTTTTTTTAACCTGTTGGTCATTTCTCAATGAGGCAGGGTAACCCAAAAGGAAAGAAAAACCCAAAAAGAAAAAAAAATATTTCATCATCATTCAACACTTTAACCGTCACTCTTACATAATCACTGTCTTTGCAGAGAAGCTCAAATACAATAGCTCAGATGTCCCTCCAAACTGCCAATATCCCAAACCCCTCCTTTAAAGTATAGGCATTGTACTTCCCATTTCCAGGACTCAAGTCTGGCTAACCAGTCACCTTGAATCCCTTCAACAAAATATTACCCTGCTCACACTCCATAACATAATACAGCCTCTCCTCACTTAACAACGGAGTTCCGTTCCTAAGACCACATTGTTAAACGAATTCGTTGCTAAGTGAGGAGCATACTGTAATGGTAGTAAGGTTTGTGTCAACCATCTTTGATATTGCTTTAATGTCATCTTTGCACCATTTATAACATTGCTGGTATATTTTTAAATGTTCATACAGTAGTGTACTGTAAATTGAAATAAACAGAATGGAGGAAATAAGCTCTTATATATATTATTTAGGTATAAATACTGGTCAGAGAGCCCGTCGTAAGTCCAAGGCGTCAGTAAACGAGTATGTCGCTAAGTGAGGAGAGGCTGCAACATTAAAAGAATTGATAGGGTAGAAAAGCAAGCTGGAAGTTAAAGATATGAGCCACATGGGTACCAGGAAGTATTTCTTCACTCTTAGGGTGGTTGGGAAGAGGAATGCTCCCAATAAAGTGGTGGAGGCAGGCTATATTCACATTTTTAAGAAAAGGTACGATAGGGTCTATGAGGCCAGCAGGGAGTGAATTTGGCAAGTGGCCAGTGAAGTAGTGGATCCAGGAGCTGAGTACCAAGCATAACACTAAACATTAACGTAAGAACTACACTGGACCACTCAAATTTACCAAATAGCTAGAAATCAACCACTTTAAAAACAATTACATACAGTGGAACCTCAAGTTTTCGTGATTAATCCGTTCTAAAAAGTCTGATGAAAACTGAATCGTATGAAAACTGAAGCAATATTTCCCATAAGAAATAATGTAAATACAATTAATCTGTTCCAGACACCCAAAAATATTAACAAAAAATACATTTCATAGAGAATAACTATAGTTTTACATACAGAAAACAATGAGAAATAAATATAAAGCACTAATTTTAATGGATAAATGAACATTTAAATAATTTTTACCTTTACTGAAGACTCTTGTTGGCATATCCTTTACAAATTATTGCCTCCACAACACTGTCTCTCATTAACTGTTTTTCGTTGATCCACACCAACAACAGCAACTCAACATCTTTGATTGTTTGCCATCACTACCACCCTCTACAACCATCACTACCACCCTCTACCACCATCACAACCATAACCACCCTCTTGTTGGCATATGGAAGATGGCAAGGAGGGGAGAGGAAGGAGGAGAGGTTATTGTTTGGAAGGGGAATCCCCTTCCATAAGGATTTCAGGTATGAAGGCCCTATCTGGGGTTACTTCCCTTCTTTGTCTTTTACTGGCACTTGCATCAGCTTGAGAGTCACTGTATCCTGTTGCACAAAAAAATCTGTCCAGCGAGGTCTGTTTCTGGCATCTCTTTAAGATTTGCATTGTCAATGAACATGTTGAAGACACAGCTTGCAACAGCTTTGTTAGGGTGATATTTCTCCACAAAACTTTGCAACTCACTCCACTTTGCACACACGTCCTTAATCATTGACGAAGGCACCTTCTCCCCTCTCTCTTCCACCTCCTCTTAAGCAATTTCCTCAGCTGCGATCTGTTGCTGTTCCAGTTGAAGGTCTTGCAGCTCTACAGTGGTTAGCTCTTCCCTGTGGTCATCCACTAACTCTTCCACATCCTGGCCACTCACATCCAACTTCATGGACTTCCCCAAAGACACAATAGATTCCACAGAAGGCATAAGGTTGTGTTTCTTGCCTTTTTTATCAAAGGGCTGGCACTCGGAACTTTCTTTGGCCCCATGGTGGCTTATTTAGCAGTTGCACTCAATAAACAAACACAAAAAACAATGGATTACGAAATGTTTCAGATGAACGAGCGGGGTGACGCTCACTCAATGAGAAACAAAGGCAGACTGAGTCACGAACGCATGGGATGCTTTGTGTGGGTGCTTGAGTGACTGAGGGCAGGTGGATGCATTTGGTACGGACCGTTTTCAACTCTATGAAAACCTACCGGATGTACGAAAACTGGGACAAAATTTTGACAAAAAAAGTCGTTGAAAACTGAATCCTATGAAAATTGGGGTATATGAAAGCCGAGGTTCCACTGTATTACATTTATTGTATCCGAGTGCCCGACGCCATTCGAAGCCATGTGGATCAGCAAGCCATGTGGATCAGCAAGCCACGTAGATCACGACGCCACATGGATCCCGATGCCACGTGAGGTGTGGACGATGCCATGTGTATCTATGAGCCACGTGAGTTACTGATGCTGCTGCCCGACTTCATGACGTCACGATGGCTGCCTGACATCACCTCGAGATGTCTGCTGATGTCACCTCGCGACGTCACGCCTGACATCACATGATGTCACATCGAGTGTTTCAGTAATTATGTCAGTATTGTTGAGAAGATTGAGAGAAGATATATCTAGTTCTTCTTTCAACAAACCGGCCGTATCCCACCGAGGCAGGGTGGCCCATAAAGAAACACGAAAGTTTCTCTTTTTAAATTTAGTAATTTATACAGGAGAAGGGGTTACTAGCCCCTTGCTCCTGGCATTTTAGTCGCCTCTTACAACACACATAGCTGACAGAGGAAGAAGTCTATTCCACTTCCCCATGGAGAAAAAGATATATGTCGTGTGTTAATTAATTCCTCTCAGTCAGTGTTCTCCCATGTTAATGTATGGCTTAGTGTCAATTTTGTGCACAGAAAAGCATGATTTGCTAGTTTAAGCCATGTTGTGCCACATGTACCTCGGGTGTATGTAAAGTTTTCCGTTTGTCCAGTGTGGTCTGCGGCCAGACCCCTGTGTAGCACTTTGTTGCCTGTCACCCGGTGTGACCAGCGCGTTTGACAGCTGATATTACTCAGCTCCGAGTGACCGAGCCTCTTGTACAGAAAGCTCTTATTGTTCGCCGCTTGTGATGTTCTGCAGAATCGTACCTGCTACGTTTTCCATCGAGATTTGTTTCACTTCACTTCCAGACCTTCAGAGTGCAGTTATATGTAGAGAAACAAGTCTGGGGATGCTTAGACTAACCTCTGCTATAACTCCAACTGCTGAGAGAACGACACTCGTCAAGCCGTAGTTTAAGCCCTGTCGGCAGGCGCTGTGTCAGCCTCGTGTCATAGCTTCAGTGAGCTCCTGCACAAAGATGATATCACTTTGACTGCTAGCTCGCTCACTGCAGTATGGTGTATGATGTTACGACTCCCTGATGTTTCGCCCAGTCGTCTCTACCACGACTCGCTCCACGACTCACTCCACGCTCGCCGGCAGTGACAGCCCAGCAACAGTACCAGTCGAGAAGTGTCCTCCTGAGTCGCTTGCCAGAAGTCCTGCCCAGCTGCCGAGTTTTGACGACACCTCACTTGAGGGCACCAGCATGTCGTGCCCCAGGTTGAGCGAAACCTGCAGCGACTCCTACGATGACTGCTTGACCGTTCTAGAGACCGTAACCCGTTACGTCACAGCTCAGCCGCAGCGATGTCTCCTGTGTTGCAGTATCTGTCCAGACGCAAAAAGGCGTGCAGTGATGCCCATCGATGCTCACTGCCTTTGACCACGATGTTTAGCACACCCCACATGTTTTTTTTCTTCCCTCCCTGTAGGAAGTTTTTTTTTTTCATGTCCATATGTATATATATGTTTTTTATTTTGTGTTCTGTGCCCTGTTCCTACGAGAGAGAGACCGAGTTTTTTTTTACCACCACCAGTATTGTCGCGTCGGGACGACGCGAGGTAGGTGGCCGAGCGAATGTAGACAGCCTGTACTGTCTGCACAGACAGCCTATGCTGTCTGCCAGCTTAGTTCATATTTCGCGGCACTAAGGTGCTGCCCTCTCTCGGCCTGCCCAGGTCAGTGGGACGCTGGTCCCACTCGCACTCGCTCACTCACTCACTCAGCGGCCCAGCAGCAGTCAACAGTCCTACTCCCTCTCTCCCTTGTGGGATGGCCCTCCTGGGCCATGGGCACAAACCCACAAGCCTGTGTACCCACCACGACTTTGCAAATAAAGAAAGAAGCCTCCGAAGATGTATAATTGAACCCCGCCCCGCTTGCAGCATCAGCAAATAATTCCGTTCACAAATAAGGCAACCAAGACACTAATAATGTTTTACAAATGGTCAGCTGCAGAACCCCAATGGAAATAAGTCACTCTGTCTGACTTTTTTGAGTTATCCTAGGTTCTCTACATATATGCTGCTATGTATGATAACCTATGTAACTGTATTTGTGCATATCTGAATAAACTTACAAATGTAAATGTTAAACATAAAGATCAAAAGTCACAATATCATAGCAGGAACAATGTGCAAATAACCCACATTTAGAATAGGAAACTTTGACAACATCTCATTCTGCCTTAGACTATTATCAAGTCACAACTATTGTAACTTGTACAGGTCCGACTTGGACTGGTCCAAGTCAGACCGAAGGGTCGTCGTAAGTTTCTTATTCCTATGTGTGGGTTATTTACATATTGTTCTAGTCATAGTATTGTGCTTTTTTTGTTCTCTATTGTGACTTGATTTTAATAAATCCACATTGGATCAAACTGTCATCTAAATTTCCTCATTAAGTATGGATTATTTATGAATCTTCCTGTGTATGAATGTTTTCTATACAAAATGCTTGTAAGTTGAAACAGAGTACATGCAATTTGTACATGGGAAGGCCTTCTGTATAGCAATAAAACTTCATGGTAAGAGATGTTACCTGGACAGAACTGACAGAGGGAACTGAAGATTTCTCTTTATCACTTAACTCCTCCATACCACGTAAGGTAATATTCCCATCTGGAAAGATTAAAACAAAGAATAAATCACACAAAGCATGTACAATATCCTAACCAATATTATTATTATATTTTTGGGAAAGCACTAAAGCCATGGGATCAAACAGCGCCTGGGAGAATGGGAGGCAAACATGTTCAATCCAATGTGTATTGCATCAAGACTTCCTCACTGGTGTAGGTGTACTTTGTTTCTGTGGCCAGTAAGCTCCCT
This sequence comes from Cherax quadricarinatus, assembly GCF_026875155.1. NCBI lineage: Eukaryota > Metazoa > Arthropoda > Malacostraca > Decapoda > Parastacidae > Cherax > Cherax quadricarinatus. The sequence continues at coordinate 16,688,488 of NC_069431.1, read as the reverse complement.
TCTTTCAGTTACCGACAGAGGATTTTCATCAGCTATTTCACCTACCTTATGAGTTTGGAGCTCTTATTAAAGTAATAACAGTTATAATAATAATAATTACAATATACTAGTTGACAATAATCAAAATAATTAAAAATATCACTAATACAGCAGGTTAAGTTCCAGGATACTGTAAAGCTAAAATTGCTGTAAAGTGAAATACAGTGGAACCTTAACTTATGAGTTTAATCCATTCCAGGAGCTAGCTCGTAACTCAATTTACTCGTATATCAAATTAATTTTCCTCATTTAAATTAATTGAAAGCCATTAATTCGATCCTGCACTCCGGAGAGACGAGAAAAAATACTTGAATATGATGCTATTATCAACTGTATGGCTTATTTATCTATCACAATTCATCTAATATGACATAATAAACAATATAATTTGCACAGAAACATGATATATACTCTAGAATGAATAAAATAGGCCATAATAAGGTGGCAGAGGCAGTGGCAGCGGCAGAAGCGTAGGCCATTTCTGTCCCAATTTGACTATAGTATCTTCCCATGTTCTTACTGTAAAAGAAAATGGAGTATTTTTGAGGCTAACTGCAGTAGATCACTAGGACCCATGGTTAGAAAAAAGAAATTTGGCCAAATGACTGTAAAAAAATGCAAACAAGCACGAGAGAACTGCCCCAACAGGGATGTAAACATGTTTACTGCTTACCAGCTGTGCCAACTAGCAGAAGCAGGGGGGGATATAGTGTTGGAGTGGTTGGTACTTTTGTTTAATAAATGTATGAAAGAGGGGAAGGTACCTAGGGATTGGCGGAGAGCATGTATAATCCCTTTATATAAAGGGAAAGGGGACAAAAGAGACTGTAAAAATTATAGAGGAATAAGCTTATTGAGTATACCAGGAAAAGTGTACGGTAGGGTTATAATTGAAAGAATTAGAGGTAAGACAGAATGTAGGATTGCGGATGAGCAAGGAGGTTTCAGAGTGGGTAGGGGATGTGTAGATCAGGTGTTTACATTGAAGCATATATGTGAACAGTATTTAGATAAAGATAGGGAAGTTTTTATTGCATTTATGGATTTAGAAAAGGCATATGATAGAGTGGATAGAGGAGCAATGTGGCAGATGTTGCAAGTATATGGAATAGGTGGTAAGTTATTAAATGCTGTAAAGAGTTTTTATGAGGATAGTGAGGCTCAGGTTAGGGTGTGTAGAAGAGAGGGAGACTACTTCCCGGTAAAAGTAGGTCTTAGACAGGGATGTGTAATGTCACCATGGTTGTTTAATATATTTATAGATGGGGTTGTAAAGGAAGTAATGCTAGGGTGTTCGGGAGAGGGGTGGGATTAAATTTTGGGGAATCAAATTCAAAATGGGAATTGACACAGTTACTTTTTGCTGATGATACTGTGCTTATGGGAGATTCTAAAGAAAAATTGCAAAGGTTAGTGGATGAGTTTGGGAATGTGTGTAAAGGTAGAAAGTTGAAAGTGAACATAGAAAAGAGTAAGGTGATGAGGGTGTCAAATGATTTAGATAAAGAAAAATTGGTTATCAAATTGGGGAGGAGGAGTATGGAAGAAGTGAATGTTTTCAGATACTTGGGAGTTGACGTGTCGGCAGATGGATTTATGAAGGATGAGGTTAATCATAGAATTGATGAGGGAAAAAAGGTGAGTGGTGCGTTGAGGTATATGTGGAGTCAAAAAACGTTATCTATGGAGGCAAAGAAGGGAATGTATGAAAATATAGTAGTACCAACACTCTTATATGGGTGTGAAGCTTGGGTGGTAAATGCAGCAGCGAGGAGACGGTTGGAGGCAGTGATGTCCTGTCTAAGGGCAATGTGTGGTGTAAATATTATGCAGAAAATTCGGAGTGTGGAAATTAGGAGAAGGTGTGGAGTTAATAAAAGCATTAGTCAGAGGGCAGAAGAGGGGTTGTTGAGGTGGTTTGGTCATTTAGAGAGAATGGATCAAAGTAGAATGACATGGAAAGCATATAAATCTATAGGGGAAGGAAGGCGGGGTAGGGGTCGTCCTTGAAAGGGTTGGAGAGAGGGGGTAAAGGAGGTTTTGTGGGCAAGGGGCTTGGACTTCCAGCAAGCGTGCGTGAGCGTGTTAGATAGGAGTGAATGGAGACGAATGGTACTTGGGACCTGACGATCTGTTGGAGTGTGAGCAGGGTAATATTTAGTGAAGGGATTCAGGGAAACTGGTTATTTTCATATAGTCGGACTTGAGTCCTGGATATGGGAAGTACAATGCCTGCACTTTAAAGGAGGGGTTTGGGATATTGGCAGTTTGGAGGGATATGTTGTGTATCTTTATACGTATATGCTTCTAAGCTGTTGTATTCTGAGCACCTCTGCAAAAGCAGTGATAATGTGTGAGTGTGGTGAAAGTGTTGAACGATGATGAAAGTATTTTCTTTTTGGGGATTTTCTTTCTTTTTTGGGTCACCCTGCCTCGGTGGGAGACGACCGACTTGTTGGAAAAAAAAAAAAAAAAAAATTCAGGGAAACCGGTTATTTTTATATAACCGGACTTGTATCCTGGAAATGGGAAGTACAATGCCTGCACTCTAAAGGAGGGGTCTGGATATTAGCGGTTTGGAGGGATATGTTGTGTATCTTCATACATATATGCTTCTAAACTTTTGTGTTCTGAGCACCTCTGCAAAAACAGTGATTATGTGTGAGTGTGGTGAAAGTGTTGAATGATGATGAAAGTATTTTCTTTTTGGGGATTTTCTTTCTTTTTGGGTCACTCTGCCTCAGTGGGAGACGGCCGACTTGTTGAAAAAAAAAAAAAAACTTGCAAAGCTAATATTTTTAAAAGTCCCCAGCCTGGCCCAGTTTTATAGTATCAGGAATCAGCTATTACACATCAAGATAGGTTGTCATCAGCAGCTTCACTTTGGCTGAACTTTTCTCAACGATACCATTCTGGCAGCAATTGTTCACTTCTCAACTAAAAAGTGTTTGGAATATTTTCTTGCATACACAGACATTTGAGAAATCAAGTCACCTGACATAATGAAAGCACCGGCTTACAAATACATAACTTCAAATTAACACTGTAACCCTTACATACATTGTTTAATAAGAAATGAAAGTATACACCCAAAAATGAACTGCTAGAAGCTAATGAAATAAGTTATTGCTATGGTCAGGCTTTGAAATGAGCCAAGTGAGGATAAGACTTTGTTTGCAAAATGCTTGTAGAATTCAGCCTTGCATATGTAAGAAACAATACTCTATACTCTTTTTACATTAGAAAAATCATTTAAGAGAGCACTAAGAGAAAATTATATCAAATGTAACACTCATTTTCAGTCTTACCATCTTGGAAATCAACTTCAATATTGACAGATACTGGTAGATCAGATGGAGATTCTTCAGAATCTGGAGCAATGACTATACTTGCACCATCTTCCATTTTTCCCAAACTTTCATTTATTGTACCATCCAAGTGGTCTTTGGCAGTCATTCCTAGTACAGTAGGTCCAGACAGCCCCTGCTGCTTGTAGTCTGCATCTTCCATATCATCTAACTCTTCTAGGTCTTCTTTTAAGCCAGAATCATTCATAAGTTTCTCAAAATCTCGTCCCGCAATAGAATCCCGATACCTGGTTATAAGGGGAGTTATAATTTCAATGCATTTTCTTGGGAAATGTTAACCGTGAAAAGACTTATTAAACTTTATTTCAATAAGAATTTAACATAAAAGCCATCGTAAATTGACTAATGTAATGTCTTGCATCCAAGTAAAACAAGTAATAAAAATAATTATGCATCCCCTGCAGGAAGACCTAGAAAGACAGTAATTGTAGTGATAGATGGATGAGTGATAGAATTTAATGTTATTAAGTGCCACATAAAATAACAGAAATGGGAGAAAGTGATAAGAAGCCACACAAAAAGTAAATGGTGTATTTTATTAAAACTTCTCACAGAATTTTAAGAGTCATCACTGACAAATGAGTGCCACCGAAGGATCACATAAATGAAATGCTGTCACACTCCTAAGTGATACTGGCTAAGATAGCATTTCAATATATTGGTGGGGAAATGCTCATGATAAATATACCCCATTGCTTTGTTACTAATCATGTTATCTTTAATACAAAAAAGTTTTTCTATATAAAAGAAATATTACACTCTTATATCTGTTAATGCTTTTGGCCTTACAAATTTGCAGTTTAACTAACTAATGTGAAGGTAGAAAGTTGAAAGTGAATGTAGATAAGAGTAAGGTGATGAGGGTATCAAATGATTTAGATAAAGAAAAATTGGATATCACATTGGAGAGAGGGAGTATGGAAGAAGTGAATGTTTTCAGATATTTGGGAGTTGACTTGTCAGCAGATGGGTTTATGAAGGATGAGGTTAACCATAGAATTGATGAAGGAAAAAAGGTGAGTGGTGTGTTGAGGTATCTGTGGAGACAAAAAACTTTAAAAACGTTATCTATGAAGGCAAAGAAGGGAATGTATGAAAGTACAGTGGACCCTCGCCTAACGAACGCATCGCATAACGTTAAATTCGCCTAACGATACATTTTGACGCTAACATTTTGGCTCGGCTAACACTAAAAAACTCGCCTAACGATATTCGTTCTCGGGTACCAATTAATATCGTTAAGTGAGGGTCCACTGTATAGTGGTACCAACACTCTTATATGGGTGTGAAGCTTGTGGTTGTAAATGCTGCAGTGAGGAGGCAGCTGGAGGCAGTGATGTCCTGTCTAAGGGCAATGTGTGGTGTAAATATTATGCAGAGAATTTGGAGTATGGAAATTAGTAGGAAGTGTCGAGTTACTAAAAGTATTAGTCAGAGGGCTGAAGAGGGGTTGTTAAGGTGGTTTGGTCATTTAGAGAGAATGGATCAAAGTAGAATGACTTGGAGGGTGTATAAATCTGTAGGGGAAGGAAGGATGGGTAGGGGTCGTCCTCAAAAAGGTTGGAGGGAGGGGGTAAAGGAGGGTTTGTGGGCGAGGGGCTTGGACTTCCAGGAAGCGTGTGCGAGCATGTTAGATAGGAATAAATGGAAATGAAAGGCTTTTACGACTTGACAAGCTGTTGGAGTGTGAACAGGGTAATATTTAGTGAAGGGATTCAGGGAAATTGTTTATTATATTTAGCCGAACTTGAGTCCTGGAAATACGAAGTATATACGTACAATGACTGCACTTTAAAGGAGGGGGTCTGGAATATTGACAGTTTGGAGAGACTTCTGAAGTGTCATATCTGAGTGCCTCTGCAAAGACAGTGATTATGTGTGTGTGAGGTGAAAGT
>NC_069431.1:16675686-16678186 GCF_026875155.1 Cherax quadricarinatus | reverse complement strand
CATCATCATTCAACACTTTCACCACACTCACACATTATCACCACTTTTTGCAGGGGTTTGCTCAGAATACAACAGCTTAGAAGCATATATGTATAAAGATACACAACATTTTCCCTCCAAACTGCCAATATCCCAAACCCCTCCTTTAAAGTGCAGGCATTGTAAATTCCATTTCCCCGGACTCAAGTCCGACTATAAGAAAATAACCGGTTTCCCTGAATCCCTTCACTAAATATTACCCTGCTCACACTCCAACAGATCGTCAGGTCCCAAGTATCATTCATCTCCATTCACTCTTATCTAACACGCTCATGCACGCTTGCTGGAAGTCCAAGCCCCTTGCCCACAAAACCTCCTTTACCCCTCTTTCCAACCCTTTTTTAGGACGACCCCTACCCCTCTTTCCTTCCCCTATGGATTTATATGCTTTCCATGTCATTCTACTTTGATCCATTCTCTCTAAATGACCCAAACCACCTCAACAACCCTCTTCTGGGCCCTCTGACTAATGTTTTTTTAATCCACACCTTCTCCTAATTTCCACACTCCGAATTTTCTGCATAATATTTACACCACACATTGCCCTTAGACAGGACATCTCCACTGCCTCCAACCATCTCCTCGCTGCTGCATTTACCACCCAAGCTTCACATCCATATAAGAGTTTTGGTACTACTATACTCTCATACATTCCCTTCTTTGCCTCCATAGATAACGTTTTTTGACTCCACATATACCTCAACGCACCACTCACCTTTTTTCCCTCATCAATTCTATGATTAACCTCATCCTTCATAAATCCATCCGCCGACATGTCAACTCCCAAGTATCTGAAAACATTCACTTCTTCCATACTCCTCCTCCCCAATTTGATATCCAATTTTTCTTTATCTAAATCATTTGATACCCTCATCACCTTACTCTTTTTCTATGTTCACTTTCAACTTTCTACCTTTACACACATTCTCAAACTCATTCCACTAACCTTTGCAATTTTTCTTTAGATCTCCCATAAGCACAGTATCATCAGCAAAAAGTAACTGTCAATTCCCATTTTGAATTTGATTCCCCATAATTTAATCCCACCCTCTCCCGAACACCCTAGCATTTACTTCTTTTACAACCCCATCTATAAATATATTAAACAACCATGGTGACATTACACATCCCTGTCTAAGACCTACTTTTACCAGGAAGTAGTCTCCTCTCTTCTACACACCCCAACCTGAGCCTCACTATCCTCATAAAAGCTCTTTACAGCATTTAGTAACTTACCACCTATTCCATATACTTGCAACATCTGCCACATTGCTCCTCTATCCACTCTATCATATGCCTTTTCTAAATCCATAAATGCAATAAAAACTTCCCTACCTTTATCTAAATACTGTTCACATATATGCTTCAATGTAAACACTTGATCTACACATCCCCTACCCACTCTGAAGCCTCCTTGCTCATCCGCAATTTACATTCTGTCTTACCTCTAATTCTTTCAATTATAACCCTACCGTATACTTTTCCTGGTATACTCAGTAAACTTATTCCTCTATAATTTTTACAATCTCTTTTGTCCCCTTTCCCTTTATATAAAGGGACTATACATGCTCTCTGCCAATCCCTAGATCCCTTCCCCTTTTTCATACATTTATTAAACAAAAGTACCAACCACTCAAACACTATATCCCCCCCCTGCTTTTAACATTTCTGTCATGATCCCATCAGTTCCAGCTGCTTTACCCCCTTTCATTCTACGTAATGCCTCACGTACCTCCACCACACTTACATTCTGCTCTTCTTCACTCCTAAAAGATGGTATACCTCCCTGGCCAGTGCATGAAATTACCGTCTCCCTTTCTTCCTCAACATTTAAAAGTTCCTCAAAATATTCTCGCCATCTACCTAATACCTCCCTCTCCCCATCTACTAACTCACCTACTCTGTTTTTAACTGACAAATCCATACTTTCCCTAGGCTTTCTTAACTTGTTTAACTCACTCCAAAATTTTTTCTTATTTTCATTAAAATTTCTTGACAGTGCCTCTCCCACTCTTTCATCTGCTCTCCTTTTGCACTCTCTCACCACTCTCTTCACCTTTCTTTTACTCTCCATATACTCTGCTCTTCTTATAACACTTCTGCTTTGTAAAAACCTCTCGTAAGCTACCTTTTTCTCTTTATCACACCCTTTACTTCATCATTCCACCAATCACATCTCTTTCCTCCTGCCCCACCCTCCTATAACCACAAACTTCTGCCCCACATTCTAATACTGCATTTTTAAAACTATTCCAACCCTCTTCAACCCCCCCACTACTCATCTTTGCACTAGCCCACCTTTCTGCCAATAGTTGCTTATATCTCGCCCGAACTTCCTCCTCCCTGAGTTTATACACTTTCACCTCCCTCTTACTTGTTGTTGCCACCTTCCTCTTTTCCCATCTACCTCTTACTCTAACTGTAGCTACAACTAAATAATGATCCGATATATCAGTTGCCC
>NC_069431.1:16608186-16673186 GCF_026875155.1 Cherax quadricarinatus | reverse complement strand
TGAAGTCTTTATCTGGGGTTACTTCCCTTCTTTGTTTTTTAAAGACACTGGCACTGGGAACAACTTGAGAGTCACTGGAACCCTGTCGCACAAAATATCTGTCCAGAGAGCTCTGTTACTGGCGTTTCTTTAAGATTTGTCTGAAGTGGAACACAACACTGTCATTGTACATGTTGCCAATACGACCTGCAACAGCTTTGTTAGGGTGAAGTTCATCCATAAATGTTTGCACTTCAGTCCACTTTGCACAAATGTCCTTAATCTTTGAAGGCACCTTCCTCCATCTCTCTTCCTCCTCCTCCTCCTCTGCAGCAGTTTCCTGAGCTGTGATCTCTTGCTGTTGCAGATGAAGCTCTTGCAGCTCTTCAGTGGTTAGCTCTTCTCTGTGGTCCTCCACCAACTCTTCCACATCCTCAACACTCACCTCCAACCCCAGGGACATCCTCAATGCCACAATAGATTCCACAACTGGCATAGGCTCCTTAGGGTCAGCCCCAAACCCTTCAAAATCCCTCTCTTCTACACATTCTGGCCACAATTTTCTCCAAGCAGAGTTCAAAGTCCTGGAAGTCACTCCCTCCCAAGACTTACCTATAAGGTTTATGCAATGGAGGATATTAAAGTGATCTTTCCAAAACTCTCTTAGGGTCAATTCTGTGTCTGAGGTCACTTCAAAGCACTTTTGAAACACTGCTTTGGTGTACAGCTTTTTGAAGTTTGAAATGACCTGCTGGTCCATGGGCTGGAGGAGAGGAGTTGTATTAGGGGGCAAGAACTTCACCAAGTCTGGAGGATGAGCAGGAGCATTGTCCATTACCAGGAGGCACTTGAGTGACAGTTTATTTTCCAGGAGGTATTTCTTCACACTGGGGCCAAACACTTCATTAACCCTTTGACTGTTTACGACGTATAAATACGTCTTACGAGCCAATGTTTCTGACGTATTTATATGCACAAATTCTAGCTGCTTCAAATCAAGAGGGAAAGGCCTGGTAGGCCTACATGAGAGAGAATGGGTCTCGGTGGTCGGTGTGCACCCTGTGAAAAAAATCTGGGACCCAGCGGTGCATTGTGGGAACGCCATCTTGTTAGTCCATTTTCACCATGCCTCTCGGTAAGAAGTTCCTCACTCCTCGGCGGATTGGAGGTCTTTTGTTCCCAAGTGATAGCTCTAACAGCGATGAAAATGTCAGTGACAGTGAATTCCAGGGTGTTGACGAGTGTTACCGGAAAAAGTGCCCAGGATAACGTAATTAGTGATGAAAACCCAGATGACCCACAACCTTCCACCTCTGGTGCTGGGCCGGCTTGTTCACATTCACGTTCGCCTGTACCAGGACGAAAGAGGAAACTATTTGGTCGTGTACAACACCCAGATGATAGCAGTGAATGTGATAGTGATAGTGATAGTGATTTCAAGGTCATTGAAAGCAGTTCTAGTGACAGTGAGGGTGAATATTCCCCAGTGAAGCGGCAGTATGCACAACGTAGCATGCTGTCTGGTAGTGTTTCATATGTTGTTCCAAGGGAGAGGAGAAACTCTGGGAGCACATCCCGTGGCCCTACACCATGACCTGATAGTGAAGATGACAATATTGTAACGATGGGTATGAATGATGTGAGTGAGGGAGCAGGCAGTGGTGGTGATAGTGAGGGTGGCACGGCCCATGTGGCACCATCAGCGGGCCACGCTGCTGACTCTGCACAACAACCAGCCTCACCCGACCCCACACTCCCACAACCTGCACTCCCACAACCTGTACAACCACAACCTGCACAACCACAACCACGGTACAATATCCAGACCCCACCAGCAGACCGCATCTGGGATTGGCAGGACGGTGACGAGTTTGTTCCCAGTCCCCATGACTTTGATGAAACACAAAGTGGAATAAAGCCATCATGTCCACTTGGGAACAATGCCAGTGAACTGGACTGCTTTGAGTTATTCTTCGATGAACCCCTGATGGACATCATTGTCAGGGAAACAAACACATACTGTGATTACACCATGGCAAATACAATTCTCTCACCAAAATCACGGCTACACAAGTGGAAGGAGACAACTGTGGCAGAGATGTACCTGTTTTTTGCCACAATAATGCTTATGCCACATGTGTATAAGCACACTGTCACCACATACTGGGCAACAGAACGCCTGATTTCAACTCCAGGTTTTAGTGACATTATAGGTGTCAATCGTTTCCTGATACTGTTACGTATGTTACACTTTTCAGACAAAACCAGACCTGACAGAAGCGACAGGTTATATAAGATAAGAAATGTGTTTATGTACCTGAAACAAAAGTGCTGCATGTATTTTTATCCCTTCAGGAAGCTTGTTATTGATGAGTCCTTGATTTTATTCAAAGGAAGACTGTGAGGGAAAAGTTCAATAGATAGGAGTAGCGAGGGAGTATATTGTAACAATAGTTTCATTGCCGGCTACTTGTTAAGGTAGGATAAGTCCAGCTCCCGCTATTCCCCCCTTTTTTCCCCCTCCCCGAAAGTGATAGTTTGATTGCCGGCTGCTTGTTAAGGTAGGGTCAGTCTAGCTCCTGCTATCCCTCACCCTCCCTCTTCCCCCCCCCCCCCCCAAAAGATGATGTGTGGGGCTCCGGTCCAAACAGTAATCACTAGACTCACAGCTCCCAGCACTACTGTAAGTACATGCCTGCCTTGTATTCTAGTGGATTTATTGGTTGAAAGCTTCACTTTTGACCAATAATAAACTTAGTCCTTTCAGTCTTGCTCTAAGTTGACTGTTGTAATAATCACCACATCTTTTAGGTATTGTACTTATCATGGAGAGTGATTTCTTAAGCAGTGGGTAACCTGTCTATCTTTCCAGCTTGGATGACAGAGAGGGTTACCTGCCAATCAACAAGTAGAATTGATGGAGATGGACTAATGTCCTGAGACTTCCCCTTTTTGGATTTAATTACCTGTGCACCTGTATGAAGTAGCAGGATATAACCCCTCATCATTGCAGTGGGAAAAAACCTGCTTTCCTGTCATCTGGACGGATTATTGACGGCTAGAAAATCTGTGAAGAACGAGCCGGTGGGTTGTCATCAACACCTGCGACCCCCCCCCACATCATCGGCAACGGCTACGATTTCAACAACACGCAGTGTCACCAACACCAGACACCCAAGTTTTATATTAGCGTTGAATTCAGTTATCATTTATATTTTTTCATTTTTCATTTTCTTTAACCCTTTCAGGGTCCGTCCCGTAGATCTACGGCTTTACAGTGAGTGTCCAAACCGTAGATCTACGCCATGAGCTCAGCTTACTCTGATAAACTGTGAGTGGTACATTTGGGCCTAGATATGAGAGAATACATCTATGTGGTATGTGTGCACCACATAAAACAGATCCTGCAGCACACTGTGTATAATGAGAGAGAAAAACTGAAATCATGATTTTTCGATTAAAACAGCAACTTTGCAGTGTTTTTTCATATGTTTTTTATAGTTGTATTTGCGATTTCTTGGTCTCATTTGATAGAATGGAAGACATATTACAAAAATAGAGATGATTTTCATTGGTTTTAGCACTGGAAATGGCTTGAAACTGAGCTCAAAGTAGCGGAAATGTTAAATTTTTGCCGATATTCAAGAGTAAACAAACGACCTCACACGTCTAATACACGTCAGCTGGTGGGTCTAATATACATTCACAAATATGGTGATGATATTTATACAATTATTACAGTATTGCATAACAGTAAATCTTCTATTTTTTGGTGTGAATAAAAATTCATTATGTGAATAAAAAAACAAAATGGAATTTATTTGTAAAGCCTCAAAACATAACTAATGAACAGAGGAAATGTTAGTTTAGTGCCAGGAATGCCTACACTGTTTATTCTGAACCCTATTTTGAAATTGGAATATTTTGAACTTTGTGTTAAATTGGCCAAATTAACAATTTCCGATCACTTTATTTTGTAGTTGAAACAGTTGACTTGGCGATTTCTTGTGCTCAATCGATAGAATAGAAGTAATACTAGTGAAATAACTAAGAATTTGGTTGATTGGAATAATGTAATTGGCCTAAAATGGGAGTCAAAGTCGGCAAAATCGCCGATTCGTAAACATCGCTGACACATCAAAATTCGCGAGAGCATAATTTCGTCAATTTTCTTCCAAATTTGGTACTTTTTGTTTTATTACCTTCACAAAAAGATTCTCTATGATTTCATAAGAAAAAATAACAAATTTCTTTTTTGAAAATTCTTGGACACTGGTGCATGACTCCAGATTTGGGCCTTGGACCCTGAAAGGGTTAATGTAGGATCAATATTTCATATTTAAGTATTTTATATTTTCTAAATAATAAAGTGTTTATGTTTGTCAGTTTTTATTCTTTTTCTATACATTAATTTTCCTGAGGAGGAGCCAGCTTTGGTAATACTGTCTGAAGTTGTTACAGGGCTGAGTAAACCTTCACAAAGACTCTCATTCAAGCAATATATACCAAGCAAGAGGAAATGCTTTGGTATAAAGCTATTTGTACTGTGTGATTGCAGAAGTGGTCTAGTTTTTGATATCATTGTGTACACTGGCAGTAATACTTTGAGAGATACCATGAAGTTATTGGGTATCTCTGGTGATGTGGTTCGAACAATGACAGAACCATATCTTGGTAAGGGGCATATGTTATTTACTGATAACTGGTAAACAAGCCCCTTACTCAGTGATTTCTTGCGAGTGAACTTGACAGACATGTGTGGCACAGTGCGTTGTAATCGTAAACATATGCCAAGGTTCGACGCTGGCACTCGCAGAGGTGAGGTGCAAGCCTTTGCTGCCAATGACATCATGGCATTTCGGTGGCATGACAAACGTGATGTCACATTATTGACATCAGTTCACCGAAACGAAATGGTACACAGTGGCAGGCACAACAGAGAGACCAATGAACCCATTCTAAAGCCTGCAGCTGTCATGGACTACAACCTCAATATGCGCTTAGTGGACAAATGTGACATGCAGATTGGGTTTGCAGACTGTGTACACAAGAGTTATAAGTGGTATATAAAACTTTTTTTCCATCTTGTTGATATCTCTATGCTGAATGCTTATAACATATACAAGTTGAAGACCAACAAAACACCAAAATTTGGTGAATTTTGCTTGTCAGTAATAAGACAAATAATTGCAAAGTACCAAGGAGCAACACCTGCAATAGACCAGCGCCCACAAAATTACCAACACACGTCATCTCGTTTCAGGCCTGGTGATGACTACCCCGTGCAACTGCCTCCTACTACTGCCAAGAAAAATGCTCAGAAGAGGTGTTATGTATTTATGCATACCATAAAATGCCCACAAACACGCAGAGACACTCGTTTTATGTGTGAGGAGTGTCAAGTGCCCCTCTGCATATACCCATGTTTCAAAGAGTTCCACAAGTTGCAGCAGTTCTAGGAACGTGTTTAGTGACTGTACATATGTATATATATTATGGAACAATAGTAATAAACATTGTTTTGTATTGTTTGTTTGTGTAAACTAAGTTTTATACACAAACTAATAGTGATAAAGTTTGTTCTGTTATTGTGTTGTAAACAATGAGTGTATATTTGAACAACGCACCTTACATTGGTCTCACAGGCCACATAAGTTACCTGGAACAGAAAAATATTGAAAAATGCAAGAAACCTTTGAATTAGAGTAAATAAAAGAATACCGGGTGGGCGGCAGTCGCCGCTGTTGTCATACGCACGTCACTTTCTGCAAACTTTGCGGCTCTATATCTCGGTAAGTACTGATGGCAAAAAATTTTTTTTAGGCTTAAAACACTCAGAAAAATATTCCTAACATTTTCATAAGAAAAAATAATTTTTGTTTGTTTTCGAATATTTGGCGACATAGAATGACAGTTTCAGAGAGGGGCCTGAAACAATCAAAGGGTTAAACCAGTCTAGGAAAATATCCCTTGTGACCCCTGCCTTACTGTTAGCCTTCCACATCACACACAAATTACTCTTGGCGACACCGTTTTCCTTGAACACTCTGGGATTTTCAGAGTGATACACCAGTAAAGGCTTCACTTTAAAATCCCCACTAGCATTACTACAAAACATGAGAGTAAGCCTATCCTTCATAGGCTTGTGTCCTGGGAGTGCCGTTTCCTCCTGCGTGATGTAGGTCCTCTTTGGCATTTTCTTCCAAAAGAGGCCTGTTTCGTCACAATTAAACACTTGTTGGGGCTTGAATTCTCCAGTGTCTATGCACTCCTTAAACTCCTGTACAAACTTCTCAGCTGCAATTTTGTCAGAACTGGCAGCCTCACCATGCCTTATCACACTGTGAATGCCACTACGCTTCTTAAATCTCTCAAACCAACCTTTGCTGGCCTAAAAATCACAAGCATCACCACTTGTTGCAGGCATTTTCTTTATGAGATCATCATGAAACTGCCTTGCCTTTTCACATATTATTGACTGCGTAACACTATCTCCTGCTAACTGTTTTTCGGTAATCCACACCAACAATAACCTCTCCACTTCTTCGAGGATTTGTGATCTCTTTTTTGTCGGCATATCTACCCCTTTTGCAACAACAGCACACTATTTCCTTTCCTTTCGCCACGATAGAAGTGATGGTTGAATGGGGTTTGCCATACATCCAGGCAAGCTTTGTAACACGCACTCCACTCTCATATTTTTCAAAAATTTCCTTCTTGAATTCAATTGTGTTCCTCACTTTATTTACCAAAGGGCTTGCACTAGCTTTCCTTGGGCCCATGGTGACTTATTTAGCAGTTGCAATCACTAAAAACAATGGATTATTACGTATGAACCCGCGGGGTGATGGTCACGTGTTGGTAAACAATGGCACACTGAGCGTGAATGGTGTGGGAGACTGGCTTTGTGTGTGCGGTGACGGGCAGACGGGTACCGGATGGTCGCTGAATCATGAGTCTAATCACGAACTGCAAGGCCAAATTTTGCCAAAAAATCTTGCTGAAAGTCAGATTTCACGAAAGTCAATGCCGCCGAAACTCGAGGGTCCACTGTATATATATCTCATACAGAGCACAGCAACATAATAAAGAGAGATGAAAGAGGCCAACCTGGTAGGCAAGCTGGATCTTCTGTTTGACCTTCTAGGGACATCTTTTGTTGGGTCTTCATCAGGTAGTGATTCCACTTTAACTGTGCCTGTTGCTGCATCTTCTTCAATTGCTGGTTTAGGAGGTCTCTGGGAAGCAAGTACAATAGTCACTATGAGAAAATTATTTCATCAGCTAAATTAGTTTTGAAAGCCAGCAAATGTTACTTAAATACAAGGCAAGTGACCGAGAATACAAGACTTTACCAGAGAAAGACAATACAGTAATTAAAAGACACAAAGGTATATAGACTTTCGAGGGAAATTATTAGGTGCCTTTCTTAACCCTTTGAATGGTTGTCACATAGATCTCGACAGTATAAGGGTTTATGTTCTCTGAATATTCCACATTTAATTCAGAGATGAGTCAGTAATTGTAATATTTCTAAAATTTACTTAATCCTCAAAATACAAGTAGAATAATACTAAAATATAATACCTTTAGTGTTACCTACAAATTTTCTTGCATATGCTATAGAAGTGGCCTTCAAATTATGTACTAGATTAGGTTCATAGTAGGTGTACTAAGCTTTAAGGGCACCATCATTTAAAAAAAAAAAAATACTATGGCTGAATTACCTGGAGTTTACCTGGAGGTTTCCTTGGAGATCAAGGTTTTCCATGTTTGGTCTCCATGGGAACCTTGTTTCCAAGGCTTCCATTGGTAGGTCTCAGCTGATTTTACAACCTCACTTCCAAGCCATCAACACTTAATTCCATACAATAACCTTCAACACATTTTGTGGGCCCACTGTCAACACTGTTGTGAACCCCACTAACTGCACAGTGCACTTAGAAAATTAACAATGGAAGTGGGAAGCTGCAAAATACTGAATTTGTATAAAGTGTACCCAAATAAAGCAAAGGTAACCTGTACCCACAGCTCATAATACCGTTTATTTTAATGTCCAATCTGTTCGAATAATGCAGGAGATGAAGTCTTACAAATAAAAAACACATACTATGAACCTGTGATAAGTAAACCCTGTTTTACACAGTAAAATAAGAATTTGGTTCTAGATTCCTTGGGATCCCTCACCCAAACTTAACACAGTATTCCCAAATCTAGCTCACTAAGACCCAATTACCTCTCCTTTTTTAGGCCTCCCTCTTTTCTTCTTGATGATGGGTTGGCCTTCAACAGCTATACTCATAGGGTGGTTCTCACCATACACTTTATATACTTCGCTACCTGAAAATGTATCAAATCCAAATAAATAAGCAGTATTAGTAATAAGTATCATCTTAGTAACATGTACATGAAGGCTCCCTGTTTACAAAAATAAGATTCAGTACTTTTATTTCCCAAGAAAGTATATTAAAGTTATACCAATAAGATATCAGTAACTAATAAATCTTACAAGGAAAAAATCATACTTCTGCATAACATTTTAGGCAGTCCTAAGCTAGGAGTAATATTAACAGTATAACCATATAAAATATATATATGTACATGTATTGGGCATTGTATGTAAAATTACTGTATATAATATTCTATGTAATAAAAATTTTAGTGAAAATTTTAGTCAAAAACTGGAGATATGACTAAATTAAAAAAAGATCTAAAAGTATAATGGTAATTTAAGGAGTTACACAATACTAAAATTTGTTTTATAGAAATACATTAAGCACACAAAATGTTCTTTTAATTTTAAGAAGTAATGCCTTTTTAATTCATCTGGCCAGTTATCCCAATTTCTGACCTCTTTATTGGAATCAAGTTTCTATAAAGGTTCAGTTAAACATGAAGAATATCAGAGGTACAAGATTTGTTTCGAGTGTGAACCTGTGTTTTATTACCCTTTTCCAGGTAATCTCTTAGGTCAGCATGGCAAATTTTGGAAAATATAACTACAGTTTTTAATTATCTCATTTTTTAATGAACTAGATATGAGCATGAAACTTTAATTTACTATCTATGAGTAGGCTTAGAAACTTATTCTCATCCCTTTTTCTCTACTTTAGATTTGTTATTTTTTTTGTCTGATTAGGAACATACGTAGTTTATTCCCAAAAGCTATATACATTAGAATGTTTTTTCTATATGAAGCATGAATTATTTGCTATCATCCAGATGTAGATTTTTAATCTCATTATTATAGTGTTGCAAGTCAGGAGATCAAAGAAGAAGACATAGGTTGTGTCATTAGATCTCTCTCCTCTGGCAGTCTTAAGACTTCATTTTGGCTAGCAGTTCAACTGTTCAACAAGCAGCTGGTGTGCAAATTGGCCTGATGTTATGATGTGTTATCCTTGCCACCTCCAGCCTTCCTCTATTGGCCTACTGGGACTATAAGAATCTATCTGCTTTATGCAGATATTCAGGCTCCCACACCTTCCTAAGCCCCAGTCCTGCAAAGGCCTTTCTCTGCATGTCATTTCCTGGGTCCCTTGATTCTGCTCAAGGGCTGATTGAGGAGTCCTCTTCATGGGCATCTGGCCAGCAACTCCCTGTTGTAGGCTGCAAGTAATCAAGAGATCATGGAAGGGCAGCTTAACACCTGCCACCTTGAGCTGCTAAGACCCTTTTGCTTGTTCCAAAATGGATAATGTTTGTCATTCCATGGGAACCCTTTGTTGTTATCCATGGTCTTTCTTAAAGTTTCAATTCATTATGGTTTACACCACTGCTTTTCCTTTCACAAGATAGAGTGAAGCAATAGTTGAGGCTGTGCCTTTCATGTTCTTGGCAGCTTCCCTTGCATTTGTTGGCCTCTTGTTTATAGACTCCATGCTTGGGCATGTTCATTTTTGCTTCTGATGATATTCTGGTAGTAATCTCGACTTCTCTTTCCATGTTGAAACTCTACAGGTTTCACTCACTCTTGACTTCATAATGCTTTGGAATATACAGAAAATAAAGAACAAAAAGGCACAATTCCATGACTGGAACAGTACACAAATAACCCGCACATAAGAGAAAAACTTATGATGATGTTTTAGTCCAACTTGGACCATTAACTACTCAATGGTCCAGGTCGAATCCAAACATCATCTCACGTTTCTTTCTGCTATGTGCACGTTATTTGTATACAGAAATTATTCCAGATTTAATATGTAATTTGTGAGGTTGTAAAAAAAAATATACTTAATTTTAAGAAGAAAAGCAAAGAAAAAACTCAAGAGGGAAAGAATTTAATATTTAAATCACTTACCTTTAGCCAAGTCATCCATTGGTATATCAGGAGACTTCCCTTGTATATTGATGAGAGCTGCTTGCAAGGTGTCTGTTGTCATCTTGGACTGTAATATAAAATACTAAATTATATAGTAATAATTGGTTTACGATCTTCATGGGGAAGTGGAAAAGAATTCTTCCTCTGTAAGCCAAGCATGTTGTATGAGGTGACTAAAATGCCGGGAGCAAGGGGCTAGTAACCCTTTCTCCTGTATAAATTACTAAATTTAAAAAGAAAACCTTAAGTTTTATTTTTAGGTCACCCTGCCTTGGTGGGATATGGCTGGTTTGTTGAATAAAAAAAACTAGTTTATGAATATATCACAATAAAAAATAAGATTAAAAATTCTTAGTGCTAGCATAATCATATTAACATTGCAGACAGTTTACAATACCTGTATAATGCAATACAATTTAAGATTTAAATATAATAAATAGTAATTTTTCAGAAATTTTCTACAATAAAAAAAATGCAAAATATAACAATAAAAAATGATTAATAAGAATCAGGTAGACTGTATATTCATAAGCTCATTCAAATATTAATGCAGATTGTTTCTGTAGGTAAGAACAAAATATTTTCAATTTAATTTTGAATTCACCCATTGTATTTATGTACAGTTTATAGCTTCATTTCATAACTACTCAAACTTTTTAGTCCTCATTTTAGCATAGAACTTTTCTAGGGATTCAAATGTACACGAGTAAAAGCAAAGGAAAAAAAGCTTACAAAACAGATACCTGCAGCAGTGCTCGCAGTCGCTGCTGTCCCTCCACCATACGATCGATGAGATCGACAGTAGCAGCCACTCCGATGTGACATCGTTCACAGATGCGTACTGGTAATTGCCCATCATCAACAACCTGAAGATTAAAGCTATCTGATTAACTTGTAAATTCATACCAGATCAATGCACAGGTGAGAATGGGTAATTATAAATGAACCCAAAAATTCTTAAGCCAATGCAGAACTGAAATACAGTAGAACCCCTGTACCCACGGATTCAGTTTCTGCTGCTTCAATTATCCAGGGTTTACTGTGGTCCAAAAATAACTCTTAATTTTGCTTAATAATGACACCAAAGCACAAAAGTAGTGAGGGTTGCAATTCAAAGCCTAAGAGAAACCATGAAGTGCTTCCCATCAATGAAAAATTCATAATTCTCCACTTATTCTGCATAAATTATTAATTACACTTTATCATAGGTATGTACACATGCAATGGAAAAAATTACTTATAAATAGGGTTCGCTACTATCCACAGTTTCAGATATTCGTGGATACAGGGGGACTCCACTGTAGTATAGGCATAGTTTGTCCTAATTCATCATTTATTTCTCTACAGGGTTACACAGAGGTAATGCTAGTTCTTGGGCTGCCCTTCAACAGAGGCAATACATAATCTAGTCCATGATGACTTGTCAAACATTATTATTATTATGTATAATCAAAATAAAGAGCTAATTGTCAAACAGCAACACTACTAACATATGCAACTTCTCTTCGGTATTTCCCAAAAACAGTGTCATCAGCAAAAAAAGGACCTGTCACAACTCCTTTGTCTTTTTTGTCTTTCTATCCAACACCTTTTCCCAACTGACAAACATTCACTTCTCTTACAACCCCATCTATAAATGTACATCTTACTACTTAACTGTGCAGAAGTCTGGTGTTGTATAGCTTTGGCTATAATAACAATCAATCATCAATGATGAAAAAGACACTGACCAACAAAGGTTTCAAATCACATTTAAAAATATTTCTAACTAATTTTGCAAAACTGAATTCAAATTTGAACTTGGTTTTGTTCCAGCACGTAAAGCTTCTGAGAAACAGAACCCAATGGGGAATGATTTCACCAAGGTACAGCTGTCATGGAGAAGAAATACCAGGGAAATCTGATGACCACTATGATGACTGACTACTGCTGGACACAGGTACGGAAGAGCCATGGTGAATACCAGTGAAAAAACTTTAAAATGATGCAAGTTTATTCAGGTACAGGTACACAAATACAGTTACATAAATTATCATATATAGCAGCATATGTGTAGATTATATAGGATAACCCCCAAAAAATTAAGACAAAGTGACTTATTCCCATTGGGGTCCTTGTATGTATGCTTGTATGGAAATTTCTCCTACTGTTATGCAAATATATATATAGCAAATTTACAATAAAGAGAATAAATTTTAAGTCATTGCATGTACCATACTTAATACATATGTATACAGTGGAACCCTGGGTTTCATCCAGTGTGGATATCATACAAATTAGATTTTGACCGCTTTTTTGGGCGTAATTTTACCCCGGGTTTCGTACCTCCCCTTGGAAATTATCTGTATCAGATGCATCTGCCCACCCGGGACACGGCCGCTCACATGTACATGACTCAGTCTGCCTGTCACTTGTTCTGTGAGCAATACTCTGCGTGTTCATCTGAAACATTTCGTAATAAACCATTGTTTTTTGTGCTTGTCTATTGAATGTAACTGTGAAATAAGCCACCATGGGGACAAAGGAAAGTTCCTAGTGCCAGCCCTTTGGTAAAGAAGGCGAGATTTTTTTGTGTGACAGGGGTCCAGTGACTCAAGCTGGTCCTAGTGCCAATAAAAGACAAAGAAGGGAAGTAACTCTAGATAGGGCTTTGATACTTAGTCCTTATGGAGGGGATTCCCCTTCCAAATAATAACCTCTCCTCCCTCTCCCCTCCCCGCCTTCTTCCATACGCCAATAAAGGTATGTAATAGAGATTTAAATGTTCATTTATCCATTAAAATGAGTCATTTATATTTATTTCTATGGCTATTCTCTATAAAATGTATTTTTTGTTAATATTTTTGGGTATCAGGAACAGATTAATTGGATTTACACTATTTCTTATGGGAGATATTACTTTGGTTTTCGTCCATTTCGAATTTTGACCAACCCTCTGTGATAGCACAGCAATCACTGACGAGTACACAACAATTATTAGTGAATGCACATCAATGACAACAATCTTCAGTGACTAACAATCATCAATGACTGCACAACAATCATTACTGTACAACAATCATCAATGACTACAACAATGACTGCACAACAGTCATCAGTGACTGCACAACAGTCATCAGTGACTGCACAACAGTCATCAGTGACTGCACAACAGTCATCAGTGACTGCACAAGTCATCAGTGACTGCACAACAGTCATCAATGACTGCACAGCAATTGTCAGTTACTGTACAACAATTATCAATGTACAGCAATCAATGACTATACAGCAATCATTGTACAGTAATCAATGTTCAGCAATGACTGCAAATCAATAACTGCACATCAATGACTGTACAACAATCATTAATGACTGCACAACAATCATCAATGACTGCATAATCACCAATGTCTACAACAATCATCAATGTACAGTAGCCATCAATGACTGTACAGCAATCTTAAAAGACTCTACAGCAATCAATGACTACAGCAATCACCAATGACTGCACATTATCAATGACTATATAACAATTACCAATGAGTTACATTATTATACTAAAAAATAAGCGCTAAACGTACAAGGGACATACAGAGCAGCCCAGTAACTGTACAACAATCACCATGACTGCAATCATCATGATTTTACAAGTCACAACTGTACAACAATCACCAATGACTGCACAACAACCATCAATGACCATACAAGTCACCAATGACTGTACGACAATCACCAATGACTACAATCACCAATGACTACAATCACCAATGACTGTACAATCACCAATGACTGTACGGCAATCACCAATGACTACAATCACCAATGACTACAATCAATGGCTGTACGACAATCACCAATGACTGTACAATCACCAATGACTGTACAATCACCAATGACTGTACAATCACCAATGACTACAATCACCAATGTACAATCACCAATGGCTACAGAATTCGTAAATAACCTTATAATTCATCAATGACTAAAACATTCATAATATCTTTATTTACTACAAGTACATATACAAGGTATACAGGCCTAGCTGACATCACTGACATACTATCATACAGAAAGCCAAATGTTATGCAGAAAGTTTTGGGCAAATCAGGTCAGTTTTGTCCCATAATGCGACCCACACCAGTCGACTAACACCCAGGTACCCATTTAACATAGACAACTGGTGTAAGGAAACACGCCCAATGTTTCTACCCTCACCGGGAATCAAACCCGGACCTCGTCGTGTGAAGCGAGAGCTTTTGCCACCAGGCCACGGGGCACCATTACCTATTGTACTCATGATTAACTATACTACAACATTCATCAATGATTATAAATTATTTTACAGCATTTATCAATGGTTTTATATACATCAATGATTGTACGGTATTCACCAATCCATACAAATCAATAATAATAATCTAATAGTAATATTGCTGTAAATTAATAATATAAATAACTAATAATAAAAGTGAATAAAAGAATGAATGAATAATAATAATAATAATAATAATAATAATAATAATAATAATAATAATAATAATAATAATAATAATAATAATAATAATAATACTCAGTTACAATTGTAACAATGTTTATAGTAATAACGGTAATAAAATAATATGCGACAATATTAATAAAATAATAATAGTAATACTACTAGTAATCGTAGTAATAATGTAAGTAGTAATAATGATGGTAACGGTAATATTACTATTACTACTAATAATAATAAAATAACTAATAGCACTATTAATAATGTTAATATTAATGTTAATACTAATAATACAATAACTAATTCTAATAATACTAATACTTATAGCAATAGTAATTCTAATACTAATACTTATAACAATAGTAATTCTAACAATACTAATACTTATAATTAACAATATTACTATTACTAACAATAATTCGACTACTACTACTAATAATAATAATAGTATTATTATTATTATTATTATTATTATTATTATTATTATTATTATTATTATTATTATTATTATTATTATTATTATTAATGATATTAATAATACTAAAGCTGAATATTAAATGGCTTCAATATAAAGGCAGACACTTGCAAGACAATAACAACAGTCGCCATTTTCACACTCAAACCTTCAATGTTGGTGGAAATACCACGGAAAACGCCCCCAAATATAAAATAATTAAGATTAAGATTAATGCGGCTCACAGACGACCTGGCGGGTGCTCCACAAATGGCCATGAATTAAATTAATAAAAGAGTAATGACTGATTTGACTCCGACCCTGACTTGGTTGATCAACCGAGAACCTAGAGGGAGGAGGAGAGGCGGAGGCCCGGCCATCACGGCTCTCACCTTGATCGGCAGATATTTGTTGATGAGGATGGCCAGGGCGCCCTTCTCCTCGCTGTCGTCGAAGATGGTGAAGCCTTCTTCGGCCTCAGTGGCGCAGAGGCGGCAGAAGGAGGACTCTGCGAGGAGGGAACCCATGTTGGTTGTGCAGCTGCTCGTTCTATTAGCAACCTCCAGGACGACCCGCTCTCTCCCCCTCCCCGTCCCTTCCACCCCTCCAACTCCACATAACCCGCCACATTTAAGATTGTTTTTTTAACCATTATCACTGATTAAAGACACACGCAGCAATGGGAAACTTGAATTAAGCTTCCAATTGCCGCTTGTGTCTTTATCAACTACAACGTGTCGGTAGACCACAATGGAAGTTAGCCACTATGTCAGACTTTTTGGGGTTATCCTATGTATGACTTGTGGGATTACCGGTAATTTACACTATTATAATAGTGCTTAGTGTGTACCTGTGCCTAATTACTCGTAAACTTACTGTTTGCTATTATAGAGATATGATGCCTCCTGTCGGAATTGTTTGCATAACAAACTTTCCTTGTTATATAATGTAATGTTTTTCTAAAAGTTGAACCAACCTGTAGCCATGCAATGTGTAACATCATGCAATGTAATCTCAATGTATTCTAAGGAAAAAGATCCTTATATTCGGCGATAATTTACTCCTAGAAATGGAGAATTATTTTATTTTTTTTAGCTAACATGTTTACGGTGGCCTGGTGGCTAAAGCTCCCGCTTCACACACGGAGGGCCCGGGTTCGATTCCCGGCGGATGGAAACATTTCGACACGTTTCCTTACACCTGTTGTCCTGTTCACCTAGCAGCAAATAGGTACCTGGGTGTTAGTCGACTGGTGTGGGTCGCATCCTGGGGGACAAGATTAAGGACCCCAATGGAAATAAGTTAAGACAGTCCTCGATGACGCACTGACTTTCTTGGGTTATCCTGGGTGGCTAACCCTCCGGGGTTAAAAATCCGAACGAAATCTTATCTTAACCTGGAGAGAGTTCCGGGGGTCAACGCCCCCGAGACCCGGTCTGTGACCAGGCCTGGTGGATCAAAGCCTGATCAACCAGGCTGTTACTGCTGGCTGCACGCAATCCAATGTACGAGCCACAACCTGGCTGGTCAGGTACCGACTTTAGGTGCCTGTCCAGTGCCTGCTTGAAGACAGCCAGGAGTCTATTGGTAATCCCCCTTATGTATGCTGGGAGGCAGTTGAACAGTCTCAGGCCCCTGACACTTACTGTATTGTCTCTTAACGTGCTAGTGACACCCCTGCTTTTCATTGGGGGATGTTGCATCGTCTGCCGAGTCTTTTGATTTCGTTGTGAGTGATTTTCGTGTGCAAGTTCGGTACTAGTCCCTCTAGGATTTTCCAGGTGTATATAATCATGTATCTCTCCCGCCTGCGTTCCAGGGAGTACAGGCTCAGGAACTTCAAGCGCTCCTAGTAATTGAGGTGTTTTATCTCCGTTATGCGCGCCGTGAAGGTTCTCTGTACATTTTCTAGGTCAGCAATTTCACCTGCCTTGAAAGATGCTGTTAGTGTGCAGCAATATTCCAGCCTAGATAGAACAAGCGACCTGAAGAGTTTCATCATGGGCTTGGCATCCCTAGTTTTGAAGGTTCTCATTATCCATCCTGTCATTTTTCTAGCAGATGCGATTGACACAATGTTATGGTCCTTGAAGGTGAGATCCTCCGACATGATCACTCCCAGGTCTTTGACGTTGGCTTTTCTCTCTATTTTGTGGAAGGAATTTGTTTTGTACTCTGATGAAGTTTTAATTTCCTCATGTTTACCATATCGGAGTAATTGAAATTTCTCATCGTTGAACTTCATATTGTTTTCTGCAGCCCACTGAAAGATTTGGTTGATGTCCTCCTGGAGCCGTGCAGTGTCTGCAATGGAAGACACTGTCATGCAGATTCAGGTGTCATCTGGAAAGGAAGACGGTGCTGTGGCTGACATCCTTGTCTATGTCAGATATGAGGATGAGAAACAAGATGGGAGCGAGTACTGTGCCTTGTTGAACAGAGCTTTTCACCATAGCCGCCTCAGACTTTACTCTGTTAACTACTACTCTTTGTGTTCTGTTTGTGAGGAAATTATAGATCCATCTACCAACTTTTCCTGTTATTCCTTTAGCACGGATTTTGTGCGCTATTACGCCATGGTCACACTTGTCGAAGGCTTTTGCAAAGTCTGTATATATTACATCTGCATTCTTTTTGTCTTCTAGCGCATCTAGGACCTTGTCGTAGTGATCCAGTAGCTGAGACAGACAGGAGCGACCTGCTCTAAACCCATGTTGCCCTGGGTTGTGTAATTGATGTGGATCTAGATGGGTGGCGATCTTGCTTCTTAGGACGCTTTCAAAGATTTTTATGATATGGGATGTTAGTGCTATCGGTCTGTAGTTCTTTGCTATTGTTTTACTTCCCGCTTTGTGGAATGGGGCTATGTCTGTGTTTTTAGTAACTGTGGGACGACCCCCATGTCCATGCTCCCTCTCCATAGGATGGTAAAAGCTCGTGATAGGGGCTTCTTGCAGTTCTTGATGAACACGGAGTTCCATGAGTCTGGCCCTGGGGCAGAGTGCATAGGCATGTCATTTATCGCCTGTTCGAAGTCATTTGGGGTCAGGATAATATCAGATAGGCTTGTGTTAACCAAATTCTGTGGCTCATAAAAAAATCATTTTGATCTTCGACTCTCAGTCTGGTTAGCGGCTTGCTAAAAACTGAGTCATAGTGTGACTTGAGTAGCTCACTCATTTCCTTGCTGTCATCTGTGTAGGACCCATCTTGTTTAAGTAGGGGCCCAATACTGGATGTTGTTCTCGACTTTGATTTGGCATAAGAAAAGAAATACTTTGGGTTTCTTTTGATTTCATTTATGGCTTTTAGTTCTTCTCGCGATTTCTGACTCCTATAAGATTCCTTTAGCTTAAGTTCGATGTTTGCTATTTCTCTGACCAGTGACTCCCTACGCGTTTCAGATATATTGGCCTCTTTTAGCCGCTCTGTGGCTTTATCAATACAAATTCTAGAACATAATTTGAAGATAGTAGAACTATATACAGAAGATGAGGTAATCAGTCCCTCAGCCTTGGAGTTGGTGCGAAGAGCACCGTAGTTGTGAAGGTTCTGCATCAGAGGCAAGGAGCCTGGCGCTTATGTACTAACGTCAGGTGGAAAGGGGACGTGTAACAGACGAGGGCATAGTCACTGGTAGGCGGGAGTCCCCAGTGGAAGTAGATCCTACCCAAAGAGATGGGTTAGTTGTAGTAGTTGTTGTCGTAGCCGTGAATTTTATGTACATGTCCTCAGACTCAAGATTCCATGATGTTGCAGTGTCTGACAAGTACAAGAATGGTATACAATACCGACAAGATGAAATTTAAGATGCATGTGTAACATCTGGGTAACTTTATTGTAGACGTTTCGCCATCCAGTGGCTTTATCAATACAAATTCCAGGACATGGAATTCCAGGTGGAAAGAGGACCTGACGTTAGTATATAAGCGTCAGGCTCCTTGCCTCTGATGCAGAACCTTCACAACTACGGTGCTCTTCTCACCAACTCCAGGGCTGAGGGACTGATTACCTCATTTTCTGTATATAGTTCTACTGTCTTCAAATTATGTCCCGGAATTTGTATTGATAAAGCCATTGGATGGCTCACATGTGTCTTAATTTCAATTTGTCGGTACTGTATACCATTCTTGTACAACGAAGGTGAGATCCTCTGACATTATCACTCTCAGATATTTTACATTAGTTTTTGCTCTATTGTGTGGTTGGAATTTGTAATACACTCCGATATAGTTTTAATTTCTTCACGTTTTTCTTATCTGAGCAATTAAAATTTCTCACTATTGAACTTCATATTGTTTTCTGTGGCCCATTTAAAGATTTGGTTGATGTCTGCCTGGAGTCTTACAGTGTCTTCATTGGAGGACACTGTCATGCAAATTCAGGTGTCATCTGCAAAGGAAGACACGATGCTGTGGCTTACATCCCTGTCTATGTCAGATATGAGAATGAGGAACAGGATGGGAGCGAGTACTGTGCCTTGTGAAACAGAGCTTTTCACAGTAGCCGCCTCAGACTTTACTCTGTTTACTACTACTCTTTGTGTTCTATTAGGAAATTATAGATCCATCTACCAACTTTTACTGTAATTCTTTTATCGTGCATTTTGTGCGCTATTACACCATGATCACACTTGTCGAAAGCTTTTGCGAAGTCTGTGTATACTACACCTGCATTGTGTTTGTCTTCTAGAGTAACCAGGACCTTTTCATAGTGGTCCAGTAGTTGGGACAGGCAGGAGCGACCTGTTCTAATCTCATTGTGGAAATTTTTGAATTTTCCCAAATTCAGCATGTGTAAATTTGAATATGATAATCGTGTATTAAAATTATGCTGATTTCACCCTTCGAAAAAATTTGTGTGAAGGAGGTGCAGCGGCCGAGGAGTGATATGGAGGGGGGGACGCCATTTGTAATTTCCTAGCACTGGTTGTCGTGGAAAATTCAGCGAATACTCTGGCGTCACTGAGACCATACTGGGGTGTTTTGGCCTAAGTTTGTAATAGGAACTCGCATTAATGTCCTCTGTTGAAGAATTGGAACAGGAAATTTGTAGGACCTCCAGAATTATGTGTGGATGACGGAAGATAAGAAGACTACTTCATCACTCACACAGGGAAGTGTGCCATTAGTGCTTCCATTTAGAGTTCTCGCTGGCCAGTGTAGGATTCTATTAGGCAGGCGTTGTGGTGTGATCCATCTACAGTAATTATATGGTAAGTGGTAATACAAATTTCTAATAACACCATTATAATTTATGTATAATAATTATATTCTGTATACCCAGCAAGGCAAATCATATACAGTCCACATTATTTTATAATGTACTATTATTGGTATTAATGTTTAATGCTGTAATTATTAATTTAATGTCAGGCCTAGCTTTTTGTGAGTGGTGATGTAGTGGCATCGAAGGAGTGACAGTTCTGCGACCTACTATGACTAAGGATTTTATTCCCTTGCATAGTTTAGAGTGTGTAATTACAATATTGATTTGCTAAGTGCAAAGAAAGCCCCTATCATTGCCCAGATTACTTGCATGTAATGATTCAGGTAATACCCTGTAGATCTCATACAGGTAATTTCCCACACCCATGTTGTCTTGGGTTCTGTAACTGATTGGTATCTAGATGAGTGGCGATCTAGCTTCTTAGAAACCTTTCAAATTATTATAATTAAAGAAAGTGCTAAACCGACAAGAAACCTTTCAAAGATTTTTATCATATAGGATGTTAGTGCTATCAGTCTGTAATTCTTTGCTATTGCAGTACTGCCCCTTTGCGGAGTGGAGTTATGTCTGATATTTTTAGTGACAGTGGGATGACCCCTGTGTCCATGCTCCCTCTCCATAGAATGTTAAAAGCACATGTTAGGGGTTTCTTGTAGTACTTGATGAACACGGAGTTCCACGAGTTCGGACCTGGGGCAGAGTGCATGGGCATGTCATTTATCGCCTTTTCGAAGTCACTTGGTGTTAGGGTAATATCATATAGGTTTGAATCTACCAAATTCTGAGTCTCGCTTATAAAATATTCATTTAGGTCTTCGACTCTTAGGTCTGGTTAGCGGCTCGCTAAAAACTGAGTCATATTGGGACTTGAGCAGCTCACTCATTTCCTTGCTGCCATCTGTAGAGGTTTGAGAAACCTACTTAGTTTCTCATTTCTCAAACGTGTACCTACTTATCGGTTTCTCCAACGTGTACCTACTTATCGCTTTCTCAAATGTGTACCTTAGACATGCAAAAGGCCTTCGATACTGTCAACCACAATATATTATGTAAGAAACTTCAAGCTATCGGTATAGGTTCTGTAGACTGGTTTAAGTCCTACCTTAGCAACAGGAGACAAATTGTCAAAATCAACAAAACGGAATCAGAACCCCTGCCGATAGCATGTGGAGTTCCCCAAGGTAGTATTCTGGGTCCCTTATTATTCTTATGCAATGTTAATAACATACCTATCAGTGTCAAGTGCAAACTCTACTGTATGCAGATGACAGTGCTCTGTTAGTGTCAGGTAAAGACCCACAAGATATAGCTAATGTATTAACACTGTAACTGGAGTCCTGCAACAAATGGTTAGTAGACAACAAACTATCATTACACCTCGGGAAAACTGAAGCCATTCTCTTTGGCATGAAACAAACTGAGAAGGTCAAATAATTTTAATGTCCAGTGTAATGGGGAGCCCATCACTTCGGTTTCCTCAGTAAAATATCTGGGAATCCCCTTTGACCCATGCATGTCAGGAGAATTGATAGGGAACAATGTAGTAAAGAAAGCGAATGCCAGATTGAAGTTCCTCTATAGACAAGCACAATGTCTACCTACTGAGGCTCGCAGGACCCTATGTCTAGCCCTTATACAATGTCATATGGATTACGCTTGCTCTTCATGGTACTCTGCCTTAACAAAAAAAAACTGAAAGATAGACTGCAAATCACCCAGAACAAAATTGTAAGATTCATCTTGGGCCTGGGTCCAAGAGAGCAATGTAGGCCAGAATGAATTACAGCAGTTGGATATGCTGAATGTTGAAGAGAGTAAAACAAATGAAGTTAAATCATGTTTATAAAATTGCTCACAAACAGTGTCCAGAATATCTTGCTGCCAATTCTGTCGAGGTTGGGAACCAAAGCAATCATAGTACCAGGGGTAGAGAGCACAACTTTGCAGTGGCCAGGCTTCAAACACCTTTTATTGTACAGCAATAAAGGAATGGAACAGACTGCCCGCACATGTCAAAGCCAGTCAAGAAGAGTGCCAAAAGGTGTCTGATGAATGTAGCTGCAGAAAAGGAGGGGAATGATTTTTTATTTTTTAGCTAACACACGTGTAATTTTGCCTTATTCCTAGTAATGACCCTCGTATTGTAGATAGTCTTAATGGCCCTCGTGTAGTGGATAGTCTTAGTAGTATGATAATTAGATGTTATCTTCATTATAGAATAATAATAAGATATTATAATTTTTATATTATAATAATAAGGTAAAAGGACCCCAATGGAAATAAGTCACTCTGTCTGACTTTTTTGGGCTATCCCAGGTTCTCTACACATATGCTGCTATGTATGATAATCTGTGTAACTGTATTTGTATATACCTGAATAAACTTACTTACCTACTTACCGGTTTCTCAGACATGTACCTACTTATGTTTCTCAAACGTGTACCTACTTCTGTTTCTCAAACATGTACCTACTTCTTTCTCAAACATGTACCTACTTGTTTCTCGAACATGTACCTCAAAGTATATGTGCACAGAATGTGTAGCCTTGTGGAAAATACTGTATATATTTTCCAGAAATTCAGTGTTTATATGTAAATAGATGGCCATACTGTATTTAATAATATTTGTCATAGAAAACGGAAAGCCTGCGTCTGCGCAGACGAGACTCGCCGTCTTGGTTTTGAATTTGGATACAACGTTGGTGTAATGGGAAGAATTTTTCGTGCTCTAGAGGTTAAAATTGTGTTGACACCTCTCAGATAGGAGGCGAAATTGGTGGATGTGCATTCCTGCATAACTTGAGATATCAGACGACTGGACAAGACAGCTCCAGGAACCTCAGATAAGCTCTCTAGATTTGTGTGTAATTCTGGCCAGCATTATTTTCATAGATTTAGTTCGAGTGAGGTTTTCTGAGTATGATACACATTAATCTCCAGTCAAATTGGTGAGTGATATTAAGATATATTTTCCTTCTGTTATGTAATTGTGCATATATATAACCATTTATTATTTTTAATATACAGTCCACAAATTTATATATTTACCAGTATTCCTGGTGTATGTATATTTCATTTAATTAATAGGTCCAGAGCAACTTGTGGATATGACAGTGGTAGGTATCGAAGGGGGACATTTTTGCGACCTAGGTGTCCCAAATTCCTACTTGTCTATGCAACTCTGATAAATAATAATTATCTTTGTTATCATTTACTGTTATGTACATAATGAGTTACATTCAGATAAATGCAATTTTCCACAAGCTTGAAAATGTTTTAATTCGAAAATTTGAACGTTTCAAGAATCATAGTTTCCAAGTGAATCTTTTCTCACTGAAGGTTCTTCAGTGTCTTTGTTATCATTATAAACCTAATAAATAGTATCTTCGCTGCCCCTTTCTCAGTGATCGTGTCGTCAGTAATTATAATTACTGATGGGCAGTAAGACTGAGTGTTGTAAGAAACACACTGCCACAAGCCTGTTGGAACCTGTTGTAATACGTAAGTGTATATTGAAAAGTAGAGCTAACAAACAATTTTAAGCATGATATTCATTATCAGACCTAAAATTAGTTGGAAATTGCTGCTCTCGGAAGCATTTTTGGTTGTTGACCAGTGTAATCAATGAATACGGTAATCATCGATGACTCAAGTAAGGCAGGGTGACCCAAAAAGAAAGAAAAAAACTTTCATCATCGTTCAAAACATTTTCATTATCATTCATGCATAATCACTGTCTTCGCAGGGGCGTTTAAATATAAGTTTAGACGTCACTCCAAACAGCCAGGACTCAAGTCCGGCTAACTGGTTTCCTCGAATCCCTTCACAAATTATTACCTTGCTCACACTCAACAGCTTGGCAGGTCCCAAAAACCATTGGCCTCCATTCATTCCTATCTAACACACACACGCTTGCTGGAAGTCCAAGCCCCTCACCCACAAAACCTCCTTTACCCCCTCCCTCCAACCTTTCCTAGGATGACCCCTACCCCGCCTTCCTTCCACTACAAATTTATATGCTCTCTAAGTCATTCTACTTTGTTCTATTCTCTCTAAATGACCAAACCACTTCAACAATCCTCTTCAGCCCTGACTAATACTTTTAGTAACTCCACACCTCCTAATTTCTACACTACGAATTCTTTGCATATTTACACCACACATATTACCTTTGTACCTAGTTCAGCTATCAAAACTTTGGGGGCCCAGTCCCTGGACCCATTACGTACCTCTGTAATCTGTAAATACCTTTGTAACTTGTCATGATTGTGACCAGACCTACCTGGAGTTCATTACCTCTGTAACTTGCTCAGCTATCAAAACTTTGGGGGGACAGTCCCTGGACCAATTATGTACCTCTGTAATCTTTTGACTACCCCCCACAGGATGGGTATGGGGTGCATAATAAACATATTAAACTAAACTAACATTGCCCTTAGACACGACACCTCCAGCCTTATCCTTGCTGCAGCATTTACAACCCATGCTTCACACTCATATAAGTGTTGGTACCACTATACTCTTGTATATTCCCTTCTTTGCCTCTATGGATAACGTATTTTGTCTGCACCGATATTTCAAAGCACCACTCACTTTTTTCCCTTGCATCAATTCTATGATTAACTTCATCCTTCATAAACCCAGCTGCTGGCAAGTAAACTCCCATATATCTCTACACATTCACTTCTTCCATAATCCCTGCAATGTGATATCTAAATCACTTGATACTCATGAAAGAAATATACAGTAATTTGAGTTAAAATGTTCAGGTAATCAAACAAACAACACTTGTACGGAAGTCCTCCAGGCTTTCTTCCATAAAACCTGCAACTGACCCCCATATGAATCAGATGCACAATCTACACCAAAGAAGACTATTATTATAATTAAAATTAAGCACTAAACCGCCAGGGTCATACAACGTCACACCATGGAAGACAATGACAACACTTCACTGTACTATGAAGAATTTTTTTTTTCCACGCCAAATGACTTCGAACAGGCGATAAATGATATGCCCATGCACTCTGCCCCAGGGCCAGACTCATGGAACTCCGTGTTCATCAAGAACTGCAAGAATCCCCTATCACGAGCCTTTTCCATCCTATGGAGAGGAAGCATGGACACGGGGGTCGTCCCACAGTTACTAAAAACAACAGACATAGCCCCACTCCACAAAGGGGGCAGTAAAGCAACAGCAAAGAACTACAGACCGATAGCACTAACATCCCATATCATAAAAATCTTTGAAAGGGTCCTAAGAAGCAAGATCACCACCCATCTAGAAACCCATCAGTTACACAACCCAGGGCAACATGGGTTTTAGAACAGTCGCTCCTGTCTGTCTCAACTATTGGATCACTACGACAAGGTCCTAAATGCACTAGAAGGCAAAAAGAATGCAGATGTAATATATACAGACTTTGCAAAAACCTTCGACAAGTGTGACCATGGCGTAAAAGCGCACAAAATGCGTGCTAAAGGAATAACAGGAAAAGTCGGTCGATGGATCTATAATTTCCTCGCTAACAGAACACAGAGAGTAGTCGTCAACAGAGTCAAGTCCGAGGCAGCTACGGTGAAAAGCTCTGTTCCAGAAGGCACAGTACTCGCTTCCGTCTTGTTCCTCATCCTCATATCCGACATAGACAAGGATGTCAGCCACAGCACCGTGTCTTCCTTTGCAGATGACACCCGAATCTGCATGACAGTGTCTTCCATTGCAGACACTGCAAGGCTCCAGGCGGACATCAACCAAATCTTTCAGTGGGCTGCAGAAAACAATATGAAGTTCAACGATGAGAAATTTCAATTACTCAGATATGGTAAACACGAGGAAATTAAATCTTCATCAGAGTACAAAACAAATTCTGGCCACAAAATAGAGCGAAACACCAACGTCAAAGACCTGGGAGTGATCATGTCGGAGGATCTCACCTTCAAGGACCATAACATTGTATCAATCGCATCTGCTAGAAAAATGACAGGATGGATATTGAGAACCTTCAAAACTAGGGAGGCCAAGCCCATAATGACACTCTTCAGGTCGCTTGTTCTATCTAGGCTAGAATATTGCTGCACACTAACAGCACCTTTCAAGGCAGGTGAAATTGCTGACCTAGAAAATGTACAGAGAACCTTCACGGCGCGCATAACGGAGATAAAACACCTCAATTACTGGGAGCGCTTGAGGTTCCTAAACCTGTATTCCCTGGAACGCAGGCGGGAGAGATACATGATTATATACACCTGGAAAATCCTAGAGGGACTAGTACCGAACTTGCACACGAAAATCACTCGCAAAAGACTTGGCAGACGATGCACCATCCCCCCAATGAAAAGCAGGGGTGTCACTAGCACGTTAAGAGACCATACAATAAGTGTCAGGGGCCCGAGACTGTTCAACTGCCTCCCAGCACACATAAGGGGGATTACCAACAGACCCCTGGCAGTCTTCAAGCTGGCACTGGACAAGCACCTAAAGTCAGTTCCGGATCAGCCGGGCTGTGGCTCGTATGTTGGTTTGCGTGCAGCCAGCAGCAACAGCCTGGTTGATCAGGCTCTGATCCACCAGGAGGCCTGGTCTCAGACCGGGCCGCGGGGGCGTTGACCCCCAGAACTCTCTCCAGGTAAACTACGAAAGCAAAAGACTTGGCAGACGATGCAACATTCCCCCAATGAAAAGCAGGGGTGTCACTAGCACGTTAAGAGACCATACAATAAGTGTCAGGGCCCAAGACTGTTCAACTGCCCCCCGCATACATAAGGGGGATTACCAATAGACTCCTGGCTGTCTTCAAGCGGCATGGACAGGCCCTAAAGTCGGTTCCTGCCCATTTTTATTAAATAAAGGGGGGAAGGGCCCCAAACCCGGAGGTTATACAGCCCCTGGGGGGGGGAGGGAAAAGGCATTCAGGTTTAAAATTGGGGAACTGGAGACAGATCCAATTCCCTAAATCAAGACCCCCTCCCAAACATCAAGGAACCTTTTCTTGGGGGGGGTTCCTGCCCGCGGGCTGTGGTCGTACTTTGGGTTTTGGGTGCGCCAGCGTAACAGCGGGTTGATCAGGTTTCTGATCCACCGGGGCTGGTCACAGACGGGGCCCGGGGGGGCGTTGACCCCCGGAACCCCTCCAGGAAACATCCGAGAACTTTTTAGATCGTTTTTATAATCAAAACCAAGCACAAAACCCACAAGGGTCTCAGCTCTGCAGATCACTACTAGTTTATCTTTTTTTAAATATTATTATAATCAAGGGGAAGCGCTAAACCGGGGATTATACAGGCGGGGGGGGTATGTGGAAGGATTCGGCTTAATTCGGGGAACTGGAGCACAGACCCAATTCCCCTAATAAAAGACCCCCTCCCAAACATCAAGGACCTTCCCTTGGGGGGTTTCATTTTTGCATGATGTTTAGTTTTGGGATTTTTTATCAGAAAGCACTCTTCTCCAAAACTTAAAATGTACATTACATTAAAAGGAATCCACAAAACCGCTGGTAGTACTGTGTTTGGAAGGGGGAATGGCTCCTGTTTAGAAAGGGGGGGCCACTAAGGGGATTCAACTCTTTCAAATAAATTGTTTACTTATACTTGCATAAAATTTATGCCCCCTTGTTTAATCTTAAAACCCTAAATTGTTAATTATGTGCTCTAAATTCATGGCCCCTTAAAAAGGGCTTCTTGATGGGTGAAAGGGTTTTGCCCCAAGGGAAATTTGGACCTGACCCCTTTTTTTATGAAAATACTGCCTCCCATACTAAGAGGGTTTGGGGGGTCAACCCCCCGGGCCCCGGCCCGAGCCGGGCCCTCGTGGTGGTTAGGTTTGAAAACCAGGCTGTTACTGTGGCAGCTGAAAACTGGCTTAAAAAGTGCACCGGGCTGGTCAGGTATGATTTAGGTCCCTGTACGTAAATTTTGATTTTTATAATAAAAGGGGAAGCGCTAAACCCGGAGGATTATAGCACCTAGGGGGGGGGGGATGTGGAAGGATTAGGTTTAAATTTGGGGGAACTGGAGACAGATTCAATTCCTTAAATCAAGAGCCCTCACCAACATCATGGAACCTTCCTTGAGGGGGGGGCCCTTTTTGAGACAGCCAGGAGTGTATTACCAGGAGGGAGTTCGGGGGTCAACCCCCCGCACCCCGGTCTGAGCCAGGCCTCTGGGGATCAGCCCCTGATAACCGGGGGCTGTTACTGCGGCTGCATGCAAACCCAACGTTACGAGCAGCCCGGGGGCAGTACCCGACTTTAGGTTTGTCCAGTGCCACTTGAAGATGCAGGGGTTATTGGTTTAACCCTTATTTTTGCGGGGGCTTTTGAAGTTTCCCTACACTTTTTTATGGTCTCTTAACTCTTAAAACCCCCCCCCGGGGGGAGTTTTCCTGCCAAGTCTTTTGCTTTCCCCTGTGGGTTACTTCTCCCTATTCCCCAGATGTAATAATGCCGAAAGCCCATGGGGCTGATTGTATCGTTACTTGGAAATCGACACGCCAAGTTAAAATTATCAGTTCCCCTTCTGTGAATTACTTGCATTTTTTCCCCCATGTTTTGGGCCCCAATTCATTTATATTTAGGGGAAGCACTAAGCCTAAGGGAATCATCAAACCTGGGGACGGGAGGCAATCGGTTTAAGCAAAAGAATACTACAGGCCCGGTCTTGGTTTAAAAAGCTCTCAGCCCACAGATCTTCAAAAAAGGGGTTGCTACCCAAGGGTTTAAATTGTATTCTAAAATTCCTTGTATTCTGCACAAGGTCAGAAGGTGGGGCTGGAAACCCCCTTTGGGAAACCAATTTTTTTTTTTTAAAATTTTTAGACTTTCTCTGTTAACAAATGAAAAAAAGAAATCATCGTGCATGCCTCCCGTAGCCACGGCTACTCGCTTTGTGCACCAAGACATTCAGTTCATGAAACCAAGTGGGGGGCACCCAACTAATTCAATGTAGAGTAATACCCTGACTCTGTCGGTGAGACAAAAAAAAATTTTGTAACCTGGCAATTTAAGCAGGGTCTCAGGTTCCCTGGGCTATTGGGGCATCTTAAGTACCCTTTGGGGGGGATCCCTGTTGAGGTTGCAGGGTCGATGTTTTGGGCTGTAGTCCCATTTCCCCCTTTTTCTTCAAGGCCCAAATTTGTCAGACATTTTTAGTTTTTGAATTAAAATGGTAAAAATAAATAATGCAGAGGGCGTGGTTTCAAAAGGCAGGCCATCAAATAAAAAATGGGAAAAACCCATGGTGTGTGAATTCAGTGGTTGCGTGGTTCCTTGCGGACAGGTTCATGACATACCCCCCAAAAAAAAGTTTAAGAACCCTAAAAAAGCATCCCCTTTAAACGTTAACTGTCCAAAACGTACCTACATTTTGGTTTACCTTTTTGACCAAATTTTCATAACTGTGGTGAAAGTTTATGAAAATTCCCTCTTGTTCCTGTGAAATCTTTTGTTCAATGGCTTTGTTTTTAAGAGAACCCTTCTTTTTTTGACTGGCCGGGGAACTCCCCAAAATTGAACCTTTTGAGAGCCTGGGATGAGTATTATTTTTAATCAAAAAGAAGCGCAAAACCCCAAAAGGGGTATACAGCGCGCAGGGCAGGGAAGGAAGCCAGGGATGGGGGGAAAAGGGGGGAGGGATGTTTAGAGGTTACAAAAAAAACAGCAGGGAGGGGATAGTGTGGGGGTAGAGGGTAGCAAGAGATTGAGGTAGAAAGGGCTGAGGGGAGTGCTAAAGGTATCATCATCAGAGTTTGTGGAGTAAGCCAGTTGTTGTCAAAAAGTCAATGAGAGTCCAGATGAAAGGAGGGTCCATCAGCAAGAAGGGAAGATAAAGAGAGAGCAGCAGAGCAAAGACGACGTTGGAGGTAAATTCTGCATGCTCGTTGATAGAGTGGACAGTCCAGCAGAATGTGGCTGTCCGATACTGGAACCTGACAATTCTCACAGAGGAGCAGGGCACCTCTCCATGAGATATCCATGAGTAAGACGAGTGTGGCCAATGCAAAGGCGGGAGAGAGTAGTCTCCCAACCTCGACACTGATGACAAGAAGACGGCCAGTAACCTATACTCGGTTTAACAGAACGAAGTTTGTTATTGAGCAGAGCAGACCAACGTTGTTACCAACAGGTGTGAAGGTGGGTAGCTATAACAGCAAAATAGTCCGTGAATGGAACACCTCTATATGAAACTGGAAGGTCATGTACTGCTGACCGCACAGCAGTGTCTGCCTGTTCATTGCCCTGTACGTCAACATGACCAGGGACCCAACAAAAAACAATATCTTTATACTTGGTAGAGATACAACGTAACCAAAGTTGGATACGGAGAACTAGGGGGTGAGGTGTATCAAGTTTTTGTATAGCCTGTAAAGCACTAAGGGAGTCTGAAACAACCACAAATGATGACACAGGCAAAGATGCAATACGGATAAGTGCTGCAAGAATGGCATACAATTCAGCAGTAAAAAAGCTAGCCAAAGACAGTAAATGCCCTCGCACGATGCTGTCTGGAAACACTGCTGTGAATCCAACACCGTCAGAAGACTTAGAGCCATCTGTGTACACTGCAATGGCATGAGAATGAGAGTGGAAGTGGTCAAGAAAAAGAGAGAGGGAAGCTACCGTAGGCAGTTGGATTTTCAGCATGGGAGTGAGAAAGAACAGACTCGAACAGCTGGAACTTCCCAGTGGGGTAGGGAAACGTGAGATGCTACATAAACATAGAAAGGTGGCAACTGAAGGAAAGATGAGCGAATGTAGGCGAAGAGAAAAGGGACGGAGCAAACAGGGGTGGTGAACAAATAATGTCTACTAATATCGGTGACTGTTCTATAAATGGAATGGGATGGACCCCAGTACCCTTTCCCCTACCCAGGAACTAGCATGCCTGTGGGAAAAATCCCAAACACCAAAAAGAGGAAGGGCAACAGGGAGGGGTGGGGAGGAGGAGGAAAGGAAAAAGAGAGGATGGGGAGGATGGGATAGGGAAGGGGGGATTGGGGGGTAATTAGTTTCAGTCTGAGGAAGGAGACCAACAGGTTTAATTCCTCAGACCAAGAGCCTCTTCACCACACCAAGGAGACCCCCTTGAAGAGGATGGGATGAGATAGATATATACTAGGGGAAGGCTATCAGCCCATTCCTCTATGGCTTTAGGATGCCATCCCTGAGTCGTGGGGGAATTTATCCTATGAAAACCTGAAAAATGTGTTGAATCACTTCCTAGATGGTTGAAGGATGCCCTAAAGCACAAGGGAAGACCTATTTCGTGGTTAGGATTTTGAAAGGGGCCAACGTACTTTAATGATCAACACTGTTTATGCTAATGTTAGCTGTAACCTGCTATACTCCCACCATAGGGTCAATAATAACCTGACTGCCCCAGCCACTGATAACTCTCATAAAGAAATGGGGTAATCAAAGTCTGGGAAGTCAAGAGGTAGGGGCAAGGCACAGATTTTTTTTTTTTTCAACAAACCGGCCATATCCCACCAGGCAGAGTGGCCCAAAAAGAAAAACGAAAGTTCTTCTTTTAAATTTAGTAATATATACAGGAGAAGGGGTTACTAGCTCCTTGCTCCCGGCATTTTAATTGCCTCTCACAACACGCATGGTGTACGGAGGAAGAATTCTGTTCCACTTCCCCATGGAGGTAAGAGAAAATAAACAAGAAGAACTAGAAAGAAAATAGAAGAAAACCTAGAGGGGTGTGTATATATATGTTTGTACATGTATGTGTAGTGTGACCTAAGTGTAAGTAGAAGTAGCAAGACATACTGAAACAGAATTTCGTCCTCCATGAGCCATGTGTGTCGTAAGAGTTGACCACAATGCTGTGAACAAGGGGCAGGTAACCCTTTCTCCTGTAATTATTATTAAATTTATAAGGAGAAACACTCTTATAAGGGTTGAGCTTGGATTGTGAATGCAGCATTGAGGAGGTGTTGGAGGCAGTGGAGATGTCCTGTCTAAGGCAATGTTGGTGTAAAATATTATGCAGAAAAATTCGGAGTGTGAAATTAGGAGAAGGTGTGGAGTTAAAAAAGTATTAGTCAGAGGCTGAAGAGGATTGTTGAGGTGGTTTGGTTATTTAGAGAGAATGGATCAAAATAGAATGACATGGAGAACATTAAATCTGGGAGGGGAAGGAAGGCAGGTAGGGGTCGTCCTCGACAAGGTTTGGAAGGAAGGGGAAGGGAGGTTTTGTTGGGCGATGGGGCTTTGAACTTCACAGCAGGCATGCATGAGCGTGTTTGATGAGTGAATGGAAGAACGACTGGTATTTTTGGGACCTGACGATCTGTTGAGTGTGAGCAGGGTAATATTTATGAAGGATCAGAAACCAGTTATTTTTATATAGCCGGACTTGAGTCCTAGAAGTGAAGTACAATGCTGCACTCTAAAGGAGGGTTTCATGATATAGCAGTTTGGAGGATAAGTTGTGTATCTTATATTATATGCTTCTCAACTGTTGTGTTCTGAGCACCTCTGTCAAAAACAGTGATTATTTGTGAGCGAGGTGAAAGTTGTTCATGATGATGAAAGTACAGTGGACCCCCGTTTACGATCAGCTCCCAATGCGACCAATTATGTAAGTGTACTTATGTAAGTGGTTTGTATGTGAATGTTTGGGGTCTGAAATGGACTAATCTTAATTCACATTATTCCTTATGTGGGAACAAATTAGGTCAGTACTGGCACTGAACATGCCACTTCTGGAATGAATAATATTGTAAACCGGGGGTCCACTGTATTTTCATTTGGGGATTTCTATTTGGGTCGCCCTGCCTTGGTGGGAGACGGCCGACTTGTTAAAAAAAAAAACAGGAAATCTTTTGGTTTTTTCCTTTGGGTCACCCTGCCTTGTGGGATACGGCTGGTGTGTTAAAAGAAAGAAAGAGATACTGAATGTAAGTAGAAGACTGAATTTACATACCATTTATAATCTTTTTGAGACAGTGGTAACTGTTATCTTGTAACAGCTTTGCTTGTGTCTTTTTTATTAGTATTTTTTTAAAAGTATTATAAAGTATGCAAAACTTAATAGCTACATAAAATTATTAAAAAATGAACTCCCATTACCTTTTATGATTTGCTGAAGTTGCACTACTTTAAAGCATATATTGAGTGTATAAAATCTTGCATGGAACAGAATATTTATTCTTTTAAGGGGGTTTAATGATAAACCTTTGAGGGGTTTAATGTATGTACTTTTTGAGGGGTGAAAATCATATATTAGTGTAAACCTCCAATTTACTAAAGTCATATTTGTAATAACAGATTTGTGGAAATGAAGACAAATTGGAAGTGATAAAAAACACAGTCAGCATTGGGAAACTTATTAAGACAGCATCTTGCCTTCACCACAGGCTTTATCAGTCTGATAAAGCCTGCTGTGCCAGCAAAATTTAGTCTTAAAATAAGGCTTCCTAATAACGCTTTTGTTTTTTCAGCTAAACAGACTCATACTTGTTGGTGCATTAATGGCAAAATCACATTCTCACTGTATTAGCTTATATTTCTCCTTAAATATCAAGTAATATTCATAACACATGGTACTCTAATTTTTGCAGTAACCCCCTCTCCTTTTATTTTATATGTATACTAGCACACTCGCTGATCACCCTCAAGACTAACTAGTATTTATTTCTCTTATTTCATCAATTTATCACTACTCTTGTAGATTAACAGACAGTAGATATAAAAATAAAGCTTATGGAAAGGCAAATTCATGAATGGCCAAAAAAAAAAACATGTGGACCGTTGGGAGCACGGTAACCATGAAGACACTTTTTGATCAATGAAATCTTTTGGAATATTGTACCGTAGTGTAAATTTAAAAACTCTACAGGTGATGGATCAACTGGTATCACAAGTGGCTCGGTACAATTGGATCAACATTTGCCCTGATATTAGAGAGAAAATTTGCAGAATTCTGAATGTCCTGCAGAGTATCAGTTCAATAATTACCCAAAAAGATGTTTAGCTACAATAAAAGAAAGTAAGTAATACATGCCAGCACTGTAATGCTACTTGTAAATTTACTAACAAAATATGTTGTATGTCATTTCCAGAAAGTTATTGTTTCTTTTGACCATTAGTACACACAACTCAGGGTAAGAGATTTATTTCCACATTATACAATGTTTGTATAGAGATGAGTGACATTTTGGTTGAGCCAAGCAAGGCCCATGATTATACAGAGTATTTCAGGCAAGCTCTGCCTGATTTAAGCTAAAGTTTGTCTGTTGTTGGAATATGTCCTCCCTTTTTCAAAAGCGTTCAAGACTAAGGTGGCAGAAGAAGTATCCCAATATTGCTAAGCATATTAAAATTTGTACCTGGTTATAGACAATTTGAATTTGATAAATTGCAATTCCTTGTGCTTGGGAGCCTCTCACATCTACTCTTCATAGTTCGGTTGTGGGAATGTAGTCACATGTCTGCCGACAGATCATTGATTCTCCATTTCTCCTCTTATCCCTACTCTCCAACGGGGGAGAGTACCTTGACGCTGGTGAAAAAAACTCTTTATCCAGAGAACTGGAGCTATTCTTCCCTTCTCTGTGAGGGAGACAGATAGACATTCAGATGATGATCCTTGTTGCAGGGATGGTCAATAATACCATGACATTTGCATATTTATTTAAAGTAGAATTAATCGCTTCTTTAAGTGCAGATTCATATTAGTCATTGATTGCCATGAATTCGTCTCTACTTTCATCTAATGCTTAAATCAAATACTAGTATTTACAAGAAAATCATAGGTAAGTGACAATATACATACCAGTGTGTAATAATGTTATAAATAGCATTTTCTTTAAGTGAAATTGCTGCTCAATTTTGAGGCACAATGAAAGGTAGCAAATTCATAAGCATCCGCATACAGGAGTCAGTCCTCATGGAAAACAGAATACGATGCCTACGTATGTCACGTTTTCTGGATGCTAGCCCACCAGTAACAGCTGGAAATACCAACTGGCAACTCACTGATCAGGTAAACCTTTGCCAAAAATATAGTGTAAGTTATCAGAACATAACTTCATGGATCAAGAAGTACAGTAGATTTCATGACTTTGTATATTATGAGTATGTATCTTATCCTTATATTATCCCATACGCATTTATTTTCCTCTGAAAATACTCCCTTATATTCCTTTCATTTATTATTTTTAATGAGTCATTTTCCTTTTATCATTTTCCAGGTCCCATGCCTTTGAAAAATATGTTGTCTCTACTTTAATAATCTATTTATCTATTGGAAATTGGATTTTTCCTGCATTGAATAGCAGTTTATGATGCCTGAGAATTTTTATAAAACATTTGCTACCATTCACCTTCAGCTCATTCTTATTCATCCTCTCTACTCTTCTCTTCCCGCTTTTCTGCTTTCCCTGCCTACCCCAACTTTTATCCATTCCTTATGGACTATGAAACCTTAATTTTTTTTAACCTATCCATGGTGCACAATACCTGCAGCTTTCACCAAAAACATGAGGAGCAGAAGGCAGCAGGTCAGCTGCCTTACCCCTGGTGGACCCTCTCTCGGCTGCTTCCTGTGCTGCAAACAACAGTCACAGGAGGAGGCACACAGCTGAAGCAGTAACTGGGGAATACTGCACAAGCAAGTTGCCATTTTGCAGAAAGGCCTTGATGTAGCCAGAGAACAAGTATCCACTGCAAGAATCCACAATTCTCTTGTCTCAGTAGAATGTAAAGTTTAAACTTCATTGGGGTTGCACTGAAAATGTAATATACCATATTATGAATGTATAGGGATAAATAGCTATGTCTTGTATATATACAAAAAATTGGTCAGTTATTTTGTTCCTCAACAACTGGCGCATTAAACCCACTGAACAGGTGACCTAAAAGAAAAACAGAATTTTCTTTGTTTAAGTTCAAAATTCGGTTACTACCCCTTGCTCCTGGCTTTTTAGTCACCTTATTGA
This sequence comes from Cherax quadricarinatus, assembly GCF_026875155.1. Classification (NCBI taxonomy): domain Eukaryota; kingdom Metazoa; phylum Arthropoda; class Malacostraca; order Decapoda; family Parastacidae; genus Cherax; species Cherax quadricarinatus. Next base: position 16,636,781 of record NC_069431.1, on the reverse strand, counting down.
CACGCATGGTTTACAGAGGAAGAACTTCACCCACATTCTCTTGGAGACAGAGAAATAAAGAACAAGAACTATTCAGACAACAGAAGAAAACCCAGATGGACGTGTAAAAATGTATGTACATACAGTGCATGTGTAGTGTGTAAGTAAGTAGCCAGATATCCCTGGTACCCATGTGTTATTGACAGAAAAAAAAAAAAGACTCCAGCAAACCTTTTTTTTTTTTTTTTCAACAAGTCGGCTGTCTCCGCACCAAGGCAGGTGACCCAAAAAAAGAAATCCAAAAAGAAAATACTTTCCATCAACAATTCAACACTTTCACCTCAACTCACACATAATCACTCTTTTTGAGAGGTGCTCAGAACACAACAGTTAGAAGCATATACGTATAAAGTACACAACATATCCCCCCAAACTGCAATATCCGAATCCTTCCTTAAGTGCAGGCATTGTACTTCCCATTTCCCAGACTCAAGTCCGGCTATATAAAACTAACCCGGTTATCCCTGAATCCCTTCACTAAATATATAAGCCCTGCCTCACACTCAAAACAGATCTTCAGTTCACAAAGTACCATTCTCTCCAATCACTCCTATCAAACACGCTCATGCACGCCTGCTGGAAGTCCAAGCCCCGTCGCCCACAAAACATCCGTACCCCTTTTCCTTCCAACCTTTTCGAGGACGACCCATACCCCGCCTACTACCCCTACAGATTAATGCTCTCTATGTCCATTCTACTCCTGATCATTCTCTCTAAATGAACCAAACCACCTCAACAACCCCCTACACCCTCTGACTAATACTTTTATTAACTCCACACCTCCTCCTAATTTCCACACTCCGAATTTTCTGCATAAAATTTACACCACACATTGCCCTTAATAGGACATCTCCACTAGCCTCTACTTGGCAGGACAATAGTACCTTCCTGGGTGGGTACTGTCTGCAACCTACTACCTAGGTCAGTTTTAATATTGGTTTTTAATGTGGTCTAATGTATATGGATGGGAAGTGTTAACTTTTTTTTTTTTCAAAACATTGGCCGTCTCCCACTGAGGCAAGGTGACCCAAAAAAAGATACAGAAACACTTTAACCATCAACAACACATTCACCTTTATTCACACAAAATCACTGTCTTTACAAGGCACCTAGATATAGCAATTTAGATGCCATTCTAAACAGCCAATATCCCAAACTCCTCTTTTATCCCTTTGAGGGTCGACAGGCCCTCTCCGAAACTCGTTCTCAGGGTCGGCCAAATTTAAAAAAAAAAATTATTTTCTCTTATGAAAAGATAGAGAATCATTCCCGATCATAAAGACACCCAAAAGTTTGAAATTTGATATATAACTTACGGAATTATGCTCTCAAAAGTCAGCGGTCCTCGGCGATGTTACGCATCGGCGTTTTTGCCCACTTTGAGCCCCAATTTTCGGCAATTTCACTGTACAAGTCGACAAAAAACATAATTATTTCGCTAGAACTCCATTTTTTTCTATCGAATTGGGTGCAAGAAACCATCCATTATGAAATAAACTATCCAGTACAGTAGTCAGAATTTAGCAATTTTGCCAATTTCACACAAATTTATCAAAGATGCCATTTCCGAATAGGGTCCGCAGAATAAACAAGAAAGACATTCCTGGCACCTAAAATGACTTTTCCTCTAGTCATTAGTCACTACTCATGGCCCCTCTTATATTCTTTTTGCTTGTCCACTATGAATTTTTATTTTCACAAAAAATATAAGATTTACTGTTATGCAGACTACTGCATTAATGTAAAAAATGGTATAAATATTATTGGTTGCCTTTTAAAGAATATTAGACCACCATTGACGTGTATTTGCACCGCTTGGCAATGATTTGTTTACTTTTGAAGTTTGGTAAAAAATCGAACATTTCTTCTACTTTGAGCTCATTTTCAAGGCACATTTCATTGTAAAAACCATTCAAACTCATCTCAATTTCTGTAATATGTCCTTCATTCTATAAAATGAGACCAAGAAAACTAGAATACAACAATAAAACCATATGAAAATACACGCAAAGTCCGCTGATTTATTAAAAAAAAAATGGTCAGTTTTTTTTTTTCTCATTATGCACTGTGGTGCTGCAGGATTCTTTATAGACTGTGCACACTGACCACTATAGACCCATTCTTTCATATGAGGGCCTACCAGCTTCCCTCCCACTATATTTGAGGCCGCTAGAATTTATGAGTACAAGTACGTCAAAAACCCCTACGCGTAAGACGTACTATTACGAACCCAAACCCTCAAAGTGTTAAGTGCAGGCATTTGTACTTCCGCACCTCCAGGGACTCCAGTCCGGCTAACCTTTTCCCGAATCCTTTCACAAAATTGTTACCCTGCTCACTTTCCAGCAGCTAACAAGTCCCAAAAACCATCGTCCTCTAACACACATGGACCACTTTGAACCTATTCACAATAAATCAAAACCAAGTTGTTATATTATAAACACGTGTATGAATTACAGGCTTACAGTTCCCTTTTCCATCTGATAACTATACTTTTTTTTATATATATATACCTTTTAATTACTACATTACAGGAGCAATCTACCATTGTTTTTGGAAAAATGTTATATAGTAGTCCTATTTGCCCTCCCTCTTTTACATGTTCTAGTTTTTGCCCTGCATCCTCTTTGATGGTGAGTAAAGATTTGTGTAAATGTTTTTTGTAGTAACATGACGTGCAAAAAACAAACTACGGCTAGTGGTTTACGCACTGCTTGAAGTTTTAGGACTCACTCGTCATGGGTTTAAACACCACCTTTTTTCATGGTTTAAAGTATTTCATCGTTTTAATGATTTTATACAGTAGTTATCACATCTACTCTTGAACTCGGATCAACTCTATTTGGGATTTTTTCCAGTGTTTCCCCTTGCTCATGGGAGCCATTTTGCAGCATTTTCTCCTAAATTTGTTTCTTCCAATTTTTATGAGTCACCCTGTCTTGTGGGAACAGCTAATGTGTCGAAAAAATCTAAAGTTTAAACGGAAAAAATTTATGAAAGCATTTCTTTTTTGTCACCCTGACCGGTGGTAAATGGCCCGTGTTAAAAAAAAAAAATCTACTTTTGTCGTAGCTTGTGCTCAAGAATTTCCAAGCTTTTTCAGCTTGGAAATACTGTGGCTGCATTGTTAATATTCAGGAGGGCCCTGCTTATACAGCAGGTTAGGTTTCAGACCTACTGTATAAGTGAAAATCATTGTAAAGTGAATCAGCTTTTTTTTTTTTCACTTTCAAATGAATATAAGAAAAAAAAAATTGGATAACATGTTTACACTATCATATATTAAAATGAGTAATATTGCTAGCCTAAAAATATGGATAAACAGTGAACACATTAACTTACTAAAAATATTTAATCATTAGCTTCTAGAGAGTGGTGAATAAATTTATTGTAGGAAGTCTGAATAAATGTTTTATGTAAATGTCTGTAAAGCAGGCCCTCCTGTAACACATATAGTTACCTTGTAACTTTTTCTGTTCCAGGACAATGATTGGTGGCAGTGCTGGAGACAAGGTCTTTTTGTCAATCCTGGTAGCCCTTAAAACCTTGCCTATCGCATGGTTGAAGCCAGATCTTCAGATCGCTCATTTCCTTGGATCATGAGTTGTGGAACTTCAAGCAAAAATTTATCAATTTAATCAATTCAACATGATGAAAAGAAGAAAGTATGTTTTATTTGTTAAGTTTCATATCACATTTTTTGTATCTCTGCAACTGCTATATATATTTGTCTGTAAGTATAATGGCTGTTGTAGAATATTTCCTATTTATAAAGCTCATTCTTGAAGTGGATCTTTTGATTTTAATCAGGCTGTCAATCAGCATTTTCACACCTTATTCACACCTAAAGGTTCATGCCTGGACAATTAGAATATTATTTTTGTTTCAGTCTGTTCCATTTCAGTACTGGTCTCCATAAAATATTTGTCATTCTTTAATGCAATAACTTAGACTTTTAAGCAGTCTGCCTTATCCAACAGCTCTCTGTCACGACAAGTAGCAGCAAACATGGTCTGGAGCAGTGTAAAATGTAAGCATATGCAAAAAAAATCGATGTGTTTCACAAACTTAAGAGAATTTGTGCAATACAGGTAAAGATAATGACACTTGTAAAGAATAATGACAACCTGTAAAGATAATGACGACTCATAAATGCATAGCACTTGCAGATTCACTCTTACATATTTTTTGTGTGGGATAGAGAATGAAATTAACAAGTCATGACATGAAATCTTGATTATTATTCTTGTTTTCATAATTTTTGGATATCTGATGTAACATTATTACCAGGCAAACATGTAACGCATTTTCATTGCTTCTGAATCACTATACCACTGTCGTATTTGGGGATCATCTCACCTGTGGCCCAGTCTAAGACCAGGCCCTAGATTGGAAAAAATATTAAGTAGAAAATATTAAGAAACAGAAAATGAAGATTTGTTAAAAAATAAATGTAAGTAAAGTTTGTAAAATTTACCCACTGAGACATAAAGAAAAGACCAACTGTCAACAAGAGTACATACTTCTTAAGTTCTTATTTAATTTAACATTTATACAACAAGTAAGGGAATATAGTATTTGGAGTAGAAATAGCTTATGTTTGGCTAAGCTGTGATGTAATAATTTGTTTACTATGAAAATATTTTAGTGATTAACACACTAGGCCAACTTCCCCCACCAATAAAAAGAAACACTTACCCATCATTCACACATCACTGTCATGTCAGAGGCATGTAGATATTATAGTTCAGATTCCCCTCCAAACAGCACAAATTCCCCACCACTCCTTTAGTGTGCAGGCACTGTACTTTCCACCCCTCAGGACTCCAATCCACCTAACTGCTTTTATGTAATAATTTTTTTTTGTGCTCCTGAATATCAATTCTATATTCATTAGGTGGGGTGATTGAGTATAAACCCTTAATTTAATGTACGTGATTGGGTTCACATACTGAAGCAGTATGTTTGCTGAGAGTCACTCCTAACAAAACAAAATTCAGACATGTTGACTCTAGATGAACACATAAGAACATAAGAAAGGATGAACACTGCAACAGGCCTTTTGGGCCCATACTAGGCAAGTCTTTAAGTACACGTCGATTGGTCAGTCCCATCAGTCCCTTGAATAGAATGTTGCTTACACTTTCTTGATATAATCCCAGTAATCTGTTGCCCTATTTCGTACCTTAGGCATTGCTGTCTTGGTTTTAAGGTTGCTGCATATCATAACCCCCAAAAGTCCTTTTGCGATCTGTATGGGCTAGTTTTACATATTTAACTTGTAAGTGCTAGGTGTGGACACTCCAGACTTCAGAACCTTGCATTTATATACATTGAACTGTCATCTGCCACTTTTCTGACCAGGTATTGAGTTTGTCTAAATCCCTCCTGAAGTTCCCGATATCTACGTTTGAGTCCAATTATCCTACCATCATCGTGTCGCATCGGCGATATGCCTCATATCACTAGTAAGTTCCCTCATCAAAATCATTGATATTATTATAAACAACAACAGGCCCAATACTGATCCCTGTGGAACGCCACTTGTTACAGATCCCCACACTCGGATTTAACCCCATTTATGGACACACTCTGCTTCCTGTCTGTGAACTTTTTTAATTTTTTTTTTTAAATTACCCTCCTCCTCACACCCCTCACAGCCATGAATACCAAAGGGGTTCTTTGTTATTAAAGTCCAATTCCAAATCCGTATTTGCTCAGGAATTTAGTATGATTATAGTAACACTTGCTTTGACTTTTACGAGAGAGTCTTCTCAGTCCAAGAGGCTAGTAACCCCTTTTATATAAATTTACTAGATATAAAAAGAAAAACTTAGTTTTTTCATTTTTAATCTAGGTGACGTAAAAAAGAAAAACTTTAGTTTTCTTTTTCCGTCACCCTACTCTGGTGGGATATGGGTTGGTTTTATTGGAAAAAAAAAGTCTCTCAGTATGCTGTACTTTCAACATTAACTCTTTTTTATGCCATGTTTTTTTGTCCTTTTTTTTCTCGTGTGTTTTACCTTTATATTAATAAATATTATAACCCACACAGATACTTCAAGACTTGAGCCAACAGTACGAAAGACTTCACCAGGTGATAAGCCTGTGTTTGTAAAGGCACTGTCAAAAGTGTAGTGAGTGCAGTGCTTGACAAATTTTTTTATATGGTTCATTACACACACCAATTGAGTTTTGATGTACTGTATATTTAATATGCATGTATATGTACATAAGAAAAATCCTGATTATGTGTATGATTACACACTGTATATTTATACATGCATGAACTGTATCATTCCATGGGGGAGTGGAGAAGAAACTTCCTCAGTAAGCCATGCATGTGTAAGAAGTGACTAAAATACCAGAAGCAAGGGGCTAGTAACCCCTTCTCCAGTATATATACTAAATTAAAAGAGAAACTTTCGTTTTTTTCTTTTGGGCCACCCCCCTCGTGGATACGGTGCCGGTGTGTTGAAAGAAAGAAGAAGAAAAAGGAAGAAAAGCTTTTGTTTCCTATCCTTTTTGAGTCACCCTACTCAATGGGCAGATGCAGATGTTTAAAAAAAACTACATATGTAAACCTAGGGTGATTAAAAAAAAACATGAAATTAGATCTACGTTCATGGTGCATAGCAACCTCCCCCGAACATAGATCTACGTTTTTTTACCTGCTTTTCAAATGGAGAAGATTATAGTTGGAGCACACGCACGGGAACGTAGATTCTACAATTGGACAGTTTTAAGATTATTGGGTATTCATATTATTGCATAATATATCTATTAGCTAGTTTTTTTTTCTGTTTTGATTTACAGTGTTACAAATACGCTGTTAAATAGGAGGTGAGATAAGACAAATGGTTTTTTTGGGACTTGAAGACTTTGGAGAGTGATCAGGGTAAATATTTGATGTAAGGGATTCAGGAAAACGGTTAGCTAGAGTTGAGTCCTGAGGTGGAAGTACAGTGTTTACACTATAAAGGAGGGTTCAGATATTTATTTGGAGTGCATCTGAACTGTTAAATCTCACACCTCTGGCAAGCAGTGATAATTTGAATGATGGTGAAAGGTTTTCTTTTACAGGTCACCCTGCCTCATTAGGAGAAGGCCAGTGTTCAAAAAAAATAAAATTCCTACAATCAATTAATTATATTTACAGTCCTCTCCTCACTAATGACGTACTCATTTACCGATAACTCGGAGTTACGACGGGCTCTCTGACTATAGTATGCAAACCTAAATAAATGTATATAAACTGATTTCATCTATTTCTGTTTATTACAATATACATTACACTATGTGTAAACATTTTAAAAATACACCCATAAATGTATAAATGGTACAAAAGGACATTAAAAAAATACCTGAAGATGGATTGACACAAGCCCACTACCAGTTAGTATGCTCCTCCTTATATGAATTCTTTTATCGACGTTGGTCCTTAGAACAGAACTCTTTCGTTAAGTGAGGAGAAAGTGTATTTTTTTGTTAGTTTCAGTAGGAATTGACAAAACTTTTGTATAGTGAAGATACAAAATAAAATACAAAATTTGTGCATTTAATAGTTCTAAAGTTCAGTAATAGTTTATGAAAAATTTATAATATTATTGTGCATATTGCTGTTATACAAGTGAGGCCTGACTGGCCACGTGAAAACTCCCATTCATGGGCAATACGGTAATGTAAAAATATGCAACAACCAATAAGTAGTGATTCTAATGAGTAATGGTGACTGTGGTGGAAAAAATGGAGATTGTTTGCCATGATTGTAACAATAGTGAACAATTCTGAACTAATGAACTTTGTTATTTTTGAATTAAATGACCCAGCAGGTTTTTGTCCCAACTTGTGAAGTACTGGAGATTGGGAAGTAACAGCTGTCTACACTCTAAAAGAAGGAGTGAGGATATTTGCTGTTTGTAGAGAGATCTGAACTGTCCATATCTGCACACCTTTGGCAAGGCAGTGATAGTGTGAATCGTGATGAAAGTGTTATCTTTTTTGGTCCACCCTACTTGGTGGGAGACGGCAGTGTGTTAAAAAAAAAAAAACTAGAGGTGGATAATAGTGACCGTTTACCACATTCCTTTCAGACGCTCTGCATCAGATGAACAGAGCATGTATTCACCATAATCATGGTCATAATTTTTTACTACATGGTTTAATCTTTAGTTGTACCTATTAGTCACTTCTCAGCGTTGTGAGGGTACCTTCAGGATGAATGACTCATGATCAAAGAATGAGAGCTGCCCTTCCTTTCTGTTTGGATCAAACTCTGATTACCGCCATTTCCCAGGCAGTACCATGACACCTATAAGGGTTTAGCATGCCCCATAAACAATAATCTTTGACGAACTGCTTCACAATCATGAAGAGTGTGCAGAAGCATCTATAGTCAATTTGAGCTCAGGACCATCTGATCCTACGAAACCCTTCAATATTTGTACCCACTTTTTTTTTTCTGATTACAGTGACGGACTCTTCATCCAAAGAATTGGAGCTACCCTCCCCTTTCTTTTATTAAACCAGATTATCTTCCAGTTCCTCTTCAAGGGGGGCTCCTTGGCGTGGTGAAGAGGCTCTTGGTCTGAGGAATTAGGGGGGGACCTGTCGGTCTCCTTCCTCAGACCGAACCTAATTAACCCCCAATTCCCCCTTCCCTATCCCAACCTCCCCATCCCCCTTTTCCCTTTCCTCCTCCCCCTCCCCACAGGGGGGGGGGGGGGGGGGGGGGGGGGGGGGGGGGGGCTCCTTTTGCCCCTTCCTCTTTTTTGGCCTTTGGGATTTTTCCCCACAGGCGCTTAGTTTCCTAGGTAGGGGAAAGGGTATCGGGGTCCATCCCATTCCGTTGAGGTTTCTTGGCGGGGCGTAGTTTGCCTGGGAAATCTGGATCCCCTGGGATGTCCCGATCCCTCTCCGGTATCCCGGAGAGTGCATTGGTGTCCTTTCAGGCGACTAGTGTATCTCTGGAAGCGCACCTTTCGGATTCCGGGGGTGGTGGCCGAAGGAGTATGCTTGTGGCAGATATCCGGCCGCCCTCTCTTTTGTCCACCGAGGTAGCTCGGCAGATGTGAGTGCTATCCCGGGTGGGGGGGGGGGAAGGGGGTTACTGGCATGATGGGTAGGGTATGGCATCGGGTTTCCTGCTGCATCTATGGCTACTTGTGGTGCCTGAGGTCCGTCCTTGGGCGCAGAAGGGAGATTTCTGGCCCTTTCATTCCTCCTAGAAGCCACTATCCCTCCCCGGTCCCCCTTTTTTGTTATTCTTTTTTTATTTTTATTTCTTCTTTCTTTTTTTTTTTCTTAAAAACCAAAAAGAAAGAAGTAACCTAATCCATGGAGAGACCCAATCCATGAACCTCTACCCCTGGCCCCTTCTTGATACTGCACCCAGTTTCTGACCCCGCCTTGTCTTTGGACCACTCTTTGGACACTCCTCATGCCTCTGTACCTCTTACCGGGCTGTATCCTCACCCGCTTTCAGGTACAGAGGTCTCGACTGACTCCTTTGATTTTATCTGACCTCCGCTCTCATTTGACTATGCTTCTGGCATATCCCTCTATGGTGCGGCAATTTCGAATCGCCAGCCCGTTCCACGTCGGACCAACTCTGGTCTCACGCCTAAACCCAAGACATTACCTGCTGATGATACCTTCTCCACCTTCTCGTTCTTCTCAGAAAAGATCGACACGTCCAGCACTCCTTTTCCACGCTCCAGTTTCAGACTGTCACCAATGGACAAAATTTCCTTCAATTCTTAACGACCGACTCCTCTCTACCGCCTATCTTTCCGATCAACAGTATTTGCAAGGCACCCTCGCCATTGGTAAAGATATTCTTTTCATGCTCTTAAGAGCGGTACGTGCAACATCACTGTACAGAAGCTACCAAAGCTCATATCCTTCTCTTCTTTCCCATATAGAACTGTTCCTGTCATTATTGAAAAACATCTTCCCTTCAATTCTTGGAGTGGTACCGTCATTCGGCCCATACTCATAGTTCAACAAAAATTTCGCAGACATTGGCAATGACCATTCTTGAACAGCTAGAACTCCAAGATCTCCCAATCCTCAAGGTAGGCACTTATGTTCTTCCTGCCCCGCGGGCGGAGACGATTACCCTAGCATGTGGCTCGTTTAACCTTTTGACAGCCGTGAACTACTCCATTCCTCATTTTATGTAGCAGGACATCGGTTACAAGTTCGAAAGGTGGATCCCTCACCGCAACAGTGTAGAAATTGCGGCGATTTGGCATCCAGTGAATAATGCAATCATAGCCGAATGCCCAGTCTGTGTGCCGATGAACCATTTCTAATACGTCTTGCAATCGACTCCCTCTTGCCTAATTTGTCATGAGGCTCACCCTTCGTACTCTCTTCCGTTGCCAGTCAACTTAAATGAGTGGGAAATCTGTTACCTCCAAGAGGCAGAAGTCTCCCTTATGCCATGGCAGTTTCTCATCTCCGCCTCCAAGGGAGACACCTCGATATCTTATCCGTGTTTCAAACGTCCCCCCACTTCTGGGGTCCCATCTTCTGCAGCCTCCACTGTGGTTACCTCCCATAGTCACTCCTGTATCAAATCTTTTGCTGTCCTAGCTCAACGTCCCTACTTCAACGCCTCAGTCTGTTCACGCTTTCGTGTTCTCCTCACAAGCTCAGTATTTGACGAGACTCGTACGACACTCCTCCCAATTGTCCCCTACTTCTCAGAAGTCAAAAAAAGGTCTTTAACCCCTCCTTCCCTCTTCCACCTCCTTAAAAACATTTTACCTCCTGTCCTCTGTACCTGGTTCTTTCCCTCTCACTGCTCTGTTACCAGTGTAAGGTTCACCCTCCTCCTCGTACTATACCTACCTCCCCCTGTTTTCCCTCCCAAGTTTTTCTTCCTCTTCTGCCACATCCCGGTTTCTGCTCTTCTGTCCCCTTCCACACTTCTTCTCCAGTTCCCTCCACTCTTTCGCCCCCACCTACCTTGGTTACAGTACATTACAGTTCCAATCTTACTCATCCTCCCCCTACCATCTCCATATTGTCTCCCATACGACGTCTCTGAATTCCGAAACACTGAAGCAATCTCTGAATATATTGCAGAGACCAAACCATCAATGGCCACTGATCCACCCTCTGTCCTTCCTCTCCTCCCTCCATCTGCGCAACTCCTATCTTCACAGCGCACCGTCCCTCGCTGCTTGAACGTTTTCCGCTGCCTCCGCATGTGGCTTTTCTAACCCCTCTAGTCCGTAGAACGCCTTACCTGCGGATTTCAAGTATCTTATCATTGCCATTCCATACCTATTTACAGTGGAATATACGCGGCCTCAGGGGTAATCGGGGTGAGCTTCAGATGTTACTCTCCCAGTTTTTCCCTGATGATGTTTGCTTACAGGAACCAAAATTTTTCCACTCTGCTGTTATCTCTCCATCTCAGGCTATAATTATTGTATTCTTCAGATTCCTATTCCTGATGGGACCTTTAATGAAATGCCCTTTCTCTACGCACTGATATTCCGACCATCAGCTATTTGTTCGTACTTCGCCTGTTCATACACAGCAAGCCCGCATCCACTTGCATAGGTGGCATACGCCTGTTCTTTATATCTATCTCCTTCTCGGGCATTATCTATTCCGATATGCCTTTCTTGTTTCGTCATTTACACCACCGATCGTTACTTGGCGATTTTAATGCCCTCATTTCCTCTGGGGTGGGTCTCACTTGTGATTCCCATGGGCATTCATAGAGGCCTTTTCTTGCCACCCACCCCCTCCATGTTTTAAATACAGGGTAACACACACCCATTTTGATCCTCGGACTCCACCACATCTCTTGCAATCGATCTCTCCGTCTGCTCTTCCTCCCGCAATAGACTTCACCTGGTACTGTTCTCCCGATTTCATGCCAAGTGATATTTTCCCAATCATTTCTTACTTCCCCTTCATATTCATCACCACCCTTCATAGTTCCACGCTGGCAATTTGATTCAGGCCAAATTGGAACCTTTACTACTCACAACTAACTGTTTTTAGTGAGGTCCCTTCTTCGACCTCCATTGATGAGCTTTAAACCTCTTTCGTCCTCCTTTTTTAACCGCAGCTTCTCATTCTATAACCCCAAACTTTGGGCAGGGCATTCTCAGAAATGCGTGCCTTGATGGTCTTTCTGCTTTGTGCTCGGAAGTTGGAACAGAATTTCGTCCTCCATGAGCCATGTGTGTCGTAAGAGTTGACCACAATGCTGTGAACAAGGGGCAGGTAACCCTTTCTCCTGTAATTATTATTAAATTTATAAGGAGAAACACTCTTATAAGGGTTGAGCTTGGATTGTGAATGCAGCATTGAGGAGGTGTTGGAGGCAGTGGAGATGTCCTGTCTAAGGCAATGTTGGTGTAAAATATTATGCAGAAAAATTCGGAGTGTGAAATTAGGAGAAGGTGTGGAGTTAAAAAAGTATTAGTCAGAGGCTGAAGAGGATTGTTGAGGTGGTTTGGTTATTTAGAGAGAATGGATCAAAATAGAATGACATGGAGAACATTAAATCTGGGAGGGGAAGGAAGGCAGGTAGGGGTCGTCCTCGACAAGGTTTGGAAGGAAGGGGAAGGGAGGTTTTGTTGGGCGATGGGGCTTTGAACTTCACAGCAGGCATGCATGAGCGTGTTTGATGAGTGAATGGAAGAACGACTGGTATTTTTGGGACCTGACGATCTGTTGAGTGTGAGCAGGGTAATATTTATGAAGGATCAGAAACCAGTTATTTTTATATAGCCGGACTTGAGTCCTAGAAGTGAAGTACAATGCTGCACTCTAAAGGAGGGTTTCATGATATAGCAGTTTGGAGGATAAGTTGTGTATCTTATATTATATGCTTCTCAACTGTTGTGTTCTGAGCACCTCTGTCAAAAACAGTGATTATTTGTGAGCGAGGTGAAAGTTGTTCATGATGATGAAAGTACAGTGGACCCCCGTTTACGATCAGCTCCCAATGCGACCAATTATGTAAGTGTACTTATGTAAGTGGTTTGTATGTGAATGTTTGGGGTCTGAAATGGACTAATCTTAATTCACATTATTCCTTATGTGGGAACAAATTAGGTCAGTACTGGCACTGAACATGCCACTTCTGGAATGAATAATATTGTAAACCGGGGGTCCACTGTATTTTCATTTGGGGATTTCTATTTGGGTCGCCCTGCCTTGGTGGGAGACGGCCGACTTGTTAAAAAAAAAAACAGGAAATCTTTTGGTTTTTTCCTTTGGGTCACCCTGCCTTGTGGGATACGGCTGGTGTGTTAAAAGAAAGAAAGAGATACTGAATGTAAGTAGAAGACTGAATTTACATACCATTTATAATCTTTTTGAGACAGTGGTAACTGTTATCTTGTAACAGCTTTGCTTGTGTCTTTTTTATTAGTATTTTTTTAAAAGTATTATAAAGTATGCAAAACTTAATAGCTACATAAAATTATTAAAAAATGAACTCCCATTACCTTTTATGATTTGCTGAAGTTGCACTACTTTAAAGCATATATTGAGTGTATAAAATCTTGCATGGAACAGAATATTTATTCTTTTAAGGGGGTTTAATGATAAACCTTTGAGGGGTTTAATGTATGTACTTTTTGAGGGGTGAAAATCATATATTAGTGTAAACCTCCAATTTACTAAAGTCATATTTGTAATAACAGATTTGTGGAAATGAAGACAAATTGGAAGTGATAAAAAACACAGTCAGCATTGGGAAACTTATTAAGACAGCATCTTGCCTTCACCACAGGCTTTATCAGTCTGATAAAGCCTGCTGTGCCAGCAAAATTTAGTCTTAAAATAAGGCTTCCTAATAACGCTTTTGTTTTTTCAGCTAAACAGACTCATACTTGTTGGTGCATTAATGGCAAAATCACATTCTCACTGTATTAGCTTATATTTCTCCTTAAATATCAAGTAATATTCATAACACATGGTACTCTAATTTTTGCAGTAACCCCCTCTCCTTTTATTTTATATGTATACTAGCACACTCGCTGATCACCCTCAAGACTAACTAGTATTTATTTCTCTTATTTCATCAATTTATCACTACTCTTGTAGATTAACAGACAGTAGATATAAAAATAAAGCTTATGGAAAGGCAAATTCATGAATGGCCAAAAAAAAAAACATGTGGACCGTTGGGAGCACGGTAACCATGAAGACACTTTTTGATCAATGAAATCTTTTGGAATATTGTACCGTAGTGTAAATTTAAAAACTCTACAGGTGATGGATCAACTGGTATCACAAGTGGCTCGGTACAATTGGATCAACATTTGCCCTGATATTAGAGAGAAAATTTGCAGAATTCTGAATGTCCTGCAGAGTATCAGTTCAATAATTACCCAAAAAGATGTTTAGCTACAATAAAAGAAAGTAAGTAATACATGCCAGCACTGTAATGCTACTTGTAAATTTACTAACAAAATATGTTGTATGTCATTTCCAGAAAGTTATTGTTTCTTTTGACCATTAGTACACACAACTCAGGGTAAGAGATTTATTTCCACATTATACAATGTTTGTATAGAGATGAGTGACATTTTGGTTGAGCCAAGCAAGGCCCATGATTATACAGAGTATTTCAGGCAAGCTCTGCCTGATTTAAGCTAAAGTTTGTCTGTTGTTGGAATATGTCCTCCCTTTTTCAAAAGCGTTCAAGACTAAGGTGGCAGAAGAAGTATCCCAATATTGCTAAGCATATTAAAATTTGTACCTGGTTATAGACAATTTGAATTTGATAAATTGCAATTCCTTGTGCTTGGGAGCCTCTCACATCTACTCTTCATAGTTCGGTTGTGGGAATGTAGTCACATGTCTGCCGACAGATCATTGATTCTCCATTTCTCCTCTTATCCCTACTCTCCAACGGGGGAGAGTACCTTGACGCTGGTGAAAAAAACTCTTTATCCAGAGAACTGGAGCTATTCTTCCCTTCTCTGTGAGGGAGACAGATAGACATTCAGATGATGATCCTTGTTGCAGGGATGGTCAATAATACCATGACATTTGCATATTTATTTAAAGTAGAATTAATCGCTTCTTTAAGTGCAGATTCATATTAGTCATTGATTGCCATGAATTCGTCTCTACTTTCATCTAATGCTTAAATCAAATACTAGTATTTACAAGAAAATCATAGGTAAGTGACAATATACATACCAGTGTGTAATAATGTTATAAATAGCATTTTCTTTAAGTGAAATTGCTGCTCAATTTTGAGGCACAATGAAAGGTAGCAAATTCATAAGCATCCGCATACAGGAGTCAGTCCTCATGGAAAACAGAATACGATGCCTACGTATGTCACGTTTTCTGGATGCTAGCCCACCAGTAACAGCTGGAAATACCAACTGGCAACTCACTGATCAGGTAAACCTTTGCCAAAAATATAGTGTAAGTTATCAGAACATAACTTCATGGATCAAGAAGTACAGTAGATTTCATGACTTTGTATATTATGAGTATGTATCTTATCCTTATATTATCCCATACGCATTTATTTTCCTCTGAAAATACTCCCTTATATTCCTTTCATTTATTATTTTTAATGAGTCATTTTCCTTTTATCATTTTCCAGGTCCCATGCCTTTGAAAAATATGTTGTCTCTACTTTAATAATCTATTTATCTATTGGAAATTGGATTTTTCCTGCATTGAATAGCAGTTTATGATGCCTGAGAATTTTTATAAAACATTTGCTACCATTCACCTTCAGCTCATTCTTATTCATCCTCTCTACTCTTCTCTTCCCGCTTTTCTGCTTTCCCTGCCTACCCCAACTTTTATCCATTCCTTATGGACTATGAAACCTTAATTTTTTTTAACCTATCCATGGTGCACAATACCTGCAGCTTTCACCAAAAACATGAGGAGCAGAAGGCAGCAGGTCAGCTGCCTTACCCCTGGTGGACCCTCTCTCGGCTGCTTCCTGTGCTGCAAACAACAGTCACAGGAGGAGGCACACAGCTGAAGCAGTAACTGGGGAATACTGCACAAGCAAGTTGCCATTTTGCAGAAAGGCCTTGATGTAGCCAGAGAACAAGTATCCACTGCAAGAATCCACAATTCTCTTGTCTCAGTAGAATGTAAAGTTTAAACTTCATTGGGGTTGCACTGAAAATGTAATATACCATATTATGAATGTATAGGGATAAATAGCTATGTCTTGTATATATACAAAAAATTGGTCAGTTATTTTGTTCCTCAACAACTGGCGCATTAAACCCACTGAACAGGTGACCTAAAAGAAAAACAGAATTTTCTTTGTTTAAGTTCAAAATTCGGTTACTACCCCTTGCTCCTGGCTTTTTAGTCACCTTATTGACACGCATGGTTTACAGAGGAAGAACTTCACCCACATTCTCTTGGAGACAGAGAAATAAAGAACAAGAACTATTCAGACAACAGAAGAAAACCCAGATGGACGTGTAAAAATGTATGTACATACAGTGCATGTGTAGTGTGTAAGTAAGTAGCCAGATATCCCTGGTACCCATGTGTTATTGACAGAAAAAAAAAAAAGACTCCAGCAAACCTTTTTTTTTTTTTTTTCAACAAGTCGGCTGTCTCCGCACCAAGGCAGGTGACCCAAAAAAAGAAATCCAAAAAGAAAATACTTTCCATCAACAATTCAACACTTTCACCTCAACTCACACATAATCACTCTTTTTGAGAGGTGCTCAGAACACAACAGTTAGAAGCATATACGTATAAAGTACACAACATATCCCCCCAAACTGCAATATCCGAATCCTTCCTTAAGTGCAGGCATTGTACTTCCCATTTCCCAGACTCAAGTCCGGCTATATAAAACTAACCCGGTTATCCCTGAATCCCTTCACTAAATATATAAGCCCTGCCTCACACTCAAAACAGATCTTCAGTTCACAAAGTACCATTCTCTCCAATCACTCCTATCAAACACGCTCATGCACGCCTGCTGGAAGTCCAAGCCCCGTCGCCCACAAAACATCCGTACCCCTTTTCCTTCCAACCTTTTCGAGGACGACCCATACCCCGCCTACTACCCCTACAGATTAATGCTCTCTATGTCCATTCTACTCCTGATCATTCTCTCTAAATGAACCAAACCACCTCAACAACCCCCTACACCCTCTGACTAATACTTTTATTAACTCCACACCTCCTCCTAATTTCCACACTCCGAATTTTCTGCATAAAATTTACACCACACATTGCCCTTAATAGGACATCTCCACTAGCCTCTACTTGGCAGGACAATAGTACCTTCCTGGGTGGGTACTGTCTGCAACCTACTACCTAGGTCAGTTTTAATATTGGTTTTTTAAAAGTGGTCTAATGTATATGGATGGGAATATTAACTTTTTTTTTTTTTCAAAACATAGGCCGTCTCCACTGAGGCAAGGTGACCCAAAAAAAGATACAGAAACACTTTAACCATCAACAACACATTCACCTTTATTCACACAAAATTCACTGTCTTTACAAGGCACCTAGATATAGCAATTTAATGCCATTCAAAACAGCCAATCCCAAACTCCTCTTTTATCCCTTGAGGGTCGACAGGCCCTCTCCGAAACTCGTTCTCAGGGTCGGGCCAATTTTAAAAAAAAAAATTATTTTCTCTTATGAAAAGATAGAGAATCATTCCCGATCATAAAGACACCCAAAAGTTTGAAATTTGATATATAACTTACGGAATTATGCTCTCAAAAGTCAGCGGTCCTCGGCGATGTTACGCATCGGCGTTTTTGCCCACTTTGAGCCCCAATTTTCGGCAATTTCACTGTACAAGTCGACAAAAAACATAATTATTTCGCTAGAACTCCATTTTTTTCTATCGAATTGGGTGCAAGAAACCATCCATTATGAAATAAACTATCCAGTACAGTAGTCAGAATTTAGCAATTTTGCCAATTTCACACAAATTTATCAAAGATGCCATTTCCGAATAGGGTCCGCAGAATAAACAAGAAAGACATTCCTGGCACCTAAAATGACTTTTCCTCTAGTCATTAGTCACTACTCATGGCCCCTCTTATATTCTTTTTGCTTGTCCACTATGAATTTTTATTTTCACAAAAAATATAAGATTTACTGTTATGCAGACTACTGCATTAATGTAAAAAATGGTATAAATATTATTGGTTGCCTTTTAAAGAATATTAGACCACCATTGACGTGTATTTGCACCGCTTGGCAATGATTTGTTTACTTTTGAAGTTTGGTAAAAAATCGAACATTTCTTCTACTTTGAGCTCATTTTCAAGGCACATTTCATTGTAAAAACCATTCAAACTCATCTCAATTTCTGTAATATGTCCTTCATTCTATAAAATGAGACCAAGAAAACTAGAATACAACAATAAAACCATATGAAAATACACGCAAAGTCCGCTGATTTATTAAAAAAAAAATGGTCAGTTTTTTTTTTTCTCATTATGCACTGTGGTGCTGCAGGATTCTTTTTAGACTGTGCACACTGACCACATAGACCCATTCTTTCATATGAAGGCCTACCAGCTTTCTCCCACTAGATTTGAGGCCGCTAGAATTTATGAGTACAAGTACGTCAAAAACCCCTACGCGTAAGACGTACTATTACGAACCCAAACCCTCAAAGTGTTAAGTGCAGGCATTTGTACTTCCGCACCTCCAGGACTCCAGTCCGGCTAACCTGTTTCCCTGAATCCTTTCACAAAATGTTACCCTGCTCACTTTCCAGCAGCTTATCAAGTCCCAAAAACCATTCGTCTCTAACCACAAATGGACCACTTTGAACCTATTCACAATAAATCAAAACCAAGTTGTTATATTATAAACACGTGTATGAATTACAGGCTTACAGTTCCCTTTTCCATCTGATAACTATACTTTTTTTTATATATATATACCTTTTAATTACTACATTACAGGAGCAATCTACCATTGTTTTTGGAAAAATGTTATATAGTAGTCCTATTTGCCCTCCCTCTTTTACATGTTCTAGTTTTTGCCCTGCATCCTCTTTGATGGTGAGTAAAGATTTGTGTAAATGTTTTTTGTAGTAACATGACGTGCAAAAAACAAACTACGGCTAGTGGTTTACGCACTGCTTGAAGTTTTAGGACTCACTCGTCATGGGTTTAAACACCACCTTTTTTCATGGTTTAAAGTATTTCATCGTTTTAATGATTTTATACAGTAGTTATCACATCTACTCTTGAACTCGGATCAACTCTATTTGGGATTTTTTCCAGTGTTTCCCCTTGCTCATGGGAGCCATTTTGCAGCATTTTCTCCTAAATTTGTTTCTTCCAATTTTTATGAGTCACCCTGTCTTGTGGGAACAGCTAATGTGTCGAAAAAATCTAAAGTTTAAACGGAAAAAATTTATGAAAGCATTTCTTTTTTGTCACCCTGACCGGTGGTAAATGGCCCGTGTTAAAAAAAAAAAATCTACTTTTGTCGTAGCTTGTGCTCAAGAATTTCCAAGCTTTTTCAGCTTGGAAATACTGTGGCTGCATTGTTAATATTCAGGAGGGCCCTGCTTATACAGCAGGTTAGGTTTCAGACCTACTGTATAAGTGAAAATCATTGTAAAGTGAATCAGCTTTTTTTTTTTTCACTTTCAAATGAATATAAGAAAAAAAAAATTGGATAACATGTTTACACTATCATATATTAAAATGAGTAATATTGCTAGCCTAAAAATATGGATAAACAGTGAACACATTAACTTACTAAAAATATTTAATCATTAGCTTCTAGAGAGTGGTGAATAAATTTATTGTAGGAAGTCTGAATAAATGTTTTATGTAAATGTCTGTAAAGCAGGCCCTCCTGTAACACATATAGTTACCTTGTAACTTTTTCTGTTCCAGGACAATGATTGGTGGCAGTGCTGGAGACAAGGTCTTTTTGTCAATCCTGGTAGCCCTTAAAACCTTGCCTATCGCATGGTTGAAGCCAGATCTTCAGATCGCTCATTTCCTTGGATCATGAGTTGTGGAACTTCAAGCAAAAATTTATCAATTTAATCAATTCAACATGATGAAAAGAAGAAAGTATGTTTTATTTGTTAAGTTTCATATCACATTTTTTGTATCTCTGCAACTGCTATATATATTTGTCTGTAAGTATAATGGCTGTTGTAGAATATTTCCTATTTATAAAGCTCATTCTTGAAGTGGATCTTTTGATTTTAATCAGGCTGTCAATCAGCATTTTCACACCTTATTCACACCTAAAGGTTCATGCCTGGACAATTAGAATATTATTTTTGTTTCAGTCTGTTCCATTTCAGTACTGGTCTCCATAAAATATTTGTCATTCTTTAATGCAATAACTTAGACTTTTAAGCAGTCTGCCTTATCCAACAGCTCTCTGTCACGACAAGTAGCAGCAAACATGGTCTGGAGCAGTGTAAAATGTAAGCATATGCAAAAAAAATCGATGTGTTTCACAAACTTAAGAGAATTTGTGCAATACAGGTAAAGATAATGACACTTGTAAAGAATAATGACAACCTGTAAAGATAATGACGACTCATAAATGCATAGCACTTGCAGATTCACTCTTACATATTTTTTGTGTGGGATAGAGAATGAAATTAACAAGTCATGACATGAAATCTTGATTATTATTCTTGTTTTCATAATTTTTGGATATCTGATGTAACATTATTACCAGGCAAACATGTAACGCATTTTCATTGCTTCTGAATCACTATACCACTGTCGTATTTGGGGATCATCTCACCTGTGGCCCAGTCTAAGACCAGGCCCTAGATTGGAAAAAATATTAAGTAGAAAATATTAAGAAACAGAAAATGAAGATTTGTTAAAAAATAAATGTAAGTAAAGTTTGTAAAATTTACCCACTGAGACATAAAGAAAAGACCAACTGTCAACAAGAGTACATACTTCTTAAGTTCTTATTTAATTTAACATTTATACAACAAGTAAGGGAATATAGTATTTGGAGTAGAAATAGCTTATGTTTGGCTAAGCTGTGATGTAATAATTTGTTTACTATGAAAATATTTTAGTGATTAACACACTAGGCCAACTTCCCCCACCAATAAAAAGAAACACTTACCCATCATTCACACATCACTGTCATGTCAGAGGCATGTAGATATTATAGTTCAGATTCCCCTCCAAACAGCACAAATTCCCCACCACTCCTTTAGTGTGCAGGCACTGTACTTTCCACCCCTCAGGACTCCAATCCACCTAACTGCTTTTATGTAATAATTTTTTTTTGTGCTCCTGAATATCAATTCTATATTCATTAGGTGGGGTGATTGAGTATAAACCCTTAATTTAATGTACGTGATTGGGTTCACATACTGAAGCAGTATGTTTGCTGAGAGTCACTCCTAACAAAACAAAATTCAGACATGTTGACTCTAGATGAACACATAAGAACATAAGAAAGGATGAACACTGCAACAGGCCTTTTGGGCCCATACTAGGCAAGTCTTTAAGTACACGTCGATTGGTCAGTCCCATCAGTCCCTTGAATAGAATGTTGCTTACACTTTCTTGATATAATCCCAGTAATCTGTTGCCCTATTTCGTACCTTAGGCATTGCTGTCTTGGTTTTAAGGTTGCTGCATATCATAACCCCCAAAAGTCCTTTTGCGATCTGTATGGGCTAGTTTTACATATTTAACTTGTAAGTGCTAGGTGTGGACACTCCAGACTTCAGAACCTTGCATTTATATACATTGAACTGTCATCTGCCACTTTTCTGACCAGGTATTGAGTTTGTCTAAATCCCTCCTGAAGTTCCCGATATCTACGTTTGAGTCCAATTATCCTACCATCATCGTGTCGCATCGGCGATATGCCTCATATCACTAGTAAGTTCCCTCATCAAAATCATTGATATTATTATAAACAACAACAGGCCCAATACTGATCCCTGTGGAACGCCACTTGTTACAGATCCCCACACTCGGATTTAACCCCATTTATGGACACACTCTGCTTCCTGTCTGTGAACTTTTTTAATTTTTTTTTTTAAATTACCCTCCTCCTCACACCCCTCACAGCCATGAATACCAAAGGGGTTCTTTGTTATTAAAGTCCAATTCCAAATCCGTATTTGCTCAGGAATTTAGTATGATTATAGTAACACTTGCTTTGACTTTTACGAGAGAGTCTTCTCAGTCCAAGAGGCTAGTAACCCCTTTTATATAAATTTACTAGATATAAAAAGAAAAACTTAGTTTTTTCATTTTTAATCTAGGTGACGTAAAAAAGAAAAACTTTAGTTTTCTTTTTCCGTCACCCTACTCTGGTGGGATATGGGTTGGTTTTATTGGAAAAAAAAAGTCTCTCAGTATGCTGTACTTTCAACATTAACTCTTTTTTATGCCATGTTTTTTTGTCCTTTTTTTTCTCGTGTGTTTTACCTTTATATTAATAAATATTATAACCCACACAGATACTTCAAGACTTGAGCCAACAGTACGAAAGACTTCACCAGGTGATAAGCCTGTGTTTGTAAAGGCACTGTCAAAAGTGTAGTGAGTGCAGTGCTTGACAAATTTTTTTATATGGTTCATTACACACACCAATTGAGTTTTGATGTACTGTATATTTAATATGCATGTATATGTACATAAGAAAAATCCTGATTATGTGTATGATTACACACTGTATATTTATACATGCATGAACTGTATCATTCCATGGGGGAGTGGAGAAGAAACTTCCTCAGTAAGCCATGCATGTGTAAGAAGTGACTAAAATACCAGAAGCAAGGGGCTAGTAACCCCTTCTCCAGTATATATACTAAATTAAAAGAGAAACTTTCGTTTTTTTCTTTTGGGCCACCCCCCTCGTGGATACGGTGCCGGTGTGTTGAAAGAAAGAAGAAGAAAAAGGAAGAAAAGCTTTTGTTTCCTATCCTTTTTGAGTCACCCTACTCAATGGGCAGATGCAGATGTTTAAAAAAAACTACATATGTAAACCTAGGGTGATTAAAAAAAAACATGAAATTAGATCTACGTTCATGGTGCATAGCAACCTCCCCCGAACATAGATCTACGTTTTTTTACCTGCTTTTCAAATGGAGAAGATTATAGTTGGAGCACACGCACGGGAACGTAGATTCTACAATTGGACAGTTTTAAGATTATTGGGTATTCATATTATTGCATAATATATCTATTAGCTAGTTTTTTTTTCTGTTTTGATTTACAGTGTTACAAATACGCTGTTAAATAGGAGGTGAGATAAGACAAATGGTTTTTTTGGGACTTGAAGACTTTGGAGAGTGATCAGGGTAAATATTTGATGTAAGGGATTCAGGAAAACGGTTAGCTAGAGTTGAGTCCTGAGGTGGAAGTACAGTGTTTACACTATAAAGGAGGGTTCAGATATTTATTTGGAGTGCATCTGAACTGTTAAATCTCACACCTCTGGCAAGCAGTGATAATTTGAATGATGGTGAAAGGTTTTCTTTTACAGGTCACCCTGCCTCATTAGGAGAAGGCCAGTGTTCAAAAAAAATAAAATTCCTACAATCAATTAATTATATTTACAGTCCTCTCCTCACTAATGACGTACTCATTTACCGATAACTCGGAGTTACGACGGGCTCTCTGACTATAGTATGCAAACCTAAATAAATGTATATAAACTGATTTCATCTATTTCTGTTTATTACAATATACATTACACTATGTGTAAACATTTTAAAAATACACCCATAAATGTATAAATGGTACAAAAGGACATTAAAAAAATACCTGAAGATGGATTGACACAAGCCCACTACCAGTTAGTATGCTCCTCCTTATATGAATTCTTTTATCGACGTTGGTCCTTAGAACAGAACTCTTTCGTTAAGTGAGGAGAAAGTGTATTTTTTTGTTAGTTTCAGTAGGAATTGACAAAACTTTTGTATAGTGAAGATACAAAATAAAATACAAAATTTGTGCATTTAATAGTTCTAAAGTTCAGTAATAGTTTATGAAAAATTTATAATATTATTGTGCATATTGCTGTTATACAAGTGAGGCCTGACTGGCCACGTGAAAACTCCCATTCATGGGCAATACGGTAATGTAAAAATATGCAACAACCAATAAGTAGTGATTCTAATGAGTAATGGTGACTGTGGTGGAAAAAATGGAGATTGTTTGCCATGATTGTAACAATAGTGAACAATTCTGAACTAATGAACTTTGTTATTTTTGAATTAAATGACCCAGCAGGTTTTTGTCCCAACTTGTGAAGTACTGGAGATTGGGAAGTAACAGCTGTCTACACTCTAAAAGAAGGAGTGAGGATATTTGCTGTTTGTAGAGAGATCTGAACTGTCCATATCTGCACACCTTTGGCAAGGCAGTGATAGTGTGAATCGTGATGAAAGTGTTATCTTTTTTGGTCCACCCTACTTGGTGGGAGACGGCAGTGTGTTAAAAAAAAAAAAACTAGAGGTGGATAATAGTGACCGTTTACCACAATCCCTTCAAACGCTCTGCATCAGATGAACAGAGCAATATTCACCATAATCATGGTCATAATTTTTTACTACATGGTTAATCTTTAGTTGTACCTATAGGTCACTTCTTCAGAGTTGTGGGGTACCTTCATGATGAATGACTCATGATCAAAGGAATTAGAGCTGCCCTTCCTTTCTGTTTGGATCAAACTCTGATTACCGCCATTTCGCCGGCAGTACCAAGAACACCTATAAAGGGTTAGCATGCCCCATAAACAATAATCTTTGACGAACTGCTTCACAATCATGAAGAGTGTGCAGAAGCATCTATAGTCAATTTGAGCTCAGGACCATCTGATCTCTAAGAAACCCTTCAATATTTGTATCCACTTTTTTTTTTCTGATTACAGTGACGTACTCTCATCCAAGAATTGGACTACCCTCCCCTTTCTTTATTAAACCAGATTATCTTCCAGTTCCTCTTCAAGGGGGGCTCCATGGCGTGGTGAAGAGGCTTGGTCTGAGGAATTAGACCTGTCGGTCTCCTTCCTCAGACCGAACCTAATTAACCCCCAATTCCCCCTTCCCTATCCCAACCTCCCCATCCCCCTTTTCCCTTTCCTCCTCCCCCTCCCCACAGGGGGGGGGGGGGGGGGGGGGGGGGGGGGGGGGGGGCTCCTTTTGCCCCTTCCTCTTTTTTGGCCTTTGGGATTTTTCCCCACAGGCGCTTAGTTTCCTAGGTAGGGGAAAGGGTATCGGGGTCCCACCCATTCCGTTGAGGTTTCTTGGCGGGGCGTAGTTTGCCTGGGAAATCTGGATCCCCTGGGATGTCCCGATCCCTCTCCGGTATCCCGGAGAGTGCATTGGTGTCCTTTCAGGCGACTAGTGTATCTCTGGAAGCGCACCTTTCGGATTCCGGGGGTGGTGGCCGAAGGAGTATGCTTGTGGCAGATATCCGGCCGCCCTCTCTTTTGTCCACCGAGGTAGCTCGGCAGATGTGAGTGCTATCCCGGGTGGGGGGGGGGGAAGGGGGTTACTGGCATGATGGGTAGGGTATGGCATCGGGTTTCCTGCTGCATCTATGGCTACTTGTGGTGCCTGAGGTCCGTCCTTGGGCGCAGAAGGGAGATTTCTGGCCCTTTCATTCCTCCTAGAAGCCACTATCCCTCCCCGGTCCCCCTTTTTTGTTATTCTTTTTTTATTTTTATTTCTTCTTTCTTTTTTTTTTTCTTAAAAACCAAAAAGAAAGAAGTAACCTAATCCATGGAGAGACCCAATCCATGAACCTCTACCCCTGGCCCCTTCTTGATACTGCACCCAGTTTCTGACCCCGCCTTGTCTTTGGACCACTCTTTGGACACTCCTCATGCCTCTGTACCTCTTACCGGGCTGTATCCTCACCCGCTTTCAGGTACAGAGGTCTCGACTGACTCCTTTGATTTTATCTGACCTCCGCTCTCATTTGACTATGCTTCTGGCATATCCCTCTATGGTGCGGCAATTTCGAATCGCCAGCCCGTTCCACGTCGGACCAACTCTGGTCTCACGCCTAAACCCAAGACATTACCTGCTGATGATACCTTCTCCACCTTCTCGTTCTTCTCAGAAAAGATCGACACGTCCAGCACTCCTTTTCCACGCTCCAGTTTCAGACTGTCACCAATGGACAAAATTTCCTTCAATTCTTAACGACCGACTCCTCTCTACCGCCTATCTTTCCGATCAACAGTATTTGCAAGGCACCCTCGCCATTGGTAAAGATATTCTTTTCATGCTCTTAAGAGCGGTACGTGCAACATCACTGTACAGAAGCTACCAAAGCTCATATCCTTCTCTTCTTTCCCATATAGAACTGTTCCTGTCATTATTGAAAAACATCTTCCCTTCAATTCTTGGAGTGGTACCGTCATTCGGCCCATACTCATAGTTCAACAAAAATTTCGCAGACATTGGCAATGACCATTCTTGAACAGCTAGAACTCCAAGATCTCCCAATCCTCAAGGTAGGCACTTATGTTCTTCCTGCCCCGCGGGCGGAGACGATTACCCTAGCATGTGGCTCGTTTAACCTTTTGACAGCCGTGAACTACTCCATTCCTCATTTTATGTAGCAGGACATCGGTTACAAGTTCGAAAGGTGGATCCCTCACCGCAACAGTGTAGAAATTGCGGCGATTTGGCATCCAGTGAATAATGCAATCATAGCCGAATGCCCAGTCTGTGTGCCGATGAACCATTTCTAATACGTCTTGCAATCGACTCCCTCTTGCCTAATTTGTCATGAGGCTCACCCTTCGTACTCTCTTCCGTTGCCAGTCAACTTAAATGAGTGGGAAATCTGTTACCTCCAAGAGGCAGAAGTCTCCCTTATGCCATGGCAGTTTCTCATCTCCGCCTCCAAGGGAGACACCTCGATATCTTATCCGTGTTTCAAACGTCCCCCCACTTCTGGGGTCCCATCTTCTGCAGCCTCCACTGTGGTTACCTCCCATAGTCACTCCTGTATCAAATCTTTTGCTGTCCTAGCTCAACGTCCCTACTTCAACGCCTCAGTCTGTTCACGCTTTCGTGTTCTCCTCACAAGCTCAGTATTTGACGAGACTCGTACGACACTCCTCCCAATTGTCCCCTACTTCTCAGAAGTCAAAAAAAGGTCTTTAACCCCTCCTTCCCTCTTCCACCTCCTTAAAAACATTTTACCTCCTGTCCTCTGTACCTGGTTCTTTCCCTCTCACTGCTCTGTTACCAGTGTAAGGTTCACCCTCCTCCTCGTACTATACCTACCTCCCCCTGTTTTCCCTCCCAAGTTTTTCTTCCTCTTCTGCCACATCCCGGTTTCTGCTCTTCTGTCCCCTTCCACACTTCTTCTCCAGTTCCCTCCACTCTTTCGCCCCCACCTACCTTGGTTACAGTACATTACAGTTCCAATCTTACTCATCCTCCCCCTACCATCTCCATATTGTCTCCCATACGACGTCTCTGAATTCCGAAACACTGAAGCAATCTCTGAATATATTGCAGAGACCAAACCATCAATGGCCACTGATCCACCCTCTGTCCTTCCTCTCCTCCCTCCATCTGCGCAACTCCTATCTTCACAGCGCACCGTCCCTCGCTGCTTGAACGTTTTCCGCTGCCTCCGCATGTGGCTTTTCTAACCCCTCTAGTCCGTAGAACGCCTTACCTGCGGATTTCAAGTATCTTATCATTGCCATTCCATACCTATTTACAGTGGAATATACGCGGCCTCAGGGGTAATCGGGGTGAGCTTCAGATGTTACTCTCCCAGTTTTTCCCTGATGATGTTTGCTTACAGGAACCAAAATTTTTCCACTCTGCTGTTATCTCTCCATCTCAGGCTATAATTATTGTATTCTTCAGATTCCTATTCCTGATGGGACCTTTAATGAAATGCCCTTTCTCTACGCACTGATATTCCGACCATCAGCTATTTGTTCGTACTTCGCCTGTTCATACACAGCAAGCCCGCATCCACTTGCATAGGTGGCATACGCCTGTTCTTTATATCTATCTCCTTCTCGGGCATTATCTATTCCGATATGCCTTTCTTGTTTCGTCATTTACACCACCGATCGTTACTTGGCGATTTTAATGCCCTCATTTCCTCTGGGGTGGGTCTCACTTGTGATTCCCATGGGCATTCATAGAGGCCTTTTCTTGCCACCCACCCCCTCCATGTTTTAAATACAGGGTAACACACACCCATTTTGATCCTCGGACTCCACCACATCTCTTGCAATCGATCTCTCCGTCTGCTCTTCCTCCCGCAATAGACTTCACCTGGTACTGTTCTCCCGATTTCATGCCAAGTGATATTTTCCCAATCATTTCTTACTTCCCCTTCATATTCATCACCACCCTTCATAGTTCCACGCTGGCAATTTGATTCAGGCCAAATTGGAACCTTTACTACTCACAACTAACTGTTTTTAGTGAGGTCCCTTCTTCGACCTCCATTGATGAGCTTTAAACCTCTTTCGTCCTCCTTTTTTAACCGCAGCTTCTCATTCTATAACCCCAAACTTTGGGCAGGGCATTCTCAGAAATGCGTGCCTTGATGGTCTTTCTGCTTTGTGCTCGG
>NC_069431.1:16379376-16607686 GCF_026875155.1 Cherax quadricarinatus | reverse complement strand
GGCAATGTGGGCCCAGAATGTTTACAGCAGTTGGATATGCTGAATGTTGAAGAGAGTAAAACAAATGAAGTTAAATCATGTTTATAAAATTGCTCACAAACAGTGTCCAGAATATCTTGCTGCCAATTCTGTCAAGGTTGGGAACCAAAGCAATCATAGTACTAGGGGTAGAAGCACAACTTTGCAGTGGCCAGCTTCAAACACCTTTTATTGTACAGCAATAAAGAATGGAACAGACTGCCCGCACATGTCAAAGCCAGTCAAGAAGAGTGCCAAAAGGTGTCTGATGAATGTAGCTGCAGAAAAGGAGGGGAATGATTTTTTATTTTTAGCTAACACACGTGTAATTTTGCCTTTTTCCCTAGTAATGACCCTCGTATTGTAGATAGTCTTAATGGCCCTCGTGTAGTGGATAGTCTTAGTAGTATGATAATTAGATGTTATCTTCATTATAGAATAATAATAAGATATTATAATTTTTATATTATAATAATAAGGTAAAAGGACCCCAATGGAAATAAGTCACTCTGTCTGACTTTTTGGCTATCCCAGGTTCTCTACACATATGCTGCTATGTATGATAATCTGTGTAACTGTATTTGTATATACCTGAATAAACTTACTTACCTACTTACCGGTTTCTCAGACATGTACCTACTTATGTTTCTCAAACGTGTACCTACTTCTGTTTCTCAAACATGTACCTACTTCTTTCTCAAACATGTACCTACTTGTTTCTCGAACATGTACCTCAAAGTATATGTGCACAGAATGTGTAGCCTTGTGGAAAATACTGTATATATTTTCCAGAAATTCAGTGTTTATATGTAAATAGATGGCCATACTGTATTTAATAATATTTGTCATAGAAAAACGGAAAGCCTGCGTCTGCGCAGACGAGACTCGCCGTCTTGGTTTTGAATTTGGATACAACGTTGGTGTAATGGGAAGAATTTTTCGTGCTCTAGAGGTTAAAATTGTGTTGACACCTCTCAGATAGGAGGCGAAATTGGTGGATGTGCATTCCTGCATAACTTGAGATATCAGACGACTGGACAAGACAGCTCCAGGAACCTCAGATAAGCTCTCTAGATTTGTGTGTAATTCTGGCCAGCATTATTTCATAGATTTAGTTCGAGTGAGGTTTTCTGAGTATGATACACATTAATCTCCAGTCAAATTGGTGAGTGATATTAAGATATATTTTCCTTCTGTTATGTAATTGTGCATATATATAACCCTTTATTATTTTTAATATACAGTCCACAAATTTATATATTTACCAGTATTCCTGGTGTATGTATATTTCATTTAATTAATAGGTCCAGAGCAACTTGTGGATATGACAGTGGTAGGTATCGAAGGGGATCATTTTTGCGACCTAGGTGTCCCAAATTCCTACTTGTCTATGCAACTCTGATAAATAATAATTATCTTTGTTATCATTTACTGTTATGTACATAATGAGTTACATTCGATAAATGCAATTTTCCACAAGCTTGAAAATGTTTTAATTCGAAAATTTGAACGTTTCAAGAATCATAGTTTCCAAGTGAATCTTTTCTCACTGAAGGTTCTTCAGTGTCTTTGTTATCATTATAAACCTAATAAATAGTATCTTCGCTGCCCCTTTTCAGTGATCGTGTCTGTCAGTAATTATAATTACTGTATTGGGCAGTTAAGACTCGCAGTGTGATACACGAAACCCACTGCCACCAAGCCTGTTGGAACCTGTTTGTAATACGTAAGTCGTATATTGAAAAGTAGCGATAACAACAAGTTTTAAGCATGTATTCATTATTCAGACCTAAAATTAGTTGGAAAATTGCTTGCTTCGGAAGCATTTTTGGATTGTTGACCAGAGTAAATCAAATGAATTACGTAATCATCGATGACTCTCAGTAAGGCAGGGTGACCAAAAAGAGAAAAGAAAAAAAACTTTCATCATCGTTTCAAAAACATTTTCATTATCATTCAGCATCAATTCACTGTCCTTCGCAGGGAGCGTTTAATATAAGTTTAGACGTCATCCCAACACGCAGGAGGGACTCAAGTCCGGCTTAACTGGTTTCTCGAATTCCCTTCACTAATTATTACCCTTGCTCAATCAACAGCCTTTGCAGGTCCAAAAAACATTGGCCCTCCATTCATTCCTATCTAACACACACACGCTTGCTGGAAGTCCAAGCCCACCTCACCCACAAACCTCCTTTACCCTCCCTCCACCTTTCCTAGGATGACCCCACCCCGCTTTCATTCCCTACTACAAATTTAGTTGCTCTCTAAGTCATTCTACTTTGTTATATTCTCTCTCATGACCCTCAAACCACTTCAACAATCCTCTCAGCCTGATCTAATACTCTTTTAGTACTCCACACCTCCTACATTTCTACACCTACGAATTCTTTGCATATTTAACCACAACATACTTACCTTGTACCCTAGTTCAGCTATCAAAACTTTGGGGGGCCCAGTCCCATGGACCAATACGCTCTCTGTAATCGGTAAAGTACCTTTGTAACTGTCATGATTGTGACCAGGACTAACTGGAGTTCAATTACCTCTGTAACTTGACCTCTGCTATCAAAACTTTGGTCGGGGACAGTCCTGGACCAATTATGTACCCTGTAATTCTTTTGATACCCCCCACAGGATGGTATGGGGTGCATAATAAACATTTAAAACTAACTAACAATTGCCTTAGACACGACACCTGCAAGCCTTATCCTTGCTGCAGCATTTACAACCCATGCTTCACACTCATATAAGTGTTGGTACCACTATACTCTTGTATATTCCCTCTTTGCACTCTATGTATAACGTATTTTGTACTGAACCGATATTTCAAAGACCCACCACTTTTTCCCTTGCATCAATTCTATGATTAGATCTTCATCCTTCATTAAACCCAGCTGTGGCAAGTTAAACTCCCATATATCGCTACACATTCACTTCTCCATAATCCCTGCAATGTGACTATCTAAATCACTTGTTACTCATGAAGAAATATACAGTAATTTGTGTTAAATATGTTCAAGGTAATCAAACACAACAACACTTGTACGAAGTCCTCCAGGGCTTCTCTTCCATAAAAAACCTTGCAATGACCCCCATTTGAATCAGATGCTCAATCTACACCAAAGAAGACTATTATTATTAATTAAAATTAAGCACTTATAAAACCGCCAGGGTCATACAACGTCCACCATGGAAGCACTGACAACACTTCACTGTACTATGAAGAATTTTTTTTTTTCCACGCCATATGACTTCGAACAGGCGAATAAATGATATGCCATGCACTTCTGCCCCAGGGCCAGGACTCAGGGAACTCCGTGTTCATCAAGAACTGCATGAATCCCCTATCACGAGCCTTTTCATCCTTGGAGAGGATGCATGGACAAGGGGGTTCGTCCCACAGCTTACTAAAAAAAACAGACATAGCCCACTCCACAAAAGGGGGCAGTAAAGCAACAGAAAGAACTACAGACCGATGCCCCCCCCCCCCCCCCCAAAAAAAAACATAAATCCATATCTTAAAAAGTCTTTGAAAAGGGTCCTAACTATGAAGCAAGATCACCACCATCTAGGAACCATCAGTTACACACAACCCAGCGGCAACATGGGTCTTAGAACAGGTCGCTCCTGTTGTTCAACTATTGGATCACTACGAACAAGGTCCTAAATGCACTAGAAGGCAAAAGAATGACAGATGTACTTTATACAGACTTTGCAAAAACCTTCGACAGTGTGACCATGGCCGTTAAAAGCGCAACCCATGCGTGCTATAGGAATCAACAGGAAAAAGTCGGTCGATGGTTCTGTTATTTCCTCGCTAACAGAACCCAGCGAGTAGTCGTCAACAGAGTCAAGTCCGAGGCAGCTACGGCTGGAAAGCTCTGTTCAAAGGCACAGTTCTCGCTTTCAGTCTTGTTCCTCATCTCATATCCGACTATAGACAAGGATGTCAGCCACAGCACAAGTGTCTTCCTTGCAGATGACACCCGAATCTGCATGACAGGTCTTTCCATTGCAGACACTGCAAGGCTCCAGGCCGTGACATCAACCACATCTTTCAGTGGGAACTGCAGAAAAACAATCTGAAGTTCAACGATAGAGAATTTCAATTATCAGATTAATGGTAAACACGAGGAAATTAAATCTTCATCAGAGTACAAAACAAAATTCTGGCACGAAATAGTGCGAAAATAACACAACGTCAAAGACCTGGGAGTGATATCATGTCGGAGGATTCACCTCCAAGGCCCATCACATTGTATCAATCGCATCTGCTAGAAAAATGACAGGAAGGATATTGAAGAACCTTCAAAACTAGGGAGGCCAAGCCCATTAATGGACACTTTCAGGTCTCGTTTGTTCTATCTAGGCTAGTTTATTGCTGCACAACTAAACAGCACCTTTCAAGGCAGGTCAGGTGAAATTGCTGACCTAGAAAATGAACAGAGAACCTTCAGGCGCCATAAACGGAGGATAAACACCTCAATTACTGGGAGCGCTTGAGGTTCCTAAACTGTATTCCCTGGAAACGCAGGCGAGGACGAGTACATGATTATATACCTGGAAAATCTAGAGGACGACTAGCTGTACCGAACTTGCACCAGAAAAAAATCACTCGCAAAGACTTTGGCAGACCGATGTGCACAATCCCCCAATGTAAAAGCAGGGGTTCACTAAGAGTTAAAGAGACCAATACATAAGTGTTCAGGGGGCCCCGAGACTGTTCAACTGCCTCCCAGCACACATAAGGGGGATTACCAACAGACCCTGCACGTCTTCAAGCTGGCACTGGACAGGCACTAAAGTCAGTCCCGGAAAGCCGGGGCTGTGGCTCGTATGTTGGTTTGCCGTGCAGCCCAAGCAGCAACAGCTGGTTGATCAGGCTCTGATCCCAGGAGGCATAGGTCTCAGACGGGGCCGCGGGGAGGGCGTTGACCCACAGAAACTCTCTCCAGGTAAAACTACGAAAGCAAAAGACTTGGCAGACGGATGAACCATTCCCCCCATGAAAAGCAGGGGTGTCCTAGCAACGTGAGAGACCATACAATATGTGTCAGGGGACCAAGGACTGTTCAACTGCCTCCTGCATCATTAAGGGGGATTACCAATAGACTCCGGCTGTCTCAAGCAGCGCACTGGACAGGCACTAAAGTCGGTTCTGACCATTATTATTATAATCAAGGCGGTGGATGCGTAAACCCGGAGGATTATACAGCGCCTGGGGGGGGGCATGTGGAAGGCATTAGGCTTAATTGGGGAACTGGAGCACAGATCCAATTCCCTGAATTCGCAAGAGCCCCTCACCCAACATCAAGAACTTTCTTGAGGGGGGGTTCCTGAACCAGTCCGGGCAGTGGCTCGTCCATTGGTTTTTTTGATTGCGGTTGTGCAGCCAGCAGTCAACTACGCCTGGTTGATCAGGCTCTGATCCACCAGGCGGCCTGGGTCACCAGACTGGGCACCGCGGGGGCGTTGAGCCCGAACTCTCTACAGTAAACATCCAGAGAATACTTTAGTAGTCAGGGTTTCTTTAATCAAACCAAGCACTAAACCCACAAGGGTCATACAGACTTGCAGATCACATATCTAGTTCTTTTATTATTATTATTGATAATCAAGGGGGGGAAGCGCTAAACCCGGAGGCTTATACAGCGCCTGGGGGGGATATGTGGTAGTGCATTCAGGCTTAATTCGGGGAACTGAGAGCACAGATCCAATTCCTAAATCATGAGCCCTCACCAACATCAAGGAATCCTTCCTTGAGGAGGCTTCATCTTTTTGCTGATGGCTTTAAGTTTAGGGATATTTTAGTCAGAAAGCACTCCCTTTCTCCCAAACTATATACATGTACATATACATTAAAGGAATCCACCATCAATCCCGCTGGTAGTACTGTAATGGAATGGGGTAATGGCTCCTGTTTAGAAAGTGGGGGACCCATCATAACTGCGGACCCACAGCGCATTCTATATCTCTTTCAAAGCTGAAATGTTTTACTTATTACTATTGCACTCAAATATGTCCCCATGTTTAATCTTAAAACCTCAATTGTTAATTATGTGCTCTAAACTTCATGGCCCTATAAAGGAGCTTCCTTGATGCTGGTGAAAGGTTCTTGACCCAAGGAATTGGACCTGACCCCTTTCTTTACTGAACATACTGGCCTCCTGCCTCAGAGGGGTTTTCGGGGGTAAACGCCCCCCTTGGCCCGGTCCGAGACCAGGCCTCGTGGTGGATTAGAGTTTGATCAACCAGGCTGTTACTGCTGGCAGCATGCAAACTGGCATACAAAGTGCAGCCTGGCTGGTCAGGTATGACCTAAGGTGCCTGTACTGTGAATTCTTGATATATTCATAATCAAAGGGGAAGCGTAAACCCGGAGGGGCGATTTATACAGCACTAGGGGGGGCGGGATGTGGAAGCCATCAGGCTTAATTGTGGGAACTGGAGGAGCACAGTTTCAATTCCTATAATAAGCAAAAGGCCCCTCAAAACATCATGGAACCTTCTTGATGGGAGAGTGGCCTTTCTTGAGACAGCCAGGAGTGGATAATACAGGGAAGAGTGTTCCGGGGGGGTCAACGACCGCTGCACTCGATGTCTGAGAACCAGGCCTCATGGTGGTCAGCGCTGGTCAACCAGGCTGTTACTGCTAGGCTGGCTGCATTGCAAACCACATGTACGAGCCACAGCCTGGCTGGTAGGTGACGAACTTTAGGTGCTTGTCCAGTGCCAGCTTGAAGGGACTGCCAGAGGGGTCTTATTGGTTATCCCTTATGTATGCTGGGAGGCTGTTTACAGTCTTGGCCCTGACACTTATTGTATGGTCTCTTAACGTGAATAGAAAGTGACACCCCTGCTTTTTCTTTGGGGGGATGTTGCATCCTCTGCAAGTCTTTTTGCTTTCTGTGGGCTTACTTCTACCTATTCTCCAGAATGTAATAATGCCGAAAGTCCATGAGGCATGATTGTATCATGCTTTACTTGGAAATCAGACACGTCCAAGTTAAAATTATCGAGTTCACCTTACTGTGAATTATCTTGCACTTCTTTGCCCATGCTGTTGGCCAATTCACTATTATATTTATGGGGAAGCACTAAAGCCATAAGAGGAATCATACAACACCTGGGGACAGGGAGGCAATCAGGTTTAAGCAAAGAGAATACTACAGGTCCGGTTCCTTGGATTAAAAGCTCATCAGCATCACAGAATCTTCCAACAAAGGTGGTTGTTAGCCAAGGTTAATGTCATATCATAAAATATCTCGTATTCTGACAAGGTCAGAAGGGTGGGTGGACCCTTGGAATACAATTTTTTTTTCTTAAATTTTTTGTACTTCTCCTACTGTTACACACTGAACAAAGAAATTCATCACGATGCACTGCCTCCAGTAGCCACTAGGCTACATCAGCTATTGTGCACCAAGCATTACAGTATCACTGAAGAAAGTGGGGGGCAACCTAACATAATTCATGTACAGAGTAATACCTTAGTAATCTGTCGGTGAGACAAAATAAATTATGTAACCTGGCAACTTGAAGCAGGATGGTCTCAGGAATTCCCTGTGGCTCTTGGTCATCTTAAGTACCTTCATATGGGTGTCACTTCACTAGTGAGGTTGAACAAGGAGTCGATGTTTTGTGTCAGTAGTCCCCTGCCCCATTTGATCTTCAAGGCCAAGTTTGTCAGAACATTTTATGTCTATGACTTAATATGGTAAGAATAAAGATGGTCTTAACTGCAGTGGAGCAGTGGTTTCATAAGGAGGCCATCCAAATAAGGACATAGTAGAAATCCATCGATGATGTGTGATGTCTAGTGGTTTGCGTTGGTTCCTTGCGGACAGTGTTCATGAATAACCACCAAAAAAGTTTAAAGGACAGCCTAGAAAAGATCTCCAATACGTTAACTGGTCCTAACGTTACCTACAAGTTTGGTTTCATTTGACCAAAACTTTACTCCCATAGGATGGAAGTTTATGCAGAAAGAGTGCTCTTGCGTTACACTGTGAAATTCTATGGTTCAATGGCTTTGTGATTATTAAGAGGTACCCTTCTTTATTTGACTGGGCAGGAACTCCCCAAATGAACCTTGTGAGAGCCTCTGGAGTGAGATTTATTATTATAATCAATAAGACGCGCTTAAACCACAAGGGCTATACAGCGCTGCGGGCAGGGAAGGAAGCCAGGGTATATTATCGGGCGGCAATAAGGGGGGAGGAATGATTAGTAGGTTACAGAAAAACAGAGAGGCAGGATAGGTGTGGGGGTTGTGGGTAGCAAGAGATTGAGTAGATAGAAAAGGCTGAGGGGGAGCCAGTGCTAAAGGTATCATCATCAGAGTTGCTTGGAGAGTAAGCCAGTTGTTGTCAACAAAGTCACTGAGAGTCCAGATGAAAGGAGGGTCCTTTAGCAAGAAGGGCAAGCGAAAGAGAGAGCAGCCAGATGCAAAGTCGACGTTGGAGGTAAATTCTGCAATGCTCGTTGAAATAGACGTTGGACAGTCCAGCAGATGTGGCTGTCCGACTCGATATCGCGAACCTGGACCAAAATAAAAAATTCCTAAGAGGAGCAGGGCACATCTCATGAGATATCCCATAGAGTAAGAGAGTGTGGCCAATGCAATAGGCGGGAGGAGGTAGTCTACCCAACCTCGACATGATGACAAGAAGAACGGACAGAACCTTACTCGGTTTAACAGATACGAAGTTTTGTTTATTGAGCAGAAGCAGGACCAACGTTGTTACCAACTGGCTGTGAAGGTGGGTAACTATAACAGCAAAATAGTCCGTTGAATGGAACACCTTATCTGAAACTGGAAGGTTCATGTTACTGCTGCCGCACAGCAGGTTGTGTTCATTGCCACCTGTACGTCATCATGACCAGGGGGGATCCAATCAAAAACAATTATCTTTATACTTGGTAGAGATTAAACGTAACCAAAGTTGGATACGAGAGACGAACTAGGGGTGAGGTCGTATCAAGTTTTTGATAGCCTGTAAAGGCACTAAGGAGTCTGATGAAACAACCACAAATGATGTCTGGCCAAAGATGCAAGAGGAAAAAAAGTGCTGCAAGAATGGACATACAATTCTGCAGTAAAAAGCTAGCCAAAGACCAGCTAAAATGCCCTCAGCACGGATGCCTGTCTGGAAACACTGCTGTGAATCCCAACACCGTCAGACAGACTTAGAGCCATCTGTGTTGACTCTGCAATGGCTGAGATTGAGAGTGGAAGTGGTCAAGAACAAAGAGAGAGGGAAGCTACCGTAGGCAGTTGGATTTTCAGCATGGGGATGAGAAAGAACAGGACTCGAAAAGCTGGAATTCCTGATGGGGTACGGGAAAGTGAGAGCTACATAAAATAGACAAGGTGGCAAACTGAAGGAAAGACGAGGAGCGATGTCGGCGAAAGAGAAAAAGGGGACGGAGCAAACATAGGGTGGCGTGAAAAATAATGTCTATAAATATCGGTGGCTGTTCTATAAATGGAAATGGGATGGACCCTGTACCCGTTCCCTACCAGGAATAGCATGCTGTGGGTAAAATCCCAAACCCAAAAAGAGGAAGGGCAAAGGGGGAGGGGTGGGGAGGAGGAGGAAAGAAAAGAGAGGATGGGAGGATGGGGATCGGGAAGGGGGGATTGGGACGGTAATTAGTTTCAGTCTGAGGAAGGAGACCAACAGGTTTAATTCCTAGACTCAAGAGCCTCTTCACCACACCAAGGAGACCCCGTGAAGAGGATGGGATGAGATGATATATACTAGGGGAAGGCTATCAGCCCATTCCCTATGGCTTTAGGTGCCATCCCTGAGTCGTGGTGGGAATTTATCCTATGAAAACCGTGAAAATGTGTTGAATAGCACTTCCTAGATGGTTGAAGGATGCCCTAAGCACAAGGGAAGACCTATTTCGCTGGTTAGGATTTTGAAAAAGGGGCCAACTCGTACTTTAAATGATCAACACTGTTTATGCTAATGTTAGCTGTAAACTGCTATACTCCCACCATAGGGTCAATAATAAACTGTCTGCCCCGGCCACTGATAACTTCAATAAAGAAATTGGGGTAATCAAAGTAATGCTTTGACGTCATGAGAGTTGCGGCAAGGCACAGATTTTTTTTTTTTCAACAAAACGGCCATATCCCACGGAGAGTGGCCCAAAAGAAACAACGAAGTTCTTCTTTTAAATTTAGTTATTTATACAGGAGAAGGGGTTACTAGCTCCTTGCTCCCGTGAGCATTTTAATATTGCCTTTACAACACGTTGGTGTACGGAGGAGGAATTCTGTTCCACTTCCCCCATGAGAGTAAGAGAAAATAAACAAGTGAACTAGAAAGAAAATAGAAGAAAACCCTAGAGGGGTGATGTATTTATATGTTTGTTCTGTATGCTGTAGTTGTGACCTAGTGTAAGTAGAAGTAGCAATAGAAATACCTGAAATCTTGGCATGTGTATGAGACAGAAAAAAAAGACACCAGCAATCCTACCATCGTGTAAAACAATTACAGGCTTCTGTTTTACACTCACCTGGCAGGACAGCAGCACCTCCCTGGGCAGTTGCTGTCTACCAACCTACTACCTAGGCTCAGATTATATTGTAATCAAAACTAAGTACTAAAACCCACAGGGGCATATGTGAACTGTGTATCTGCTTGATCTAGAAACTACAACAAGGGTGGATTATTCTTATTCTTATCAAAACTAAGTGCTAAACCCACCAGGGTTCCTGGTGCTGCAGGATGGGGTGTGTGAACTGTGTAAAATGCTTGATTTGAAACTAGCAGGGGTTTACCTGGAGAGAGAGAGTTTTGGGGGTCAAACGCCCCCGTCGGCCGGACTGTGAACCAGGGGTGGAGAGTTATAATGGAGGGAATGCTATGGTAAGGGGCGCGTGAGGAGTGCTAAAGGAAGTATAATCAAAGGTTGAGTAATAAATCTGTGCTGTCAAAAAGCCAAAGAGGGATATGATTCATGCCAAAGGTGTTAGGGCGTCATCTAAAGAGGGAAAGATAAAAGTATAGGGTGTTAGAGCTCGGGTGACAACTGGTCGGAGTGTTGAATTCTGTGTGCTCGGTGGTAAAAGGACAAGAATATGTCAAACTGAAACTGGAACCTGACAATTTGCACCAAGTGGCACTGGGCATTTCTCCATGAGACACCATGAGTAGAGAAATTGTGGCCAATGAGAAGACGGGAAAGTGTAGGGTCTCAACCCATACACTGATGATAAGGGCCAGGATCCTAGAACTCAGCTTGATAAAATGTAATTTGTTACGAATTACTCAGGACCAAACGCTGTTGCCAACAGTTGTAGAAAGTGTGCTAGTGATTACAGCAAAACAGTCCTGAGAATGGATATCACATATAGTGAAATTTGGAAGGTCATGTTACTGTGATCACACAGCCGAATCAGCTTCTTGTTGCTCTGAAATCAGCATCACCAGGGACAGATAAAACGAATTCCTTTGTGGCAAAGCTGGAAAGTACAAAGACGATTCCATAGTGCAAATTACGATAAACCATTAGGAGCCTAAAGTACAAAACTAGAATGATGTTAAAATGAGGGAGATGAAGGCTGCACAGAACAGAAGTCAGAAGTGTAATTATTCACTAAAGTATCCTGTAAGATGAACAATCTAGATGCTTAGTGGCAGGAACATCATTATTAATGAATTATAATCCAAGAGAGCAAGGGTTATACAGTTCCTGGGAAACTGGTAAGATATTGTTATTATTATTATTATAAATAAAAAAGAAGCGTAAGCCACAAGGGGCTAACAGGCTGCCTCGGGTAGGGAACGGAAGCGTGGGGATATTGAGGCGGCAAGAAGGGAGGAGGGTTGATAGTAGGTTACAGAAAAAACTGCGGTGCAGGGGATGATAGTACGGGTGGTGAGGGTAGGAGAGATTTGAAGCAGAAGGGCTGAAGGTATCACGAATGTGTGACATGTAAGTCAGATTGTTGTCAAAAAGTACAATGAGGAGAGTCCGGATTGAAAGGTTTATTACAGTGCCTCGGAACATCAGGAGAAGGAAGGTTTAAATGACTGAGAGCAGCGGTAGCGAAGACGACGACGGAGTGTAATCAGCATGCACCGTTGTATAGTGCGGCAGTCCAACGGAATGTGGTTGACTGATAATGGGAGACCTGGCATTCTCACAGAGAGAATGCAGAGGGCGCCTCTCATGAGATATCCATGAGTAAGATGCGTATGGCCAGCCAAAAGCACGGAGAGAGATAGTCTCCCAACTCGACACTGGTGATAAGAAAAACGGCAGTTAACTATACTCGGTTTAATAGATTTGAACGTTTGTTATGAGCATAGTAGACCCAACGTTGTATGCCAACGGGTGTGAAGCGTGGGAAGATAATTGCAGCAAAAATAAGTCGTAAAGGAAATACCTCTATTGAAACTGGTAGGTCTGTTACTGCTGACCGCGCATGCAGTTTGTCTACTGTTCATTTGCCTGTACGTCAACATGCAGGACCCAAAAAAAACAATATTCTTTATGCGTGGTAAAGATGCGGCGTAGCAAAAGTTGGATACGGAGGACTAAGGGTGAGTGTATCAAATTTCTGTATAGCCTGGTAAAGCACTAAAGAGAGTCTGAGACAAAACCACAAATGATGACACTCGCGCATAGATGCATTTACGGGTAAGATGCCTGCAAGGTATGGCATACAATACAGCAAGTAAAAATACTGGCCGAAGATAGTAAATGCCCTCGTACGTCGCTGTCAGGAAACAATGCTGTTGAATCCTATGGCCGTCAGAAGACTTAGAGCCATTGTGTACACAGAATGGCATGAAGAATGAGGAGTGGGAGTGGTCAAGAAAAATAGAGAGCGGGAAGCGACCGTAGGGACAGTTGGGCTTTCGAGAGGGATGAGAGAAAGAACAGACTCGAAAAGCTTGCAATCTCTCCCAGGAATGTATGTAGGAAACAAGTGAGATGCATACATGAACATAGAAAGGTGGTAATGAGAGAAGTAAGAGCGAATGAAGGCAAAGAGAGAAGGGAAGGAGTAAAACGGGGCGCGAGCGAACAAATAAAGATGTTACTAATATCAGTGAACATCTATAAATGGAAAAGGATTGCGTCGAGTGATCATGAAAGCGTACTTAGTAGCGGAAGTGTAATGGGCATCACGGCGATTGGGTAAGGATGGAACGTTCGCTTTTGCATAGAGGCTCTTCCGACAGGGGTAATGAGCGAAAGCACAAGGCATAAATAATCCTTGGTGATGAATGGGGTTAAGGTAGGAGAGTAGCAGGTAGATGCAGTGAATTGATCTGGTACCATAATCAAGTTTCGATAAAATGAGGGTGGATATGTAGGGCGAAGGAGGGTTCAGACGTTCAGTCCCCATGAACGATGAGAGGGTTTTAAGAAGGTACAGCCGGCTGTGAAAGTTGCCTTAGATGAGGTATGTGAGGTTTCCAGGATATAACTAACGGTCAAAGAGGAGGCCCAGAAACATTGAACTGTATCACATTCAGGGATACGGGGGGAGCCATAGAGGTCAAGGATGATCGGAGTGACCAGAGGTCTAGTGGGGGGGAAAGTAATTTGGTGGGCTTTAGTGCTGGAAAAATTTAAACCCATCGTGCGGTGGCCCAATTGAACACGGTCGACGCATGCTGGAGAGAACTTAATGAGGTGACAGTCAGCGCCTGACAGGCAATAGCGAATGTCATCAACATAGTAGTGATGACAAATATGTGATGGAAAATGACTACTAGGAGAGTATTCTGAGAGGAGTTCGGGCGGTCAACGCCCCCCGCAGCCCTTTGGTCTGTGAGGGGCCTCTTAGCGTCAGAGTCAGGATGCGCACCCAACACCAAGATCCGACTAAACCCAGTTACCATTTTACTGCTATGGGGAACATAGACAACAGGTTATGAAAGAAACACGTCTCAATGTTTCTTACTCTGAGCTGGGAATCGAACCTGCCATCGCCGTATGCGTTGGAAGCGCGTGCCGGA
Organism: Cherax quadricarinatus; assembly: GCF_026875155.1. Lineage (NCBI taxonomy): Eukaryota > Metazoa > Arthropoda > Malacostraca > Decapoda > Parastacidae > Cherax > Cherax quadricarinatus. The sequence goes on along the minus strand of NC_069431.1, from coordinate 16,593,677 downwards.
TGAGCGTTAACCCCCAGGCACAGAGGCCAAATCATTAATAGCAAAGGAGGGAAAAAGTGTGTGCTCAGAAACACATCCCTGGGGGACACCTTCAGCTTGCGGATAAAGTACAGGACGAGAGCCATTATTAACCGCAACACAGAAATCCTTTGGCAGTTAAAAAGTTCTTAAGGAAGGATGGTAGACTGCCTCGAAGGCCTAAGGAGGTGGGCTTGGCTAACAATATTATACCTCCAAATTGTGTCATATGCTCTTCTCAAGGTCAAAAAATATCTGGCAATAATGACGTAGTTATTTGCAAAAGGCATTACGAACATACGTATCCAAGCGTACGTAAGGGGTATTATGGTACGAACATCCTTTAACGAAAAGCATTATTGAACGAGTGGGAGGAAGACCTGGTGTGTGTCTCTAAATACACATAAATGTCTATTTACCAGGCGTTCCCTCACTTTGCAAATTCTGCATTGCGTAGAGCAATGGGAACGAAGTGGGAGGGCGGTCACGTCCCGTAGTGCGTGGTTTGCAGAAAGGGCGAGAACAATCGGCAGATTTTCACGGCTTGGAAGAACTCCTTGTGCCAAATTAAGATTGATTGTAAAGGCGTATTCGGACTGCAAGGGCTGACTGATTAAATGTTGTAGCATACAAATATGAATGTCGTCGGGCCCAGCTGCCGATGATCGGCAAGCTGAGAGTGTTGCCTCTAGTTCTTGAAAGTGTTAAAAGACACATTATACTGTTCCTTCTCTGACGAGAAGGAAAAGTCCAAGGGTGCTAATTCTCTGGCAGACTTTCGAAGGAAAGGAAACGAGGGGCATCGATGGAGCCCCTGAGAAATACGGACCAGATGATTGCCCAATTTCATTGGCACAATCTAGTGGGTTTGTATATCAACCACCGGGCAACCCGAAAAGACAGGAGCGGGTCAGGAGAATATTATTGACCACTCAGTTTTCGTATTTTTTCAGACTGCACTCATTGAGGAGCAGAGGTGATGAGTAGGAGAATAATCTCGCCCAGCAAGTGCATTTAGCCTCACAGATGACACGGCGAGCGATCGACACGGGCTTCTGCTTAAAATGAAGAGTCTTCCGTGGTTCTATCGTAACAGGACCTGCCCCATTGCGACGCATTTCAAACGTATGCAGGCACAAGCAGAAGGACATACAGGTACGGATACTTTATGTGAATTGCCAGCCCAAAGTTTGGGGTTTTTTTTTGTATTATAGAATGAGAAGCTGGGTTAAACGGACGGCACTAGAGAAGATGTGTGTTATATAAGGCTCATCAATGGAGCGAAGAAGGAAACTCCATAAAAACAGTTAGTTGTGAGTAGAGGTTCAATTTTGCTTGATTCAAATTGCCAGCGTGGAATATGAATGAGGTGGTGAATATGAAGAGGATGTAAGAATGATTGGGAAATGATCTCTCACGTCATGTAAATATGAGGAGACAGACCAGGTGAAGTCTAATGCGGCGGCGGAAGAGCAGACGGAGAGATCGATGCATGATGAGAGTGTGAGTCGAGGATCAAATTGGGTGTGAGTACCTGTATTTAAAACAAGGAGGGGGTTGTTGGCAAGAAAAGCCTCTAACTGAATGCACATGGAATCCACAGTGAGACCCCCCCAGAGGAAATGAATTGGGCATTAAAATCGCCCAAGTAACAGAATCGGGTAAGGTGGTATGACAGAAACAAGAAAGGCCAATATCACGGAATAGTTAATGCCCGAGAGGAGAGAGATATAAAAGAACGAGCGTATGCCTCCTATGCAACGTGGATAGGGCTGCTGCTGTGTAATGAGCGACAGTACGAACAAATAGCATGATCGGTACGGAAATATCGTGCGTAGAGATGGGCACTTTCATTAAGGTCCCTTCGGATAGGATCTGAGGAATACAATAAATTATCAGCCCTGAGATGGGAAGCGAAACAGCAAGAGTGAATTTTGGTTCCCTTGTAAGAAAAACATAAACAGGAAAAAAGGGAGAGTAAACATCTGAAGCTCACCCGTTACCCTGACAGGCCGCGTATATTCCACTGTAAAAATAGGCTATGGACTGGCACATGATAAAAGATAACCTTGTGACAATCGCAAGGTAAGGGTTCATACGGACTAGAGGGAGTTTAGAAAAGTCCACATGCGGAGAAGAAGAGGCAGCGGAAAAGTTCAAGCAGCGATCTCGGGGAACGGTGGCTGTGAAGAAAGGAGTTGCGGGATGGGAGGAGAGTGGAGAGAGAAGGAACACGGGGAGGATCAAGTGCTCCATTGTGGTTTTGTCTCTGCAATTTATTCAGAGATTGCTTCAAGTGTTTCGGGAATTCAGAGTCGACGTATGGCGAGAAATATTGGAGATGTCAGGGGGAGGATGAGTAAGATTGGAACTGTAATGTACTGTACCAAGGTAGGGGGGGCGAAAGGGAGGAGGGAACTGGAGAAGAAGTGTGGCAGGGGGAAGAAGAGGCCAGAAACCGGGTGAGCGTGGCAAGAAGAGGAAAAGGAACTTGGGATGGGAACAGGGGAGGGTAGGTATCTGTACGCAGGAGGAGGGAGAACCTCTACACTTGTAACAGAGCCAAGTGAGAGGGAAAGAATCCAGGTACAGAGAACAGGAACGGTTAATGAGGAGGTGGAAGAAGGGAAGGCGGGGTAAAAGGACTTTTTTTGACTTCTGAGAAGTTGAGGGAACAATTGGTGAGGAGGTTGTCGTACAGGTCATCGTCAATATGAGGCTTTTGTGAGGGAGGGATCAAGAAGAAAGAGAGTGAACAGACTGAGGGTTGAAAGTAGGGACGTCTGAGCTAGGACAGCAAAAGATTAGATACTCAGAGTGCCTATGGAGAGGTAACCAACGTGGAGGCTGCAGAAGATGGGACCAGAAGTGGGGGGACGTTTGTTTGAACACGGGAATAGAAACACGAGGTAGTCTCACTAGGAGGCGGCAGTTGAGAAACTGCCCATGGCAGAAGGGAGACCTTGTCTGCTCTATTGAACTGTAACAGATTTCCCACTCATTTAACGTAGACTTAGGCAACGGAGAGAGTTCGAAGGGTGAGCCTCATGGACAAATTAAGGCAAGAGGGAGGGTCGATTGCAAAGAAGTATTAGAATGGTCCACTCGGCACCACAGATGGCATAAGGTATGGATCTGCCAAATATTTCGCTGGCTGGCCAAATGCAGCAAGTTCTACACTGTAGCAGGTGTAGGGATCACTTTCGAACTTGTAACCGAACTGTACCTGCTACATAAAACTGAGGATGGAGGTTCAGGCACTGTCAATAGTTTAAACAATGGGAGATTTTTACGTGCATCTAGAGGTTAAATTGTGTTGACACCTCTCAGATAGGGGCCCGAAATTGCCGTGGTGTGCATTCCTGCAAACTTGAGATAATCTGACGGATGGACAAGACAGCTCCAGGAAACCTCAGTAAGCTCTCATAGATTTGTGTGTAATCCTGGCAGCATTTTTTTTCATAGATTTTAGGTTCGAGTGAGGTTTTCTGAGGTATGATAACATTAATCTCCAGTCAAGATGGTGAGTGTTATTAAGATATATTTTCCTTCTGTATGTAATTGTGCATATATATAACCCATTTATATTTTTAATATACAGTCCCTCAAATTTATAATATTTACAGTTATTCCTGGTGTATGTATATTTCATGTAATTAACTAGGTCCAGAGCCTATTGTGGTTATGACAGTGGTAGGTATCGAAGGGGGACATTTTGCGACCTTAGGTTTGTCCAAATTCTACTTGTTATGCAACTCTGTTTCAAATAATATATTATCTTTGTTATCATTTAATGTTATGTACATAAGAGTTACATTCAGCTAAATGCAATTTTCCACAAGCTTGAAAATGTTTTTAATTCGAAATTTGAAACGTTTCAAGAATCTAGTTTCCAAGTGAATTCTTTTCTCACTGAAGGTTCCTTTCCAGTGTCTTTGTTATCATTATAAACCTAATAAATAGTATCTTCGCTGCCCCTTTTCAGTGATCGTGTCTGTCAGTAATTATAATTACTGTATTGGGCAGTTAAGACTCGCAGTGTGATACACGAAACCCACTGCCACCAAGCCTGTTGGAACCTGTTTGTAATACGTAAGTCGTATATTGAAAAGTAGCGATAACAACAAGTTTTAAGCATGTATTCATTATTCAGACCTAAAATTAGTTGGAAAATTGCTTGCTTCGGAAGCATTTTTGGATTGTTGACCAGAGTAAATCAAATGAATTACGTAATCATCGATGACTCTCAGTAAGGCAGGGTGACCAAAAAGAGAAAAGAAAAAAAACTTTCATCATCGTTTCAAAAACATTTTCATTATCATTCAGCATCAATTCACTGTCCTTCGCAGGGAGCGTTTAATATAAGTTTAGACGTCATCCCAACACGCAGGAGGGACTCAAGTCCGGCTTAACTGGTTTCTCGAATTCCCTTCACTAATTATTACCCTTGCTCAATCAACAGCCTTTGCAGGTCCAAAAAACATTGGCCCTCCATTCATTCCTATCTAACACACACACGCTTGCTGGAAGTCCAAGCCCACCTCACCCACAAACCTCCTTTACCCTCCCTCCACCTTTCCTAGGATGACCCCACCCCGCTTTCATTCCCTACTACAAATTTAGTTGCTCTCTAAGTCATTCTACTTTGTTATATTCTCTCTCATGACCCTCAAACCACTTCAACAATCCTCTCAGCCTGATCTAATACTCTTTTAGTACTCCACACCTCCTACATTTCTACACCTACGAATTCTTTGCATATTTAACCACAACATACTTACCTTGTACCCTAGTTCAGCTATCAAAACTTTGGGGGGCCCAGTCCCATGGACCAATACGCTCTCTGTAATCGGTAAAGTACCTTTGTAACTGTCATGATTGTGACCAGGACTAACTGGAGTTCAATTACCTCTGTAACTTGACCTCTGCTATCAAAACTTTGGTCGGGGACAGTCCTGGACCAATTATGTACCCTGTAATTCTTTTGATACCCCCCACAGGATGGTATGGGGTGCATAATAAACATTTAAAACTAACTAACAATTGCCTTAGACACGACACCTGCAAGCCTTATCCTTGCTGCAGCATTTACAACCCATGCTTCACACTCATATAAGTGTTGGTACCACTATACTCTTGTATATTCCCTCTTTGCACTCTATGTATAACGTATTTTGTACTGAACCGATATTTCAAAGACCCACCACTTTTTCCCTTGCATCAATTCTATGATTAGATCTTCATCCTTCATTAAACCCAGCTGTGGCAAGTTAAACTCCCATATATCGCTACACATTCACTTCTCCATAATCCCTGCAATGTGACTATCTAAATCACTTGTTACTCATGAAGAAATATACAGTAATTTGTGTTAAATATGTTCAAGGTAATCAAACACAACAACACTTGTACGAAGTCCTCCAGGGCTTCTCTTCCATAAAAAACCTTGCAATGACCCCCATTTGAATCAGATGCTCAATCTACACCAAAGAAGACTATTATTATTAATTAAAATTAAGCACTTATAAAACCGCCAGGGTCATACAACGTCCACCATGGAAGCACTGACAACACTTCACTGTACTATGAAGAATTTTTTTTTTTCCACGCCATATGACTTCGAACAGGCGAATAAATGATATGCCATGCACTTCTGCCCCAGGGCCAGGACTCAGGGAACTCCGTGTTCATCAAGAACTGCATGAATCCCCTATCACGAGCCTTTTCATCCTTGGAGAGGATGCATGGACAAGGGGGTTCGTCCCACAGCTTACTAAAAAAAACAGACATAGCCCACTCCACAAAAGGGGGCAGTAAAGCAACAGAAAGAACTACAGACCGATGCCCCCCCCCCCCCCCCCAAAAAAAAACATAAATCCATATCTTAAAAAGTCTTTGAAAAGGGTCCTAACTATGAAGCAAGATCACCACCATCTAGGAACCATCAGTTACACACAACCCAGCGGCAACATGGGTCTTAGAACAGGTCGCTCCTGTTGTTCAACTATTGGATCACTACGAACAAGGTCCTAAATGCACTAGAAGGCAAAAGAATGACAGATGTACTTTATACAGACTTTGCAAAAACCTTCGACAGTGTGACCATGGCCGTTAAAAGCGCAACCCATGCGTGCTATAGGAATCAACAGGAAAAAGTCGGTCGATGGTTCTGTTATTTCCTCGCTAACAGAACCCAGCGAGTAGTCGTCAACAGAGTCAAGTCCGAGGCAGCTACGGCTGGAAAGCTCTGTTCAAAGGCACAGTTCTCGCTTTCAGTCTTGTTCCTCATCTCATATCCGACTATAGACAAGGATGTCAGCCACAGCACAAGTGTCTTCCTTGCAGATGACACCCGAATCTGCATGACAGGTCTTTCCATTGCAGACACTGCAAGGCTCCAGGCCGTGACATCAACCACATCTTTCAGTGGGAACTGCAGAAAAACAATCTGAAGTTCAACGATAGAGAATTTCAATTATCAGATTAATGGTAAACACGAGGAAATTAAATCTTCATCAGAGTACAAAACAAAATTCTGGCACGAAATAGTGCGAAAATAACACAACGTCAAAGACCTGGGAGTGATATCATGTCGGAGGATTCACCTCCAAGGCCCATCACATTGTATCAATCGCATCTGCTAGAAAAATGACAGGAAGGATATTGAAGAACCTTCAAAACTAGGGAGGCCAAGCCCATTAATGGACACTTTCAGGTCTCGTTTGTTCTATCTAGGCTAGTTTATTGCTGCACAACTAAACAGCACCTTTCAAGGCAGGTCAGGTGAAATTGCTGACCTAGAAAATGAACAGAGAACCTTCAGGCGCCATAAACGGAGGATAAACACCTCAATTACTGGGAGCGCTTGAGGTTCCTAAACTGTATTCCCTGGAAACGCAGGCGAGGACGAGTACATGATTATATACCTGGAAAATCTAGAGGACGACTAGCTGTACCGAACTTGCACCAGAAAAAAATCACTCGCAAAGACTTTGGCAGACCGATGTGCACAATCCCCCAATGTAAAAGCAGGGGTTCACTAAGAGTTAAAGAGACCAATACATAAGTGTTCAGGGGGCCCCGAGACTGTTCAACTGCCTCCCAGCACACATAAGGGGGATTACCAACAGACCCTGCACGTCTTCAAGCTGGCACTGGACAGGCACTAAAGTCAGTCCCGGAAAGCCGGGGCTGTGGCTCGTATGTTGGTTTGCCGTGCAGCCCAAGCAGCAACAGCTGGTTGATCAGGCTCTGATCCCAGGAGGCATAGGTCTCAGACGGGGCCGCGGGGAGGGCGTTGACCCACAGAAACTCTCTCCAGGTAAAACTACGAAAGCAAAAGACTTGGCAGACGGATGAACCATTCCCCCCATGAAAAGCAGGGGTGTCCTAGCAACGTGAGAGACCATACAATATGTGTCAGGGGACCAAGGACTGTTCAACTGCCTCCTGCATCATTAAGGGGGATTACCAATAGACTCCGGCTGTCTCAAGCAGCGCACTGGACAGGCACTAAAGTCGGTTCTGACCATTATTATTATAATCAAGGCGGTGGATGCGTAAACCCGGAGGATTATACAGCGCCTGGGGGGGGGCATGTGGAAGGCATTAGGCTTAATTGGGGAACTGGAGCACAGATCCAATTCCCTGAATTCGCAAGAGCCCCTCACCCAACATCAAGAACTTTCTTGAGGGGGGGTTCCTGAACCAGTCCGGGCAGTGGCTCGTCCATTGGTTTTTTTGATTGCGGTTGTGCAGCCAGCAGTCAACTACGCCTGGTTGATCAGGCTCTGATCCACCAGGCGGCCTGGGTCACCAGACTGGGCACCGCGGGGGCGTTGAGCCCGAACTCTCTACAGTAAACATCCAGAGAATACTTTAGTAGTCAGGGTTTCTTTAATCAAACCAAGCACTAAACCCACAAGGGTCATACAGACTTGCAGATCACATATCTAGTTCTTTTATTATTATTATTGATAATCAAGGGGGGGAAGCGCTAAACCCGGAGGCTTATACAGCGCCTGGGGGGGATATGTGGTAGTGCATTCAGGCTTAATTCGGGGAAAATGAGAGCACAGATCCAATTCCTAAATCATGAGCCCTCACCAACATCAAGGAATCCTTCCTTGAGGAGGCTTCATCTTTTTGCTGATGGCTTTAAGTTTAGGGATATTTTAGTCAGACAAGCACTCCTTACTCCCAAACTATATACATGTACATATACATTAAGAATCCACCATCAAATCCCGCTGGTAGTACTGTAGTTATGGAAAGGGGGTTAATGCTCCTGTTTAGAAAGTGGGGGACCCATCATAACTGCGGACCCACAGCGCATTCTATATCTCTTTCAAAGCTGAAATGTTTTACTTATTACTATTGCACTCAAATATGTCCCATGTTTAATCTTAAAACCCTCAATTGTTAATTATGTGCTCTAAACTTCATTAGCCCTATAATGGAGCTTCCTTGTGCTGGTGAAAAGGTTCTTGACCAAGGAATTGGATCCTGACCCTTTCTTTACTGAACATACTGGCCTCCTGCCTCAGAGGGGTTTTCGGGGGTAAACGCCCCCCTTGGCCCGGTCCGGAGACCAGGCCTCGTGGTCGGATTTGAGTTTGATAAACCAGGCTGTTACTGCTGGCAGCATGCAAACTGCATACAAAGTGCACGCCTGGCTGGTCAGGTATGACCTAAGGTGCCTGTACTGTGAATTCTTGATATATTCATAATCAAAGGGGAAGCGTAAACCCGGAGGGGCGATTTATACAGCACTAGGGGGGGCGGGATGTGGAAGCCATCAGGCTTAATTGTGGGAACTGGAGGAGCACAGTTTCAATTCCTATAATAAGCAAAAGGCCCCTCAAAACATCATGGAACCTTCTTGATGGGAGAGTGGCCTTTCTTGAGACAGCCAGGAGTGGATAATACAGGGAAGAGTGTTCCGGGGGGGTCAACGACCGCTGCACTCGATGTCTGAGAACCAGGCCTCATGGTGGTCAGCGCTGGTCAACCAGGCTGTTACTGCTAGGCTGGCTGCATTGCAAACCACATGTACGAGCCACAGCCTGGCTGGTAGGTGACGAACTTTAGGTGCTTGTCCAGTGCCAGCTTGAAGGGACTGCCAGAGGGGTCTTATTGGTTATCCCTTATGTATGCTGGGAGGCTGTTTACAGTCTTGGCCCTGACACTTATTGTATGGTCTCTTAACGTGAATAGAAAGTGACACCCCTGCTTTTTCTTTGGGGGGATGTTGCATCCTCTGCAAGTCTTTTTGCTTTCTGTGGCTTATTCTACCTATTCTCCAGAATGTAATAATGCCGAGTCCATGAGGCATGATTGTATCATGCTTTAATTGGAAATCAGACACGTCCAAGTTAAAATTATCGAGTTCACCTTCTGTGAATTATCTTGCACTTCTTTGCCCATGCTGTTGGCCAATTCACTATTATATTTATGGGGAAGCACTAAAGCCATAAGAGGAATCATACAACACCTGGGGACAGGGAGGCAATCAGGTTTAAGCAAAGAGAATACTACAGGTCCGGTTCCTTGGATTAAAAGCTCATCAGCATCACAGAATCTTCCAAAAAAGGGGTTGCTAGCCAAGGTTAATGTCATATCATAAAATATCTCGTATTCTGACAAGGTCAGAAGGGTGGGTGGACCCTTGGAAGGTATCAGGTTTGATCCAAAGAAAGGAAGGGCAGCTCTAATTCCTTTGATCATGAGTCATTCATCATGAAGGTACCCCACAACTCTGAAGAAGTGACCTATAGGTACAACTAAAGATTAACCATGTAGTAAAAAATTATGACCATGATTATGGTGAATACATGCTCTGTTCATCTGATGCAGAGCGTCTGAAAGGAATGTGGAAAGCGGTCACTATTATTCCACCTCTAGTTTTTTTTTTTTTAACACACTGCCAGTCTCCCACCAAGATAGGGTGACCCAAAAAAGAAACACTTTCATCACGATTCACACTATCACTGCCTTGCCAAAGGTGTGCAGATATGACAGTTCAGATCTCTCCAAACAGCAAATATCCTCACTCCTTCTTTAGAGTGTAGACACTGTACTTCCCATCTCCAGAACTTCACAAGATGGGACAAAACCTGCTGGGTCATTTAATTCAAAAATAACAAAGTTCATTAGTTAAAGAATTGTTCACTATTGTTACAATCATGGCAAAACAATCTCATTTTTATCCACCACAGTCACCATTACTCATTAGCATCACTACTTATTGGTTGTTGCATAATTTTACATTACCGTATTTGCCATGAATGGGAGTTTTCACTTGGCCAGTCAGGCCTCACTGTAACAGCAATATGCACAATAATATTATAAATTTTTCATAACCTAATACTGAACTTTAGAACTATTAAATGCACAAATTTTATTTTATTTTTGTAATCTCACTCATACAAAAGTTTTGTCAATTCATACTGAAAACTAACCAAAAATACACTTTCTCCTCACTTAACGAAAGAGTTCTGTTCCTAAGACCACGTCGATAAAAGAATTCATCACTAAGCGAGGAGCATACTATACTGGTAGTGGGCTTGTGTCAACCATCTTCAGGTATTTTTTTAATGTCACTTTTGTACCATTTATAACATTTCTGGTGTATTTTTAAATGTTTACACAATAGTGTACTGTATATTGTAATAAACAGAATAGATGAAATCAGTTCTAATATACATTATTTAGGTTTGCATACTGGTCAGAGAGCCCGTCGTAACTCCGAGTTATCGGTAAATGAGTACGTCATTAAGTGAGGAGAGACTGTAATCTAATTAATGAATGTAGAATTTTATTTTTTTTTTGACACACTGGCCTTCTCCTAATGAGGCAGGGTGACCTGTAAAAGAAAACCTTTCACCATCATTCACATTATCACTGTCTTGCCAGAGGTGTGCAGATTTAACAGTTCAGATGCATCTCCAAATAAATATCTGAACCTCTCCTTTATAGTGTAAACACTGTACTTCCACCTCCAGGACTCAACTCTAGCTAACCGTTTTCCTGAATCCCTTCACAAAATATTACCCTGATCACACTCCAACAGCTCTTCAAGTCCCAAAAACCATTTGTCTTAACTCACTCCTATCTAACAGCGTATTGTACACTGTAAATCAAAACAGAAAAAAAAACTAAGCTAATGATATATTATGCAATAATAAGAATTACCCAATAATCTTAAACTGTCCAAATGTAGATCTACGTTCCCGTGCGTAGTGCTCCAACCTATATCTTCTCCATTTGAAAGCATGTAAAAAAACGTAGATCTATGTTCGGAGTGCTATGCACATGAACGTAGATCTAATTTCATGTTTTTTTTTAATCACCCTAGGTTACATATGTAGTTTTTTTTAAACATCAGCCATCTCCCATTGAGGTAGGGTGACTCAAAAAAGAAGGAACAAAAGCTTTTCTTCTTTTTCTTTCTTCTTTCTTTCAACACACCGGCCGTATCCCACCGAGGCGGGGTGGCCCAAAAGAAAAAACGAAAGTTTCTCCTTTTACATTTAGTAATATATACAGGAGAAGGGGTTACTAGCCCCTTGCTTCTGGTATTTTAGTCACTTCTTACAACATGCATGGCTTACTGAGGAAGGATTCTTCTCCACTCCCCCATGGAATGTACAGTTCATGCATGTATAAAATATACAGTGTTGTAATCATACACATAAATCAGGATTTTCTTATGTACATATACATGCATAATAATATACAGTACATCAAACTCAATTGTTGTGTGTAAAGAACCATATAAAAAAATTTTGTCAAGCACTGCTCAACTACACTTTTGACAGTGCCTTTACAACACCGCTTATCCACCTGGTGAAGTCTTTCCGTACTGTTGGCTCAAGTTGAAGTATCTGTGTGGGTAAATATTTATATTAATATAAAGGTAAACACACGAGAAAAAAAAGACAAAAACATGGCATAAAAAAGAGTTAATGTTGAAAGTACAGCATACTGAGAAGACTTTTTTTTTCCAATAAACCAACCATATCCCACAGAGGTAGGGTGACGTAAAAAGAAAAACTAAAGTTTTTCTTTTTACGTCACCCTAGATTTAAAAAGAAAAACTAAAGTTTTTCTTTTTAAATCTAGTAATTTATATAAAAGGGGTTACTAGCCTCTTGACTGAGAAGACTTCTCTTCGTAAAAGTCAAAGCAAGTGTTACTATAAATCATACTAAATTCTGAGCAAATACGATTTTGGCATTGGACTTTTAATAACAAAGAACCCCTTTGTATTCATGGCTGTGAGGGGTGTGAGGAGGAGGGTAATTTAAAAAAAAAAAATAAAAAAGTTCACAGACAGGAAGCAGAGTGTGTCCATAAATGGGGTTAAATCCGAGTGGGGATCTGTAACAAGTGGCGTTCCACAGGGATCACTCTTGGGCCTGTTGTTGTTTATAATATATATCAATGATTTTGATGAGGGAACTACTAGTGAAATGAGCAAATTCGCCGATGACACAAAGATTGGTAGGATAATTGACTCAAACGTAGATATCAGGGAACTTCAGGAGGATTTAGACAAACTCAATACCTGGTCAGAAAAGTGGCAGATGCAGTTCAATGTATATAAATGCAAGGTTCTGAAGCTCGGGAGTGTCCACAACCCTAGCACTTACAAGTTAAATAATGTAAAACTTAGCCATACAGATTGCAAAAAGGACTTGGGGGTTATGATAAGCAGCAACCTTAAACCAAGACAGCAATGCCTAAGTGTACGAAATAGGGCAAACAGATTACTGGGATTTATATCAAGAAGTGTAAGCAACATTCTATTCAAGACTGATGGACTGACCACATCGACGTGTACTTAAAGACTTGCCTAGTATGGGCCAACAGGCCTGTTGCAGTGTTCCTCATTTCTTATGTTCTTATGTGTCATCTAGAGTCAACATGTCTGAATTTTGTTTGTCTAGGAGTGACTCTCAGCAACATACTGCTTCAGTATGTGAACCCTATCACGTACATTAAAACTTAAGGCATATACTCAATCAACCCCACCTAATGAATAATAGAATGATATTCAAGGAAGCACAAAAAATAAAATTATACCATAAAAGCAGTTAGGTGGACTTGGAGTCCTGGGGGTGGGAAGTACAGTGCCTGCACTCTAAAGGAGTGGTGGGGAATTTGTGCTGTTTGGAGGGGAATCTGAACTATATCATCTACATGCCTCTGACAAGACAGTGATGGTGTGAATGATGGGGAAAGTGTTTCTTTATTGGTGGGAGATGGCCAGTGTGTTAAACACTAAAATATTTTCATAGTAAACAAATAAATACACACAGCATAGCCAACATAAAGCTATTTCTACTCCAATACTATATCCCTACTTGTTGTATAAATGTAAAATAAAGACTTAAGAAGTTTGTACTCTAGTATGACAGTTGGTCTTTTCTTTATGTCTCAGTGGGTAAATTTTACAAACTTTTACTTACATTTATTTTTTACAAATCTTCATTTCCTGTTTCTTAATATTTACTACTTAAATATTTCCTTTCCAATCTAGGCCTGGTCTTAGACTGGGCCACAGGTGAGATGATCCCCAAAACTACAGTGGTATAGTGATTCAGAAGCAATGAAATGCGTTACATGTTTGCCTGGTAATAATGTACATCAGCTATCCAAAAATTATGAAAACAAGAATAATAATCAAAGATTCTGTCATGACTTGTTAATATCATTTCTCTATCCCACCAAAAAATATTTAAGAGAGAATCTGCAAGAGCTATGCATTTATGAGTGTCATTATCTTTACAGTGTCATTATCTTTAGTGTCATTATCTTTACAGTGTCATTATCTTTACCTGTATTGCACAAATTCTCTTAAGTATTGTGAACACTGATTTTTTTTGCATATGCCTTACATTTGTACACTGCTCCAGACCCTGTTTGCTGCCTACTTGTCTGTGACAGAGAGCATGTAGATAGGCAAGACTGCTTAAAAGTCTAAGTTATTGCATTAAAGAATGACAAAAATTTTATGGAGACAGTACTGAAATGGAACAGACTGAAACAAAATAATATTCTAATTGTCCAGGATGAACCATTAGGTGTGAATAAGTGTGTGAAAATGCTGCTGACAGCCTTGATAAAATCAAAAGATCCACTTCAAGAATGTGCTTTATAAATAGGAAATATTCTACAACAGCCATTCTACTACAGAGCAATATATATAGCAGTTGCAGAGATACAAAAAATGTGATATGAAACATTACAAATAAAACATACTTTCTTCTTTTCTTCATGTTGAATGATTAAATTGATAAATTTTTGCTTGAAGTTCCACAACTCTTGATCCAAAGAAATGTAGCGATCTGCAAGATCTGGCTTCAACCATGCTATAGGCAAGGTTCTAAGGCTACCAGGATTGCCAAAAAGACTTGTCTCCAGCACTGCACAATTCATTGTCCTTGAACAAGAAAAAAGATACAAGGTAAGAATATGTGTACAGGAGGGCCCTGCTTTACAGCATTTCACTAATACATTTATTCAGACTTCCTACAATAAATATATTCACCACTCTCTAGAAGCTAATGATTAAAATATTTTTAGGTAAGTAATGTGTTCACTGTTTATCCATATTTTAGGCCTAGCAATATTACTCATTTAATATATGATAGTGTAAACATGTTATCCAATTCTTATATTCATTTGAAAGTGAAAAAAAAAAAAGCTGATTCACTTTACAATGATTTTCACTTTATACCAGTAGTCTGAAACCTAACCTGCTGTATAAGCAGGGCCCTCCTGTAATATTAACAATGCAGCACAGTATTTCCAAGCTGAAAAGCTTGGAAATACTTGGCACAAGCTACGACAAAAGTAGATTTTTTTTTTTTAACACGGGCCATTTACCACCGAGTCAGGGTGACAAAAAAGAAATGCGTTCATAAAATTTTTTCCTGTTTAAAACTTTAGATTTTTTCGACACATTGGCTGTCTCCCACCAAGACAGGGCGACTCAAAAAATGGAAGAAACAAATTTAGGAGAAAATGCTGCAAAATGGCTCCCAGAGCAAGGAAACACTGAAAAATTCCCAAATAGGTTGATCCGAGTTCAAGAGTAGATGTGATAACTACGTATAAAATCATAAAACGATGAAAATATTTAAACCATGAAACAGGTGGGGTTTAAACCCATGACGAGTGAGTCCTAAAACTTCAAGCCAGTGCATAAACCACTAGACCGTAGTTTGTTTTGCAGTCATGTTACTACAAAAACATTTACACAAATCTTTACTCACCATCAAAAGAGGACGCAGGGCAAAACTAGAACATGTAAAAGAGGGAGGGCAAATAGGCTACTATATAACATTTTTCCAAAACAATGGTAGATTGCTCCTGTAATGTAGCTAATTAAAAGGTATATTATATATAAAAAAGTATAGTTATCAGTGGAAAAGGGAACTGGTAAGCCTGTAATTCATACACGTGTTAATAATATAAAACTTGGTTTTGATTTTATTGTGAATAGGTTCAAAGTGGTCCATTTGTGGTTAGAGACGAATGGTTTTTGGGACTTGATAAGCTGCTGGAAAGTGAGCAGGGTAACATTTTGTGAAAGGATTCAGGGAAACAGGTTAGCCGGACTGGAGTCCTGGAGGTGGGAAGTACATGCCTGCACTTTAAAAGAGGAGTTTGGGATATTGGCTGTTTAGAATGGCATCTAAATTGCTATATCTAGGTGCCTCTGTAAAGACAGTGATTTTGTGTGAATAAAGGTGAAAGTGTTGAATGATGGTTAAAGTGTTTCTTTCTTTTTTTGGGTCACCTTGCCTCAGTGGGAGACGGCCAATGTTTTGAAAAAAAAAAAAGTTAACACTTCCCATCCATATACATTAGACCACATTAAAAACCAATAATTAAAACTGACCTAGGTAGTAGGTTGACAGACAGTACCCACCCAGGAAGGTACTATTGTCCTGCCAAGTAGAGGCAGTGGAGATGTCCTATCTAAGGGCAATGTGTGGTGTAAATATTATGCAGAAAATTCGGAGTGTGGAAATTAGGAGGAGGTGTGGAGTTAATAAAAGTATTAGTCAGAGGGCTGAAGAGGGGTTGTTGAGGTGGTTTGGTCATTTAGAGAGAATGGATCAGAGTAGAATGACATGGAGAGCATTTAAATCTGTAGGGGAAGGAAGGCGGGGTAGGGGTCGTCCTCGAAAAGGTTGGAAGGAAGGGGTACGGGAGGTTTTGTGGGCGAGGGGCTTGGACTTCCAGCAGGCGTGCATGAGCGTGTTTGATAGGAGTGAATGGAGACGAATGGTATTTGGGACCTGAAGATCTGTTTGAGTGTGAGCAGGGTAATATTTAGTGAAGGGATTCAGGGAAACCGGTTAGTTTTATATAGCCGGACTTGAGTCCTGGAAATGGGAAGTACAATGCCTGCACTCTAAAGGAAGGCTTCGGGATATTAGCAGTTTGGAGGGATATGTTGTGTATCTTTATACGTATATGCTTCTAAACTGTTGTGTTCTGAGCACCTCTGCAAAAACAGTGATTATGTGTGAGTGAGGTGAAAGTGTTGAATGATGATGAAAGTATTTTCTTTTTGGGGATTTTCTTTCTTTTTGGGTCACCCTGCCTTGGTGGGAGACGGCCGACTTGTTGAAAAAAAAAAAAAAAAGGTTTGCTGGAGTCTTTTTTTTTTCTGTCTAATAAACACATGAGATACCAGGTATATCTTGCTACTTCTACTTACACACTACACATGCATGTACGTACATACATATTTACACGTCCATCTGGGTTTTCTTCTGTTGTCTTAATAGTTCTTGTTCTTTATTTCCTCCTGTCTCCAAGAGGAAGTGGAAAAGTTCTTCCTCTGTAAACCATGCGTGTCATAAGGTGACTAAAATGCCAGGAGCAAGGGGCTAGTAACCAATTTTGAACTTAAACAGAGAAACTTCTGTTTTTCTTTTTAGGTCACCCTGTCTCAGTGGGTTATGGCCAGTATGTTGAAGGAAAAAATAACTGACCAATTTTTTGTATATATACAATACATAGCTATCTATCCCTATACATCATAATATGGTATATTAAATTTTCAGTGCAAACCCCAAAAAAGTTTAACTTACATTCTACTGAGGCAAGAGAATTGTGGATTCCTTGCAGTGACCACTTGTTCTCTGGCTACATCAAGGCCTTTCTGCAACATGGCAACTTGCTTGTGCAAGTATTCCCCAGTTACTGTTTCAGCTGTGTGCTCCTCCTGTGACTGTTGTTTAGCAGCAACAGGAAGCAGCCGAGAGAGGGTCACCAGGGGTAAGGGCAGCTGACCTGCTGCCTTCTGCTCCTCATGTTTCTTGGTGAAAGCTTGCAGGTATTGCTGCACATAGGAAATAGGTTAAAAAAATTAAGGTTTCATAGTCCATATGAATGGATAAAAGTTGGGGAAGGCAGGAAAGCAGAAAAGCGGGAAGAGAAGAGTAAAGAGATGAATAAAGAAAGAGGCTGAAGTGAACTGGTAGCAAATGTTTTATAAAAATTCTCAGGCATCATAACTGCTATCAATGCCAGGAAAAAATCCAATCCAATAGATAAATAGATATTAAATTAGAGACAACATATTTTTTCAAAGCATGACCTGGAAAATGATAAAAGGAAAACTGACTACATTAAAAAATAAAAAAATGAAAGGCAATATAAGGCAGTATTTCAGAGAAAATAAATGGTATGGGATAATATAAGGATCAGATACACTCAAAATATACAAAGTCATGAAATATACTGTACTTCTTGATCCATGAAGTTATGTCTGATAACTTACACTATATTTTTGGCAAGGTTACCTGATCAGTGAGTGCCAGATGGTATTCCAGTGTTACTGGTGGGCCTAGCTCCCAGAACAGTGACATCATGTAAGGCATCAGTATTCTGTTTTCCATGAGACTGACTCCTGATATGCGAGATGCTTATGAATTTGCTACCTTTCATTGTGCCAAAATGAGCAGCAAATGTTCACTTAAAGAAAATGCTATTTATAACATTATTACACACTGGTATGTATATTGTCACTTACCTATGATTTTCTTGTAAATACTCGTATATGATTTAAGCATAAGATGAAGTAGACGAATTCATGGCAACTCAATGACTATTATGAAACTGCACATTAAAGCAAGAGATAATTCTACTTTAAATAAATATGCAAATGTCATGGTATTATTGACCATCACTTCCCTGCAACAAGGATCATCATCTGAATGTCATCTGTCTCCCTCACAGAAGAAGGGAAGAATAGCTCCAATTCTCTGGATCAAGAGTTTTTTCACCAGCATCAAGGTACTCTCCCCCGTGAAGAGTAGGGATAAGAGAGAAATGGAGAATCACTGATCATGTCCGGGCAGACATAGTGCTACATTCCCACACCGAACTATGAAAATATGAGTAGAGTGAGAGGCTCCCAAGCCAAGGAATTGAATTTATCAAATTCAAATTGTCTATAACCAGGTACAATTTATAATATGTCTTTAGCAATATTGGGATACTTCTACTGCCACCTTAGTCTTGAACTGCTATTGAAAAAGGGAGGACATAATTCCAACAATGGACAAACTTTAGCCTTAAATCAGGCTGAAGCTTGCCTGAAATACTCTGTATAATCATGGGCCTTCTGCATGCTCAACCAAATGTCACTCATCTCTATACAAACATTGTATAATGTGGAAATAAATCTCTTACTCTGACTTGTGTGACTAATGGTCAAAAGAACACTACCTTTCTGGAAACTGACATCAACATATTTTTGTTAGTAAATTTACAAAGTAGCATTACAGTGCTGGCATGTATACTTACCATTCTTTTATTGTAGCTAACATCTTTTTGGGTAATTATTGAACTGATACTCTGCAGGACATTCAGAATATCTGCAATTTTTCCTCTCTCAATATCCAGGGCAATGTTGATCCAATTGTACCGAGCCACTTGTGATACCAGTTCATCCATCACCTGTAGAGTTTTTAAATATACACTACAGGTACAATATTCCAAAAGATTTCATTGATACAAAAAGTGTCTTTCATTGGTACCGTGCTCCAACGGTCCACATGTTTTGCATTCATGAATTTGCCTTTCCATAAGCTTTATTTTTATATCCTACTGTCTGTTATCTACAAGAGTAGTGATAAATTGATTGAAAAGAGAAATAAAATACTAGTTAGTCTTGAGGGTGATCAGCGAGTGTGCTAGTATACATATAAAATAAAAGGGAGAGGGGGTACTGCAAAAATTAGAGTACCATGTGTTATGAATATTACTTGAATATTTAAGGAGAAATATAGCTACTACAGTGAGTGTGATTTTGCCCTTAATGCACCCAACAAGTATGAGTCTGTATAGCTGATAAAAACAAAAGCAGTCATTAGAAGCCTTATTAAGACTAAATTTTGCTGGCACAGCAGGCTTTATCAGACTGATAAAGCCTGTGGTGCAGGCAAGATGCAGTCTTAATAAAGTTTCTAACTGCTGCTCGTGTTTTTTATCAACTTCAATTTGTCTTCATTTCCACAAATCTGTTATTACAAATATGACTTTAGTAATTGGTAGGTACACAACATATATGAATTTCAACCCCTCAAAAGTACAAACATTCAACCCCTCAAAGGTATATGCATTCAACCCCTTAAAAGAATAAATATTCTAGTTCCATGCAAGATTTTATTACACTCAATATATTGCTTTAAGTAGTACAACTTCAGCAAATCATAAAAAGGTAATGGATTTCATTTTTTAATAATTTTTATGTAGCTATATTAAGTTTTGCATACTTTATAATCCTTTAAATAAAATAAATAAATAAAAAAGACACAAGCAAAGCTGTTACAGATACAGTATACCACTGTCTCAAAAGATTTTAAATGGTATGTAAATCTTACAGTCTTCTACATACATTCAGTATCTTCTTTCTTTCTTTCAACACACCAGCCGTATCCCACCAAGGCAGGGTGACCCAAAAGGAAAACCAAAAGTTTCTCCTTTTTTTTTTTTTTAACAAGTCGGCCGTCTCCCACCAAGGCAGGGCGACCCAAAAAGAAAATCCCCAAAAAGAAAATACAGTGGACCCCCGGTTTACAATATTATTTCATTCCAGAAGTATGTTCAGGTGCCAGTACTGACCGAATTTGTTCCCATAAGGAATTTTGTGAATTAGATTAGTCCATTTCAGACCCCCAAACATACACATACAAACGCACTTACATAAGTACACTTACATAATTGGTCGCATTGGGAGCTGATCGTAAACCGGGGGTCCACTGTACTTTCATCATCATTGAACACTTTCACCTCACTCACACATAATCACTGTTTTTGCAGAGGTGCTCAGAACACAACAGTTGAGAAGCATATACATATAAAGATACACAACATATCCCTCCAAACTGCTAATATCCCGAAACCCCTCCTTTAGAGTGCAGGCATTGTACTTCCCACTTCTAGGACTCAAGTCCGGCTATATAAAAATAACTGGTTTCCCTGAATCCTTTCACTAAATATTACCCTGCTCACACTCCACCAGATCGTCAGGTCCCAAATACCATTCGTCTCCATTCACTCCCATCAAACACGCTCATGCATGCCTGCTGGAAGTTCAAGCCCCTCGCCCACAAAACCTCCCTTACCCCTTCCTTCCAACCTTTTCGAGGACGACCCCTACCCTGCCTTCCTTCCCCTCCAGATTTAAATGTTCTCCATGTCATTCTACTTTGATCCATTCTCTCTAAATAACCAAACCACCTCAACAACTCCTCTTCAGCCCTCTGACTAATACTTTTAACTCCACACCTCCTAATTTCCACACTCCGAATTTTCTGCATAATATTTACACCACACATTGCCCTTAGACAGGACATCTCCACTGCCTCCAACCGCCTCCTCAATGCTGCATTCACAATCCAAGCTTCACACCCTTATAAGAGTGTTTCTCCTTATAAATTTAATAATATATACAGGAGAAAGGGTTACCTGCCCCTTGTTCCCAGCATTGTGGTCACCTCTTACGACACACATGGCTCATGGAGGAAGAATTCCGTTCCACTTCCCCATGGAGATAAAAGGAAATGAACAAGAAGAAGAACTAGTAAGAAAATAGAAGAAAACCCAGAGGGGCATGTGTATATATATGCTTATCTATGCATTTGCAGTGTTACCTAAGTGTAAGTAGAAGTAGCAAGACATACCTGAAATCTTGCATGTTTATGAGACAGAAAAAAGACACCAGCAATCCTACCAGTGTAAAACAATTACAGACTTCCATTTCCCACTCACTTGGCAGGACAATAGTATCTCCCTGAGCGGTTGCTGTCTACCAACCTACTACTTAGGACATTCAGTATACATTTGTTATTTTCCTGTAGTGCTTCACAGCTTTTAATCCTGTAATATTTTATTCCCGATTTATAAGGCCTGGTCCAAGGCTGGCAGTGAATCTTTGGAATTATTAACAGAAAACAGTGGAACCTATCAGCAACTATTTTGGCAGAAAAACAAGAAGCCAATTTCCTATTAAGTAAATTAAAGTATCACCTCATAGATGACTTGTGAATCTTACTTTTCTCATAACTTACAAGTTTTTGCTTATCGAGAAAATATTCCTGTCGCTGGCGCTTAAGCTGATAGTTTCCAGAGATAGTTTTTGTACTCTCCAGCTGTGCCACCTCTGTTATAAGAGACTGCATCACTTGCTGCTGCTGCTGTTTTTCCCATTCTACAGCTTTGCGAGATTCACTGGCCTCTCGAGCTTGTTGCCTAAAATTATTTTACAATATTATCTCATAAGAAATCATCAATTAAAGCAGAGCATATTGATAAGACATTTATTCCAAATCTAGACATGTGTGCATTTTCACACAATACCGTACGCTATGAAGATGTGTGTTATTTTAAATAATTCTTTCTTTCATACATAATGGTTCATCAAAATAAAAGAAAGGTTGTATCTTAATTTTTCTGTGATTGTAGTAGAGTAAGTAGTAAAAAGTATTCTGTTATTAACAACGAAACTGTACATCACCCAAAAATTTGTACAAATATACTTCCCATAAATCTGCATGTACAGTGGACCCTCGACCAACGATGGCATCGTATAACGTTAAATCCGACTAGCGATACATTTTAATGCAAAAATTTTGCCTCGACTAGCGCTAAAAAACTCAACCAACGTGATTCGTTCCGTTTGAGACACATCCACGTGTGGCCTGAGCGCGCCTCACTTGTCCCGTGGGTGCCAGTGTTTACAAGCCAGCCACTGCGGTCGCATACAAACATACAATCAGAACATTTCATATTATCACAGCGTTTTTAGTGATTGCACCTGCAAAATAAGTCACCATGGGCCCCAAGAAAGCTTCTATTGCCAACCATGTGATAAAAAGGGTGAGAATTAGTATGAAAATTAAGAAGATTTTGAAGGGTTTGGGGCTAACCCTGAGTTGCCTGTGCCAGTTGTGGAATCCATTGTGCCTACTTCAAAAATTAAGGAAATGTGTGCAAAGTGGGTTGAACTGCAAACCTTTATGGATGAAAATCACCCTAACACAGCTATTGCAAGCCATGCTGGTGACCATTACAATGACAATGTTATGGCCCATTTTAGACAAATCTTAAAGGAATGGGAGGTACAGAGCTCTATGGACAGATATGTTGTGCAACAGAGGTCCAGTGACTCTCAAGCTGGTCCTAGTGGCATTAAAAGAAGAAGGGAAGTAACCCTGGAAAGGACTTGACACCTCAAGTCCTAATGGAAGGAGATTCCCCTTCTAAACACTAAAACCATCCAAACTCTACCCTCCTCCCATCCCATCAATCATCACCAGATCTTCAATAAAGGTAAGTGTCATGTAATTGTACATGTCTTCTTCAGTTTGTGTGTATTAAAATTAATATTTCATGTGGTAAAATTTTTTTTTTTCAATACTTTGGGGTGTCAGGAACGGATTAATTTGATTTCCATTATTTCTTATGGGGAAAATTAACTCGACTAACGATAATTTCGACTAACGATGAGCTCTCAGGAACGGATTAATATCGCTGGTCGAGGGTCCACTGTATCTTCAAATTATTCAACTAGCCAATTGCTTCCCCCTCTCATGTCCTCAGAAGTACTGTATATGTAGTGGGTGCTCTATTAGCTTTGATAAAGGGGGCAGAGGGATGGAGTGCTTGAATGAGTGGCCACTTAAGATCTAAGATTAAGGGTTGACTTTTTATTTTTGCTAGTTCAATAGAACATGTAATTTTGAGCATTTTCATGCTAGACATCAATTTAGTTTATTAAAACAACTAAAGTACTACTCCATTTTATCTACTGTGGTGTTATCTACAAACTTTGCTCCATGATCCATGACTTACACATGCAACTATATCACTGTATGACCCTTAGGTTTAGCACTTAAATTGATTATAATAATAATATGCTCTTATATCACCTCATGAACATGCTGCATTGTGTATGTCAGTTGGCTGGTCAGTATAACTGGTCTAAAATAGTGTATAATGCTTGAATAATACTAGAGTAATCTATGTCTAGATACAGTGTGTCATTGGTGTCTGGTATACACCCACATTTTTAAAGTGAAATACTGAGCTTCATACTGGTAAAGTCACCATCACAAGCTTTTCACAAAACATATGTCTTGTGGGTAATGAAGGGGTACAGTATACAGAAAATAAAATTTGTTACTTGAGTCACAAGTCACAATGTGGTGGCCACAGGATAGGAACAGGAGGAACATGAGGACATGAATGAATACAGTAGCAGATAAATAACAAAAAGGCACAATACCATGACTGGAACAATACACAAATAATCTGCATAAAGGAGAGAGGAACTTACGACAATGTTTCGGTCTGACTTGAACCATTTACAAAGTCACACCTGTGGCTTTGTAAATAGTCCAAGTCAGAAAGAAATGTCGTCGTAAGCTCCTCTCTCCTATGTGCAGGTTATTTGTGTAATATAGTAGCAGACTTTGTTTATCTTGGTGAGAAATGGTTGACAAGGTAAAAAACAAATGTGAAAAACTCCTTTAGGGTGTCATGAAGACATAGTAGTGTAAAGAAGCAAGAAAAACAGTATGATCTCAGTTTTGGAAAATTTATATTAACATTAAAAATAGTGATGAGCTATCAAATTTTTGCATCTCAATTTTAGGCTGATATTGATACCATCAAAATCAGCCAATATCAACTGATATTGATACTGTGGAAACTGGATGAAGGAATTTTTGACACTTAATGTTAAGGTATTTTAAGATTTTGTAAGGAAAATTTTGTTAAAAATTTAAGTACAATTAATACAATCAGTTTACTCAAGTAGTGCCAGATTAGATGGTAGTTGGCTTCTGTGGATGGCAGCAAATTGTCTATTGGCCTCCTCTATTTCTGCTCGTTTTTGATGCTGCAGTAACAAGCCTTTCAGTCTCCATTCTTCAGTCTGTCGTAGCCTAGAAACAAATTTGAAGTAATATTTCTTAAAATAATTTTTTTTTTTTTTTAACAAGTTGGCCATCTCCCACCGAGGCAGGGTGACCCAAAAAGAAAGAAAATCCCGAAAAAGAAAATACTTTCATTATCATTCAACATTTTCACCTCACTCACACATAATCACTGTTTTTGCAGAGGTGCTCAGAACACAACAGTTTACAAGCATATACGTACAAAGATACACAACATATCCCTCCAAACTGCTAATATCCCGAAACCCCTCCTTTAGAGTGCAGGCATTGTACTTCCCATTTCCAGGACTCAAGTCCGGCTACGCAAAAATAACCGGTTTCCCTGAATCCCTTCACTAAATATTACCCTGCTCACACTCAAACAGATCGTCAGGTCCCAAATACCATTCGTCTCCATTCACTCCTATCGAACACACTCATGCATGCCTGCTGGAAGTCCAAGCCCCTCGCCCACAAAACCTCCCTTACCCCTTCCTTCCAACTTTTTCGAGGATGACCCCTACCATGCCTGCCTTTCCCTACAGATTTAAATGCTCTCCATGTCATTCTACTTTGTTCCATTCTCTCTAAATGACAAAACCACCTCAACAACCCCTCTTTAGCCCTCTGACTACTACTTTTAATAACTCCACACCTTCTCCTAATTTCCACACTCCTAATTTTCTGCATAATATTTACACCACACATTGCCCTTAGACAGGACATCTCCACTGCCTCCAACCGCCTCCTCGCTGCTGCATTCACAACCCAAGCTTCACACCCATATAAGAGTGCTGGTACTACTATACTTTCATACATTCCCTTCTTTGCCTCCATAGATAACGTTTTTTGTCTCCACATATACCTCAATGCACCACTCACCTTTTTTTCCTCATCAATTCAATGATTAACCTCATCCTTCATAAATCCATCTGCCGACACATCAACTCCCAAGTATCTGAAAACATTCACTTCTTCCATACTCCTCCTCCCCAATTTGATATCCAATTTTTCTTTATCTAAATCATTTGATACCCTCATCACCTTACTCTTTTCTATGTTCACTTTCAACTTTACACACACTCCCGAACTCATCCACTAACCTTTGCAATTTTTCTTTAGAATCTCCCATCAGCAAAAAGCAACTGTGTCAATTCCCATTTTGTATTTGATTCCCCATAATTTAATTCCAACCCCCTCCTGAACACCCTATCATTTACTTCTTTTACAACCCCATCTATAAATATATTAAACAACCATGGTGACATTACACATCCCTGTCTAAGACCTACTTTTACTGAGCCTCACTATCCTCATAAGAACTCTTTACAGCATTTAGTAACTTACCACCTATTCCATATACTTGCAACATCTGCCACATTGCTCCCCTATCCACTCTATTAAAAAAATTAAAAAATCAATAAAAATACAGTTTCAACTCCTTACTGAATCAAATTACTGAAGGCACCGTGAAACATACAGTACTCTCCTGGCAGACCTATGCAGTCTAGAGTAACCAATTCAGAAAGGGAGTTTCTTAGAGTACCAGAAGACAGTCTACTTATGTGTACTCTCTTGTGATAAAAGCCAGACTATGTGAATTATGCAACTAAGAGATACAGCAGACCTTCACATAACGTGAAATTTCAGAGCACATTTTCGTTATACGATCTCCAAAGTTTAATCAGCTACAGACATACCTCATCAATATGGTGGGTCTGGTTCCAGAACACTGCCATAAAGCGAATCACAGCCTTTTTTTTTTCATGTGCCAGTGTATATAAAACCCTAAAAATATATTTACACTATCATTTATCGAGTATGCAATAACAACAGGCCTAAAAATTGATGTAAAAGTAATAATAATAAATACATATTTTGTAAATTTGCCAAAAACCATCTTAAAAGCAAGGCAAGTACTGAAAATAATAATCACAAATATAACTGAAATGTGCCATATTAGGAAAGAACTCTAAAGTAAGTGCCGTATTAACGAGATATGCCTGTATTTATTATAAGTGCAAAAGTAATTAAAAATATAGCAATGACATAAATTTCTATGTTTCATCTAGCTGGATGCTTTTGCTTATTTTTTTTTTTTTTTTTTTTGCCAGCTAGATTTTAAGTTAGAATTTCTGGTGTCTGGTTACCTATGTAGAGAAACAGGAAGAAACTGAGAGAAGAGAAAGAGCAAGAGTAAGGTTTTAAAACAGATGAAATGAAATCCACCTTCATATAAAACGTAGGCTACAATAGATAGTACACAAAACAGTCACTAGAACTTGTAGTTATGTACAGAGTCGAAGTCAAGGATGCTAATCTGTAGTGTATTATGAGAGTCTATGGGGTTAAGAACAAATGCACAAGCTAAGGAAAATGTGTTATATTTGAACGATATTACATAAGAAATGGAGAAAGGCAGTTAGCCTGTTAAGGAAAGGTAACCTTAAGGCTTTACTGTCTGGGCCATCCTCTTCATGGTGATTATTCCAGAGAAACGTGGTAGGAAAAAACATACATAGAACACATTAAAAATGTATATTTATGCTTACAAATTATTCAGTCTTTTGAGCTCGTCTACATTCTGTGCATATTCAGCGTTTCCCGCTCCTCGCACCAGCTGCAGATCTAGATTACTTACATCCAGTAAGCAGTACTCTGAAGTGTCACCAGCACCAGCAACATCTCTCACACCCTGAACAAATGAGATACATTATTACATTCATGGAGAAGCACTAAACCCATTGGGATCATTCAGTACCTAAAGGAGAGGGGTAGTAATTAGGTTTGATCAAGAAAAAAGAGCTGCTCCAATTCTTTGGATAGAGCACCATTCGCCAGTATCACAGCACCCTGTATAGAAGGAGAACAAATAAGCATTTCTAATGTGTGTACATCAAAAAATACAGCTCTACTGTATTTCTCCTTTCTTTCAACACACCAGCCGTATCCCACCGAGGCAGGATGGCCCAAAAAGAAAAACGAAAGTTTCTCCTTTTAAATTTAGTAATTTATACAGGAGAAGGGGTTACTAGCCCTTTGCTCCTGGCATTTTAGTTGCCTCTTACAACATGCAAAGCTTATGGAGGAAAAATTCTGTTCCACTTCTCCATGGAGATAAGAGGAAATAAACAAGAACTAGTACAAAAATAGAAGAAAACCCAGACAGTTGTGTATATATATATATATGCTTGTATATGTATGTGTAGTGTGACCTAAGTGTAAGTAGAAGTAGCAAGACGCATCTGAAACCTTGCATGCTTCTTCTTTCGACACACCGGCCGTATCCCACCAAGGCGGGGTGGCCCAAAAGGAAAAACAAAAGTTTCTCCTTTCACATTTAGTAATATATACAGGAGAAGGGGTTACTAGCCCCTTGCTCCTGGCATTTTAGTCGCCTCTTACAACACGCATGGCTTACGGAGGAAGAATTCTGTTCCACTTCCCCATGGAGATAAGAGGAAATAAACAAGAGCAAGAACTAGTAAGAAAATAGAAGAAAACCCAGAGGGGTGTGTATACATATGCTTGGTATAAACCTTGGTAATAAATACCGACAAGTTGGTTTAGAAAGACACGTAAGCAAACACAATAACATATTTATTAGAAAACGTTTCGGTCCTGGGACCTTGATCAAGGTCCCAGGACCGAAACGTTTTCTAATAAATATGTTATAGTGTTTGCTTGCGTGTCTTTCTAAACCATACATATGCTTGTACATGTAAGTGTAGTGTGACCTAAGTGTAAGCAGAAGTAGCAAGACGTACCTGAAACCTTGCATGTTTATGAGACAGAAAAAACACCAGCAATCCTACCATTATGTAAAACAATTACAGGCTTTCATTTTACATTCACTTGGCAGGACAGTAGTACCTCCCTGGGCGGCTGCTGTCTACCAACCTACTACCTAGGAGCTCTACTGTATATTACATATTTAAAAATTTACACTGCTCGGATTTTAATTACTGTTGTAGGAGTAGAGTATTATTATCAATATTTTGTCACAGCACCTCAAGAATTCATAACTAGTCTAGGTGATGAGAGGTATTATCTTCATCAGAAATGTTTCAGGACTTAAGTCTCAGCCAAAGAATGATCTGCTAAGTGACTGAGAAACTACTGGCTAACAGGCTCTGTGTATCTGTGATTAAGCAACTACTGGCTAACAGGCTCCGAGTATCTATGATTAAACAACAATGGCATACTGGTGCTAGGTTTTCATCCCATTAAAATGTTGCATACTGTATATGCATACGTGTAGCTGTAATTTGTATTTTGAACTAGTCTATAATCAATAGCTGGCAACTTAGAATAAAAAAAAAATTATATACTGTACAAGATAAAAAAAAAAGGTGTAAAGTAGTGGAGTTTAACATAAATATAAACATACATATATAAAGTGATGCTTGAATTGGTGCACAATGTTTGGCATGACAAATAGCCAAACATATAGGTAAAGCAATGCAATATTCAACATGTAAAT
The DNA here is from genome assembly GCF_026875155.1 of Cherax quadricarinatus. Lineage (NCBI taxonomy): Eukaryota > Metazoa > Arthropoda > Malacostraca > Decapoda > Parastacidae > Cherax > Cherax quadricarinatus. Next base: position 16,564,706 of record NC_069431.1, on the reverse strand, counting down.
ATTCCATCTCTAGTAAATCTCCTTATCCAGAATCTCAGCATTTTTACACTCAAAGTTAATTGTTCCTAAGGTTTCTTACATTATTTCTCACTTTCTAAAACTGTTGCTCATTCTCAGCAAAGAGCATGTCCATATATTGATTATGGGTTATCACATATTCTTTCAAGGTGGAAGACATTTTAGCAATCATTTTGCCATTTCTAATATAACAGACACAGCAAAGAAACATCATGCTAAAATCAAGTCTATGTTTTCATTTTCCTCACCTCAATTTGATGGGCAGCCTTCAAAAATCATTATTTCACATCAATTTTACAATTCCAATAATAACCCAATCAACTATCTTGGCAGATACTGGTATATAAATGCAACCTTAGGTGACCCAAGTACGTATTGCAATTAAAAGTTTTCCAAGATTTTTCTTTGTACACCAGCCACCACTCACCAAGAAAGGGTGACCTCCCCCCCCCCACAAAAAAATCATTATCACTCCTTTAATATCTGTCTCATCAACAGTGCAAAGACATAATACGTCACAGTTCAAATGAGCCTCAATACTGCAACATGCCAACCCTTCCTTCAGCATACAGGTACTGTACTTCCCACATGCAGGACACAGGTTCAGTACCCTAATATTAACAATGAGTTGACTTACCTCTCTAAACTGTCTTCTAATGTAAGTTTCTAGAGTATCTGTGAATTTGTCTTCTTCTTGGTACCACTCCTCCAGGTTCAACTGAGAGAAGAATTTGGCTTCCTCTGTTGGCTGATGATAAATTAAAAAAATAACATAATCCTACTCCACTCCAACTTTTCGAGGATACCCAAAACCTCGCCTTCCTATCACCCCGAGATTTATATGCTCTCCTGCGCTCTACTTTGATCCATCTCTTTAAATGACCCAAACCATCAACTAACCCCTCTTCAGCCCTCTGATATATACTTTTCGACTCCACTATCCATTCTCCTAATTTCCCACATTAAACTTTTCTGCATAATATTTACATCACACATTGCCCTTAGGCAGGACATACTCCATTGCCTCCAACTGTCTCCTCACTGCTGCATTTACAACCTAAGTTTCACACCCATATACTTTCATACATTCCCTTCTTTGCCTCCATAGGTAACATTTGTTGTCTCCACATATACCTCAAAGCACCACTCACCTTTTTTCATTCATCAATTCTGTGGTTAACCTAATCCTTCATAAACCCACCCACTGACACGTCAACTCCCAAATATCTGAATACATTCATTTCTTCCATACTCCTTCTCTCCAACATGATATCCCTAAAAAAATTTTTTTTATCCTATATAACTTAGAAAAATGCACTCTTTATTTCTATAAAAAAATTTCAAAATATTCGAAGCTCTGGGTGAGAGAACGTATATATACGTTTGGACTGTTTACGGGTTAAAGAGGCAAGACCAAGAGCTCAAGCTTAATCCACTGCCAACTCAGTTGCAAATGGGAAATTAATAGTAGCTTCTGACCATGGGTTCCAGGTCAAGTGGGGTACAGGTCTCCCTCAACATTCGCGTTTTCCACTTTCGCAGGCTTCGAACATTCGCGAATTCCCAGCCACCAAATCATATTTATGTTTCCCATCACCTACATGTCCCTACTACTTTCCCTCCAACCCCCTCAATTGGCAGCCAGCCCGCCTGCCACTCACTCACTCAGTCATTGTTCAGCCACTCTTCTGTGTTGTTTGTGTGTCCTATTGTGTTTTGTGTGGTGGTGAAAGTACGGCCCCCAAGCAAGCAGCAACCGCTACTGATGAGCCAATCCCTAAGCGCTCAAAGAAAGTCATGAATCTGGAGAAGGTGAAATTGCTAGACAAGTGTAGGGCAGGCAATTTGAGCAGTTCTGCCATTGGAAAATTATTTAATATAAACGAAAGCACAGTGGGCTCTATCAAGAAAAATGAGGCCAAGATAAGGGCGGCACTAGCATCTACTGCTCCTCCCTCAGCCAAGCAAGCATCTCAAGCAAGAAACAGTGCGATATCTAAGGTGGAATCAGCATTATTTGTGTGGATTTCAGACCAAAATAGAAAAGGAAATCCCATAGATAGCAATGTGATTCGTGTAAAGGGAAAGACTTTGTATGATATGCTGGCTAGTGATGAGGCTAGCACCAGTGTAGAACCTACCCATCCTGACTTCCTAGCAAGTAAAGGTTAGTTTGAAAAATTTAAGAGATGGTTCTCCCTGCACAACCTGAAGATGAGTGGAGAATCAAGTTTGGCAGATCACGTTTTGGCAGCTGCATTACCTGGTGCTTTGAAAAAAATCATCGATGAGAAGGGATACACGCCTGAACAGGTGTGGAATATGGATGAAACACCACTATTGGAAGAATGTCTGCCAGGACCCTCATCGCCAAGGAGAAGATTGTGCCTGGGCTCAGTGCTGCGAAGAATCGATGCAGAGTAATGCTATGTGCTAACGCTGCTGGGCACATGATACAGCCAGGTTTTATTTATAAATGTGCCAACCCCAGAGCACTGAAGGGATGCAACAAGAATCTCCTTCCACTCATATCTGGATGCAGATCCAGATATGTGTCACTCAATACTGGAAGAAATTCACCATCACTGACTGTCTCTCAATAGTGCATGATATTGTCAAGGATTTGCAACCTCAGATGGTGATGGGTTGTTGGAAAGCTTTGTGGCCACAGTGTGTGTGTGATTTTGTTGGATTGCTCCTCAGGACGAAGTTAACAAAGCCATGAGGAAGACTGTGGAGTTAGCAAGGCTAGTTGGTAGTGAAGGGTTTGAGGACATGCGGAGGGCGAGGCGAGAGAACTGGTTGAAGAACATGCACTGGGCCTAAATAATGAAGAGTTATTGGAGATTGTGCAGGCAGAGAATGAGGATGAAGAAAAGGAGAGTGTTGCTGAAGCCAATCAACCTCAAGCTCTCACCCTTGAAAAACTAGGGCAAGTGATGAGAATGACAGCACAACTCAAACAATTTATGTACGACATAGACCCACTGATGGTGAGGGCTTTGAAGGTGATGAACAACATTCATAGGAGCATAATTCCCCACAAAACTCTGTTTGTAGATATGAAGAGGAAATGGTCTGAGTTGCCCATCACAATGTTCTTCGCAAGGAAGCCTGCCGCTACCCCTGCCGCCTCACCTCAACCTCAACCCGTGGCAGAATCTGACTCCATTGCTAACTCTGACTCAAGCGATGTCGGCAGTGATGCTGGCAGTGAAGTTAGAATCTACACACTAGACTCATCATGCCATGCAGTTACACTCCATATAATCACCTCCATTCAACTGACATCAGTAACTGCATGGCTATCATCACTATCATCATCATCATCAAAGTCATCAGAGTTCGTCGGCCTTATGAGTGGCGAGCGTTTTGCTTGTTCATTATTTGTTATTAACCCTTGAACTGTCCAAACGTAGAGCTACGTTCACGTGTGGGGGCTCTGAACGTAGATCTACATTTTCTTTTACATGCTTTCAAATGGGGAAATAAACATCGGAGTGCTACGTACATGAACGTAGATCTACGTTTGGACATTTTAAAGGTTAAACTATACATGTATGTAGTACTATACAGTACAATATTTTATGATGTTTTCATGTGCTTTATGATTGTTTATGGTTCAATAGGTTAACCCTTTCAGGGTCGAGAGGCCCTCTCCTAAACTTGTTCTCAGGGTCGAAAATTTTTTGGAAAAAAGAAAAAATTATTTTTTCTTATGAAATGATAGAGAATCTTTTCCCGATCATAATGACACCAAAAGTATGAAATTTGATGGAAAACTTACGGAATTATGCTCTCGTGAAGTTAGCAGTCTCGCCGATGTTTGCGCATCAGTGATTCCACCCACTTTGAGCCCTATTTTTGGCCTATTCCTGTGTACTAGTCGACAAAAATCATATTTATTTCGCTAGAACTCCATTTTTTCTATCAAATGAGTACAAGAAACCACCCATTTTCCAATTTCAACTATCCAATAAAGTGGTTAGAAATTGGCAATTTTGCCAATTTCACAAATTTCAGAAGATGCCAATTTCCAAATAGGGTCCAGAATAAACAAGAAAGACATTCCTGGCACTAAAATAACAAGTTCTCTGTTCGTTAGTCACATCCCCAGACCCCTGTTATATTTCTTTTGCTTTCCACTTTGAATTTTTATTCTTATAAAAAATAAAAGATTTACTGTTATGCATACTACTGCATTAGTGTAGAAATAGTATAAATAATATCAGCGCACTTGTGAAAGAATATTAGACTCACCTGTTGACGCGTATTGGACGTCTGGCATGATTTGTTTACTTTTGAACTTTGGTAAAAATCGAACATTTCTGCTACTTTGAGCTCAATTTCGAGGTACTTTTCATTGTGAAACCAGTCAAAATCATCTCAATTTCTTTAATATGTCTTCCATTCTATAAAATGAAACCAGAAAAACTAGAATACAACCATAAATACCATACGAAAATACAGTGCAAAGTCGCTGTATTAATCCAAAAACACGGTCAAAGTTTTTTTTTCTCATTACGCACTGTGTGCTGCAGAATTTTTTTTATACTGCGCACACTGACCACACAGACCCATTCTTTCATATGTAGGCCTACTAGCTTTCTCTCGCTAGATTTGAAGGTGCTAGAATTTAGGTGTACTAGCACGTCAATAACCCCGGTGCATAAGCCGTACTAGTACATCAAAAACCCTGAAAGGGTTAAGGAAGCAATATTGTATTATATTTCCCTACAATATATGGGGGCACCAAACATTCGCAAATTTTCAACATTTGCGAGACTCTTGATCCCCTAATCCTCGCGAATGTTGAGGGAGACCTGTATATCAATGCTGTTTTTGAGGATGACTACAGGAAAAATTGGATGTTAAACTGAATGATGGAACAATTTATAATTAAAAAGCCACAAAAATAAGCCAGTGGATTTTTACATTACTCTGAGGTTTCCAGTTACAGGATATCAGATAAACAAGGTTCAACAGCATTATCAGTATTCTGATAAAAAAGAGTAAAGATCTTACAATTTTCAACCTGTAGTTACATTTTATTTTAAGGGAAAATTCTTCTTGTCACAATGATATCGTTTACATATTTTTGGCAAAATATAAAGGATACATTTGCATGCATGTTTTGGAAATAAGCTGCCTTATTAAGTTATTAGTAGTCTAATACATGAATTAAAACTCCTATCAACTCTATTAATATAAAGGCCTAATATAGTGTGTCCAGCACCAGTAGTGCCACTGGCACATTGTATCACAATGTGCCATGTGAATAAATGGTGTAGAAAACCAACAAGTTGATAAATGAGACACTTGGGCAACATTTGGGTATCTTTATTGTGAAAAAGTTTCGCCAGCCATTGGCTGGCGAAACTTTTTCACAATGAAGATGCCCAAATGTTTCATAAGTGTCTTATTTATCACAGTGTACCATGAACCTAATCACTGCAATATTTTTTTTATTTATTTAACAAGAACTACAGCATGTAATAAAAAAAAAAAAATGTATATATGTTTGCCTTGAAACTCCAGCAATACCCACCATTTTGTCAAATTCCAGAAACACTTTGGTAACTGCATCAAGGCTTTTGCTGATCTCTTCTTGAGATTTTGAAAGGTGAATGCTGGTGTTTAATATAGCCTTGTGATGATTCTTGAAGTAGACTTCTTCTTCCTTGAGGCGTTCACTGCTCTGGTACACTTCTTCCCGCAGCTCCATCTTATGGGCACTGGGTAACATATCAATAATCAAAATAATGGGCTTTGGAAAGTTCATTAGTTTCTACATACTATAAAACATAATGAAACAAAAAAGTTTTGTTTCTGATGATGCATGCCTTTCCCAATACATTGTGAAATATTCCAATCCTCAAGATACTCATAATTTGACTTCATCTTTACCTACTACTACTACTGCTGCACTACTAATAACCTATCTTCCCCATCCCCTTTCTGATCTATCTTAAAGTTTTCTTCCCTTTTTCTTACTCTGTTGTGACTTGATAATTGTCCAGGATGGACCAAAACAGAGTCTAGTTTCCTCTTGAAGGTGTGGGTTATTTGTGAATTATTAACCCTTAAACTGTCCAAGCAGATCTACATCCACATGCGTAGTGCTCCAAAAGTAGATCTACGCTTTTTTTACATATTTTCAAATACAAAAAAAAAAAAAAAAAAAAAAAAAAGTAGATCAGTTTTTTACACATTTTCAAATGTAAAAAAAAAAAAAGATCTACTTTTTTTACATACTTTCAAATGTTGAAAAAACGCAGATCTACGTTTGGACAGTTTAAGGGTTAATGCCTTGGTAGTGATTTATTAACGAAAAATTCATGACATAGATAACTCAAAAAAATTGCCACTCAATTTTATTGTGCAAAATATCACAATTCATCTACCCCCTGATAAGCTTTATCTCTCTCTTTTCTCAAAGCAGAATGGCATGTATACAATTTTGACATTTATATATTATTCTTACATAACAAACATGCTCCCACTTTCAGCCATAAGCTTGCTTTCTTCTTTGATTTACAGTATATTTTTTCTTCTTCCATGACCTGTACCTGATGCACATACACACCCATTATGCAACCAGAATACTGCTACAAATTATAGGGGAAAAAAGTTACTGAGTATACCAGGTAAAGTGTACGGTAGGGTTATTACTGAAAGAATTAGAGGTAAGACAGAGAGTAGGATTATGGATGAGCAAGGAGGCTTTAGAGTGGGTAGGGGATGTGTTGATCAAGTGTTTACAGTGGACCCCCGGTATTCGATATTAATCCGTTCCTGAGAGCTCATCGAATACCGATAATATCGAAAACCGAATCAATTTTCCTCATAAGAAATAAGGAAAATCACATTAATCCGTGCAAGACACCCAAAAGTATGAAAAAAAAAAAAATTTTACTACATGAAATATTAAGTTTAATGCAATAGAATAATTACAATAACAATAAAATAATTGACACTTACCTTTAATGAAGATCTGGTGATGATTGATGGGATGGAAGGAGGGGAGAGGTGTTAGTGTTTAGAAGGGGAATCCCCTTCCATTAGGACTTGAGGTAGCAAGTCCTTTTCCAGGGTTACTTCCTTTCTTCTTTTAATGCCACTAGGACCAGCTTGAGAGTCACTGGACCTCTGTCGCACAACAAATCTGCCCAAAGAGCTCTGTACCTCCCGTTCCTTTACAATTTGTCTAAAATGGGCCACAACATTGTCATTGTAACAGCTGTGTTAGGGTGATTTTCATCCATAAAGGTTTGCACTTCAACCCACTGTGCACACATTTCCTTAATTTTTGAAGTAGGCACAATGTATTCCACAACTGGTATAGGCTTCTCAGGGTTAGCCCCAAAGCCTTCAAAATCTTTCTTAATTTCCATATTAATTCTCACCCTTTTTACCACAGGGTTGGCACTAGAAGCTTTCTTGGGGCCCATGGTGACTTATTTTGCAGAAACAAGCACCAAACACAGTGATAATATGGAATGTACCGAATGTATCCTTAGATGCGCGCACACTGGCTGGCTTGTAAACACTGGCACACAAGGGGCAGTTCAGGCCACATGTGGACAGGTCTCGTACGAATCGTATCGAATACTGGGTTTTCAATCGAATACCGAGGAAAATTTTTTGTGATATAATGCATCGAATACCGGATTTATCGAATACCGATGCCATCGAATACCGGGGGTCCACTGTATATTGAAGCATATATGTGTCCTCGGGTGGGATTAAATTATGGGGAATCAAATACAAAATGGGAATTGACACAGTTACTTTTTGCTGATGATACTGTGCTTATGGGAGATTCGAAAGAAAAATTGCAAAGGTTAGTGGATGAGTTCAGGAGTGTGTGTAAAGATAGAAAGTTGAAAGTGAACATAGAAAAGAGTAAGGTGATGAGGGTATCAAATGATTTAGATAAAGAAAAATTGGATATCAAATTGGGGAGGAGGAGTATGGAAGAAGTGAATGTTTTCAGATACATGTACTTGGGAGTTGACGTGTCGGCGGATGGACTTATGAAGGATGAGGTTAATCATAGAACTGATGAGGGAAAGAAGATGAGTGGTGCATTGAGGTATATGTGGAGTAAAAAAACGTTATCTATGGAGGCAAAGAAGGGAATGTATGAAAGTATAGTAGTACCAACACTCTTATATGGGTGTGAAGCTTGGGTTGTGAATGAAGCAGTGAGGAGGCGGTTGGAGGCAGTGGAGATGTCCTGTCTAAGGGCAATGTGCGGTGTAAATATTATGCAGAAAATTCGGAGTGTGGAAATTAGGAGAAGGTGTGGAGTAATAAAAGTATTAGGCTGAAGAGGGGCTGTTGAGGTGGTTTGGACATTTAGAGAGAATGGATCAAAGTAGAATGACATGGAGAGCATTTAAATCTGTGGGAGAAGGAAGGCGGGGTAGGGGTCGTCCTCGAAAAGGTTGGAAGGAAGGGGTAAGGGAGGTTTTGTGGGCCAGGGGCTTGGACTTCCAGCAGGCGTGCATGAGCGTGTTCGATAGGAGTGAATGGAGATGAATGGTATTTGGGACCTGATGATCTGTTTGAGTGTGAGCAGGGTAATATTTAGTGAAGGGATTCAGGGAAACCAGTTAATTTTATATAGCCGGACTTGAGTCCTGGAAATGGGAAGTACAATGCCTGCACTCTAAAGGAGGGGTTTCGAAATATTAGCAGTTTGGAGGGATATGTTGTGTATCTTTATACATACGTATATGCTTCTAAACTATTGTGTTCTGAGCACCTCTGCAAAAACAGTGATTATGTGTGAGTGAGGTGAAAGTGCTGAATGATGATGAAAGTATTTTCTTTCTTTTTTTGGGTCACCCTGCCTCGGTGGGAGACGGCCGACTTGTTGAAAAAAAAAAAAAAAAAAAAAAAAAAAAAAAAAAAAAAAAAAAAAAAAAAGTGTCCTCAAAAAGGTTAGAGGAAGGGGGTAAAGGAGGTGTTGTGGGTGAGGGGTTTGGACTTCCAGCAAGCGTGCGTAAGTGTTAGATAGGAGTGAATGGAGACAAATGGTATTTGGGACCTGACGAGCTGTTGGAGTGTGAGCAGGGTGATATTTAGTGAAGGGATTCAGTGAAACAGGTTATTTTATACAACCGAACTTGAGTCCTGGAAATTTGAAGTACAATGCCTGCACTCTAAAGGAGGGGTTTGGGATATTAGCAGTTTGGAGGGATACAGTGTGTATTTTTTATATGTATACAGTGGACCCCCGGTTAACGATATTTTTTCACTCCAGAAGTATGTTCAGGTGCCAGTACTGACCGAATTTGTTCCCATAAGGAATATTGTGAAGTAGATTAGTCCATTTCAGACCCCCAAACATACACGTACAAACGCACTTACATAAATACACTTACATAATTGGTCGCATTCGGAGGTGATTGTTATGCGGGGGTCCACTGTATACTTCTAAACTGTTGTATTCTGGGCACCTCTGCAAAAACAGTGATTATGTGTGAGTGAGGTGAAAGTGTTGAATGATGATGAAAGTATTTTCTTTTTCGGGATTTTCTTTCTTTTTGGGTCACCCTGCCTCGGTGGGAGATGGCTGACTTGTTGAGAAAAAAAAAATGTGTGGACAGTATTTAGATAAAGGTAGGGAAATCTTCATTGCATTTATGGATTTAGAAAAGGCATATGATAGAGTGGATAGGGGAGCAATATGGCAGATGTTGCAAGTACAGTGGACCCCCGCATAATGATGGCATCACATAGCGATTATTTCGCATACCGCTTACTTTAATCGCAAAATTTTTGCCGCGCATACCGATTAAAAACACGCTCACCGATTTTCGTCCGAGACGCGTCCAATGTGCGCCCTCAGCCAGCCTCACATGTGCCACCCGTGCCATTGTTTACCAGCCAGCCTCCGCGGTAACATCCAAGCATACACTGGGGAATTTTTTCGTTTTTTATTACAGTGTTTTCGGTGTGTTTCTGGAAAAAAAGTGACCCATGGGCCCCAAGGAAAGCTTCTAGTGCCAACCGTACACCAATAAGGGTAAAAAATTCCCATTAAATGAAAAAAGAGATCATTGATAAGTATGAAAGTGGAGTGCGTATCGCCGACCTAGTCAAGTTTTACAAGAAAACCCCAATCAACCATCGCTACTATTGTGGGACCAAAAAGAAAATCAAGGAAGCTGTTCTTGCCAAAGGTTTAACTGTGTTTTTCGAAACAAAGATCGCAAGTGATGGAAGATGTTGAGAGACTCTTATTGGTGTGGATAAATGAAAAAAAAGCTTTGCAGGAGATAGCGTCTCTCAAGCAATTTATATGTGAAAAGGCTAGGAAGTTGCAAGAGGATTTAATTAAAAAAATGCCTGCAACTAGTGATGATGTGAGTGAATTAAGGCCAGCAAAGGTTGGTTTGAGAGATTTAAGAAGGGGTAAGTGGCTTCATAGTGTGATAAGGCATGGTGGGCTGCCAGTTCGGACCACAAAGCGGCTGAAAAATATGTGCGGAATTCAAGGAGTCATGAAACTGAAGGACTGAAAACCCGAACAAGTGTTTAATTGTGATGAAACAGGCCTGTTTGGAAGAAAATGCCAAACAGGACCTACATTACTCAGGAGGAAAAAGGCACTCCCAGGACATAAGCCCATGAAAGACAGGCTTTTCTCTTCTCATGTGTTCCAATGTACTGGGGATTGCAAAGTGAAGCCTTTATTAGTGTATCACTCTGAAAAATCCCAGAGCATTCAGGCAAAAAAATGTCCTCAAGGATAAAATTTGTGTGTGCTGTGGAGGGCAAAAAGTAAGGCATGGTCACTAGGGGAATTTTTCATAAAATGGTTACACCATGCATTTGCCCCCAATGTTTAAGATTACCTAACTGAAAAGAAATTAGAAACTTAAGTGCCTCCTGGTGTTAGACAATGCCCTGGTTCATCCTCAGGGCGTGGAGAGCGACTTTTTTGGGGACATGAGCTTCATTAAGGTGAAGTTTTTGCCTCCAATACCACTCCTCTCCTGCAGCCCATGGACCAGAGGTTATTTCCCAAATTCAAGAAACTGTACACAAAAGCTCTGTTTGAAAGGTGCTTTGTAATGTCCTCAGAAACTCAACTGACTCTAAGAGAGTTTTGGAGAGATCACTTTAATATCCTCAATTGTGTAAACCTTATAGGTAAGGCTTGGGGGGGAAGGACAAGAGGACCTTGAACTTGCTTGGAAAAAAAACTGTGGCCGAATGTGTAGACAAAAGGGATTTGAAGGGTTTTAGGCAACCTGAGAGGATTATGCCGTTTAGGAATCCATTTTGGGATTGGGAAAAGTCCTTGGGGTTTGGGGGTTAGTGGGGGATGTGGGGAAAAGTTGGTGGGGAGGACAATGAAGAAAACCAATGTGGCTGATAGATCAACTTCAAAAGCAAGAGGCCAGCCTGGGGAAAAGGTTCAGAGGAGGGGGGAGAGGAAATTGAAAAGAAGTTGCCATACAAAAGAAAAAAAAATCTGTGCAAAGTGGCTTGAAGTGCAAACCTTCTGGAGAAAAAACCCCCACACGCTATTGCAAGCCGTGTTGGAAACCCGTACCTGACAATGTTGTGAAACACTTTAGGGAAAGTTCAATAAAAGGGGTCCCATTTCATTTACATTTGGGACCCCAAATTTCCCCCCTACACCCCTCTCTAAAAGTTTCCCTCTTTGCATTCAGGTCCCTACCCAATTACTCTCTCATTGGTTAAAAGGGTCCTAAACTTCATTTAAATCTCCCAAAAATCTCTCTCCCCCTCTACTTCCCTCCTTCCCAGGTGCATACACGCTTATTGACCCACTTTTCCCCCAAACCTTACTTTAATCCAATTCTTAAATTTACACATTCATATTCTTTTTCCCCTTTCCATAATGATCATTTAACAATACTGTTACCCTCCTTTGCTCTAACTCTCTCAGATACCAATTAAACCCCATTTATTCCCCCACTGAAACTCCCCTCCCCTTCAGCTTTGTTTCGCTTAGGGCCAGGACATCCAACTTTTTTATTCATAAAAATCGCAATATTGTTTTTGTCATCCGCACAAACATCCACGCAATTTTAAGCACCAGTTTTATAAAGTTTTGAGGTTATGTGGAGTCAAAAAACTTTATCTATGGAGGCAAAGAAGGGAAGTATGAAAGTATAGTAGTACAACACTTTATATGGTGTGAACTTGGGTTTGAAGAACGCGAGGAGGCGGTTGGAAGGAAGTGGAAGATGTCCTTTTCTAAGGCAATGTGCGGTGTAATATTAGCAGAAAACTCGGAGTAAATTAGAGGTGTGGATTAAAATTATGTGAAGAAGGGGCTGTGAGGGTTTGGACATTTATTAGAGAATGAAAAGTAAGATTAGGAGCATTAAATTTTGGGGATAAAGAGGCGGGGTAGGGGTGTCCTCGAAAGGTGGAAGGAAGGGGTTAAGGGAGTTTTTTGGGCCAGGGGCTTGGACTTCCAGTCAGGGTTGATAGCATGTTCGATAGGAGAAAGGATGATGGTTTGGGAACTGACTGTTGATGTTGCAGGGTAATATTTAGTGAAGGGATTAGGGAACATATTTTATTAGGGAGTTTTGTCCGAAATGGATCAATCCGCACCTAAAGAGGTTTTCAATTTAGATGTAGGGATATGTTGTGTAACTTTTCTACGTATATGTTCTAAACTATTGTGTTCTGAGCACCTCTGCAAAAACAGTGATATTGTATTGTGAAATGTGGAAGGATGAAAGTATTTCTTTCTTTTTTGGTCACCCTGCTCGGTGGAAACGGGCAGATGTAAAAAAAAAAAATGTCCTCAAAAGGTTGGGGAAGGGGTTAAAAGGTTGTGGTTGAGGGGTTGGAATTCCAGTGTTGGGTGTGGGGATGGTGGAATGGACAAATGGTATTTGGGAACGTGCGAGCTGTTGGATGTGAGCGAGTAATTTAGTGAAGGATTCAGGGAAACAGGTTATTTTATATAACCGAACTTGAGTTCTGGAATTTGAAGTACAAATCACTGCACTCTATAAGGAGGGGTTTGGTATTAGCAGTTGAGGGATACAGTTATTTTTAACAGTATCAGGCGGCCACCTTAACGATATTTTTCTCCAGAAGTATGAGTCAAGGTGCAGTACTGACGAATTTTTCCACAATGGAATATTTGATAGATTAGTCCTTGACCCCCAACTCCTATGCATTAAAAAAAAATAACCCAAACATATTGGGTACCTCGCCAATGGAAGGTTATTGGGGGTCACAGTAATTCTAAACTGTTCTTTTCCCCTCCCCATCCATCGCCCTTAATAAAGATTATGTGTGAGTGAGGGTTTTGTTGTGATTAAAATTAATTTTCATTGTTAAAGAATTTTTTTCTTTTTTCACCCTGCTCGTTGTGGGATGTTTGCACGAATTAATAATTATTTCATATTTCTTATGGGGAAAATTTCATTCATATCGATTATTTGATAACAATTACCCCTCATGCATGGATTAAAATCGTTGCCGGAGGGGTCCACTGTATATGGAATAGGTATTAAGCTATTAAATGCTGTAAAGAGTTTTTATGAGGATAGTGAGGCTCAGGTTAGGATGTGTAGGAGAGAGGGAGATTACTTCCCAGTAAAAGTAGGTCTTAGACAGGGATGTGTAATGTCACCATGGTTGTTTAATATATTTATAGATGGGGTTGTAAAAGAAGTAAATGCTAGGGTGTTCGGGAGAGGGGTGGGATTAAATTATGGGGAATCAAATGCAAAATGGGAGTTGACACAGTTACTTTTTGCTGATGATACTGTGCTTATGGGTGATTCTAAAGAAAAGTTGCAAAGGTTAGTGGATGAGTTTGGGAGGGTGTGTAAAGGTAGAAAGTTGAAAGTGAACATAAATAAGAGTAGGGTGATGAAGGTATCAAACGATTTAGATAAACAAAAATTGAATATCACATTGGAGAGAGGGAATATGGAAGAAGTGAATGTTTTCAGATATTTGGGAGTTGACTTGTCAGTAGATGGGTTTATGATGGATAAGGTTAACCATAGAACTGATGAAGGAAGAAAGGTGAGTGGTGCGCTGAGGTATCTGTGAAGACAAAAAACATTATCCATGGAGGCAAAGAAGAGAATGTATGAAAGTATAGTGGCACCAACACTCTTATATGGGTGTGAAGTTTGGGTTTTAAATACTGAAGTGAGGAGGTGGCTGGAGGCGAGATGTCCTGTCTTAGGGCAATGTGTGGTGTAAATATTATGCAGAAAATTCGAAGTGTGGAAATTAGGAGAAGGTGTGGAGTTAAAAGTATTAGTCAGAGGGCTGAAGAGGGGTTGTTGATGTGGTTTGGTCATTTAGAGAATGGATCAAAGTAGAATGACATGGAGAGCGTATAAATCTGCAGGGAAAGAAAGCGGGGTAGGGGTAGTCCTCGAAAAGGTTGGAGGGAGGGGGTAAAGGAGGTTTTGTGGGTGAGGAGCTTGGACTTCTAGCAAGTGTGTGTGAGCATGTTAGATAGGAGTGAATGGAGACGAATGGTTTTTGGGACCTGACGAGCTGTTGGAGTGTGAGCAGGGTAATATTTAGTGAAGGGATTCAGGGAAACTGGTTAGCTGGACTTGAGTACTGGAAATGGGAAGTACAATGCCTGCACTTTAAAGGCGGGGTTTGGGATATTAGCATTATGGGAGGGGTATGTTATACTTTATATATACTTCTAAACTGTCGTATCTGGGCGCCTCTGCAAAGACAGTGATTATGTATGAGTGAGGTGAAAGTGTCGAATGATGATGAAAGTATTTTCTTTTTTGTGGATTTTCTTTCTTTTTAGGTCACCCTGCCTTGGTGGGAGATGGCCAACATGTTGAAAAAATAAAAATACTGCTAAAATCAAATTTACATTCCCAGAACACTGTAATATCTCACAAAGCTGACAATACCTTAATTGGTTCCTTCTCATTACCAGAACCTTTAACTGGTCCTTCAGTCTCTTGCATTCCTCCAGAGTGAGCACATCTTTCTGGCTGTCTTCCTCAGATGTACTGAAAGCTACAGGCAATCCTGAGAGGCAGGCTTCCATCTTCTCCAGATGATAGCCTGTCAGTACTTCTCCCTTGGACATTAGTTCTTCATATCTGGCATGATTACAGGAAAATATCTAAGGGAAGTCCACAAGAAAATATGCTATCGTCCTAATTTGCCGATTAATTTTCTGGCACTCACCAAAGTTGACGAGTGAAGAATTTTAACCAATAGGTCTAATAATGGAATGATGTAATACTGTCTGACTTTACTGGTTATCTTAGGTTAAATCTATATACTGGTAATGCAGTATATGCATACCAACAACATCTATGTATTCTAAATAAAACTTAATTTAACTAAAAGTACTATAATTACTATACTGTACTACTTTATTCTTCATTCTCTCCTATTTAGGCCTTGCTCTTCCTTTTATATTCCTGTATTTAATGTTTCATCAGCTTGCTTCCTAATATTTCATTAATTTATTTATTAATAATACTTTCCCATACTGTACATTCAGGATCAAAAAAGTCCCATTATACATGTGTCTGAAGCTATAATGAATCCTCAGCAAGTTTCAGTAGTGTGGAGTCTGTAGCTTTTCAATGTATCAGTATTATTTCTACTCTATAATACAAGACAATAAATAGATTTAGATACAAGGTAAAATACTGAATACATTTTAAAAACATACCTTAGCAATATTACTGTTCACAACATTTCCCTTAAGCACACCTGTCACAAATTATGACTAATGCAACACAGACTATTATATTCTTCAATCACTCTTGTATAGTATATACTGTTAAAATCTCTATTAATGGCTCCATGGATCATTGCTCCAGCAGCCCTGACTTAGATCAAACCTCAAATTGGAAAGGCAATATGTATTAAGAACTACTAAGAAGAACACAAGAAAATAAAGACAAGGAATACTGAATGCTAACAGAAGTTTGTAAGATTTATCAGGTATCTTATGTGTTTGAGAAGGAAAGCAAGGGCCAGCAATTCTGCCAGAGTGCAAAAAGTTTAACAGGCTTTCATTTCACACTCATACAACAGGAGGATAGTTGTGTACCTCCTAGGAAGGTCAATGTCTACCAGCCTGGTTGCCTACACTGCTGCATAAGACGATATTTTCAGAAGACCACCATGTATATATATCTCACCAAAAACCCACTTAGAAGACCCTAATGATGACATTTCGGTCCATTCTGGCCCACTGTCTGGTCATTATGGTTGTGACATTACAGTGGTCCATGACAGACCAAAAAATTGTCGAAGTGCAAATATTTGGTGAATCGCTCCAGGAATGGTATTGTGACTTTAATTTTTTTATATAAAGTATGTATAATATTTTAACTAAATTTACTTCTTCTATATTAAATTGACTAACAAACTACCATTGATCTGCTGACTCAGAAGTTGGCCATTTCCCACCAAGGCAGGGTGACCCAAAAAAAAAAAAAAAAACTTTCATCATCATTCAACACTTTCATCATCACTCATACATAATCAGTCTTTGCAGAGGCGCTCAGATACAACAGTTTAGACGGAAAGTGAGTGGTCCTACCTATTTAAATATACAATAATAATTACAAATAAAACAAATACAAAATATCATACATCAAATTACAAAATAATTAAAATTTTTAGGACATTACATGTATGAAATAATTTCTCAAATGTTCATATTCAAATATATAATTATTCATTATTACAGGTAGTAGGTTGGTAGACAGCAACCACCCAGGGAGGTACTACCATCCTGCCAAGTGAGTGTAAAACAGAAACCTGTAATTGTTTTACATGATGGTAGGATTGCTGGTGTCTTTTTTCTGTCTCAAACATTCAAGATTACAGGTACGTCTTGCTACTTCTACTTACACTTAGGTCACACTACACATACATGTACAAGCATATATATACACACCCCTCTGGGTTTTCTTCTATTTTCTTTCTAGTTCTTGTTGTCATTTATTTCCTCTTATCTCCATGGGGAAGTGGAACAGAATTCTTCCTCCGTAAGCCATGCGTGTTGTAAGAGGCGACTAAAATGTCAGGAGCAAGGGGCTAGTAACCCCTTCTCCTGTATAAATTACTAAATTTAAAATGAGAAACTTTCATTTTTCTTTTTGGGCCACCCTGCCTTGGTAGGATATGGCCGGTTTGTTGAAAAAAAAAAAATTATTCATTAAGTCACTCCACTGTGGAATGACATAATGGATAATTTACATATACGAGTATGGACATTTGAAAAATTATTTCATATATGTAATGTCCTAAAAATTATAAAAAATAAAATATACGCTAGATAACTTTACTCATTTAAATCCTCATCTGTGAGAACGTCATTAGCCGATATGTTCTCAGTAAACCACTCCAGAAATGCAGGTAATGGGGATGAGGGATTTTCAAGGAAGAGCCAGTCATAGTTTTCCCCCTTTAAGTGATCAGTCCCTGGTACATCCAACAGTTGCAGGTGAGAAACTAGACGTTCTCCATTCATCTCGGCCTGCAATAAAAATAACTGATTAGATACACCAGAACATAACACTTAAGACATCAAAATAGGCTTGGAAGTTGCAATAAGGATCAAAATTGCTGAAACTGTAGTCTTCACCAAAATTAAGATCAAGTTTTGTGAAATTATGAACTAAAATGAAATAGGAATCTAAAATTACCAATTTTTTTTTCCAAGGTAAGCAGGAATCAAGATGAACATATGATACTCGTACTAATTTTTTTTTTATGGCATACACATGCAAGGAGATAATACAGTACTGAATAAACTTCAAACACAATAGTCGTAAACAAACCATACTACGGGCAGGGATAGAACCCACAATCAGAGAGTCATAAAACTCCAAACTGACACGTTAGCCACTACGCCAACTGGCAAGGAGAATGGTGAAGAACGGAGGAGTTTGAGGTAATCAATTCCTTAGCCTTGAGTCGGTGTGATTAGTCCATCAAGCTTGAAAAGAATACAGCATACTGGCTACAATAAGATTCATCTAACTAGGCATATTTATAAACCATAGGAAGGTTAGCATAGGCACCACTGTGACCACAAATGCAAATGTAAAAACTTGCATTTGTGGTCACAGTGGTGCCTATGCTAACCTTCCTATGGTGTATCAATACACCTAGTTGGATGAATCTTATTGTAGCCAGCTGGCCCAGTGGCTAATGTGTCAGTCTGGAGTTTTATGACTGTCTGATCGCAGGTTCTATCCTCACCCATGGTATGGTTTGTTTGCAATCATGTCATTACGATTTCGTGAGTCACAAAAGTTGTACTATGCATGCATATACACTATACAGTACTGATTTAAAAAAAAATTAAGAAAAGCACAACAAATTAGTGATGTTAGCATTGATTTCATACGTAGTACATGCTTACCTGGAGTCCATAGAGACTAAGTGTATAAAGAAAACCACAGCCCATAAAACATACAGCACATAAATTAAAAAAAAAATAAAAATACAACATCCTTATGTCTACAATGTAAGACTGATCCAAATAACAAGACATGTGAAAATTAAGAGAGATGGGTTGATGACAATATTAGTTATCCATGTAATGGTGTTTAATTTCAGTTTGAATTATAAATGCATCTTAACACTGATAGTGTTAAGCACAGAAAACATAAAAGCCAATCAATTCTGTGATGACAAACAACTTCTGGACAATGCAGAAATGGAATGTGATAGTTGAAGTAAGAGCAAGTCTACATTTCATTTCATACATGTTGGTGCTAGTATAATTTTAAAAACTGAAATTAAAATTCTAAGATCTGAAATTATGCCTGGTACAATTTTTATTTCAGAATCCTGGTTAGATTACTTTTATTAGTACATTTCATGAAGAAGCATTAAACCTGAAGGGATCATACAGCTCCTAGGGAATGGAATGGTAATCAGGTCTGATTCAAGGAAGGGTAGCTCCAATTTTTTTCAATTTGCAGCCTTTTACAGGTATCAAGGCACCCTCTTTCCTCGAGACAAGATGACTTGTCACTGATGAAGACTTGCTGAGGCATGCAAAACCCTGTGTTTGGGGCTTGCATTACGTCACGTAGGTTACTCCTGCTCATCATAGCACCCTACTTGATAAAATACTGAAAACAAATTGAAAGTTATCTAATATAAGAGGGGAAAAAGTTATCCTGGCTATGGGTGCAAGATACAGCATAGGACATGATGAACTGCAAAAATTATAAATATTTGCATGGCAGATCAAGTGTTATAGTTATTATAATCCATATCTACAAAACTGCTAACAAATGATTTCCACAGCATCTTGCCTTAAATTTTGAGAGTTAGAAGCAAAATCAAAATTCTTTTAGAGGATGTTAATAAACAGTTGATGGAGATGTTATTACTGCCAGCATTTTTTAACATTTCCACACTTTTAACCCATGTGCTCTTAGAACATACTTTACTTCCTCAAGACTGCCATGTGACAGCCATACAGTAAACCTTTTTTTTTTACTTTCAGTGCCCTGCACCTGACTACTAATACTACTACTCTCCCTCTCTCTGGCCACACTATATATCCTGAATTCTCTAAAACTCCTTATGTATTTGCAATGATCATAGTCCCAGGACTGAAACATCTGCATAAAAGGTGTCCTAAATGTGCGAAGTCATGTTCATTTAACTCTAGTTGAATTAGACACATGTGCAACATGTAGATATCTTTTTTCTGTAGATATTTCACAAACCAGAGGCTTTATCACAAGATACAGGGGCATAACGGAAGACTGTATTATAGGAGGTAATCAGTCCTTCAACCTTGCAGAAATACATACGGTGAAACCTTGGTTTTCGTTTGCCCTGGTTTTCATCGAATTTGGTTTTTGACAAGCTTTTTCGTCAAAATATTGTCCTAGTTTTCGTCTGTCACCTAAGTTTTCATCTGCCGTACCAAATGTGTCTGCCTGAATGCGGCCATGCAAAGCATCCCACACACGAATTCTAAAACTGTCTGGCTTTGTTTATCATCAAATGAACGTTACCCTGCACCTTCATATGAAACATTTTGTAATACCTGTAATCGATTGTTTTTTGTGCTTGTTTATTGAGTGCGATTGCTAAATAAGCCACCTTGGGGTCTGAAAATTCCGAGTGCCAGCCGTCTGATAAAGAAGGTGAGAAACATGATAGAATTCAATGGTGGTAGAGGGTGGTAGTGATGGTGGTAGAGGGTGGTAGTGGTTGTGATGGTGGTAGAGGGGTGGTAGCGATGGTGGTAGAGGATGGTAGCGATGGTGGTAGAGGGGTGGTAGCGATGGTGGTAGAGGATGGTAGCGATGGTGGTAGAGGTGGTTTGTTTGCAATCGTGTCATTACGATTTTGCGAGTTGTGGTAGAGGGTGGTAGTGGTTGTGATGATGGTAGAGGGTGGTAGTGGTTGTGATGGTGGTAGATGGTGGTAGTGGTTGTGATGGTGGTAGAGGGTGGTAGTGGTTGTGATGGTGGTAGTGGTTGTGATGGTGGTAGAGGGTGATAGCGATGGTAGAGGATGGTAGTGATGGTGGTAGAGGGTGGTAGTGGTTGTGATGGTGGTAGAGGAGTGGTAATGATGGTGGTAGAGGATGGTAGCAATGGTGGTAGAGGGTGGTTGTGATGGTGGTAGAGGTGGTTTGTTTGCAATCGATTTTGCGAGTTGTGGTAGAGGGTGGTAGTGGTGGTGGTAGAGGGTGGTAGTGATGGTGGCAGAGGGTGGTAGTGATGGTGGTAGAGATAACCTCTCTTCCCTCTCCCCTCCGTGCGGCCGAAGAATTCGTTGATGAATTAAAGGAGTATGTAGAGGCTGAAGGATTCCTCCCCAACGAGTTTTCAGTTGTGACGAAACAGGCCTCTCTTGAAAGAAAATGCCAAAGATGGCCTACATCACACAAGAGGAAAAGGCACTGCCAGGACACAAGCCTATGAAGGATAGGCTAACTCTTTTGTTCTGTGGTAACGCTAGTGGGGATTTCTAACTGAAGCCTTTACTGGTGTATCACCTGAAAATCCCCCAAGTGTTCAAGAAAAACTTCAACAAGAGTCTTCAACAAAGGTAAAACTAATTTAAATGTTCGTTTATCCATTAAAATTAGTGCTTTATATTTATTTCTCATTTTTTCTGTATGTAAAACTATAGTTATTCCCTATAAAATGTATTTCTGTTAATATTTTTGGGTGTCTGGAACAGATTAATTGGATTTACATTATTTCTTATGGGAAATACTGCTTTAGTTTTCATCGAATTTGGTTTTCATCAGACTCTCTGGAAAGAATTAAAAACGAAAACCAAGGCTCCACTGTACACACAAGACAGTAGAGGATGAGGGAATTAGTCTCTTAGCCAAGGAACAGATGTTGCGTATAATAGTCTTGGTGAATCTGAAGTAGTGTTGCATCGTACAATATGGACGGAACGTTTCATGGGTTGATGCTATCTAGGTGTAAATTTTGCTGTATACTGGAGTCAGATGAGTTTACAGCAGATGAAAGGGATCCAGCAGAGAAAGTAGGTCATGCCCAAGAGTTAGCAAGAAGGTTGTGGAGGTGCCCTCTGTAACAAGATTCCAGTGTTGCTGTTCCCTCAAGTTGCTGTCAGTTACTGACCTTGCTACATTGCACTGCACAGTAAACCTTTGATATGATGAACTTTTAAAATTATTGGCAAATCCACTGGTAAAATTTTTAAATGTTTATGGCAGTATATCTGTAAATTGTGTACAGTACTTTATTAAGTATACTACAGAGTACTTTTATGTGTACTACTTTTTTTTTAACATTATTGTGAATTAACAGAAAATTAATAGTGCTTAATACTGACACTGTAGGGATTTAAATAAGCAAAGCAATACAAATTACTTCTACAGATTGTAATAACTTCATGTATTGCTGAAGCAATATTTCATCTAACTTAATAATTTGTGGAGTACATTGAAAAATTTACATTATGTATGATAATTGTTCCTATGTTGTACCTGTGTCTCAAAACCATATTCACACATATAAATTACTAGAGTAATCCAAAAAAATCAAAGAAAGCAACTTATTTCACTGGTTCCTAGAGGTGAAGAAAAATCTTCCATTGAAAATTGGAGAAATTATATATATTGTCATATTTGTATTTGGTAAATATCTGCTTGTGATAATTAAAATATAATATACAAGTAACAAGCACAGTGAGGATGGTGGTGGTGTGTGATGATTGATGGATGACTGAGATGAATGATATTTGAAATTGATCCACAGCAATACGAGCCATGGGGTACACGGTGTTAGTTGACTGGTGTAGTTTGCATCCTGGGGGATATGGTGTTAGTGATGGTGTAGGTTGCATCCTGGGGATAAGTAGAGTTTGTTAGGTTACACAAATACAGTTACAAAGATTATATACAAAGATTTATCATACATAGCCATGCATCATATGGTAAGACTGAAGGGCCCAATTGAAATAAGAGTCTTCACTGATGCACTGACTGAAATTCAACATATACCCCAGCCGGGTTGAACCCGGGTCATAAGAGTCTCAAAACCTATGGTTTATTTGTCAATCGTGTCATTACGATTTCTTGAGTCACTGAAATTCAAATTGAACTGAAACTGAAATGTTTATTTCTCTGTTAAGATTATAATTTGGTTTTACATACTATAGTATATTAATTACAGTTTGTGGTTTACATATTATAAAATATGAATTACAAGAAGGCCACTAGCATGCCTAGGCATTTCGGGCAGTTCTTTCTTGGGTTATCCTGAGTGGCTTACCCTCGAGGTTAAAAATCCAAACAAATCTGATCTTAAATAACCCAAGAAAGCCAGTGTGGCTTAGTTCTATTAGGTTCCTTAGTTGCTCCTCCCCAGGATGCCACCCACAACACAGCTAACACCCGGGAACCTTACTGCTGCTAGATGAACATTGGAATCATTATCTCTGGAGATTCATACGTTACTACGCAAATCATATGTAATTCATCCAAAAATTGTGCAACTGTACCTAAATAAGCTTAGGTGTCAATGAAACGAGTACCACCCCCAGGACGGATTATTATAATCACAGGGAAGCGCTAAACCCATAGGATTATACAGCATATGTGGGGGGATGGAAGGTATTCAGGCTCAATTCTGGGAACCGGAGCACAGATCCAATTCCCTAGATGAAGAGCCCCTCACCAGCGTCTAGGAACCTCCCTTGAGGGGTCCCCCAGGATGGAACCCTGGTCCGTCGCTTGTGAGCCCAACGAGCCACTTTAGACATGCAGTAACAACTAATAATAATTTAAAAATTAAATACATGAAAGAGACAAATTATTACAAGAAATAAATGGAGAACATTTTTTTTTCATCACATCCTACGTTAAATCTACATAATTTACTACATTTATGTGTGTGAATAACATGTATGTGACCTCAAGGTCATTGTGTAAATGTAAATTTACGTATGTAAAACTTGAATAAAGACATACTTCGTGTTTTTATTGAAGTAAGTGTGAGATTATTCCAATGATTCCTTCAAGTTAGTAAACCTTGGCCGCTCTTTGTCCTGATTGGTCGATCTAGGCGCCAGCCTCGCTCTGATTGGTTCATTGTTGTTGTTGTTGTTATTATTATTATTATTATTAATTAAATTATTATATTATTATTATTATTATTATTATTATTATTTTTATTATTATTATTAAAAATAAATTGATAATAATAATATTAATGATACCAGCAACACCAATAATAATAATGATAATAATAATAATAATAATAATAATAATAATAATAATAATAATAATAATAATAATGTTTCAGGCGAGCCATCCCTCATGGTGGGTGTGCATTAATTAAACATAAATGTGATGTATACTATTTTGTTAATAAGAGATGTACACTCAGTGGCCGCTTTATTAAGTACACCCTGCTAGTACTGGGTAGGGTCATCCCTTGACCCCTGGCCTGGCGGCTAAAAAGCTCTCGCTTCACAAGGCACGGTTCTGGGTTCGATTCCCAGCCAGGGTAGAAACATTGGGCGTGTTTCTTGACACCTGTTGTCTATGTTCACTCATCAGTAAAACAGGTACCTGGGTGTTAGTCGACTGGTGCGGGTCGCATCCTGGGACAAAACTGACCTAATTTGCCCAAAATGCTCAGCGTAACAAGGGGCTTTCTATATAGTAGTATTGTGGAAAATAATGTATTTCCGGAAAAAAACACATTGTATTTTTTATGTAAATTAGTGTAATACATTGTATTTAATAAAATTTATGTTATAAAAAATGGGAAATTCTGCGCCTGCGCAGAAGAGACTCGCCATGTTTGACCTAGTCAACACAAACGTTAGTGAATAATCGAAGAATTTTCGTCGCTCGAGAGGTTAAATTGGGCTGAAACCTCTCAAATAGGAGCCGAAATTGTTGGATGTGCAGTCCTGTATAACGGAAGATATCAGACGACTGGACAAGACAGCTCCAGGAACCTCAGATAAGCTATCTAAATTTGTGTTATAATTCTGGCCAGCATTATCTTCATAAATTTGGTTAGAATGAGGTTTTTGAGTATACACATTAATCTCCAGTCAAATTGGTGAGTGATATTAAGATATATTCTCCTTCTGTTATATAACTGTGCATATGTAATCATTTATTAATTTTACTATACAGTCCACAAATTTATATATTTACCAGAATTCCTGGTGTATGTACATTTCATTTGTAATTATAGGTCTAGAGCAACTTGTGGATATGACAGTGGTAGGTATCGAAGGGGGACATTTTTGCGACCTAGATGTCCCAAATTCCTACTTGTCTAAGTAACTTTGATAAATAATAATTATCTGTGTTACCATTTACTGGTATGTACCTTATGAATTACATCCAGATAAATGCAATTTTCCACAAGTATGTCATTGATGTCAGCTAGGCCTGTATACCTTGTACATGTACTGGTAGAAATAAAGATATTATTATTATTATACATTTATTATGGGGAGAGAGCGGGGAAAGTTGAAAAGTCGCATGGTAATTTGAGTTACTGTCGCCTTCTGCCAACTTGAACCAGTCTGACCATTCTCCTCTGATCTCATTTATTAACAGGACATTTTCGTTCAAATTATTATTATAATCACAGGGAAGCGCTAACCCGGAGGATTATACAGCGCATGTGGGGGGATGGAAGGTGTTAGTAAGTAAGTTTATTCAGGTATACACAAATACAGTTACATAGATTATCATACATAGCAGCATATGTGTAGAGAACCTGGGATAACCCAAAAAAGTCAGACAGAGTGACTTATTTCCATTGGGGTCCTTTTACCTTAATATTATAATATAAAGGTTATAATATTTTCTTATTATTCTACAATGAAGATAACATCTTATTATCATACTAAAAAGACTATCTACTACATTAAGACTATCTACAATACGAGGGTCATTACTAGGAATAAGGTAAAATTTACACGTATGTTAGCTACAAAATAAAAAATCATTCTCCTCCCTTTCTGTAGCTACATTCACCAGACACCTTTTGGCACTCTTCTTGAACTGGTTCATGCTATGACTGGCTTTGACATTTGCGGGTAGTCTGTTCCATTCCTTTATTGCTGTACAATAAAAGGTGTTTGAAGCCTGGCCACTGACTGTGGGTACTACAAAGTTGTGCTCTCTCCCCCTGGTACTATGATTGCTTTGGTTTCCAACCTTGACAAAATTGACAGCAAGATATTCTGGACACTGTTTGTGAGCAATTTTATAAACATGATTTAGCTTCAGTTGTTTTACTCTGTCTTCAACATTCAGCATATCCAACTGCTGTAATTCATCCTGGCCTACATGTTCTCTTGGTCCCAGCCCCAGGATGAATCTTACAATTTTGTTCTGGGTGATTTGCAGTCTTTCAGTTTTTTTTGTCAAGACAGAGCACCATGAAGAGCAAGCGTAATCCATATGGCATTGTATAAAGGCTAGACATAGGGTCCTGCGAGCCTCAGTAGGTAGACATTGTGCTTGTCTATACAGGAACTTCAGTCTGGCATTCGCTTTCTTTACTACACTGTTCCCTATCAATTCTCCTGATATGCATGGGTCAAAGGGGATTCCCAGATATTTTACTGATGAAACCAAAGTGATGGGCTCCCCATTACACTGAACATTAAAATTATTTGCCCTTCTCAGTTTATTCAGGCTCAATTCAGGGAACTGGAGCACAGATCCAGTTCCCTAGATCAAGAGCCCCTCACCAGCATCAAGGAACCTCCCTTGAGGGGTTTTCGTCAACAGAACTGCCATTCGCTAGATGTTTTGTTTTTCCCACCATTCTCTGTAAACTCTAAAGACTGTTGTGCATGAAAATCTCAGGAGATTAACAATTTCTAAGATACTCTAACCACCCAGTCCGGCACCAACAATCATCACACAGTCACTTAGATCATCACATTTCCCCATTCTGATGTTTGGGCTAAACAACAACTGAACTTCTTGACCGTGTCTGCATACTTTGACGCTGAGGTGCTGCCACGTTATTAACTGATTAAATATTTGCATTAACGAGCAGGTGTACCTAATAAAGTGGCCACTGAGTATATATTTTTCAAATTCAAATTCAAATTCAAAGTTTATTCTCTATAAAGATTACAATGTTGAATTTACAGAATTTGGTTGTTGTGTGGTTTACATGTAGTTAAATAATGATCACAGAGTGTACCACTAGAACGCCTAGCATGGCTAGGCATTTCGGGCAGACTTAGTTTAATTCTTTATTTTAAAATATTCAACCAAGTCTACTACTCAGATATGAAAAACTTGAGGAAATTAAAACTGTGTCAGGGTATACAACAAATTCTAACCATACAATACAGCGAAAAAGTAATGTGAAGGACCTGAGAGTGATAATGTCAGAGGATCTCACCTTCAAAGAGAACAACAATGTATCTACCGATGCATCTGCTAGAAAAATGATAGAATGGATAGTGAGAACCTTCAAAACTAGGGATGCGAAGCCCATGATGATTCTCTTCAAATAGCTTGTTTTCTCTAGGCTGGAATACTGCTGTACACTAACCGCTCCTTTCAAGGCAGGGGAAATTGTTGACCTGGAGAGTGTACAAAGCACTTTCACGGCACACATAAGTACGATAAAGCACCTAGATTACTCGGAACGGTTGAAGGCCCTTGATCTGTATTCCCTGGAACACAGGCGAGAGAGATACACGATACTGTACACATGGAAAATCCTAGAGGGATTAGTACCAAACCTGCACACGAAAATCATTCCCTATGAAAGCAAAAGATTCGACAGGAGATGCAACATTCCCCCAGTGAAAAGCAGGGGCGCCACGAGTGCACTGAGAGACAACACATTAAGTGTCAGGGGCCCAAGACTGTTCAACTGCCTCCCAGCATACATAAGGGGGATTACCAATAGACTCCTGGTTGTCTTCAAGAAGGCGCTGGACAGGCATCTAAAGGCAGTACCTGACCAGTCGAGCTGTGGTGCATACGTGAGTTTGCATGCGGTCAGTAGTAACAGCCTAGTTGATCAGACCCTGATCCACCACGAGGCCTGGTCTCAGACTGAGCCGCGGGGGCGTTGACCCCCGAAACCCTCTCCAGATATACTGCAGGTAAGACGTTCAAAGAACCCGAACTGCCGTACAGATTTTTTATCTGCACAAAAAAAAGCAGTCGTGATACAGATTAAGGTATTTAATTTCCAATTACTGCATTTCACGCATTTCACAGGATATATACATACCGAGAGATGTATTTGTCTCGGGGTATATATACTGAGAGTGTAATGTATATTTCAGTATTTTTGTTAGCTGGTGAAGAGTTACCGTCCAGTCTTCATAAGCCTAGTGTGATGATAGTCTTTAAACCCTCATTAACCATCCATCAGTTAGTTCATGTAGGATACACATAACTTACTGCCGGCAATAAAGAAAAAAATACACGTTTTAAAATGAACTTTTATATGGGACAAGGTTCCGCTCAGTCGTACCATTAACTCTGCTCCTTCCAAGTTAATATTATAACATTTCTCCTCGTCATGGGAGGAACTGAAAAACATGGTAGGTAGCCTCACTCTCCCAGGCTATATAAAGATCTGGCAGCTCCTGGCCTCTCTCTCTCCTCGCTCACTGACTCACATCTCTCTCCCTGGCTGTGTTAACCAGTGCTCGTATAGGCAGCCCTGAGGTATATATGTATGGGATAGTATATACGACAACAGTGATTAATCGTTACTCTGCGTGATGGTGTGAGGTGAGTCAAACACAGTCTGTACTCCAGTGTTTGTATTTACCAGTACACATATAACCTGTCTGGGACCCCAGTGGACATAAGTTACTTTATTTTGGGGGAAATTATCCTAGGTAATTTACACTATGCATTGTAATTGTACTTATGTGTATCTGTGTCTAAATAAACTTATTTACTTGTATATTCTGCAAGAACCCTAATGAAAATAAGTCACTTTGATTTTTTGGAGGGTTATCTTAGGTAAATTCCACATGTTACTATGTGTGATAATTGTAGGTATGTGGACCTGTACCTAAATAAAAAGTAAACTTACTCACATAGGAGACTGACACTTATGAC
Organism: Cherax quadricarinatus; assembly: GCF_026875155.1. NCBI lineage: Eukaryota > Metazoa > Arthropoda > Malacostraca > Decapoda > Parastacidae > Cherax > Cherax quadricarinatus. The sequence continues at coordinate 16,536,097 of NC_069431.1, read as the reverse complement.
AACGTCTGGGTCCGACTTGCACCATTAACTAGTCATTAGCTAATGGTTCAACTCGGACCGAAACGTCGTAATAAGTTTCACTCTTCTAAGTGCGGGTTATTTGTGTATTGTTCCAGTCACGGTATTGTGACTTTTTATTCTGTTTGTGCTTACAAGTATGTAGTTGCAGGAATCGAGTCTTGGCTCCTGGCCCAGCCTGCCCGCTGACCTCTCAAGAGATCCTAGCTGCGTAAGCCCTACCATACCTGTTCTTAAAATTATGTATATATCCTGCTTTTACCATTTTTGCTGGCTAGTTCGTTCCACTTCCCGACCACTGTGAGACCTGTCTGTGACTCATCAGTGATTTTTAACTTACATTTCTACCCCTGTGTACTTCAAACCCGCCTCTCAGACACTCCCCCTCAGTAACAAAAAAGGCACAATACCGTGACTGGAACGATATACAAATAACCCGCACTTAGAAGAGAGGAGCTTACGACGACGTTTCGGTCCGACTTGGACCATTTACAAAGTCACACGTCGTCGTAAGCTCCTCTCTTCTATGTCCGGGTTATTTGGGTAACACTCCCCTTGTTCACCCCTGTGAGTGTTGGGGGGGTTGAGTCATGGGTTGTTGTTGTTGGTGATGTTGTCGTTATTGTTGTTGTTGTTGTCGTTATTGTTGTTGTTTTCTTCTTTATGTATTCACTGAATTCTCATTATTACCTACATATTTGCTCCACTTAACTCCCATTAATTTTTTGAGGACCTCTGCACCTGTGTTTCACTCTTCATTCCAGCCTTCACAGACGCCATCTTGCTGAATCTGGTCTGATGTACAATATTCTTATCCCTGGAGTTGTTTCTGTAACTGCCTTGTCTCCAAGTTTATGGCCATATGCGTGACAAGGATTGGCTTTGAAAACTACCTGCCTAGCATGGGCCAGTAGGCTTGCTGCAGTGCTCCATCATTTATGTGTTCCTACACTGTCCAATGTTCTATCTAATCTTCACAATATGTGTTACATTCATAAAACATGACATTGGTTGGTAGCACACTGAGTGTCCGTGGTTCGATCCCCGGCCGGGTTTCCTTACACCTGCTGCCCCTCTTCACCTAGCAGTAAGTAGGTGCTGACTGGTGTGGGTGGCATCCTGGGGTAGTGGTAGTATATCTCAGATAGGGCTGGGCTTTGAAATGAACTAAGGTAAGACAACAGCTCTTGGCCTAGATAAATAGTTCAGAGAACCGACAAGTTGATAAATTAGACACATGTGCAACACTTGGGTATCTTTATTGAGGGAACGTTTCGCCACACAGTTATTTCATCAGTCCTGTACAAAGAAGCATGGTGAAGATCAGAAGGAGTTTAAGGGAATCAGTCCATTAATCTTGAAAAGATTGATGGACTGATTCCCTCAAACTCCCTCTGATCTTCACTATTCTTTGTATAAGACTGATGAAGCCACTGTGTGGCGAAACGTTTCCTCAATAAAGATACCCAAGTGTTGCACATGTGTCTAATTTATCAGCTCTTAGCCTGTAAAACTGATGTGTAAAAAAAAAAATAAAGTAACAACGTTTCGCTCAGTTTAGAGTCTCATCAAGTCATTATGACTTAAGTTCTACGCAGAGTTAGTTTAATAGGTTTATTATGCACCCCATACCCATCCTGTGGGCGGTAGTCAAAAGATTACAGAGGTACATAATGGGTCCAGGGACTGCGCAGAACAAGACTTTATCCCACTAAAAGTTTATTCTCCATCTTGTCGATATTTTTATTCCAAATTTCCGGGTTGTGAACTGGATCTATGAGTACTTGGCCTAATAGAACATTACTGCAGCACCAGTAAGCAAAAAACAGCACCAGTATACGAGTAACAATCCACTAAGTTTTCAAGCACATTAATCACCTTTGATATGCCTCGATAGGCTTTGAGAGGTTTTCCTGCTTCCGGAGCCCGGCCTTGGGCCAGGATTGTCCGGAACTTGCCCAGGCTGTTGCTGTTAGTGCCCCACTGGCCCACATATCCATTTCAGCCTGGTTGATCTGGCACTTGCCGGAGATACTTGTCCAGTTTCCCCTTGAAGATGTCTACACTTATCCCACAGTGTTTTCTGAAAATTTTTCGGATTTTTTTTAAAAAAATCTGCATTGCAAATTTTTGATACAATGCCTTTTTTTGAGTCCATTGCTTTTTCAGGGGATTTATTTTATATTGTCTCCACTATCTCTCACTGTTATGTCATCGCAGGGTGCAGAATTAGGACTAGGTCCTAAATTTTTCCATGTATTTTATTTCCCTCTCTCTTTTTCTCTCTCCTTTTCTCTCTCTCTCATCCCCTCCCTCTCTCCTCTCTCTCCTCTTCTTCTCTCTCCTCCTTTTCTCTCCTCTCTTTCTCCCCTTCTCTCTCTCTCTGTTCTTTCCCGGGCAAATATGCTTTTTTTGGGGACTTTGAGGCTTCTCCATAATTTAAATCTTTTTACGGGGCTGAAATGAAGTGTCTGTTCCAGCTCTATACCCCCCTTCCCTAACGGGGCCCCAAAACTAACAATACCCAAATGAAGAGCGCAAACCATTTAGTGTCACCATCAAACTGTTTCCCTTTTTTTGAATTTCTTTTTATTTACCCCACATTTTCTTGGTGTTTTTCCTGCAAGGTCATAGACATGATCTTTCCTTGGGTTTCACATTTCATTTCGTCATTTCGTATCCCTTACGATTTGTAACAGTGCTCTTTTGAGTTCTTCATTCTTTTCCTTAATAAGCATTGGAACTTTTTTCCTTATGTTTTTCCACCCCCCAAAACGGAAGACTTTCCTTATATCTTCTTCATCTTTCCACGTCTTCTTCAAAGGGGTTGATTGCCCTACTGTTTTTTCAGTATCATCCCCCAAATAAAGATACAAACTGGCGAGTTTTTCTTAATGTCCGCCGGGAACCAGGAAGTCCTCGGGTAATAGCTTTTTTACTTTTTTAATGTTTACTAAAATTAAAAAAGTTTACTAGTGTGGAAAAAAAATGGCTTTCTGCTACTACTGTGTTCTACCGCCAGAAAGTTGACTATCAATATGTCTACTTACCCAAAAAACTTAACTTCCTTATTCTTGCAAATCCTCCCTCATTAGTACAATGACCCTATGAGTGCTTTGTCAAATCTGTTGGAAATTCGTGTATTTACTCTGCATTTTGTTTTTTTTTTCGACCCCTCCAAAATTTGTCAAAAATGGTTTAGCATTGGAGACATGATCTCCACCCTGAGTCCACGATGCTGGGGTTGTCTTTTCATAAAATTTTGTAATTTTGGCCCATCTCGTCCTGTGTCAAGTGTTATATAATATGATGTTGGGGCTTCGGGTCTGTAATTTTTTTAGATAGTGCTTACTATCTATTAGAAAATGATTATGCATCCTTTATTATTTTATTGTCATTTTTTAATTTTTATTATTATTACTAAAATTTTTATTTATATTATTTTTTATTGAATGGGGGAACTATAGCAAATCATTTTTTTTGGAAATTGCAGACTTTCGATATAATCAGGGGACACAAGTTCGATTCTGGACGACGGAAGAATCGCCCGCATTGCTGCCCCCTCCTCACTGCAATAAAAGGTACCTGGGTGTTAGGCAATTTTGTGGTTGCATCCTGGGGGGGGGGGAGACCCCAAGGAACCCACACGGAAAGAGCCACTGTTTGGCTTTTTTGGGTTGTCACCCTTTTTAAAAAACCTTCCAGGGTAAAAAACCGAAGCCCCTCTTTTTTTTCTGGTTCTTTCTTTTCTTCCTTTTGTAGTACCCACTGGTACTCTAGATAACACAATGGCCTTCAAATTTGACTGATACCCCCTAAGACTTCACGAAAGTACCAAAAACCTAGCACCGCAGGGGGTCCTCTTCCCCCGACGCAGGTGCAAAGAACAAAAGTTAGGTACCAGTCTGAGGACCATTTTTCGCAGCCTTCAAGACACACTGAAGAAACAAAGGAAGATAGGGCAGCTTGTGCCAACTGTAAAAAGACTGAAGGTGAAGAGAGCCACAGAATTTCTTTTTTTTCTTGCTATTAATAAAGGGGGATCGACCTGTAAGCTTCTCGCATAGACTCGCCCAGTCTTTCTTTTTTAAAACTGGAAAGATCGAAAAATAATTATTTCGGTGGCCTTTGCTATAATTATAATGTGGTGCCAATAGGTAAAACGGTCAGTAGCAAGAACTTTTTAAAAATTTAAAGCCCTTTCAAAAATTTTTCCTTATAGTTTAATGAATTTTTTTAATTTATTTTTAATAAAAAAATTAAACGATTTTTCTACCAAAAAAATCCTGGGAAACTTACCAAACGCAATTTTTTTAGCCTAATCCAACTAAATATATTTTAATAGGTTTACAAATTTGATAATAAACAAACACATGAATAAATTTGTTTTTGGTAGGTTCAGAATGTTTTTTTGCGATATTATTGCAACTAAAATTTTTCGTTTGCCCTATTTCGGCAAAAGAGTGTTGCTTTTTAAAGCAACAAACATTATCTGTCAGTCCACAGCAGGATTCGAACCTGTACACTCTGTATCAATATATAAAGGGTACACAATACTTCCACCTTTTCCACTTGCAAGCCCAGTGTGTTTTTTTGCAAGCGAAAGGCTAGAGCTTCTTTCAACTCCCCCTTTTTTTTTGGGGCATTTTTTATCGCTCTTTTCGCGATTCTTGCATTAATTTTAAATATAAAATTGACAACGGGGTCACTATGATAAACTGGATTTTAATGTATCCAGGTTTAAATCCATTAAAAAATTTTATTTTTGAAGGGACGGAAAAGGGGATTTTTTTTTTTTGCGTCTTGTGGAAAGGGGTTCCAAATTACATCGTTTGGGTGGAGGAAATTTGGGTAGTTAACTGGGGGCAACTATAGAACAGCAGTCCCCAACCTTTTTGGTATTAGGAAAATTGACCTGCTGGTACTAAAAAAACGGGTCTGTCCCTCTCATACTCCTGCCTACATCGGGTTTTTTAACTCCCCGGGAGGGGGGGGGGGGGCGACGCCCTGTAGGGGGTTTGAGAAAAATTTCTCCACAAGTATAAAGGGCCCAAATTTGAAAGGGCAAATTTAAAACAGGGCCGCTTTTTGTAAATTTTTGGAATAATAACAAAATTTTTGTAAGTGTTGAAGTGTGCAGGGGGAACCAATTAACGAAAAACTAAGATTTTATTAAAGGGCCCAAAACATGAAACACAGCCTGACTGCAGGTTCAGATGAACCCGAACCGCATCGGCTCTGTTTTCAATTATTCTGCTGTTTTTCTTTTTACTCAGTTTAGTATATTTTGATGTAATAACTCAGCGTTCCCCACTATTAAATAGGCCAAAAGCTGGTTTTAAATTTTATTTTAAAGATATGAGCGGCTTTTGTGGGGGTGTGTGTGTGTGTGTGGGGTTTTTGTGTGTGTGTGTTGGTGGTGTTGTTTTTGTGTGTGTGGTGTGGTGTGTGTTTTTTAAAGAAATGAAGTGCTGTTGTGTCGCAGGTGTGTGAAGTGCAGTGTTGTGTCCCCAGGTGTGTAAATCAGTTTGTGTCGCAGGGTGGGGGAGGAGTGGGGCTGTGGGGCAGTAAAGTACTGTGTCAACAGTTCGTCTCACAGACAGCCGACCCATCCCCTGGTCTGTCAACACCTAAAAGGAGGAACTCATAGTCGGGTCATTGTTACCAACCTGTCTACCACGCTTTTTTAAAAAATAAAAAATTGGAAGGGGTTGAAAGTGCAATAAAAACCCAGGGAAGCCCAGGGAACCAAAAGACCAGGAACATCAAGAAGACCAGGAACATCAAGAAGACCGGGGAACATCAAAAGCCCGGGGAACATCAAAACACCGGGGGAAACCGGGGAACCCAGATAGACCGGGGAAGACAGTGAACACTAGGGAAATCGGGGAACATCAAGAAGACCAGGAACAAAAGAAGACCAGGAACACAGGGAAGACCGGGGAAGCCCAGGGAAGCCGGGGAAACATCAGGGAAGCCCAGGAAACCAGGGAACATCAAAAACCAGGAACATCAGAAAGACCAGGAACATAGGGGCCCAGGAAACATCAGAGAAGACCAGGGAAGACCAGGAACATCAGAGTAGACCGGGGAAACCATGAACACTGGGGAAAGATCGGGGAACATCAAAAAGACCAGGGAACTCAAGAAACCGGGAACTCAAGAAGCCCAGGAACATCAGAGAAGACCAGGAACATCAGAGAAACCAGGGAACACAGAGAAAACCGGGGAAGACCATAAAACCCCGGGGAAGATCAGGGAACACAGAGAAGACCGGGGAACATCAGAGAAACCAGGAACACAGAAAGCCCGGGGAACACAAGAAGACCAGGGAACACAGAAAAGACCAGGGAACATCAGAGAAGCCAGGGAACACAGAGAAGACCAGGGAACACAGAGAAGCCAGGGAAATCAGGGAAATCAGAAAAGACCGGGGAAACACAGAAAGACCGGGGAAACATCAGAGAAGACCGGGGAACACAGAGAAGACCAGGGAAACCAGGGAACTCAGAGAAGACCAGGGAAGACCAGGACACAGGGAAGATCGGGGAACACAGAGAAGCCCCGGAACATCAGAAAGACCAGGGAACATCAAAAAACCCGGGGAACCAAAAGACCAGGGAACATCGAAAACCGGGGAAACCAGTAACACTAGGGAAGATCGGGGAACACAAGAGACCAGGGCATCAAGAAGCCCAGGGAACACAAGAAACCAGGGAAGACCATGAACACTAGGGAAGACGGGGAACATCAGAAAACCAGGGAACATCAGAGAAGACCGGGGAACACAAGAAGACCGGGGAACATCAAAAGACCAGGGAAGACCGGAACATCAGGAGACCGGGGAAGACCATTGAACACTAGGAAGATCGGGGAAACATCAAGAAGACCAGGGAACATCAGAAAAACCCGGGGAACATCAGAAAACCAGGGAACACAGAGAAGACCAGGGAAGCCAGGGAACACAAAAAGCCCGGGGAAAAATCAGAGAAGACCAGGGAACACAGAGAAGACCAGGGAACATCAGAAAGACCAGGGAAGCCCGTAAAACACAAGGGAAAGATCAGGGAACATCAGAAAAACCCGGGGGAACATCAGAGAAGCCCCGGGAACATAGAAAAGACCGGGGAACCAAGAAGCCGGGGAACATCAAGAAGACCGGGAAAACACAGAGAAGACCAGGGAACATCAGAAAAGAAAAGGGGAAGACCAGTGAACACTGGGGAAACCAGGGAACATCAGAGAAGACCGGGGAACATCAGAAAAAGACCAGGGAACATCAGAGAAGCCCCAGGGAAACCAGTGAATACTAGGGAAGATCGGGAAAACATCAGAAAAAGAATAGGGAACATCAGAGAAGCCAGGAAACTGGGAACATCAGAGAAACCAGGGAAGACCAGGGAACACAAGAAGACCAGGGAAATCAGAAAAACCCCAGGGGAAGACCAGGGAAATCAGAGAAGACCGGGGAACACCAGAGAAGACCAGGGAACATCAGGGAAGACCGGGGAACATCAGAGAAACCGGGGAAACCAAGAAGACCGGGGAAGACCGGGGAATACAAGAAGCCCAGGGAAACCAGGGAACATCAAAAAGAAGACCAATAAACACAGGGAAGACCGGGAACACAAGAAAAAAGGGAACTCAGAGAAGCCCAGGGAAGACAAGGAAAACATCAAGAAGCCCAGGAATATCAGAGAAGACCGGGGAAGACCAGGGAATATCAAAGACCAGAAGACCGGGGAACATCAGAGAAACCGGGGAAAAATTTCAAGAAGACCGGGGAAACCGGTCCCCATCAGAGAAATCGGGGAACACCGAAGACCAGGAATATCAAGAAACCGGGAAACCGGGGGAATATCAGAAGCCCGGGGAAGACCAGGGAACACGGGGAAGACCAGGGAACAACAGAAAAGGGACCGGGGAAGACCGGGGAAATCAGAGAAGACCAGGGAAGACCAGGGAATATCAGAAAGACCAGAAAAGCCCGGGGAACATCGAAAAACCCGGGGAACATCAAGAAGAGGGGAAAAACCCGGGGAAACATCAGAAAGCCCATGAACACAGGGAAGACCAGGAACACAAGAAGACCAGGGAACATCAGAGAAGACCGGGGAAGACAAGGAACATCAAAAAACCCCAGGGAAGACCGGGGAAATCAAAAAAGACCGGGGAAACCGGGGAGCACCAGAGAAGACCGGGGAAATCAGGAAACACAGGAAACCGGGGAAAACCGGGGAAATCAAGAAGACCAGGGAAGCCGGGGAACACAGAGAAACCCAGGAACATCAAAAAGACCGGGAAAGACCAGGGAACATCAAGAAACCATGAACACTGGGGAAGACCGGGGGAAAAACAGAGAAGAAAGGGAAACATCAAGAAGCCCAGGAAGACTAGGGAACATCAAGAAGCCCAGGGAATATCAGAGAAACCGGGGAAAAACCCAAAGGGAAATATCAAGAAACCAGGGAAGACCGGGGAACATCAAGAAACCAGGGAATATCAGAGAAACCAGGAAGACCGGGGAACATCAGAGAAGACCGGGGAACACCAGAAAGACCGGGGGAACATCAGAAAAACCAGAGAAGACCATGGAACATCAAAAGACCGGGAAATCAGAGAAGCCCGGGAAAACCCGGGGAACATCAGAGAAACCGGGAACATCAGAGAGACCGGGAAAACAGGGAACACGAGAAGACCATGAACACTAGGGAAGACCAGGGAAATCAGAGAAGACCAGGGACGACAGGGAACATCAGAGAAAAACCAGGGAAATCAGAGAAACCAGGGAAAGACCAGGGAACCCCAGAAAAAACTAGGAAAGATCGGGAAACCCAAAAAGGGGAAGACCAGGGAAACCATGAACACTAGGGAAGATCGGGGAACACAGAGAAGCCCGGGGGAAAACCAGGGAACATCAAAAAGACCAGGGAAGACCAGTGAACTCAAGAAGACCAGGGAACATCAAGAAGACCGGGGAACTAAAGAAACCAGGAACATCAAGAAGACCGGGGAACATCAGAGAAACCGGGGAACATCAGAGAAGACCGGGGAAAAACAGAGGGACTAGGGAAGACCGGGGAACACAGAAAGCCCGGGGGGAACATCAGAAAAGCCCAAAGACCAGGAAACACAGAAAAGACCAGGGAAACCAGGAACACAAGAAGACCAGGAAGACCAGTAACATAGGGAAATCGGGGACATCAGAAAGACCAGGGAACATCAGAGGAAGACCAGGGAAACATCGAGAAACCTTTGAACTCAAGAAGACCAGGGAACACAGAGAAGACCGGGGAACCAGTGAACACTGGAAGACAGGAACACAGAAAACCAGGGAACATCAAGAAGACAGGGAACATCAAGAAGCCGGGGAACCATTAACACTGGGGAAGACGGGAACATCAAAAAGACCGGGGAACTTTCAAAGAAACCGGGGGAACATCAAAAAGCCCAGGGAACATCAGAGAAGCCCCAGGGAAACCAGGGAACATCAGAGAAGCCAGGAAAGACCATGAACACTGGGGAAAACGGGGAAACCATCAGAGAAGCCCAGGGAACACAGAGAAACCAGGGAAACACAAGAAGCCAGGGAACATCAGAGAAACCAGGGAAGCCCAGGGAACACAGAGAAGACCGGGGAACACAAAAGACCAGGGAACACAGAAAACCGGGGAACATCAAGAAGCCCGGGGAACCCCAGTGAACACTAGGAAGACGGGGGAACATCAGAGAAGACCAGGAACATCAGAGAAGACCGGGGAACATCAAGAAAACCAGGGAACTCAGAGAAGCCCGGGGGAACATAAAAGACCGGGGGAAAACATCAAGAAGCCGGGAACATCAGGAAACGGGGAAGCCCATGAACACAGGGAAGACCGGGGAACATCAGAGAAGACCGGGGAACATCAAGAAGCCCAGGAACTAAAGAAAGACCAGGAAACCATGAATACTAGGGAAGATCGGGGAAAAACAGAGAAAAATGGGAACTCAAGAAGCCCGGGGAAGACTGGGGAACATCAAGAAAAGACCGGGGAAGACCGGGGAAAAACAGAGAAAACCAGGGTAAACAAGAAGACCGGGAAGCCCGGGGAACACAAGAAGACCAGGAACACCAAGAAACCAGGGAACACGGGGAAAAAGGGGGAACACAAGAAGACCAGGGAACATCAGAGAAGACCAGGGAAGACCAGGGAATATCAAGAAGACCAGGGAAGACCGGGGAACATCAGAGAAAAACCAAAAACACTGGGAAGACCAGGAACATCAAAAAGAAAAGGGAACATCAAGAAGACCGGGGAAGACAGGGAACACAGAGAAACCAGGGGAATACAGAAAAGACCAGGGAAGACCAGGGAAAATCAAAGACCAGGGAAGACCGGGAACCAGAGGACCGGAATATCAAGAAGACCAGGGAAGACCAGGGTACATCAGAGAAGTTTCAGGAACACCAAGAAAGCAGGGAATATCAAGAAGACCGGGGAAAGACCAGGAATATAAAAGACCGGGGAAGACCAGGGAACATCAGGGAAGACCAGGGAACAACAGGAAGACCAGGGAAGACCAAAGGGAAAAAAAATATCAAAGAAGACCAGGAAACCAGGGAATACAAGAAGACCAAGAAGACCAGGGAACATCAAGAAGACCGGGGGAACTCAGAAAAACCGGAAAGACCAGGGAAATCAAGAAGCCCATTGAACACAGGGAAGCCAGGGAACATCAAAAAGACCGGGGAACTCAGAAAGACCAGGAAGACTAGGGAACATCAGAGAAGACCGGGGGAAGACCAGGGAAACCCCGGAAGACCAGAAGACGGGAAACTCAGAGAAGACCAGGAAAACCAGGAATATCAGAAAACCAGGGAAGCCCGGGGAAAAACAGAGAAGCCCCGGGGAACACAGAGAAACCGGGAAAGCCCCGGGAACATCAAGAAGACCATGAACACTAGGGAAGACCGGGGAACATCAAAAAAAAAGGGGAACATAAGAAGACCAGGAAGACTAGGGAACATCAAGAAGACCGGGGGAATAACAGAGAAACCAGGGAAACAAGGAATACAAGAAGCCCGGGGGAAAGACCAGGAACACAAGAAGACCGGGGAATATCAGAGAAACCGGGGAAGACCAGGGAACATCAGAAAGACCAGGGAACCCCAAAGAAGACCAGGAACATCAGAAAAGACCAAGAAGACCAGGAACATCAGAGAAACCAGGGAAATCAAAAACCAGGAAGACCAGGAACACAAAAGACCGGGGAACACAAGAAACCGGGAAAGACCGGGGAACACAAGAAACCAGTGAACAGGGGGAAAACCCGGGAAAACACAGAGAAGACCAGGGACGACTGGGGAAACTCAGAGAAACCCGGGGAAAAAATATCAGAGAAGACCAGGAAACCAGGGAAAACCAGAGAAGCCAGGAAGTGGGGGAACACAAGAAACCAGGAAGACCATGAACACTAGGGAAAAGACGGGAACATCAAGAAACCGGGGAAAACCAGGGAACTCAGAGAAGACCAGGGAAGACCATGAACATAAAGGAAGACCAGGGAACATCAGAGAAGACCAGGGAACACAGAAAAGACCAGGAACATCAGAGAAACCGGGGAACACAAGAAACCAGGGAACATCAGGAAGCCAGGGAACATCAAAAGGGGCTAGGGAAGACCGGGGAACATCAAGAAGACCAGGAACTCAAGAAGACCAGGGAAGCCCAGAAACTCGAGAAGACCAGGAAGACCGGGGAAAATAGAGGACCCAGAAAAGACCATGAAGCATAAGAAGACCAGGAAGACCGGGGAACACAGAGAAGACCGGGGAAGCCCAGGGAACATCAGAGAAGACCGGGGAAGCCCAGGAACACAAAAAGACCGGGGAACATCGAGAAGACCAGGAACATAGAGAAGCCCAGGAAGACCAGGGAACTCAAAAGACCAGGAAGCCCAAAACATCAGAGAAGACCGGGGAACATCAAGAAGACCGGGGAACATCAGAGAAACCAGGGAACATAGAGAAGACCAGGAACATCAAAGAAGACCAGGAAAAACCATGAACACGGGGAAGACCGGGGAACATCAAAAAGACCAGGAACATCAGAGAAGACCAGGAAACCGGGGAACATCAAAAAGACCAGGGAAGACCAGGAACATCAAGAAGACCAGGGAAGACCAGAAACATCAAAAAGGGACCAGGGGAACAAAAAGACCGGGAAACCCAGGAACTCAGAGAAGACCGGAAACCCAAAGGAAGCCAGAGAAGACCGGGGGAAGACGTAAGGAATGTTTAATGTAGGCAGAAACCCCACAGGCCACAAGCACCACATGCCAAAGCACCACACTGCCACAAGACCACACGCCACAAGCACCACACGCCAAAAGCACCCACTGCCAAAAGCACCACACTGCCAAAGCACCAACTGCCACAAGCCCCCCAAAAACCCCAAAAGCACCCACACTGCACAACACCACACTGCCACAAGCCCCCAAACGCCACAAGCACCACACTGCCACAAGCACCACACTGCCACAAGCACCACACTGCCACAAGCACCACACTGCCACAAGCACCACACTGCCACAAGCACCACACTGCCACAAGCACCACACTGCCAAAAAAGCACCCCACTCCCAAAAAAGACCACCTGCCAAAAGAGCCCCCACACATGCCACAACACCACACTGCCACAAGCACCACACTGCCACAAGCACCACAGTGCCACAAGCACCACACTGCCACAAGCACCACAGTGCCACAAGCACCACAGTGCCACAAGCACCACAGTGCCACAAGCACCCAGTCCCACAATACCACACCCCACAAGCCCACAGTGCCCAAGCACCACAGTGCCACAAGCCCACAAGGCCACAACACCACAGTGCCACAATTACCACCCTGCCACAAGCACCAAAATCCAAAACACCACAGTGCCACAACACCACACTGCCACAAGCCCACACCCAAACACCACACTGCCACAAGCACCACACTGCCCAAGCCCCACACTGCCACAACACCCAGTACCACAAGCCCCCACACTGCCACAAGCAACCACAGGCCCCACAAGCCCCACACTCCACAACACCACACGCCACAACACCACAGTGTGTTACAAAAAACCGATTCTAAAACTTTAGAGATCTCCAGTGAATACTAGAAAGGACTGCCCTTTGCATCCAGCCTTTTACTGGGTTTTTTCGAACAAGTAGTAATATCCTTATCCAATTATCCATTAAAATCATATTTTTTTCAAAGTGCTTTAGGATTAAAACTGAGGTAAAAAACAGAGAAATTAAATTTAAAAAATTTTTTAAGTAGTAATTTGTCAAAGGGGATATTATCAAATTAAATTAATTACAGAAATCAAAATAAAATCAATCTCCCCGATTTCCCAAAAATATTGTGCTAAAAGCACATATCACATTTATAATTTTTAAGTACCCTCAGGTACATAACATTTAATAAGATATTACAAAAATGTCAATGTGTGTAGCGTATAAGGGCCTAAGTAGTTAGCTATTCTCAAGCTCGAATTAACTTTAAACAAATGACTGACAAAACCTCAAATAAACTAACTTCTTTACCAAATGGCAACCCGAACAGCTGCAAACAAAAAAAGAATGCTAAAACCCCAAAGCAATCAAAATCAAGCGACGCGACACAAAAATCAGGGGAAATGGGAAAAATATAAAGACACTAATAGGGACCATCGCAGATCCCCACAAGACAAAACTCCCATAAAACTGAACAAAGTTCAGCATAGGTAAAACTGTGACTGTGCAATACAAGGGAAACCCTACAAAATTAGGGCAGAACTTAGCAAGGCCTGAGATATTCAGAGTGTCTAACGACACACAACCTCATACAACCGAAAATCACAAGCTTTACAATGTTTTGTGAACAAAATTTTACAGAACTAACAAGAAGTGACGACAACGTCCAAAACCCCAAAAGGGACTCCGCAGACGACTACTTTACAGAGGTAAGGGCACCCCCCCCCTCGACACGTGAAGCACGTGGGCAACTGCAGCTCAGAACCGGGATAAACGACGACAAACGATAATTACAGTAGTTTCAACAAACTAACTGAGCACATTTTATGACACCTAAAACATAACAAATAACAATTAACAGTCAAATAAAATATAAAGTCATAATTTTCTTTACATTATCGCAAATATAACTTTTTAAAAATTAAATGAAAAGGGAATAACTTATAATATACTAATAATCATTTTAACCCATTCAGGGGGGGCAACACAGTGCCACAAGCACCACACTGCCACAACACAACACTGCCACAAGCACCCACTGCCACAAGCACCACAGTCCCAAGCACCACAGTGCCACAATTACCCAGTGGGCCCAAGCACCAAGTCCCAAACACCACAGTGCCCAAGCCCACGTGCCACAAGCACCACATGGGGGGGGGGGGGGGGGGGGGGGAAAGTGCCCCAAGCACCACACTCCACAAGCACCACATGCCACAAGCCCACACTGCCACAAGCACCACAGCCACAAGCAACACATGCCGACCCCAAAAAACACCACACGCCACAAGCACCACAGCCACAAGCACCAATGCCCAACAACACACGCCACAAGCACCCCCTGGGGCCCCAAAGCACCACACGCCACAAGACCACACTGCCACAACACCCACTGCCCAAACACCACACCCACAAAACACCCCAGTGCCCCAAGCACCACAGTGCCACAACCCACCTGCCACAAGCACCCCACCCACAAGCACCAAAAAATGCCACAACACCACACTGGGGGGGGGGGGGGGCCCCAAGCACCACATGCCACAAGCACCCACGCAACAAGCACCCCACTGCCACAAGCACACACGCCCAAGCCCCCCACTGCCACAAACACCACACGCCACAAGCCCACAAGCCACAACACCACACTGCCACAAGCAAACCCCACTGCCACAAGCACCACACTGCCAAACACCACACTGCCCCAAGCACCACCTGCCCCAAAAAGAAAAAAACCACAGTGCCACAAGCACCACACTGCCACAAGCACCACACTGCCACAAGCACCACACTGCCACAAGCACCACACTGCCACAAGCACCACACTGCCACAAGCACCACACTGCCACAAGCACCACACTGCCACAAGCACCACAGTGCCACAAGCACCACACTGCCACAAGCACCACAGTGCCCAAAAACCCACACTCCACAAGCCCCCCCCACACTGCCACAAGCACCACACGCCACAAACACCACACTGCAAAGCACCCCTGCCCAACACCAACTGCCAAAAACACCACACGGGCCACAACACCACAGCCACAAGCACCCCATGCCACAAGCACCACATGCCACAAGCACCACATGCCACAACACCAATGCCACAACACCACACTGCCAAAGCACCACACTGCCACAAACACCACACTGCCACAAAGCCCACACGCAAAAAGCACCACCTGCCACAAGCACCACACGCCACAACACCACATGCCACAAGCCCAAAACTGCCCCAACACCACCTGCCCCAAGCACCACCTGCCACAAACACCACACCCCACAAAACACCACACGCCACAACACCAAAGGACCACACTGCCACAAGCAACCCTCCCGCACAACCCCCACAAAACCACTGGGCCCCAAGCACCACACTGCCACAAACACCACATGCCACAAGCCCACACGCCACAAGCACCACACTGCCACGCACCACACGCACAAGCACCACACTGCCCCGCACCACACTGCAGAGCACCCCCTGCCCCGCACCACACGCCACAGCACCACATGCCACAACAACCACACTGCCACAAGCACCACATCCACAAAAACCACCCCCCAGCCCAAGAAAAACCACACTGCCACAAAACCAACGCCACAACACCACCGCCACAAGCACCACACGCCACAAGACCCACTGCCACAAGCACCACACGCCCCAAACACCACCGCCACAAGACACACATGCCCCAAGCACCCCACTGCCACAAGCACCCCACTGCCACAACACCCACACTGCCACAAGCACCACACTGCCACAACACCACCCTGCCACAAACACCCACGCCAAAGACCCCAAGCCCCAACACCACGGCCCCAAGCACCACCTGCCACAAGCACCACACTGCCACAAGCACCACATGCCCCAAGCCCACATGCCCCAAGACCACATCCACAAGCACCACATGCCCCAAGGGGACCACAGTGCCACAAGCACCACATGCCACAAAACCCCCCCACAAAACTGCCCCAAGCCCCCACATGCCACAAGCCCCACACGCCACAAGCACCACCTGCCCCAAACCCCACTGCCCCAAGCAAACCACGGCCACAACAACACGCCACAAGCACCAACTGCCACAAGCACCACACTGCCCCAAACAACCCCCCCACAAAAAACCCCGGGCCACAAAACACCACGGGCCACAAGCACCACAGTGCCAAAAGCACCAAACTGCCCACAAGCACCCCAATGCCACAACACCACACTGCCACAACACCACAACTGCACAAGACCACCTGCCCCCAAGCAAACCACACTGCCACAAACACCACAGTGCCACAAGCAAAATCACATGCCCCCAAGCACCACACTGCCACAAAACACCACATGCCACAAAAACACCACAGCCACAACACCCACACTTCCACAAGCAACCACACGCCACAAAACACCACACTGCCACAAGCACCACAGGGCCACAAAACAACCACCCGGGACAACAACCACATGCCACAACCCACATGGCCACAAAAAACCCCCCAAACACCCAGCCCAAAAACCCCACCACAGGGCCCCAACACCACAGTGCCACAACCCACACTCCCAAAAAGCACCACAGTGCCACAAAACACCACACTGCCAAAAACACACCCTGCCCACAAGCACCACACTGCCCCAAACACCACAGGGCCCCAAAAACCCCCACAGAGCCAAACACCAAAAGCCACAAACCACCGGCCACAAAAACCAATCCACAAAACCAAAAATGCCACAAGCCCCCAAGGGTGGGCCCCAAAATCACCACACTGCCACAAACACCAAACCCACAAGCCCACAAAGTCCCCCAAGCCCCACATGCCAAACCAACAACCCCCCACTTGCCACAAGCACCACCTCCACAAGCACCACAACTGCCACAAACCCACACTGCCACAAAAACCACATCCACACGCCCCACAATCCACAAGCACCAACGCCAAACACCCCACTGCCCCAAAAACACCACATCCCCAAAAAAAAGGGAAATCCCCAAAACACCAAGTCCCCAAACACCCCTGCCCAAAGAACCCCCAGGAAAACCCCCACACTGCCACCAAGACCACCAGTTTCCACAAGCACCAAACACTCCCCGCCCCACGGGCCACAAGCACCCCCCCGGAACCAAACATTATTCTTAAAAGATATTGTATAATATTTCCCCAAATTAAAATCTATAAATCTTCTTTAAAAAATTTAAAACCTTTTCCTTGTTTCTTAATGTTCCCATTAATTTTACATTGGGGTGTGTGTGTGTTTTTTTTTTTGTTTGTTTTTTGTGTTTATTGTTTGTTTTGGTTTGAGGGGGCGATTAAAACTCCCCGGCCCCCCTCTTCACTGTCGCTACTGGTCCCTCCCTGCCGAACTTTATCATACCCCTCTTAAAACTATGTATGGTCCGCCCCACTACATCCTTTTCCCAAAAAAATTCCACTTTCCACTATTGTGGCTAAGAAAAACTTTTAAATCCCCTATTCATCTTTTTCAATTAATGTTCCCCTTTTTACTGGGTTTTCCCAATCTCTGGAACTTCTGTTTTTGGTGTGGGTTGGTGGGGTGTTGGGGGTGTGGTTGGTGTGTTTGGGTGTGTGGTGTGGGGTGTTTGTTTCTCACCTTTGATTAATGGGCCAACTTGGCCCCCTTTTACGACCGCATGGGTCCCCCACTCCCTGCTCCTGATTTACAAACCTGTTTTTAAATAGAGTTTCCGCCCCACCATCACTCCCAGACTACCACTTCCTAAAAAAACCCTTTTGGGGGTGTGGTGTTTAAAATGTAAAATTACTCAATTAAATCAGATAATTTCATCACTGTTCATTAATGTTAATCCTTAATATTCACCAGTGTTCATCTTCAATGTTCATCCTCAGTATTTATCTTCAGTGTTCATCCTGAGTGTTGATCTACAGGTGGTGGAGTGCCTACCAGTGCCAGTGCCACTGGGTCGCCAGGTGGTCCGTGGTAAAGGAGGTCGAGTCACAGACTGGAAGGACTGGTTCACCCATCACACTGTCATTCATGACAACATTAGTGCCACTGTGGGACTGATCTCCCAGTGGTGGCACTACACTGGTCTAGCTCACCCAGGTCAGTCTTGATAAATTAGACACATGTGCAACCCTTGGGTATCTTTATTGAGGAAACGTTTCGCCACTCAGTGGCTTCATCAGTCATACAAAGGAGAATCTTGAAGAACAGGAGAATGAGGCAATCAGTCCCTCAACCTTGAGTCGATGTGGTCAGTCCATCAATCTTGAATAGAATACCTTCTCCTGCAGAGAAACAGCTTATAAACCGTAGGCAGGAGAGGTGCAGCAGTCGTAGGTGGTGTCACATTTGTCCAATGTGGAAGTAGGTCGTGCCCAAGAATTAGGCAAGTGAAGAATTCCCAAGTATTAAGATCCCAAGAAGTTGCAGTGTCTGACAGGAATGTAGATGAATGGTTCACAGAACCGACACGTTGATAAATTAGACACATGTGTAACTCTTGGGTATCCTTATTGAGGAAACGTTTCGCCACACGTTTCCTCAATAAAGATACCCAAGGGTTGCACATGTGTCTAATTTATCAACGTGTCGGTTCTCTGAACCATTCATCTACAGGTCAGTCTTACCTGTGGTGGCACTACACTGGTCTAGCTCACCCAGGTCAGTCTTACCAGTGGTGGCACTACACTGGTCTAGCTCACCCAGGTCAATCTTACCAGTGGTGGCACTACACTGGTCTAGCTCACCCAGGTCAATCTTACCAGTGGTGGCACTACACTGGTCTAGCTCACCCAGGTCAGTCTTACCAGTGGTGGCACTACACTGGTCTAGCTCACCCAGGTCAGTCTTACCAGTGGTGGCACTACACTGGTCTAGCTCACCCAGGTCAGTCTTACCAGTGGTGGCACTACACTGGTCTAGCTCACCCAGGTCAGTCTTACCAGTGGTGGCACTACACTGGTCTAGCTCACCCAGGTCAATCTTACCAGTGGTGGCACTACACTGGTCTAGCTCACCCAGGTCAGTCATATCAGTGGTAATACTGACCTGGGTGCTTAGCATGGGAGGCTAGTAAGGGCCCAGGGGCCCATGCTAACCTCCCCATGGTGTATAAATATACCTAGTTGGATGAATCTTTTTGTAGCCAGCTGGTCCAGTGGTTTACGCACTGGCCTGAAGTTTTACGACTCACTCGTCATGGGTTCTAACCCCACCCGTACCCTGGTTTATTTGCAATCGTGTTACTACGATTTCATGAGTCAAAATATGCCATTAATGGTGTATGCGAGCGGCACCTTACTATATATTTCCACAGTTACAAACAGGACCTTAAATCTGGTAAATATATATAAAAATTTGTGTTTTGATTGGTTGGTTAAGGGGGGTTTAAAGCCTATCGACTACACTAGAGGACCATTAAGGTTGTACCTAAGTTTTTCACCACCAGTCAAGAATACTTTTATTCTTTAAGAAGGGATTAATGGAATCTCTCATTTGATATACACCGAGAAGTATACACCTTCTGGTGTATTTGATATACACCGAGAAGTATACACCTTCTGGTGTATTTGATATACACCGAGAAGTATACACCTTCTGGTGTATTTGATATACACCGAGAAGTATACACCTTCTGGTGTATTTGATATACACCGAGAAGTATACACCTTCTGGTGTATTTGATATACACCGAGAAGTATACACCTTCTGGTGTATTTGATATACACCGAGAAGTATACACCTTCTGGTGTATTTGATATACACCGAGAAGTATACACCTTCTGGTGTATTTGATATACACCGAGAAGTATACACCTTCTGGTGTATTTGATATACACCGAGAAGTATACACCTTCTGGTGTATTTGATATACACTGAGAAGTATACACCTTCTGGTGTATTTGATATACATCGAGAAGTATACACCTTCTGGTGTATATTTGATATACACTGAGAAGTATACACCTTCTGGTGTATTTGATATACACCGAGAAGTATACACCTTCTGGTGTATTTGATATACACCGACGAAGTATACACCTGGTATATATTTGATATACACTGAGAAGTATACACCTTCTGGTGTATATTTGATATACACTGAGAAGTATACACCTTCTGGTGTATATTTTATATACACAGTATACACCTTCTGGTGTATATTTGATATACACCGAGAAGTATACACCTTCTGGTGTATATTTGATATACACTGAGAAGTATACACCTGGTATATATTTGATATACACTGAGAAGTATACACCTTCTGGTGTATATTTTATATACACAGAAGTATGCACCTTCTGGTGTATATTTGATATACACCGAGAAGTATACACCTTCTGGTGTATATTTGATATACAATGAGAAGTATACACCTTCTGGTGTATATTTGATATACACTGAGAAGTATACACCTTCTGGTGTATTTGATATACACCGAGAAGTATACACCTTCTGGTGTATTTGATATACACCGAGAAGTATACACCTTCTGGTGTATTTGATATACACCGAGAAGTATACACCTTCTGGTGTATTTGATATACACCGAGAAGTATACACCTTCTGGTGTATTTGATATACACCGAGAAGTATACACCTTCTGGTGTATTTGATATACACTGAGAAGTATACACCTTCTGGTGTATTTGATATACATCGAGAAGTATACACCTTCTGGTGTATATTTGATATACACTGAGAAGTATACACCTTCTGGTGTATTTGATATACACCGAGAAGTATACACCTTCTGGTGTATTTGATATACACCGAGAAGTATACACCTGGTATATATTTGATATACACTGAGAAGTATACACCTTCTGGTGTATATTTGATATACACTGAGAAGTATACACCTTCTGGTGTATATTTTATATACACAGTATACACCTTCTGGTGTATATTTGATATACACCGAGAAGTATACACCTTCTGGTGTATATTTGATATACACTGAGAAGTATACACCTGGTATATATTTGATATACACTGAGAAGTATACACCTTCTGGTGTATATTTTATATACACAGAAGTATGCACCTTCTGGTGTATATTTGATATACACCGAGAAGTATACACCTTCTGGTGTATATTTGATATACAATGAGAAGTATACACCTTCTGGTGTATATTTGATATACACTGAGAAGTATACAACCTTCTGGTGTATATTTGATATACACTGAGAAGTATACACCTTCTGGTGTATATTTGATATACACTGAGAAGTATACACCTTCTGGTGTATATTTGATATACACTGAGAAGTATACACCTTCTGGTGTATATTTGATATACACTGAGAAGTATACACCTTCTGGTGTATATTTGATATACACTGAGAAGTATACACCTTCTGGTGTATATTTGATATACACTGAGAAGTATACACCTAGTGTA
The DNA here is from genome assembly GCF_026875155.1 of Cherax quadricarinatus. NCBI lineage: Eukaryota > Metazoa > Arthropoda > Malacostraca > Decapoda > Parastacidae > Cherax > Cherax quadricarinatus. The sequence goes on along the minus strand of NC_069431.1, from coordinate 16,514,438 downwards.
TGTCTGTTGAGTAATGACTTAGTGTGTCACCTGCAAAGTTTAAAGTTTTTCCCCGAGAAACAATATAATAATAATATATTATTATTGTTATTATCATTGTTATTATTATTGTTGTTCTTGTAAATAATAATAATAATAATTTATTATTCTTGTTAATACTATTAATAAATTATTATTATTATTATTATTATTATTATTATTATTATTATTATTATTATTATTATTATTATTATTATTATTATTATTAATGTTTCGGTATGTGCTGGAACAATATAACTTGTCTCTTGATAATGGTCCATGACGGACAGAAATATCGCCTGAAGTTTTCTTTTCAAATTGTAAGTTAATTATGTACTGGTACTGCCACATGACTGTGTTGTGTTGCAGGTGAGGCTTCACTGCAGGCCTCCCTGGAGAGGATCGTCACGAACGTGTTCAGTACAGTACTCACTATAGGTCACTGTCCCTTCTGGTTCCCCTCACTCACCTCTACACTCCATCAGTACAACGAGATACACATTCACTTGCTGGGTGCTGACGAGCCGGAGGTGGGAGCTGTTGAATCTGGACTCATGCAGGTACCTTAGTTGCTTCCGTCAGGAACTATTTTAGTGAGCAGACTTGAACCATTTGTGAGAAGTCGCAAGACTTCACATTTCCTGTCAAATCACTTCAGTCAACTTGGTTGAAATTAAAATCTTTCATTAAAAATATATTTTCTTCTACAGATATCTTTTTAATTTACTTCTATAGCAGTGCACTGCCGTCACTGTCTTGGTAAATCATATATCTACGATCAAATTTTCACGTCATCCAGAAAATTGCAACCGAGCAGATTCTGCGTGTGTCCTTTGCACTTGTTGCGCAAGTGTTTCAGTCTTCAAACTTGAAATATATATATATATATATATATATATATATATATATATATTATATATATATATATATATATATATATAATATATATATATATATATAACAAGTCGGCCGTCTCCCACCGAGGGAGGGAGACCCAAAAAGAAAGAAAATTCCCAAAAGTACTTTCATCATCATTCAACACTTTCACCTCACTCACACATAATCACTGTTTTTGCAGAGGTGCTCAGAGAGGAAGTCTGCCTCGCCTCTCATGTCTCTGTTTCTTGACTACTTTCTTTATTCTTATCAGTAACTATCTTACAAGTTATCTTGTTTTCTAACAGTTTTATTAAACCATTTTGTGTCTTCTGTCCCAAACACACCAACCTATTTTTTTTCTTTGCAAATCCCCAAACTTGGATCTTCCATCAGCTTGAAGGTTGACACTCTCCAATAACGTCTTCATTAACTAATTTTTTTGCAATAGATATTTTTCTAGTTGTCGATAAATGGAATTTCATTTTTTTGTAGTATTTGTTCTGGCAATAATTTATACCGATTTCCCCTCGGCATCCATTAACTGCCCTCTTATCTTCTAGGAAAAATGCTGCTTGTAATCGAAATTCCTCCCTTTGACCTGACAAAATATATTGGTATTCTGAAGTTGGTAAGCATCTCAACTCTCCTGCATTCCCTAACATCATTGCCTCTCTCTCCTGCATTCCCTAACATCACTTCCTCTCTCTCTCCTGCATTCCCTAACATCACTGCCTCTCTCTCCTGCATTCCCTAACATCATTGCCTCTCTCTGCTGCATTCTCTAACATCACTGCCTCTCTCTCCTGCATTCCCTAACATCACTACCTCTAGCGCCGAGATAGATAATGAGGTTGTTATCATTACCTGAAATAATCATGTTATGTAGTGGCTATATCACTGACACCAGTCCCCAGGGGACACAGTCTCGCCCTCTCATCACTCTGTAGTGGCTATATCACTGACACCAGTCCCCAGGGGACACAGTCTCGCCCTCTCATCACTCTGTAGTGGCTATATCACTGACACCAGTCCCCAGGGGACACAGTCTCGCCCTCTCATCACTCCTACACAAAGTCCTCTCCGTGTATCTGGCCAATAAGTTTCCAATAATAAGCAAATTCTTATCTTTACACACGTGGAAATTTTTGTTCTACCCATTTTCTTGTCGGTAACTGTACGTTCATCCTGAAGAACAGCAAAGTTATTTCCGTTCTTCAAGTCTGGTTCTTCATCCTTTTTTCCCTGGCAACCTAAATTTTCACTCATCAATGGTCACTTCACATTCATTATTACACTTCCTCTTCTTCTTATACTAACGAATTTCTAATTTCTAACTTTCTTCCCTGCAGATTCGAACCTTATCCATTATAACTCAATTCTGTTTCTAAATCACAACAATTCTCCTCAAGGTTAACGCGCAAGACATGGTTCAAGGACTCCAGTGAAAATAAGTCACTGACTTCTTTTTTGGGGTTATTCTAGGTAATTTACACCTTGTACTTATGTGTAACTGTGCATAAATAAACTCACTAAAGTTAGTAAATTATAACACACCAACCTAGATTTCTCAAACCGTTCCACGGGCGGAGATAGAACCAGCGATCAGAAAGTTTTAAAACTCTCAATACACTAGACTATAGAGGTTCAGAAAACTTCCTTTTACTACTGACCTCTGAGTTCAGGACGTGCTGGCTTCAAGGCCACCTTAGTTACACTGATGATGATACACGCGGGATGTTGTTTATCATTCAGGTGTTTACTGGGTTTTGCAGGTGGCGAGCCGGGTGTTGGGGCGCCCGATTGTGGTGACGCTGGTAGCGCCAGACCTGGCCCACCACCCTCAGACCTTCTCATGGACGCCCACACGCCCACACCAGGTCAGTCACATTGGTACCCTGTCACTCATCAACCGTAGTTCAGTCACCCCTCAGTAACAGAACAGTCACCCTCAGTAACAGAACAGTCACCCTCAGCAACAGTACAGTCACCCTCAGTAACAGAACAGTCACCCTCAGTAACAGAACAGTCACCTTCAGTAACAGTACAGTCACCCTTAGTAACAGAATAGTCACCCTCAGTAACAGAACAGTCACCCTCAATAACAGTACAGTCACCCTCAACAGTGGTGACTGTGACCTAACACTGTACCTCCACCTCAACAGTGGTGACTGTGACCTAACACTGTACCTCCACCTCAACACTGATGTTAGGATCCAATACTTGACAGTGTTAAGGAAAATATCGCTTGAAAAGACCAAACCTTGGAGAAAATCTTCGTGAAAATTATAACAGACACCCACCTTGTATAACAGACACCCACCTTGTATAACAGACACCCACCTTGTATAACAGACACCCACCTTGTATAACAGACACCCACCTTGTATAACAGACACCCCACCTTGTATAACAACACCCACCTTGTATAAACAGACACCCACCTTGTATAACAGACACCCACCTTGTATAACAGACACCCACCTTGTATAACAGACACCCACCTTGTATAACAGACACCCACCTTGTATAACAGACACCCACCTTGTATAACAGACACCCACCTTGTATAACAGACACCCACATTGTATAACAGACACCCACCTTGTATAACAGACACCCACCTTGTATAACGGACACCCACCTGTATAACAGACACCCACCTTGTATAACAGACACCCACCTTGTATAACAGACACCCACCTTGTATACAGACACCCACCTTGTATAACAGACACCCACCTTGTATAACAGACACCCACCTTGTATAACAGACACCCACCTGTATAACAGACACCCACCTTGTATAACAGACACCCACCTTGTATAACAGACACCCACCTTGTATAACAGACACCCACCTTGTATAACAGACACCCACCTTGTATAACAGACACCCACCTTGTATAACAGACACCCACCTTGTATAACAGACACCCACCTTGTATAACAGACACCCACCTTGTATAACAGACCCCCACCTTGTATAACAGACACCCACCTTGTATAACAGACACCAACATTGTATAACAGACACCCACCTTGTATAACAGACACCCACCTTGTATAACGGACACCCACCTTGTATAACAGACACCCACCTTGTATAACAGACACCCACCTTGTATAACAGACACCCACCTTGTATAACAGACACCCACCTTGTATAACAGACACCCACCTTGTATAACAGACACCCACCTTGTATAACAGACACACCTTGTATAACAGACACCCACCTTGTATAACAGACACCCACCTTGTATAACAGACACCCACCTTGTATAACAGACACCCACCTTGTATAACAGACACCCACCTTGTATAACAGACACCCACCTTGTATAACAGACACCCACCTTGTATAACAGACACCCACCTTGTATAACAGACACCCACCTTGTATAACAGACACCCACCTGTATAACAGACACCCACCTTGTATAACAGACACCCACCTTGTATAACGGACATCCACCTTGTATAACAGACACCCACCTTGTATAACAGACACCCACCTTGTATAACAGACCCCCACCTTGTATAACAGACACCCACCTTGTATAACGGACACCCACCTTGTATAACAGACACCCACCTTGTATAACAGACACCCACCTTGTATAACAGACACCCACCTTGTATAACAGACACCCACCTTGTATAACGGACACCCACCTTGTATAACGGACACCCACCTTGTAAACAGACACCCACCTTGTATAACAGACACCCACCTTGTATAACAGACACCCACCTTGTATAACAGACACCCACCTTGTATAACAGACACCCACCTTGTATAACAGACACACACCTTGTATAACAGACACCCACCTTGTATAACAGACACCCACCTTGTATAACAGACACCCACCTTGTATAACAGACACCCACCTTGTATAACAGACACCCACCTTGTATAACAGACACCCACCTTGTATAACAGACACCCACCTTGTATAACAGACACCCACCTTGTATAACGGACACCCACCTTGTATAACGGACACCCACCTTGTATAACAGACACCCACCTTGTATAACAGACACCCACCTTGTATAACAGACACCCACCTTGTATAACAGACACCCACCTTGTATAACAGACACCCACCTTGTATAACAGACACCCACCTTGTATAACAGACACCCACCTTGTATAACAGACACCCACCTTGTATAACGGACACCCACCTTGTATAACGGACACCCACCTTGTATAACGGACACCCACCTTGTATAACAGACACCCACCTTGTATAACAGACACCCACCTTGTATAACGGACACTCACCTTGTATAACGGACACTCACCTTGTATAACGGACACCCACCTTGTATAACAGACACCCACCTTGTATAACAGACACCCACCTTGTATAACAGACACCCACCTTGTATAACAGACACCCACCTTGTATAACAGACACCCACCTTGTATAACAGACACCCACCTTGTATAACAGACACCCACCTTGTATAACAGACACCCACCTTGTATAACGGACACCCACCTTGTATAACGGACACCCACCTTGTATAACAGACACCCACCTTGTATAACAGACACCCACCTTGTATAACAGACACCCACCTTGTATAACAGACACCCACCTTGTATAACAGACACCCACCTTGTATAACAGACACCCACCTTGTATAACAGACACCCACCTTGTATAACAGACACACACCTTGTATAACAGACACCCACCTTGTATAACAGACACCCACCTTGTATAACAGACACCCACCTTGTATAACAGACACCCACCTTGTATAACGGACACCCACCTTGTATAACAGACACCCACCTTGTATAACAGACACCCACCTTGTATAACAGACACCCACCTTGTATAACAGACACCCACCTTGTATAACGGACACCCACCTTGTATAACAGACACCCACCTTGTATAACGGACACCCACCTTGTATAACAGACACCCACCTTGTATAACAGACACCCACCTTGTATAACAGACACCCACCTTGTATAACAGACACCCACCTTGTATAACAGACACCCACCTTGTATAACAGACACCCACCTTGAATAACAGACACCCACCTTGTATAAAAGACACCCACTTTGTATAACAGACACCCACCTTGTATAACAGACACCCACCTTGTATAACAGACACCCACCTTGTATAACAGACACCCAACTTGTATAACAGACACCCACCTTGTATAACAGACACCCACCTTGTATAACAGACACTCACCTTGTATAACAGACACCCACCTTGTATAACGGACACCCACCTTGTATAACAGACACACACCTTGTATAACAGACACCCACCTTGTATAACAGACACACACCTTGTATAACAGACACCCACCTTGTATAAACGGACACCTACCTTGTATAAGAGACACCCACCTTGTATAACGGACACCCACCTTGTATAAGAGACACCTACCTTGTATAAGAGACACCCACCTTGTATAACAGACACCCACCTTGTATAACAGACACCCACCTTGTATAAGAGACACCCACCTTGTATAACGGACACCCACCTTGTATAACAGACACCCACCTTGTATAACAGACACCCACCTTGTATAACAGACACCCACCTTGTATAACAACACCCACCTTGTATAACAGACACCCACCTTGTATAACGACATCCACCTTGTATAACGGACATCCACCTTGTATAACAGACAACCCACCTTGTATAACAGACACCCACCTTGTATAACAGACCCCCACCTTGTATAACAGACACCCACCTTGTATAACGGACACCCACCTTGTATAACAGACACCCACCTTGTATAACAGACACCCACCTTGTATAACAGACACCCACCTTGTATAACAGACACCCACCTTGTATAAGAGACACCCACCTTGTATAACGGACACCCACCTTGTATAACAGACACCCACCTTGTATAACAGACACCCACCTTGTATAACAGACACCCACCTTGTATAACAGACACTCACCTTGTATAACAGACACCCACCTTGTATAACGGACACCCACCTTGTATAACAGACACACACCTTGTATAACAGACACCCACCTTGTATAACAGACACACACCTTGTATAACAGACACCCACCTTGTATAACGGACACCTACCTTGTATAAGAGACACCCACCTTGTATAACGGACACCCACCTTGTATAAGAGACACCTACCTTGTATAAGGGACACCCACCTTGTATAACAGACACCCACCTTGTATAACAGACACCCACCTTGTATAAGAGACACCCACCTTGTATAACGGACACCCACCTTGTATAACAGACACCCACCTTGTATAAGAGACACCCACCTTGTATAAGAGACACCCACCTTGTATAACAGACACCCACCTTGTATAACAGACACCCACCTTGTATAACAGACACCCACCTTGTATAACAGACACCCACCTTGTATAACGGACATCCACCTTGTATAACAGACACCCACCTTGTATAACAGACACCCACCTTGTATAACAGACCCCCACCTTGTATAACAGACACCCACCTTGTATAACGGACACCCACCTTGTATAACGGACACCCACCTTGTATAACAGACACCCACCTTGTATAACAGACACCCACCTTGTATAACAGACACCCACCTTGTATAACAGACACCCACCTTGTATAACGGACACCCACCTTGTATAACGGACACCCACCTTGTATAACAGACACCCACCTTGTATAACAGACACCCACCTTGTATAACAGACACCCACCTTGTATAACAGACACCCACCTTGTATAACAGACACCCACCTTGTATAACAGACACCCACCTTGTATAACAGACACACACCTTGTATAACAGACACCCACCTGTATAACAGACACCCACCTTGTATAACAGACACCCACCTTGTATAACAGACACCCACCTTGTATAACAGACACCCACCTTGTATAACAGACACCCACCTTGTATAACAGACACCCACCTTGTATAACAGAACCCCACCTTGTATAACAGACACCCACCTTGTATAACGGACACCCACCTTGTATAACGGACACCCACCTTGTATAACGGACACCCACCTTGTATAACAGACACCCACCTTGTATAACAGACACCCACCTTGTATAACAGACACCCACCTTGTATAACAGACACCCACCTTGTATAACAGACACCCACCTTGTATAACGGACACCCACCTTGTATAACGGACGCCCACCTTGTATAACAGACACCCACCTTGTATAACAGACACCCACCTTGTATAACAGACACCCACCTTGTATAACAGACACCCACCTTGTATAACGGACACCCACCTTGTATAACGGACACCCACCTTGTATAACAGACACCCACCTTGTATAACAGACACCCACCTTGTATAACAGACACCTACCTTGTATAACGGACACCCACCTTGTATAACAGACACCCACCTTGTATAACAGACACCCACCTTGTATAACAGACACCCACCTTGTATAACAGACACCCACCTTGTATAACAGACACCCCACCTTGTATAACAGACACCCACCTTGTATAACAGACACCCACCTTGTATAAACAGACACCCACCTTGTATAACAGACACCCACCTTGTATAACATACACCCACCTTGTATAACAGACACCCACCTTGTATAACGGACACCCACCTTGTATAACGGACACCCACCTTGTATAACAGACACCCACCTTGTATAACAGACACCCACCTTGTATAACAGACACCCACCTTGTATAACGGACACCCACCTTGTATAACAGACACGCACCTTGTATAACAGACACCCACCTTGTATAACAGACACCCACCTTGTATAACAGACACCCACCTTGTATAACAGACACCCACCTTGTATAACAGACACCCACCTTGTATAACAGACACCCACCTTGTATAACAGACACCCACCTTGTATAACAGACACCCACCTTGTATAACAGACACCCACCTTGTATAACAGACACCCACCTTGTATAACAGACACCCACCTTGTATAACAGACACCCACCTTGTATAACGGACACCCACCTTGTATAACAGACACCCACCTTGTATAACAGACACCCACCTTGTATAACGGACACCCACCTTGTATAACGGACACCCACCTTGTATAACAGACACCCACCTTGTATAACAGACACCCACCTTGTATAACAGACACCCACCTTGTATAACAGACACCCACCTTGTATAACAGACACCCACCTTGTATAACAGACACCCACCTTGTATAACAGACACCCACCTTGTATAACAGACACCCACCTTGAATAACAGACACCCACCTTTATAAAAGACACCCACCTTGTATAACAGACACCCACCTTGTATAACAGACACCCACCTTGTATAACAGACACCCAACTTGTATAACAGACACCCACCTTGTATAACAGACACCCACCTTGTATAACAGACACTCACCTTGTATAACAGACACCCACCTTGTATAACGGACACCCACCTTGTATAACAGACACACACCTTGTATAACAGACACCCACCTTATATAACAGACACACACCTTGTATAACAGACACCCACCTTGTATAACGGACACCTACCTTGTATAAGAGACACCCACCTTGTATAACGGACACCCACCTTGTATAACAGACACCACCTTGTATAAGAGACACCCACCTTGTATAACAGACACCCCACCTTGTATAAGAGACACCCACCTTGTATAACGGACACCCACCTTGTATAACAGACACCCACCTTGTATAATAGACACCCACCTTGTATAAGAGACACCCACCTTGTATAAGAGACACCCACCTTGTATAACAGACACCCACCTTGTATAAGAGACACCCACCTTGTATAACGGACACCCACCTTGTATAACAGACACCCACCTTGTATAAGAGACACCCACCTTGTATAACGGACACCTACCTTGTATAAGACACTTTGTCGATTCTTTACCTCGTTATTATATTTAACATTTGTTTTTGACGCAGCTGTGTACTGGACGCAGCTGTGTGTACTGGACGCAGCTGTGTGTACTGGACGCAGCTGTGTGTACTGGACGCAGCTGTGTGTACTGGACGCAGCTGTGTGTACTGGACGCTGCTGTGTGTACTGGACGCAGCTGTGTGTACTGGACGCAGCTGTGTGTACTGGACGCAGCTGTGTGTGCTGGACGCTGCTGTGTGTACTGGACGTAGCTGTGTGTACTGGACGCAGCTGTGTGTACTGGACGCAGCTGTGTGTACTGGACGCAGTTGTGTGTACTGGACGCAGCTGTGTGTACTGGACGCAGCTGTGTGTACTGGACGCAGCTGTGTACTGGACGCAGCTGTGTGTACTGGACGCAGCTGTGTGTACTGGACGCAGCTGTGTGTACTGGACGCAGCTGTGTGTACTGGACACAGCTGTGTGTACTGGACGCAGCTGTGTGTACTGGACGCAGCTGTGTGGTACTGGACGCAGCTGTGTGTTACTGGACGCAGCTGTGTATACTGGACGCAGCTGTGTGTACTGGACGCCAGCTGTGTGTACTGGACGCAGTTGTGTGTACTGGACGCAGCTGTGTGTACTGGACGCAGCTGTGTGTACTGGACGCAGTTGTGTGTACTGGACGCAGCTGTGTGTACTGGACGCAGCTGTGTGTACTGGACGCAGTTGTGTGTACTGGACGCAGCTGTGACCGGAAACATTCTATATCTAATATATTTTTAACTTTAAGTTTAGTTCAAATATTCTCTCTACGTTTACGACATTTTCAAGTTTATAATTCGGAAAATTATTAATAACTGAAGAGAAATGAAAAATCTTGATGTGTGGTGACAATTTTCACATTGTTGTCAGGTAGCTCTGGAAATTTTAGAATTGAAGTTTAAGGGACATTAGGGGCCAGTATAAAAATATAAGAATGAGGAACACTGCAGTAGGCCTACTGGGCTATACTGGGTAAGTTATCCTGTAATCCAACCCCTTCCATCAAATTCAACTTCTCTGTTATAGTCGGAGGAGGAACTAAGTGACTACTGTGTTGTTATTACAACATTAATGACCAGTTATGAAGTTTAACACTGAGATGACGCCTCCACAAACATTTTTTTTCACAAATCAATTTTAGAGCCTAAGAGATGTTATCGTAAATCAGCCAACCCCCCAGGATGCCACCCACACCAGTAGACTAAAACTCAGGTACCTACTTACTGCTAAGTGAACAAGGGCAGCAGGTATAAGGAAACATGACAGCGTTTCCACCCTTGCCGGGGATCGAGCCACTTTTTGTGCCAACAGGTGGTGTATGTGTGTGTATGTACCTGTGTGGGTATGTTCAGGTGTGGGTATAACAAGTGGTGTAAATATATGTGGGTATGTGTATAAACAATTGGTGTTTCAGGTAACGTCGTCAGTGAGGGCGGTGACTTACTCTGGTCTCTACCACGACTTCTGGCGGGACCATCTTGCTACCAGTGACACTCACGCTCAGGTGAGCTGCACACTTATACAATTCATCTTATAATGATATTTAGCGTGTATAGGTGAAGGACGTCAGTGATGTGTTGTATGAAAATGAAACTGATAATGATGTGTTATCTCCAGGTGAGTCGACCCCAAGTGGCACTAGCTATCCACCCTGGAGTACACACGGATGAGATGCTGGTCCTGTGGAAGCCCACACTCCAGCTCCTGGCCTACGAGCACGTCCCTCTCGTCATGACCACCTACAACGAGGCAGAGTTTCACACCACACTCCAGGTACTCCCACTACAGTATAACTATGTTTCCTCTGCTGTATTTATACGTCTTCTGTGCCTTATTTATAAGGCATAAATACGTCTCGTCTAGTGTATTTGTGTTTTCTATCCTGAATTTATACATCTTTTTCATGTAAATACGTCTCATCTGCTGTGTAATACGCATCCCTTGGAATATTTATATGCTCCTATGCTATATTAATATATCTCTTGTTCATTTAATGTTTTCTCTGCTGTATAAATATGCCATATATTAGTTTCTGGAGTATGAAAACATTTCTTCAGGAAGGCAACAATGCTGTACCATAAATAATAAAGAATGTTGGAAGTTAATACCTAACCACTGGATACCGAGAATGTTTGTCTCCTCAGAAACTGGAGACTCTGCAAGCCAATGTGGTACACGGGGATGTGAACCCACTGCGCTCCCTCCATCTCAAGCAGACACCCTACGAGCCTGACCATGTGTGGGCAGCCAACTCCTACATCATTGCCATTGACAACAGCAGGACATCGTAGAACTGCCCCTCGACTTCTCTGGACCATCACCTGTCGGATCTGATTCCCCTTGTGCCGGATCAAGTTGCGTATTGTCCATGGAGTGAAAACAAAAGACACGAGTTGCAGAAACAAGCTTTAATTGTGACAAATATTAGCCTTTATTGCAATAAAAACCATTGTGCAACTTGCCATCAGTCTGCATTTGTAGCCAGAGTCCTAGACAAGTGTTGAGTAAGTGGCAGCACGCAACTTCATGTCGTCTTTCTCACAGAGTAATTCCAGAACCCAGAAAGTTGATATATTGTGTGAAAATTGTTCTTATATGAATGTAAAGATAGCGGTAGGAAGGTGCCGCACCACGGGGATCTCAACCAAAATTAACTTCCCGCAGTATGGGTGGGGTTAGAACCTACGGCGAGTGAGTCGTAAAACTCCAGGCCAGTGCGTAAGCCACTAGGTATACACCATAGGAAGGTTAGCATGGGCCACCACTGTGACCACAAATGTAAGTTACTAACCCCATCCATTCACTAGTTTGTTTGCAATCGTATTATAACAATTTCCTGAGTCAAAATTGACAAAATATATGGATATGCATTATTGAACAATCTGGAAAAAGTGATACAAGATGGAAAACAATCACGGGAAGATTTCAGTGATAGCTCTAGGCCTTTCGTGTTGCAGCCAACACTTTTTCAAAAGCTTGCAATGTTAAAAAGGGAATTCTATTCCCTCGTCAACATTGCAAACTCTTGAAAAAGTGCAACACGAAAGGCCTAGAGCTATCATTCTACTCCCACCGTGGTTGTTCATTTGAATATACACGCATGAAGCACGCTAGTAAATATGTGTTAGTGATTTCTGGCACTGTTTACCCTACATCCACTTACTCCTGACACCATATAACCCTAATTTTTAAAGGGGTGGAGGGGTAAGCCAGCGGAAGACCTCGGTCAGATGACCAATGTTCCAACTGGTGGTCATCATATGACTAAGACCCGCGCCAGGAAACACTTGTCCTTTTTCCTGACAAACCTTACGAGACCTAACCATATTGTAAATAATCGTAGACTTGTTGAAGGCTACTTTAGCAATGGAGGAAAGTAACACCAGTGGGGAGGGTGGCCGCAGGATCACTTACAGTGGTGAGATGAACAAGTGTTGGAAAACGTCAGTGAGGGGGCCGAGAGCTGTGTCTTCACCTGGACGACAACTCTATCATCAGTCATCTTTGAAAAGTTTGTTTTGTGATGTTGATGAGAGCATCTATAATGTCACAGTTTATTCCTTAAAGAAATATTATAAACCCTGGGTTTGTAAAACATTGTATCCCAGGGAAGAGTTCTTGGAGGGGCGATGTGCAAGTGCACTGGATACATAGTATACAAACAGAGGTTTATTCCTCTCATCGCATAAACGCTGACAGTTTACTTTAGGTTATGTGCAGTCTTAATGACCCTAGTGTAGTCAACAGGCTGTAAACCCCATCAACCAACCAACCAGCCAAGTGGACATGGGAGTATGAGATAGAATTACCATTATTTTATGGTTGTTGCGTTGAGTTACAACTTTATAAGAGAAGATTCTCACTGAGAGTGTTTACCAACACTGGATACTCAACAGTCTCTGTTTTGTTGACTGCGAATTCCTTGGCATCGTCTGAAGTTTTCTGGAATAAAACAGCGCTCCAGAAAACGACAAAGAAAATAGCATACATAGTAATGATTATCCTGTAGCCAATCTTGTTGATGAGGATCGGTCGAGAGTGTGGGTGCCTTTCGTTAACGTTAGTGACAGTCTTCTGAGAGCCCTCCGCTTCATTGAGGTGGACCATTTCAAGGATAGTGGTGGGTGAGGGAGACACCTTTGGTGAGCCGTAGTGATGGTTGCACTCCACCAGAGTGTGCACGAGGATGGTCAGGAAGGCGAAGACAATGGAACTGAAGAACCATACGTCTATCATCTTAAAGTAGGAGGTCTTGGGGAGGTTGTCGGAGATCTGGGAGAAGATGGTGGAGAGCACCAGCAGCGCCGTCAGCGACACCATGATACGGTTCTGGAAGTCGAACCACTTGAAGAGGAAGGTGCTGAAGGAGATGACGTTGATAAGTGTTGTTGGGATGAAGATGGTCACCACCTGCGGGAAATGGATGAGTTAGCCCTTATATTATATATATATATATATATATAATATATATATATATATATATAATATATATATATATATATATATATATAATATATATATAATATATAATAGGTTGGTAGACAGCAACCACCCAGGGAGGTACTACCGTCCTGCCAAGTGAGTGTAAAACGAAAGCCTGTAATTGTTTTACATGATGGTAGGATTGCTGGTGTCTTTTGTCTGTCTCATAAATATGCAAGATTACAGGCATGTCTTGCTACGTCTACTTACACTTAGGTCACACTACACATACATGCACACGTTTATTTATACACACTCATCTGAGTTTTCTTTGATTTTATCTTAATAGTTCTTGGTCTTATTACTTTTCCTTTTATATCCATGGGGAAGTGGAATAAGAATCTTTCCTCCGTAAGCCATGCGTGTTGTAAAAGTCAACTAAAATGCCGGGAACAATGAGCTAGTAACCCCTTTTCCTGTAAAGATTACTAAAAAGAATAAGAAGAAGAAAATTGTCAAAGTGGGAAGTCTGAATGTGCGTGGATGCTGTGCAAATGATAAGAAAGAGATGATTGTGGATGTTATGAATGAGAAGAAACTGGATGTCCTGGCTTTAAGTGAAACAAAGCTGAACGGGGTGGGAGAGTTTCAATGGAGAGGAATAAATGGGATTAGGTCAGGGGTTTCAAATAGAGTTAGAGCTAAAGAAGGAGCAGCAATAATGTTGAAGGATAAGCTATGACAGGAAAAGAGGGACTACAAATGTATTAATTCAAGGATTATGTGGAGTAAAATAAAGATTGGATGTGAAAAGTGGGTTATAGTAAGCGTGTATGCACCTGGAGAAGAGAGAAGTGTAGAGGAGAGAGAGAGATTTTGGGAAATGTTGAGTGAATGCGTGGGGAGTTTTGAATCAAGTGTAGATTAATGGTGGTTGGGGATTTCAATGCTAAAGTGGGTAAAAATGTTATGGAGGGAGTAGTAGGTAAATTTGGGGTGCCAGGGGTAAATGTAAATGGGGAGCCTTTAATTGAGCTATGTGTAGAAAGAAATTTGGTAATAAGTAATACATATTTTATGAAAAAAAAGGATAAATAAATATACAAGGTATGATGTAGCACGTAATGAAAGTAGTTTGTTAGATTATGTATTGGTGGATAAAAGGTTGATGGGTAGGCTCCAGGATGTACATGTTTATAGAGGGGTAACTGATGTATCAGATCATTATTTAGTTGTAGCTACAGTTAGAGTAAGAAGTAGATGGGAAAAGAGGAAGGTAGCAACAACAAGTAAGAGGGAGGTGAAAGTGTATAAACTAAGGGAGGAGGAAGTTCGGGCGAGATATAAGCGACTATTGGCAGAAAGGTGGGCTAGTGCAAAGATGAGTAGTGGGGGGGGGGGGGGTTGAAGAGGGTTGGAATAGTTTTAAAAATGCAGTATTAGAATGTGGGGCAGAAGTTTGTGGTTATAGGAGGGTGGGGGCAGGAGGAAAGAGGAGTGATTGGTGGAATGATGAAGAAAAGGGTGTGATAAAAGAGAAAAAGGTAGCTTATGAGAGGTTTTTACAAAGCAGAAGTGTTATAAGAAGAGCAGAGTATATGGAGAGTAAAAGAAAGGTGAAGAGAGTGGTGAGAGAGTGCAAAAGGAGAGCAGATGATAGAGTGGGAGAGGCACTGTCAAGAAATTTTAATGAAAATAAGAAAAAATTTTGGAGTGAGTTAAACAAGTTAAGAAAGCCTAGGGAAAGTATGGATTTGTCAGTTAAAAACAGAGTAGGGGAGTTAGTAGATGGGAGAGGGAGGTATTAGGTAGATGGCGAGAATATTTTGAGGAACTTTTAAATGTTGAGGAAGAAAGGGAGGCGGTAATTTCATGCACTGGCCAGGGAGGTATACCATCTTTTAGGAGTGAAGAAGAGCAGAATGTAAGTGTGGTGGAGGTACGTGAGGAATTACGTAGAATGAAAGGGGGTAAAGCAGCTGGAACTGATGGGATCATGACAGAAATGTTAAAAGCAGGGGGATATAGTGTTGGAGTGGTTGGTACTTTTGTTTAATAAATGTATGAAAGAGGGGAAGGTACCTAGGGATTGGCGGAGAGCATGTATAGTCCCTTTATATAAAGGGAAAGGGGACAAAAGAGATTGTAAAAATTATAGAGGAATAAGTTTACTGAGTATACCAGGAAAAGTATACGGTAGGGTTATAATTGAAAGAATTAGAGGTAAGACAGAATGTAGTATTGCGGATGAGCAAGGAGGCTTCAGAGTGGATAGGGGATGTGTAGATCAAGTGTTTACATTGAAGCATATATGTGAACAGTATTTAGATAAAGGTAGGGAAGTTTTTATTGCATTTATGGATTTAGAAAAGGCATATGATAGAATGGATATAGGAGCAATGTGGCAGATGTTGCAAGTATATGGAATAGGTGGTAAGTTACTAAATGCTGTTAAGAGTTTTTATGAGGATAGTGAGGCTCAGGTTAGGGTGTGTAGAAGAGAGGGAGACTACTTCCCGGTAAAAGTAGGTCTTAGACAGGGATGTGTAAAGTCACCATGGTTGTTTAATATATTTATAGATGGGGTTGTAAAGGAAGTAAATGCTAGGGTGTTTGGGAGAGGGGTGGGATTAAATTATGGGGAATCAAATTCAAAATGGGAATTGACACAGTTACATTTTGCTGATGATACTGTGCTTATGGGAGATTCTAAAGAAAAATTGCAAAGGTTAGTGGATGAGTTTGAGAATGTGTGTAAAGGTAGAAAGTTGAAAGTGAACATAGAAAAGAGTAAGGTGATGAGGGTATCAAATGATTTAGATAAAGAAAAATTGGATATCAAATTGGGGAGGAGGAGCATGGAAGAAGTGAATGTTTTCAGATACTTGGGAGTTGACGTGTCGGCGGATGGATTTGTGAAGGATGAGGTTAATCATAGAATTGATGAGGGAAAAAAGGTGAGTGGTGCGTTGAGGTATATGTGGAGTCAAAAAAACGTTATCTATGAAGGCAAAAAAGGGAATGTATGAAAGTATAGTAGTACCAACACTCTTATATGGGTGTGAAGCTTGGGTGGTAAATGCAGCAGCGAGGAGACGGTTGGAGGCAGTGGAGATGTCCTGTCTAAGGGCAATGTGTGGTGTAAATATTATGCAGAAAAATTCGGATTTTGGAAATTAGGAGAAGGTGTGGAGTTAATAAAAGTATTAGTCAGAGGGCAGAAGAGGGGTTGTTGAGGTGGTTTGGCCCATTTAGAGAAAATGGATGAAAGTAGAATGACATGGAAAGCATATAAATCTATAGGGGAAGGAAGGAGGGGTAGGGTCGTCCTCGAAAGGGTTGGAGAGGGGGGGTTTAAAGAAGGTTTTGTGGGCGAGGGCTTGGACTTCCAGCAAGCGTGCGTGAGCGTGTTAGATAGGAGTGAATGGAGACGAATGATACTTGGGGCCTGACGATCTGTTGGAGTGTGAGCAGGGTAATATTTAGTGAAGGGATTCAGGGAAACCGGTTATTTTCATATAGTCGGACTTGAGTCCTGGAAATGGGAAGTACAATGCCTGCACTTTAAAGGAGGGGTTTGGGATATTGGCAGTTTGGAGGGATATGTTGTGTATCTTTATATGTGTATGCTTCTAAACTGTTGTATTCTGAGCACCTCTGCAAAAACAAGTGATAATGTGTGAGTGTGGTGAATGTGTTGAATGATGATGAAAGTATTTTCTTTTTGGGGGTTTTCTTTCTTTTTGGGTCACCCTGCCTTGGTGGGAGACGGCCGACTTGTTGAAAAAAAATTAATATATATATATATATATATATATATATATATATAAAATATATATATATATTTTATTTAATATATACACATATATATATATATATATATATATATATATATATATATATATATATATATATATATACACATAATATATATAATATATATATATATATATATATTATATATATATATATATATATATATATATATATATATATATAGATATATATATATATATATATATATATATATATTCTTTTTTATATCACACTGGCCGATTCCCACCAACATGTGCCCGAAAAAGAAAAATTTCAACCATCATTCACTCCTTCACTGTCTTTTGCCTAGAAAGGTGCTTTACACTAACAGTTTTTAAACTGCAACATTAACACCCCTCCTCAGAGTGCAGGCACTGTACTTTCCCCTCTCACAGACTCAAGTCCGCCTGCCGTTTCCCTGAACCCCTTCATAACAGTTTCTTTGCTCACACTCCCAACAGCACGTTCAATATTAAAAACCATTTGTCTCCATTCACTCCTATCAAAAACTTCTCACGCATGCCCTCCTGAAGTCCAAGCCCCTCGCACCACAAAACCTCCTTTACCCCCTCCCTCCAACCTTTCCTAGGCCGACCTCTACCCCGCCTTCCTTCCACTACAGATTGATACACTCTTGAAGTCACTCTGTTTCGCTCCATTCTCTCTACATGCCCGAACCACCTCAACAACCCTTCCTCAGCCTTCTGGACAACAGTTTTGGTAATCCCGCACATCCTCCTAATTTCCAAACTACGAATTCTCTGCATTATATTCACACCACACATTGCCCTCAGACATGACATCTCCACTGCCTCCAGCCTTCTCCTCGCTGCAACATTCATCACCCATGCTTCACACCCATATAAGAGCGTTGGTAAAACTATACTCTCATACATTCCCCTCTTTGCCTCCAAGGACAAAGTTCTTTGTCTCCACAGACTTCTAAGTGCACCACTCACCCTTTTCCCCCTCATCAATTCTATGATTCACCTCATCTTTCATAGACCCATCCGCTGACACGTCCACTCCCAAATATCTGAATATATTCACCTCCTCCATACTCTCTCCCTCCAATCTGATATTCAATCTTTCATCACCTAATCTTTTTGTTATCCTCATAATCTTACTCTTTCCTGTATTCACCTTTAATTTTCTTCTTTTGCACATCCTACCAAATTCATCCACCAATCTCTGCAACTTCTCTTCAGAATCTCCCAAGAGCACAGTGTCATCAGCAAAGAGCAGCTGTGACAACTCCCACTTTGTGTGTGATTCTTTATCTTTAACTCCACGCCTCTTGCCAAGACCCTCGCATTTACTTCTCTTACAACCCCATCTATAAAAATATTAATCCCGGGTGACATCCACACCCTTGTCTGGGCCTACTTTTCTGGGAAAAAATTTTCCCCCTTTTCCTACATACTGTTTTTTTAGCCTCCATCCTCGTAAAAACTTTTCACTGCTTTCAAAACCCACCTCCTACACCTTTCATTGCAACATCGCCACTTGCCCCCCTTCCACCCTGTCATACGCCTTTTCCAAATCCTAATCCCAAAAAAAGCCCTTTTAGCCTTATCTAAATAGTTCACTTTTTGTTTCACTGTAAACACGGGGTCCAAAACCCCCCCTCCTTTTCCTAAGCCCCCTTGTTCACGCACCCTATTCTCCTCTTACTCTTAATTCTTTCAAAAATAACTTACCATACCTTTACCGGTATACTCGCGATTTGTCCCCCTATAATTTTTGCATCCTTTTACCCCCTTTGCCTTTTACAAAGGACTATGCTGCTCTCTCCCAAATCCTGGGTACCTTACCCCTCTTCCATACTTTATTAAATAATTGCACCAACCACCCCAAAACTATACCCCCCTGTTTTTAACTTTTCTATCTTTATCCCAAAACCCCCGGCTGCCTTCCCCCTTTCATTTACCCTACTGCCTCACGAACTTCCCCACACTCAAAAACTGGCTCTTCCTCATCCTACAAGATGTATTCCTCCTTGTCCTATAAAACGAAATCACAGCTTCCCTATCTTCATCAACATTTAAAAATTTCCCTCAAAATATTCCCTCCATCCTTCCCAATCCCTCTAACTCTCCATTTGATAACTTTTCCTCTCCTATTTTTAACTGACAAACCCATTTGTTCTCTAGGCTTTCTTAACTTGTTAATCTCACTCCAAACTTTTTCTTATTTTCAACAAATTTGTTGATAACATCTCACCCACTCTCTCATTTGCTCTCTTTTTAAAATTGCTTCACCACTCTCTTAACATCTCTCTTTTTCTCCATATTAATCTTCCCTCCTTGCATCACTTCTACTTTGTAAAAACTTCTCATATGCTAACTTTTTCTCCCTTACTACTTCTTTACATCATCATTCCACCAATCGCTCCTCTTCCTCCCGCACCCATTTTCCTGTAACCACAAACTTCTGCTGAACACTCTAACACTACATTTTTAAACCTACCCCATACCTCTTCGACCCCATTGCCTATGCTCTCATTAGCCCATCTATCCTCCAATAGCTGTTTATATCTTCCCCTAAACTGCCTCCTCTTTTAGTTTATAAACTTTCACCTCTCTCTTCCCTGATGCTTCTATTCTCCTTGTATCCCATCTCCCTTTTTTACTCTCGTGTAGCTTACAACTAGAAAGTGATCTGATATATCTGTGGCCCCTCTATAAACATGTACATCCTGAAGTCTACTCAACAGTCTTTTATCTACCAATACATAATCCAACAAACTACTGCCCATTTCGCCCTACATCATATCTTGTATACTTATTTATCCTCTTTTTCTTAAAATATGTATTACCTATAACTAAACCCCTTTCTATACAAAGTTCAATCAAAGGGCTCCCATTATCATTTACACCTGGCACCCCAAACTTACCTACCACACCCTCTAAAAGTTTCTCCTACTTTGCATTCAGGTCCCCTACCACAATACTCTCTCACTTGGTTCAAAGACTCCTATACATTCACTTAACATCTCCCAAAATCTCTCTCTCTCCTCGCATCTCTCTTTTTCCAGGTGCATACACGCTTATTATGACCCACTTCTCGCATCCAACCTTTACTTTAATCCCCATAATTCTTTAATTTACACATTCATATTCTCTTTTCTCCTTCCATAACTGATCATTCAACATTACTGCTACCCCTTCCTTTGCTCTAACTCTCTCAGATACTCCAGATTTAATCCCATTTATTTCCCCCCACCGAAACTCCCCTACCCCCTTTAGCTTTGTTTCGCTTAGGACCAGGACATCCAACTTCTTTTCATTCATAACATCAGCAATCATCTGTTTCTTGTCATCCGCATTACATCCACGCACATTTAAGCATCCCAGTTTTATAAAGTTTTTCTTCTTCTCTTTTTTAGTAAATGTCTACAGGAGAAGGGGTTACTAGCCCATTTATTAAAAAATGCTGATTATAACACGCCAACACAAAACTGTCAGTGCTCATTAATTGTGTTAGCAATAAAGTGTATACGAGAGTGTGTATGGATTGTTTACTATAACTGAATAAATTATATGTGCCTGGTATTTGTTGTAGTTATAGAGTCAGCGGAAATAACAGTCTGTGAAGCCTTGAAAACAGGTTGGATAAACTTTATACCTGAGTAGCATAGCGTCGTTTCATCTCGACCAGTGCCTGGAGGCTGCTGTAGGGCTCAGCCGTCACTACACGACTCATCTTGATGCCACTGATGTGGTATTCCGCCAGCTTGTCCTTACCCTGAAACCGCAAGACGAAGATGAATTGATTTTAGTGGTGAGAGTTGCAGCCTCCATCACAGAGGTGTGGGGTCAAATCCACTGTCGGGATTGAAAGAATTGAGTTAATTACAAAGGATGAGATTTTGTGGACATAGTATGCGTGTGTCCTCAAGACCACTGGTAAAATTGTGTGGATGTATGGAAAATGTATATATATATATAAACGTGCTATACCACGGGAAATGTTTTCTTGTCTATGGACGACTAAGCTAGACATGATCCATGGTACTTTTACTAGACATATTCCTTGATGGATTGCAACACTTGGCTCTACTCCGAGGACAGCAACTACGCTCTGGCTGTCCCCTTCTCCAGAACATCACTTCATCTGAGATCATTTATTCTTAGGATGACTCGAGTTTGGAACATGTTCGTACAGTATAACATCAACGAAATAAAGTCAGCTGACCAAATGATACAGCTGCCCCACAGCTGGCTCCAGCTGCATCATGCTTCCTGTTTGTATAACTATTTTAATAATAAACAGGATTTCAAATGAGCTGATGTAGGTATTAGCTCTTAGCCCGTAAATAAAGTTAGGAACCCTAAACCTAGCCTCGTAGAACCTTGTGTAAGAGAGAGAGAGAGAGAGAGAGAGAGAGAGAGAGAGAGAGAGAGAAGTGATAGGTGTCCTGTAGCTTGGTTGCTAGCACACTCGGCTCACCCCGGTACGGTGAAAACATTAGGACGTGTTTACTTAAGACGGCTGCTGTCCCTGTTCACCTAGTGAAATAGCTACCTGGGTGTTAGTCGACTGATGTGGGTCGCATCCTGGAAACCAAATTAACCTAATTTGCCCGAAATGCTCAGCATAACAAGGGGCTTTCTATATAGTAGCATGTCATTGATGTCAACTAGGCCTGTATACCATGTACATGTACTTGTAGAAATAAAGATTATTATTATTATTATTATTATTATTACTATTAATTATTATTATTATTTAAACTAGAGGGTTCGAGATTTTATCCAAGAAAGAAAATAATCCAGTATAACCCAAGAAAGCCAAGCAGTGTGGCTGTCACTGTCTTACCTTAATACTAGTGTAAACTTACCTTAATAGTACCCTTAAAATGATCTTAACCTGAACATATTTTTATGTCAATATTATCGTTATCTTAACACTATCTTAGTCACCTGGTAACGGATGCCTGGTCCATACTTCTGCAAGATGACGTATTTCTGGGTGTTCCTGTTCATTCTGAACACCATGGTGCAGTAATCAGTGTTGAACGGGTAGTAGAGGAAGTTGAACAAACACTTGAAGACAACGGTGTACTTGCGTGACATGCGGATGTAGTTGTCCCTACCCTCGTACACCCGAGCTGTAGGGTAGGTAAGACTGGTCAGGAAACAGGACAAGTATTTCCTGACGCGGGTCTTAGCCAGATGATGACCCGCAGCTGGAGCATTTGGTCCTCTGACCGAGGCCAGTTGTAGGTGGGGTACTTGCACTGTTTTATTCGTAGTGAAATAAAAACTTATTCTTTTTTTATAATTAAATACCTGGGGAAGGTTTCTGGGATCAACGTCCCCGCGGCCCAGTCTGTGACCAGGTCTCAAGAAATGTGTAAATATTGCTAAATATCAAAGGATTTTTCATTTAGTTAAAAAAAAAAAGCAGGGAAATATGGAGGTTGTACCAAGAGTAGGATTGGAGTGGTGATGGAGTGTGTGGCTCTGCTTGTTCTTAATAGTTTTTCATTCTCATGACGTTGTTTAGTCTATCTTGTTCCAGTGGCAGTACAAACAGTTACAGTTTATGTTGCACCTGGCCAACAGTCTGCTGACCCGAGCACTGAGCTGGACACCGCAGACAGTTGTTACTCTGGTTGTAAATGGTACGGTGATGTTGACAAACTGAAGAGAAGAACCCTTGTGTACAGTTCAGGACATTTATTGAAGGAAATGTTTCGCCACGAGATGTTTCATTTAATAAATGTCCTGATCTGTATACAAGTGTCCTTTGCCATAAGCGTTACTTTAGAGGCAAGAACCATGATGTTACTTGCTCTGGATGCGGTGACGCTGAGACCATTCTTATTGACGCTGCTGATGCCTATTGCAAGGACCATAAAATCTCAGGGCATACCACTTGTTTGAAGTGTCCCAACAGGCTACAGAGCTGTGGATGCCTCGTCTCATAACCGCGGTTGTCCGTCATACTCAAGCACAGTGAGCTGGTCTTCCAACTATGGTAGGTGCAGTGACCGGAGTCATTATGGAAAAGACTCGGCATGTGTTAAAATCTCCGCCAAATACGATTTCCATCTGTAATGCTTTGATGCAGGCGCGGCGCAAAAATTTCTGTACTGGGAAGATGGGGTAGGGAGGGGGGGATTAGAGTGACTATTTTGTTGTAAGGAGTTTTGGAGACTAAGGGAATTTTTAAGGGGCTGAAGCCCCAAGCTTCCCCTTGGTGCTGCCCCTGCTTTGTTGTTGTGAGTAATGATGTCTTCATGGAGAGGCTTGACAACAAGAAGGCTGACGAAGATGAAGATGTTGACGGACGCCACCCAGAGAACATCCTCACCACTGGTCGTAATGATGATACCATCAGTGAATCAATATCTCTAATGATGTGGATGACATCACTTGCCTCCATCTTCAGAAAAACATGATGAATCCATTGTTATAATTCACGCTGCATGATAAACCTATAAAAC
Organism: Cherax quadricarinatus; assembly: GCF_026875155.1. NCBI lineage: Eukaryota > Metazoa > Arthropoda > Malacostraca > Decapoda > Parastacidae > Cherax > Cherax quadricarinatus. The sequence goes on along the minus strand of NC_069431.1, from coordinate 16,489,910 downwards.
TATTCCTAGATATGAGTACAGTGGCCAGTATAGTCAGATCAAGACTTTCTTGACAAAGGATTATATGTGTCTGTGTTAAATTACCTCTGAGAACTTTAAACCCTCAGCGATGTTCTGGGTAACTTCATGACGAAACGATGAAAGTCCGCAGCCGGATTCACATTAAAAGGCAGGAAAGAAGTTGTCGGGCCCATTATTGGAAATTGACGACATCGAATTCTCCGTTATGCGCGCCGTGAAGGTTCCAAAACTATAGTGGGCCAAAAAATTCTCCCTATCCCTGCCAGTTGGAACTTGTCATCAGAGACCTCGACGTGTCATTCCGATGTATGGAACTCTGAGAAACCATTTGCTACTCAGTCTCCAAGCACATCAAACATCTAGAGAGTTTTAAACCAAAGTCTTCAGGAGTAGCACCTCCGAGCTGCCAGGTAATGTTGGACCTACCATGGTAAAACGCTTTGTTTCCAACTTGCACTACGAAAAGATGAAATGAACGAAGCTGTGACACAAGGGCAGTTAGTATACAACAAATTCTAACCACACAATGGAGCGAAAAACTAATGTGAAGGATTTGGAAGCGATAATGCCAGATGATCTCACCTTCAAGGATTACAGCAGTGTCATTATCACATCTGCGAGGAAAATGATAGGATGGATAATGAGATTTTTCAAAAGAAGGGATGCCAAGCCAATGATGATCCTTTTTAAATCACTTGTTCTCTCTAGGCTGGAATACTCTTGTACACTAACAACCCCCATTCAAGGCAGGTGAAATCGCTGATACGGAGAATGTGCTGAGAACCTTCACTGCACGTATTAGTTCAGCCAAGCACCTTAATTACTGGGAACCTTTGAAGTTCCTTGGCCTGTACTCCCTGGAACGCAGGCGAGAAAGATACATCATAATCTACACCTGGAAAATCCTAGAGGGGACTGGTCTCAACTCTGCACACAGAAATCACTCCCTACGAAGCAAAAGACTAGGTAGACGGGCAACATACCCCCAATGAAAAGCTGGTGTGCTGCGAGTACACAAAGAGAAAACACAGTAAGTGTCCGGGACCCAAGACTGTTCAGAAGCCTCCCATCATGAATAAGGGGAATTGCCAATAGACCCCTGGTTGTCTTCAAGAAGGAACTGGAGAGACACTTAAAGTCAGTGACTGATAAGCCTGACTATGGTTTGTATGTTGGATTGCGTGTGGCCAGCAGTAACAGCCTGGTTGATCGGGCCCTGATCCACCAGACGGCAGAACAACCTCCAGATAGATTCCAGGTAGATAAAAGAAGCTAAAACATTCATGGACTCTAGCTGTTGATCTGTTTGTGACTGACAGAGATGCAGCTGCTGGAGAATGCTTATGTATCCGGTTACAGCTGTGTGTGTGTGTGTGTGTGTGTGTGTGTGGTGTGTGTGTGTGTGTGTGTGTGTGTGTGTGTGTGTGTGTGTGAGGGGTGGCTGAGTGGGCAAGTGTATGCTAGAGTGGGCGCGTGGGATGATGGTCTTACCTTCCCTAGACTTCTCAATGTCGTCTTCATTAGGTTGACCATGGCGTTCCACTGTTACCTTACAGTCGTCGTCAACTAGTGTGTGTTGGTTGCTGTCAGCGTTCAGGAAGTCCACCACTGGAACCCACATCGTCTCCGCCTGTAACAACCCTCCATTCAAACCACCTACTGCACATTGATCAATTAGACACATGTGCAACACTAAGGTATCTTTATTAAGGAAACGTTTCGCCACACAGTGGCTTCATTAAGCCAGCGACGAAACGTTTCCACAATAAAGATACCCAAGTGTTACACATGTGTCTAATTTATCAACAAGTCGGTTCTATGAATAATTTATCTACATACTATTGCACATGCCAGTTATTGCACGTAAACCAAAATTAGGAACGAAACTAAGAAAACTGAGCAGCTGGGACCTTCACATAAACCTTACCCTAGTTGCGGTAAACCAGTGTTAAAAGTTTGAAGCCGATCGGACCAGGCGTTTCCGAATTATGAGCAAAAAATGGTATACAATACCGACATATACAACAGTTAGGTATGAAATTAAGACACATGTGCAACATGTCGGTATTATATACCATTCTTGCACAACAGTTAGGTATCTTTATTCCGAAACTTTTCGCCAACACAGAAGGATTCTTCAGTCGAGTACAGAGGAGTCAACAGAAGCAGTAGAGATGTAAAGACGTTGTAATCAGTCCCATCACCCTTGAAGATGTAGATTTAAGGTATTTAGTTCTGAGGGGCTAACCAGACACCTACAATATTCCTGAGGGGCTAACCAGACACCTACAATATTCCTGAGGGGCTAACCAGACACCTACAATATTCCTGAGGGGCTAACCAGACACCTACAATATTCCTGAGGGGCTAACCAGACACCTACAATATTGAACATTAAAATGGTATAAAATACCGACAGGTTGTTAGGTAAGACACATATGCAACAGTTTTATACCATTTTAATGTTCAATCTGTCAGACACTGCAACACAAGGGTATCTTGGTACAGACCTGCAATCAACTTCGACAACTTCCACTAGTGAGAGCGGCTGGATTTGAGAGGGACCTGACTTCTCAACATCTGAGTTCTTACCTCTCCTAGTGGCCTACGTCTCACCTCTTGGCGCTATAAAAAGCTCCATCCTGTCACTTCTTCTCCATATTGTTTCATACTATGGAACAATGCTCTTCTCCAGACTGAGGGACTGACCACCTCAAAACTTTAAGGGTGATGGACTGATTACATCGTCTTCAAGTATCTTCTGCTTCTATCAACTTTTCTGTACTTGACTGAAGAAGCCTACTGTGTAGGCGAAACGTTTCATAATAAAGATACCTAACTGTTGCATATGTGTCTTACCTAACAACCTACAATATTCCTGAGGGGCTAACCAGACACCTACAATATTCCTGAGGGGCTAACCAGACACCTACAATATTCCTGAGGGGTTAACCAGACACCTACAATATTCCTGAGGGGCTAACCAGACACCTACAATATTCCTGAGGGGTTAACCAGACACCTACAATATTCCTGAGGGGCTAACCAGACACCTACAATATTCCTGAGGGGTTAACCAGACACCTACAATATTCCTGAGGAGCTAACCAGACACCTACAATAGTGGGTAAGACACATATGCAACAGTTAGACAACTTTATTCCGATACGTTTCGCCTACACAGTAGGCTTCTTCAGTCGAATACAGAAAGTAGGCAGGAACAGTAGAGATGTGAAGACGATGTAATCAGTCCATCACCCTTAAAGTCGTAGAATTTGAGGTTGTCAGTCCCTCGGCCTGGAGAAGTTCAGTTCCATAGTCAGGAACTATCTGAAGATCAAGCGACAGTGCGGAGACTTAAATACTGTCGGAAGGAGAGGTGCAGGGTAGTAGTAGTAGTAGTAAGTAGTAGTAGTAGTGAGAGGCCACTGAGAGGTCATGTCCCTCTCAGATCCAACACTTCTCACTTGAAAAGCTTGTCCAAGGTGTTTTCTGTACCAAGATGCCACGTGTTGCAGTGTCTGACAAGATGAACATCAAAATGGTATACAATACCGACAGGTTGTTAGGTAAGACACATATGCAACAGTTAGACCTCTCAGTGGCCTCTCACTACTACTACTACTACTACTACTACCCTGCACCTCTCCTTCCGACAGTATTTAAGTCTCCGCACTGTCGCTTGATCTTCAGATAGTTCCTGACTATGGAACTGAACTTCTCCAGGCCGAGGGACTGACAACCTCAAATTCTACGACTTTAAGGGTGATGGACTGATTACATCGTCTTCACATCTCTACTGTTCCTGCCTACTTTCTGTATTCGACTGAAGAAGCCTACTGTGTAGGCGAAACGTTTCGGAATAAAGTTGTCTAACTGTTGCATATGTGTCTTACCTAACAACCTGTCGGTATTGTGGCAATATAAACACAAATGCAGTATAATGTGATCACATTATACTGCATTTGTGTTTATATTGCCATTGTGTCGGTATTTTATACCATTTATTTCCATTCTGTCGGTATTGTATACCATTTTGATGTTCATCTTGTCAGACACTGCAACACATGGCATCTTGGTACAGAAAACACCTTGGACAAGCTTTTCAAGTGAGAAGTGTTGGATCTGAGAGGGACATGACCTCTCAGTGGCCTCTCACTACTACTACTACTACTACCCTGCACCTCTCCTTCCGACAGTATTTAAGTCTCCGCACTGTCGCTTGATCTTCAGATAGTTCCTGACTATGGAACTGAACTTCTCCAGGCCGAGGGACTGACAACCTCAAATTCTACGACTTTAAGGGTGATGGACCGATTACATCGTCTTCACATCTCTACTGTTCCTGCCTACTTTCTGTATTCGACTGAAGAAGCCTACTGTATAGGCGAAACGTTTCGGAATAAAGTTGTCTAACTGTTTGTAAAGTAAAAGGACACAAGTGCAACTAATGTGACATTTATTGTGGCAACGTTTCGCTCTCCAGGAGCTTTATCAAGCCATTACAAACAATACATGGACACAGAGGGTATATAAAGGCTCAGAGTGAGGTGAATACTAGTGAGGTACCATTTCGATGTTCACTAGTGGTAGTAGTAGTAGTAGTAGTAGTAGTGGTAGTGACAAAAGTAATACAATATGGTAGAGCAATTAATTCGTACATGAGTAAAAGGATATAAAAGCTATTACTTGGGTAACATAAAAATAGGATGGAATGAGGCAGCTTGTTTCTGTGTTCACTCTCTGTGCTTTGTGTAGTATAACAGGAGAGACTATGTGATGGCAGGGTTTACTGTTTTCAGGAGGATTCTTGCTAAGACTTCGGAGATGGTGAAGCTGCCGTTGTTTTGTTTAACTGTATTCGAAACAGCGATCAGCGCTGATTCGAGGCACTTGCGTAGAATTTGAGGTGTCTTACCTAACAACCTGTCGGTATTGTATACCATTTTGATGTTCATCTTGTCAGACACTGCAACACATGGCATCTTGGTACAGAAAACACCTTGGACAAGCTTTTCAAGTGAGAAGTGTTGGATCTGAGAGGGACATGACCTCTCAGTGGCCTCTCACTACTACTACTACTACTACTACCCTGCACCTCTCCTTCCGACAGTATTTAAGTCTCCGCACTGTCGCTTGATCTTCAGATAGTTCCTGACTATGGAACTGAACTTCTCCAGGCCGAGGGACTGACAACCTCAAATTCTACGACTTTAAGGGTGATGGACTGATTACATCGTCTTCACATCTCTACTGTTCCTGCCTACTTTCTGTATTCGACTGAAGAAGCCTACTGTGTAGGCGAAACGTTTCGGAATAAAGTTGTCTAACTGTTGCATATGTGTCTTATCTAACAACCTGTCGGTATTGTATACCATTTTGATGTTCACCTACAATAGTCCTGAGGGGCTAACCAGACACCTACAATAGTCCTGATGGGCTAACCAGACACCTACAATAGTCCTGAGGGGCTAACCAGACACCTTGTAATAAAGTTGGTAGAATTACCGACACTATGTAAAGTTGGTTTAGAAAGACACGTAAGCAAACACTATGACACATTTATTTAGAAAACGTTTCGGTCCTGGGACCTTGATCACTTCTAACATACAGAGGTACAAAGACATTATATATATAGGCGGAGAGTGAGGTGTGAGTGACGCACGTGACCTGAGGAATGTCATAAGAACATAAGAATGGAGGAAAACTGCAGAAGACCTACTGGCCCATGCGAAGCAGGTCCTTATCAAAACAACCTCTACCTATGATGAGGACGGGTAGACGATGAAATCATGTGACTCCTGTGTTGTGATGAATGGTTTTGAAAACCGACAAGTTGAAGAATTGAGACACTTATGCAACACATGGGAATCTTTATTGAAGAAACGTTTCGCCACACAGTGGCTTCATCAGTCCAATACAAAGTAGAAGTGGGTAAGGAGAGTAGAAGTTTGAGGTAATCAGTCCCTCAACCTGGAATCGATGTGTTCAGTCCATCACTCTTGTAGGAAGTGCAGCATAGGGCCAGAGAGGTGGCTTATATACTGCGGTGAGATGAGTTGAAGCAGGAGGCGGGATCACAGTGGGACCTGCCACTAGTGTAAGTAGGTCGTCGTCCAAAGGTTGGGCAAGCGTTGAAGTCTTTGTACCAAGATCCCATGATGTTGCAGTGTCTGACAGATGTGATGAATGGTTTTGAAAACCGAGATCTTGGTACAAAGACTTCAACGCTTGCCCAACCTTTGGACGACGACCTACTTACACTAGTGGCAGGTCCCACTGTGATCCCGCCTCCTGCTTCAACTCATCTCACCGCAGTATATAAGCCACCTCTCTGGCCCTATGCTGCACTTCCTACAAGAGTGATGGACTGAACACATCGATTCCAGGTTGAGGGACTGATTACCTCAAACTTCTACTCTCCTTACCCACTTCTACTTTGTATTGGACTGATGAAGCCACTGTGTAACGAAACGTTTCTTCAATAAAGATTCCCATGTGTTGCATAAGTGTCTCAATTCTTCGACTCCTGTGTTGTTGGGTTGGTGCTGCTTAAGTATCATGTATGCCAATGTTTTTGAAATTTTGTAGTTTCCAGTGTTGCGTTCTATAGTGTCGGTGACGGCGATTAGTGAGGCTTCTAGGCACCGTCGGCGTCTGAGGTCTGGTTCGGTGAGAACGAGTTGTGCCTCATTCCAGTTCATCAAATGCCCCGTGGAGTCTCTGTGGAGGACACAGGCGTACCTTACATCGTCTCTGTTAGAGGCATTTCGATGCTCATTCAGGCGGACTGCAAGATCTCTGCCTGTCTCGCCTGGAAATATAAACACATGCAGTATAATGTGATCCTTTATTGACTACGTTTCGCCCACACAGTGGGCGAAACGCCTACATATTTCTTGGGACAGAACCCACAGGGGATAGTGTAGACGCCTGCTGTAGAAGTTAGAGGTGTGGGCTGCGTTTCGTAGTGAGGTCTTTGATAGATGATGTGTTTATGGTGGAAACGTTGATGTTACTCATAGCAAGTGCCCGGCGAGTATTCGTGGCAACATTACCACATGGGAGTACTATGAACTGCTTAGGGGGCTGTTCCATGGGCGGTTTGTTGAGGATAGCTTGTGCCTTGAGTCTGCAATCTCGGATGAAGAAAGATGGGAACTGAAGACGTGTAAAGGCTTGTGTTATGTAAGTGCATTCTTGTTCTAGAAAACAAGGGCTGGAGATGCGAAGAGCTCTAAAGAAGAAGCCAGTGAGGACTCCTCTTTTCTGTCCTAGACGTCTCAATATCCAGGCCCTTCTCAACAAGATCAATGCAGTTGAACCATCAATAAAGTTTACACTTGAACTCGAAAATGATGGCAAACTTCCTTTCCTCGACGTTCTACTGTGCAGATCTCCCGACAGTGACAAACTTCTCTTCAAAGTGTATAGAAAACCTACCAACAAGGACGATCTTATACACTTTTATTCACACCAAGACACCCGCACTAAGAGAGGAGTCCTCACTGGCTTCTTCTTTAGAGCTCTTCGCATCTCCAGCCCTTGTTTTCTAGAAGAAGAATGCACTTACATAACACAAGCCTTTACACGTCTTCAGTTCCCATCTTTCTTCATCCGAGATTGCAGACTCAAGGCACAAGCTATCCTCAACAAACCGCCCATGGAACAGCCCCCTAAGCAGTTCATAGTACTCCCATGTGGTAATGTTGCCACGAATACTCGCCGGGCACTTGCTATGAGTAACATCAACGTTTCCACCATAAACACATCATCTATCAAAGACCTCACTACGAAACGCAGCCTCACACCTCTAACTTCTACAGCAGGCGTCTACACTATCCCCTGTGGGTTCTGTCCCAAGAAATATGTAGGCGAGACAGACAGAGATCTTGCAGTCCGCCTGAATGAGCATCGAAATGCCTCTAACAAAGACGATGTAAGGTACGCCTGTGTCCTCCACAGAGACTCCACGGGGCATTTGATGAACTGGAATGAGGCACAACTCGTTCTCACCGAACCAGACCTCAGACGCCGACGGTGCCTAGAAGCCTCACTAATCGCCGTCACCGACACTATAGAACGCAACACTACAAGATTTCAAAAACATTGGCATACATGATACTTAAGCAGCACCAACCCAACAACACAGGAGTCACATGATTTCATCGTCTACCCGTCCTCATCATAGGTAGAGGTTGTTTTGATAAGGACGTGCCTCGCATGGGCCAGTAGGCCTTCTGCAGTGTTCCTCCATTCTTATGTTCTTACGACATTCCTCAGGTCACGTGCGTCACACCTCACTCTCCGCCTATATATATAATGTCTTTCTACCTCTCTATGTTAAAAGTGATCAAGGTCCCAGGACCGAAACGTTTTCTAGTAAATATGCCATAGTGTTTGCTTACGTGTCTTTCTAAACCAACTTGTCGGTATTTATTACCAAGGTTTATATGTAAAGTAAAAGGACACAAATGCAACTAATGTGGCATTTTATTGTGGCAACGTTTCGCTCTCCAGGAGCTTTGTCCAATAGAAATGTTTGTCTAACCAATTTTTATGTTTCCCAAGTAATAGCTTTTATATCCTTTACTCGTAATGACACGATTGCAAACAAACCATACCCCCGGCCGGGATTGAACCCGCTAACGCCCGTCGCGTTAGTGGCTAACGCGACGGGCTGGAGTTTTGAGACTCTATGACCGCGGGTTCAATCCCGGCCGGGGGTATGGTTTATCCTTTACTCATGTGCAAGTTAATTGTTCTAACATATTGTATTACTACTACTACTACTACTACTACTACTACTACTACTACTACTACTACTACTACTACTACTACTACTACTACCACTAATATTGCACCTCACTCTGAGCCTATATATACCCTCTGTGTCCATGTACTGTTTGTAACGGCTTGACAAAGTTCCTGGAGAGCGAAACGTTGCCACAATAAAATGTCACATTAGTTGCACTTGTGTCCTTTTACTTTACCTACAACAGTCCTGAGGCGCTAACCAGACACCTACAATAGTCCTGAGGGGTTAACCGACATCTACAATAGTCCTGAGGGGCTAACAAGACACCTACAATAGTGCTGAGGCGCTAATCAGACACTTACAATAGTCCTGAGGGGCTAACCAGACACCTACAATAGTCCTACAATAGTCGGTATTGTATACCATTCTTGTACAACTTGTCAGACACTGTAACATCATGGAATCTTGATTCTGAGGACATGTACATAACCTTCATGACTGCGACAGCTACTACTACAACTAACCCATCTCTTTGGGTAGGACCTACTTCCACTGGGGACTCCCGCCTACCAGTGACTATGCCCTCGTCTGCTGCACGTCCCATTTCCACCTGACATTAGTACATAAGCGCCAGGTTCCTTGCTTCTGCTTCAGAATCTCCACGACTACAGTGCTCTTCGCACCAACTCCTAGGTTGAGGGACTGATTACCTCATCTTCTGTGTATAGTTCTACTGTCTTCAAGTTATGTCCTGGAATTTGTATTGATGAAGCCACAGGATGGCGAAAAACGTTTACAATAAAGATACCCAGATGTTGTACATGCGTCTTAATTTCATCAGTCCTGAGGGGCTAACCAGACACCTACAATAGTCCTGAGGGGCTAACCAGACACCTACAATAGTCCTGAGGGGCTAACCAGACACCTACAATAGTCCTGAGGGGCTAACCAGACACCTACAATAGTCCTGAGGGGCTAACCAGACACCTACAATAGTCCTGAGGGGCTAACCAGACACCTACAATAGTCCTGAGGGGCTAACCAGAACCTACAATAGTCCTGAGGGGCTAACCAGACACCTACAATAGTCCTGAGGGGCTAACCAGACACCTACAATAGTCCTGAGGGGCTAACCAGAACCTACAATAGTCCTGAGGGGCTAACCAGACACCTACAATAGTCCTGAGGGGCTAACCAGACACCTACAATAGTCCTGAGGGGCTAACCAGAACCTACAATAGTTCCTGAGGGGCTAACCAGACACCTACAATAGTCCTGAGGGGCTAACCAGACACCTACAATAGTCCTGAGGGGCTAACCAGACACCTACAATAGTCCTGAGGGGCTAACCAGACACCTACAATAGTCCTGAGGGCTAACCAGACACCTACAATAGTCCTGAGGGACTAACCAGACACCTACAATAGTCCTGAGGGGCTAACCAGACACCTACAATAGTCCTGAGGGGCTAACCAGACACCTACAATAGTCCTGAGGGACTAACCAGACACCTACAATAGTCCTGAGGGGCTAACCAGACACCTACAATATTTGCTAAGAAGACTTACTCATTAAATATTGGATGGATTTTGAAATATTTCTAATATTTTATAGATTGACGTATTCTAAAAAAATTTTTCTTGTGAATTTCACAGCATCTGTCATAGTTTTCTTGTTATAAACTGCTGAGAGTCCAGTTACTGTTCCAGTTTACGAGCGTCTGGAAAGCTCCAGCTCTCTAGTCTGTAACCTACAATTATACGTCTCGTCTCCTCCCTGTCCTCGGGAAAGAGTTAGGGATATGCTACTGGTTACTTGATTAAGAGGCAATTTCCTAAATTTCATATGTCCAGTTATTGCCCTGGAACCCTTCCAGTTAGGAGCCCCACAAAGGGTCCCCTGCTCAATAAAGGATTATTTTCTCCAGCTTTTCTAATTTACATGTAAAATGAAAAGGTACAATACTGTGACTGGAACAATACACAAATAACCCGCACGTAGGAGACAGACTTATGACATAGCAAACTTACGATACAACAAACTTAGGTCGTAAGTTTCCGTCTTATACGTCCGGGTTATTTGTGCCTAATTAACAAATTTATTTTTACTACTACAGTGGAGTATGATATGACGAACGAATGCTATAACGAACAAGGTTCTAGTGCCAATTAGATTCGTTATAGCATACCCCACTGTAGTATATTTCCAGTGAGGAGGACTGGCCAGTGACTGACCTCACTAGGGAGGATAATATTGAGCTGACGATCCCGACGCAGATGGATGAACCTGACTCGCTGGTCGAACCAGATCATCCTGACCATCAGCTGCACCGTGAACCTGTTATTGATGGCGCTGATGCTGGAGAAGGACCTGCCGGAAGTGCAGCCTGACATCACTATATATCACCTCAATCCATCACTGGTATTGAGCAGCAATGGGGAATAAAAGGCCACAACACCGTTGCTGCAACAAGGCATAAATTACTCATTAGCCACAAGTGAAAAAAAATACAATGTGTCGCTACTTCCTCTTGTAGAGGCGTAGAAACAGTATTGTTGATAAGACACGTATGCAACATTTAGGTAACTATATTGAAGCGTTGGCTCACACAGTACTCTTCTGTACTCGACTGAAGAAGCCTACTGTGAAGGCGAAATGTTTCGGAATAAAGATACGCAACTTCTCAACCTGTCGGAATTGTATACTGTTATCATATTTTAATATTATTATTATTATCACTGATGAAGACAATGGTAGCGAAACGTTTCATTTAATAATTGTTTTGAATTGTATACAAGTGTTCTTTTCCACATTATTTTTTTCACCTCACCGGCCGTCTCCGACCGAGGTAGAGTGACCCACAGAAAGAAGAAACACTTTCATCACCAGTCATTCAGTTGCCGCCTTGGCCAGTAGCGGACCTACATTTCTGGGGCCCTGAAGTTTGAACTGTAATAGGGACCCCATCACAACCTTATGCTTCATTAGTTTCACAGTAGATCCGCCCCTGGTGTTGTACTTCCCACCTCCACCCCACCTTCAGAGTGCAGACACTGTACTTCCCACCTCCACCCCACCTTCAGAGTGCAGGCACTGTACTTCCCACCTCCACCCCACCTTCAGAGTGCAGACACTGTACTTCCCACCTCCACCCCCCTTCAGAGTGCAGGCACTGTACTTCCCACCTCCACCCCACCTTCAGAGTGCAGACACTGTACTTCCCACCTCCACCTCACCTTCAGAGTGCAGACACTGTACTTCCCACCTCCACCCCACCTTCAGAGTGCAGACACTGTACTTCCCACCTCCACCCCACCTTCAGAGTGCAGGCACTGTACTTCCCACCTCCACCTCACCTTCAGAGTGCAGGCACTGTACTTCCCACCTCCACCTCACCTTCAGAGTGCAGGCACTGTACTTCCCACCTCCACCCCACCTTCAGAGTGCAGGCACTGTACTTCCCACCTCCACCTCACCTTCAGAGTGCAGACACTGTACTTCCCACCTCCACCCCACCTTCAGAGTGCAGACACTGTACTTCTCCCCACCTAGACCACCCCCCTCACCTTCAGAGTGCAGGCACTGTACTTCCCACCTCCACCTCACCTTCAGAGTGCAGGCACTGTACTTCCCACCTCCACCCCACCTTCAGAGTGCAGGCACTGTACTTCCCACCTCCACCTCACCTTCAGAGTGCAGACACTGTACTTCCCACCTCCACCTCACCTTCAGAGTGCAGGCACTGTACTTCCCACCTCCACCTCACCTTCAGAGTGCAGGCACTGTACTTCCCACCTCCACCTCACCTTCAGAGTGCAGGCACTGTACTTCCCACCTCCACCCACCTTCAGAGTGCAGGCACTGTACTTCCCACCTCCACCTCACCTTCAGAGTGCAGACACTGTACTTCCCACCTCCACCCCACCTTCAGAGTGCAGACACTGTACTTCCCACCTCCACCCCACCTTCAGAGTGCAGACACTGTACTTCCCACCTCCACCCCACCTTCAGAGTGCAGACACTGTACTTCCCACCTCCACCCCACTTCAGAGTGCAGACACTGTACTTCCCACCTCCACCCACCTTCAGAGTGCAGACACTGTACTCCCACCTCCACCCCACCTTCAGAGTGCAGACACTGTACTTCCCACCTCCACCTCACCTTCAGAGTGCAGACACTGTACTTCCCACCTCCACCCCACCTTCAGAGTGCAGACACTGTACTTCCCACCTCCACCCCACCTTCAGAGTGCAGGCACTGTACTTCCCACCTCCACCTCACCTTCAGAGTGCAGACACTGTACTTCCCACCTCCACCTCACCTTCAGAGTGCAGACACTGTACTTCCCACCTCCACCCCACCTTCAGAGTGCAGGCACTGTACTTCCCACCTCCACCCCACCTTCAGAGTGCAGACACTGTACTTCCCACCTCCACATATGCATTATAAAACTGTGACATTCTTTTTCTTCTATTAAAGGGACGCCTTGATGCTGTTGAAGGGATACCTTGACGTATAGAACCGAAGTCTCACCCCCCTCAACATCACTGACGAGAGGGTGATGTTGAGGTAGACAGGTACTCACGAGACGGTGATGTTAAGGTAGACAGGTACTCACGAGACGATGATGTTAAGGTAGAAAGGTACTCACGAGAGGGTGATGTTAAGGTAGACAGGTACTCACGAGAGGGTGATGTTAAGGTAGACAGGTACTCACGAGAGGGTGATGTTAAGGTAGACAGGTACTCACGAGAGGGTGATGTTAAGGTAGACAGGTACTCACGAGAGGGTGATGTTAAGGTAGACAGGTACTCCGAGAGGGTGATGTTAAGGTAGAACAGGTACTCACGAGAGGGTGATGTTAAGGTAGACAGGTACTCACGAGAGGGTGATGTTAAGGTAGACAGGTACTCACGAGAGGGTGATGTTAAGGTAGACAGGTAGAGGGTGGTCTTGGCGGAGGCTGGGAGGTGGTAAGGTTGTCTGATAACCCCGAGGTAGTTGTACCGGGGAACACTCCGTCTCGTCCGACTTATCGCGACACTGCGTACGTCGGTCACACACCTGTCGCACACAAACGCAGTGTCACACTAAGTAACCGTGTCACAGTAACACACAGTTACATGTACAAGGTATACAGGCCTAGCTGACATCACTGACATATTACTATATAGAAAGCATCTTGTTATGCAGAGCATTTCTCGCAAATTAGGTCAGTCTTGTCCCAGGATGCGACCCACACCAGTCCACTAACACCCAGGTCCTTGTTTTACTGCCAGGTGAACATGGACAGCAGGTGTCTTAAGGAAACACGCCCTAATGTTGCAGCCGTACCGGGGATCGAACCACGGACCTCAGTGTTTGAGCTGAGTGCGCTAGCAATCTTCATATCAACACTGTCGTCTTGATCAGCCAGGCTGTGGTGGATACGTAACTGCATGCTGCTGGTACCAACAACCTGGCTGATCAGGCTATCAACCAGGAAGGCCTAGTGTGGGACCAGACCCCGGGGGCGGTGACCCTCGAAATCAACTACAGGTAACTTTTAAATTTACTTTAAATTTAGCGCTCTCTATTAATGACAATAATTATCACAACTTCTTTGCTACCACCACCACCACTACTATTATTACTACTAATAATAATAATAACTGCTACTACTACTAATAACTACTACTACAAATATTAATAATAATAATAACAGCATCAGAGCTACCCTCTCCTTCAATCACACTGAATTACCCTCCACCCTTCCTTCACGGATTTAGCGCTCCCTCCGCCCACCTGGTTGCTCACCTGGTTGATAGGGATGCAGGTGCCATCATCACAGGTGAACTGCTTGTTGGTGATACACTGGGTGAGGGTGAGGCTGTGCACCACGTGTTGACCCTCCCTGCAGAACCCGTGTGAGAACCTCCACTCGTGACGCCCCACTGGGTAGTCCACTGAACTGTTGTCTTCCAGGTACGCGAAGGTGTTGTTGTTCTACAAGAGGAAGGTGTTGTTGTTCTACAAGAGGAAGGTGTTGTTGTTCTACAAGAGGAAGGTGTTGTTGTTCTACAAGAGGAAGGTGTTGTTGTTCTACAAGAGGAAAAGGGAAAGGTGTTGTTGTTCTACAAGAGGAAGGTGTTGTTGTTCTACAAGAGGAAGGTGATGTTGTAAAGGAGGAAGGCGCTGTTGTTGTAAAGGAAGATTCGGTTGTTGTAGAGGAGGATATTGTTGTTCTACAAGAGGAAGGTGGATGTTCACTCACACGTATTAAGACACTTAAATACACACCACGTGTGTGTTGCTGAACAGTCTTATACACCAGTATTTAGCCCAAATTTATCTAAGTAGGGACAAAATATTGGGATGTGGGTCCCGACTGTTGCTGGAGCTGTAGGGAGAGCAACAGTGAAGGATCTGTCAGCAGTGTGTAGTCCCTTTAATAATATAAATTATTATACGGGGGTTTACAATGTTTGAGGGGGATATAAGTTCCTCGTCTTCTAATAATGTTTATTTTTTCCACTATAATCTATCTTGTTCATAATTACTATCACATTTGCTTTGTCTGCTTTCGTAAGGTGAAGTCCAGGATCTTTCCTTAATTCATGGTATAACTTAACAAATCTTTGATGAAAATTGTGTTGTTGAGGTCTGAGTTATGCTCAGATATACGCATAAGTACAATTATAATCCATAAATTATCTAGGATAAACCCAATTCCCCCCCCCCCAAAAAAAAAAAAAAAAAAAATGTCCAAAGTCTAGTCTAGTGGTCCGGAACCCACTACCCACAAACTTGGGTACCAATATTTCCCTTTCAAATCCTGTACCAAGTACCTTCCTGGGTCTGTCTTGTCACCCACCTGGCTCCCTCTGCCTCCCATTGGCTTGCACTGCCCCCACTGGTTTGTACTGCCTCCCACGGGCTCCCACTGAATTGTACTGCCTCCCACTGGCTTACTCTGCCTCCCACTGTCTTGCACTGCCTTCCATTGCCTTTCACTGGCTTGCACTCCATGAACGTAGCTTCCCCGAGAGTCTACATACTTACTATAATATTCTGGAGTATCCACTTCCCCTCGTTGGTGTAAAAGATGTGAGAGTTGTAGTAGCCCCGGAAGTAAGGCTTAGAGTTCCTGCTTCCGGCCAACACGAAGCGATCGTCGTAGAGGGTCGCGTCGCAGATGCCTCGCAACCTGTGCGCGCAGGGAAGGTAGGATGGAAGGGCCATAGTTATGACAGTTGAGAGGCAATTGTAACTGCAGTGCTACACACAGTGAAGGTACACACACAGTGAAGGTACACACACAGTGAAGGTACACACACATTGAAGATACACACACAGTGAAGATACACACACAGTGAAGATACACACACAGCGAAGATATACACACACCGCGAAGATACACACACAGCGAAGATATACACACACAGTGAAGATACACACAGTGAAGGTACACACACCTGAGTAAAACAGGTGTAGCGAGGATACACTCACCTGAGTAAGACAGGTGTAGCGAGGGTACACAGGGTACACACCTTGAAACTTCTCCTACACAACTGGTCAACCCACCGGCCCTGCACACACACACAAACACTACAACGCTCCATATCTCAAAATCACACACCAACAAAAATATCAACATTGGATAGTTGCAGAATCTATTGTACAAAAACTAACATTAGAATTAAATCTTATTTTCAATCCTTTTATATAGATTCTTGTTGTTATGTCACATATTTTCCTAGTGTCTGTGTTTCGTGTCTGACGCTCGCTGAATTAAGAAAAAAAATGAGTGATGGATCCAGTTTTATGGTTATTTCTTATCACAGATAAAACATATATAGAAAGGCTTATAAAATATAAGTCTAAATTCAGACTTACCTTGAAAGTCTGACCCTTGATGACGGCGCAGTTTTCATATGTTTTACCGTTGGGTTGACCTTCTGCCCAGTTGACGTAGGTCACCTGTATACACAGAGGCACCACTCATACACTTATGAATACCATTGTATACACTCATACACTAGTGTATACCACATGATGTATGTGCATTGTTACTGATTTATAAATGTTACAATTCTTATTTTTTTAGAATATTCACTTCAGAGATAATTCTCAGGTGTGTGTGTGTGTACTCACCTAGTTCTCACCTAGTTGAGGTTGCAGGGGTCGAGTCCAAGCTCCTGGCCCCGTCTCTTCACTGATCGCTACTAGGTCACTCTCCCTGAACCGTGAGGTTTATCATACCTCTGCTTAAAGCTATGAATGGATCCTGCTTCCACTACATCGCTTCCCAAACTATTCCACTTACTGACTACTCTGTGGCTGAAGAAATACTTCCTAACATCCCTGTGATTCATCTGTGTCTTCAACTTCCAATTGTGTCCCCTTGTTGCTGTGTCCAATCTCTGGAACATCCTGTCTTTGTCCACCTGTAAATTCCTCTCAGTATTTTGTATGTCGTTATCATGTCCCCCCTATCTCTCCTGTCCTCCAGTGTCGTCAGGTTGATTTCCCTTAACCTCTCCTTGTAGGACATACCTCTTAGCTCTGGGACTAGTCTTGTTGCAAACCTTTGCACTTTCTCTAGTTTCTTTACGTGCTTGGCTAGGTGTGGGTTCCAAACTGGTGCCGCATACTCCAATATGGGCCTAACGTACACGGTGTACAGGGTCCTGAATGATTCCTTATTAAGATGTCGGAATGCTGTTCTGAGGTTTTATAGGCGCCCATATGCTGCAGCAGTTATTTGGTTGATGTGCGCTTCAGGAGATGTGCCTGGTGTTATACTCACCCCAAGATCTTTTTCCTTGAGTGAGGTTTGTAGTCTCTGGCCCCCTAGACTGTGTGTGTGTGTGTGTGTGTGTGTGTGTGTGTGTGTGTGTGTGTACTCACCTATTTGTACTCACCTATTTGTGGTTGCAGGGGTCGAGTCACAGCTCCTGGCCCCGCCTCTTCGCTGATTGCTACTAGGTCCTCTCTCTCCCTGCCCCATGAGCTCTATCATACCTCGCCTTAAAACTATGTATGGTTCCTGCCTCCACTACATCCCTTTCTAGGCTATTCCATGGCCTGACTACTCTATGACTGAAGAAATACTTCCTAACATCCCTTTGATTCATCTGAGTTTTCAACTTCCAATTGTGACCTCTTGTGTCTGTGTCCCATCTCTGGAACATCCCGTCTTTGTCCACCTTGTCTATTCCTCGCAGTATTTTATATGTCGTTATCATGTCTCCCCTGACCCTCCTGTCCTCCAGTGTCGTCAGGCCGATTTCCCTCAACCTTTCTTCGTAGGACAATCCCCGTAGCTCTGGGACTAGTCTTGTTGCAAACCTTTGCACTTTCTCTAATTTCTTGACGTGCTTGACAGGTGTGGATTCCAAACTGGTGCTGCATACTCCAGTATGGGCCTGACGTAGATGGTATACAGAGTCTTAAACGAATCCTTACTGAGGTATCGGAACGCTCTCCGTAGGTTTGCCAGGCGCCCGTATGCTGCAGCAGTTATCTGATTGATGTGTGCCTCAGGAGATATGTTCGGTGTTATACTCACCCCCAGATCTTTTTCCTTGAGTGAGGTTTGCAGTCTTTGGCCATCTAAACTATATTGTGTCTGCGGTCTTCTTTGCCCTTCCCCAATCTTCATGACTTTGCATTTGGCAGGGTTAAATTCAAGGAGCCAGTTGCTGGACCAGGCTTGTAGCCTGTCCAGGTCTCTCTGTAGTCCTGCCTGATCCTCATCCGATTTGATTCTTCTCATTAACTTCGCATCATCTGCAAACAAGGACACTTCTGAGTCTATCCCTTCTGTTATGTCGTTCACATATACCAAGAACAGAACAGGTCCTAGGACTGACCCCTGTGGAACCCCGCTTGTCACAGGCGCCCACTCTGACACCTCGTCGCATACCATGACTCGTTGTTGCCTCCCTGTCAGGTATTCTCTGATCCATTGCAGTGCTTTTCCTGTTATGTGTGCCTGATCCTCTAGCTTTTGCAGTAACCTCTTGTGAGGAACTGTGTCGAAGGCCTTCTTGCAATCCAAAAATATGCAGTCGATCCACCCCTCTCTCTCTTGTCTTACTTCTGTCACCTTGTCATAAAACTCTAGTAGGTTTGTGACACAGGATTTTCCTTCCCTGAAACCGTGCTGGTTGTCAATTATACACTTGTTTCTTTCCAGGTGCCCCACCACTCTCCTCCTGATGATCTTCTCCATGACCTTGCATACTATACACGTTAGTGATACAGGTCTGTAGTTTAGTGCCTCATGTCTGTCTCCCTTTTTAAAAATTGGGACTACATTTGCCATTTTCCATACCTCAGGGAGTTGCCCAGTTTCAAATGATGTGTTGAAGTTCTTTGTTAATGGCTCATACAATATCTCTGCTCCCTCTTTAAGGACCCATGGAGAGATGTTGTCTGGTCCCACCGCCTTTGAGGTGTCAAGTTCGCATAGCAGCTTCTTCACCTCCTCCTTGGTTATATGTACCTCATCCAGCACTTGCTGGTGTGCCCCCCAGTTCTGATTTCTTGGAGTTCTACTGGTTTCCACTGTAAATACCTCTTTAAATCTTGTGTTGAGCTCCTGACAAACCTCTCGGTCGTTTCTTGTGAATTCCCCATCACCCTTCCTCAGTCTGATTACCTGGTCCTTGACTGTTGTTTTCCTCCTGATGTGGCTGTACAACAGCTTCGGGTCAGTCTTTACTTTTGATGCTATGCCATTTTCATATTGTCTCTGAGCCTCCCTTCTTATCTGTGCATATTCGTTTCTGGCTCTTCGGCTGATTTCTTTATTTTCCTGAGTTCTCTGTCTTCTGTACCTTTTCCATTCTCTAGTACACTTAGGTTTTGCCTCCCTACACCTTTGGGTGAACCAAAGACTCGTTCTGTTCTTCCCATTATTTCTGTTTCCCTTGGGAACAAACCTCTCCTCTGCCTCCTTGCATTTTGTTGCTACATAGTCCATCATTTCTTGTACTGGTTTTCCTGTCAGTTCCCTCTCCCACTGAATGTCTTGAAGGAAGTTCCTCATGCCTGAGTAGTTCCCCATTTTGTAGTTTGGTTTTTCCCAGCCTATTCCTGCTACTCTCTCCACTTGGAGCTCAACTATGTAGTCGAAGCACAGAACCACATGATCACTAGCTCCCAGGGGCCTTTCATACATGATACCCTCGATGTCCGAACTACTCATGGCGAATACAAGGTCTAGCCTTGCTGGTTCATCCTCTCCTCTCTCTCTGGTAGTGTCTCTAACATGTTGATGCATGAGGTTTTCCAGTACCACATCCATCATCTTGGCTCTCCATGTTTCGGGACCCCCATGGGGCTCCAGGTTTTCCCAGTCAATCTCCTTGTGATTGAAATCACCCATAACTAGTAACTTTGCTCCCCCCATGTGTGCTCTCCTGGCCACCTCGGCTAGTGTGTCGATCATTGCTCTGTTGCTCTCATCGTATTCTTCTCTTGGCCTCCTGCAGTTCTGTGGTGGGTTGTACATTACTGCAATTATCACCTTATGTCCCTCAGACTGGATTGTTCCTACTAAGTAGTCCCTTTCGCCCGTGCCATCCATTCCTTCCATTTTCTCAAAACCCCACTGGTTTTTAATGAGCAGTGCAACTCCTCCTCCCCCTCTCCTCCCTCTGTCTTTCCTGAGGATTTGATATCCGGATGGAAAGATTGAATCTGTTATTATTCTGGTGAGTTTTGTTTCTGTGAGTGCTATTATGTCTGGGGATGTCTCTTTGATTCTTTCGTGCCACTCCTCATACTTGTTTGTTATTCCATCTGCATTTGTATACCACACCTTCAACTTCTTTTCTAAGACTGTGGTCTGGGAGGTATATTGGGGTTGGGGAAGTGGGACACCTGGTAAGGAACTATGGGATGTTGCTGTGGGGGTGGAGTTTGTAATGTAGTGGGTGGGGGCATTGGATGTGGCATGGGTGTTTTGATTTAGAGTGTTTGGTTGCACTGGGGTTGACCTGGTTGGGAGGCTTCTATAGGAAGTTGTGAGGGAGGCTGTATTTGATCTTATTCCTGGGTCTGGGATCTCCTGTCTGTCTTCTCCATCCCCTCTCTTTCCTCCTTTCGCCTTTGTACCATCTCTCTCAGTTTCTGCCTTTCTTCTTGTGTTCTGTCGCGGTCGAGATACACCTTCCTGTATGCCGGCATGTCTGTTGCTCTCATCGTATTCTTCTCTTGGCCTCCTGCAGTTCTGTGGTGGGTTGTACATTACTGCAATTATCACCTTATGTCCCTCAGACTGGATTGTTCCTACTAAGTAGTAGTAGTAGTAGTAGTGTGTGTGCGTGTGTGTGTGTGTTTGTGTGTGTACTCACATAGTTGAGGTTGCAGGGGTCGAGTCCTACTCCCGGCCTGTGTGTGTGTGTGTGTGCGTTGTAAATGTGAAAGTGTACTCACGTCTCGCTGTATGTGGTGGTACCTTTCCAGGTGCCCTCTGAACCTTCATCAGTGAATGCCAGCCTAGCATGATGGCAACCTCCCTCTTGGCATCCACAGGAGGCCACTAGTCCTTCTGTGCCAGCCTGTAACACCATCATTAACACCAATACTGTATTATCACCCTCACTCTACCTCGTTACCTCCCTCACTGCACCTCGTCAACTCCATCACTACCTCGTTACCTCCCTCACAGTAACCTCGTCCAACTCCATCACTACCTCCCGTTACCTCCCTCACTGTACCGTCGGTCAACGCCACACACCTCGTTACCTCCCTCACTGCACACGTCGTCAACTCCAATCACTACCTTCGTTACCTCCTCACTGTAACAGTCGTCAAACTCCATCACTACCGATCGTTACCTCCCTCACTGTACCACATCAACCATCCACTACCTCGTTACCTTCCCCACTGTACCATCTTCAACTCCATCACTACCTTCGTTACCAACCCCTCCTTCACTGTACCCTCGTCAACTCCATCCCTGCCTCGTTAACACCTCCCTCACTGTACCTCGTCAACTCCATCACTACCTCGTTACCTCCCTCACTGTACCTCGTCAACTCCATCACTACCTCGTTACCGTCCCTCACTGTAGCCGTCTCAACTCCATCACTACCTCGTTAGCCCCCCTCCCTCACTGTACCTCGTCAACTCCATCACTACCTCGTTACCTCCCTCACTGTACCTCGTCAACACCATCACTACCTCGTTACCTCCCTCACTGTACCTCGTCAACTCCATCACTACCTCGTTACCTCCCTCACTGTACCTCGTCAACTCCATCACTACCTCGTTACCTCCCTCACTGTACCATCGTCAACAACCATCACGAGACCCTTGTTACCTCCTCACTGTACCTCGTCAACTCCATCCCTACCTTCGTTACCTCCCTCACTGTACCGGCGCTCGACATACTCCAACACTACTCGTTACCCTCCCTCACTGTACCTCTCAATCCATCCACCTACTCGTTACCCCCCTCCCTCTGACTGTAACCTCGTCCAACTCCATCAACTACTCGTTACTCCCTCCACTGTACCCGTCCACACTTCAGATCATCACTACACCTCGTTTACCTTCCCTCACTGTAACCTCGTCAACTAACGTCAATCACTACCCCTTCGTTACCATCCCTCACTGTTAACCTCGTCAACTCCATCACTACCTCGTTTACCTCCCTCACTGTACCTTCGCGAACACCATCACTAGTACCTCGTTACCTCCCTCACTGTACCTCGTCAACACCATCACTATACCCCTCGTTACCTCCCTCACTGTACACCTCGTCAACAACCATCAATACCCGTTACCTCCCACTGTACCTCGTCTCAACACCAATCACTAACCTCGTTTTACCGAGGCCTCTCCCTCACAGTACCTCGTCAAACACCAATCAACACTACCCTCGTTACCTCCCTCACTGTACCTCGTCAACTCCATTCACTACCTTGTTACCTTCCCTCACTGTAACCACGCACAACTCCACCAATACCTTGTTTACTGCCCTCACTATACTTCGTCATCTCCATCACAGAACCTTGTTACCGTCCCTCACTATACTTCGTCATCTTCTCCATCACTACCGTCGTTTCCTCCCACCACTTTAACCTCGTCAACTCCATCACTACCCTTTACTTCCATCACAGTACCTCGTCAACACCATCACTACCTCGTTACCGGTCCTCACTGTACCACGTCAACTTCCACTACCTCGTTACTTCCGCTCGCTGTACCTCGTCAACTCCATCAATACCGTCGTTAAAAATAAAATAAGAAAATTAAAAAAAAAACCTGCCCCTCCTCCCACCCCCTCCCACGCGGCCGGCCACGCAGACGTCCCCCCCCCCCACGACGTCCACCCCTCGTAGCGCCACCGGACGACAGCTCCCACTCTGTACCTCGTCAACTATCCATCACTACCTCGTTACGCCCCTCACATGTACCTCGTCAACTCCACTTACCTCGTTACTTTCCCCCTCGCTGTACCTCGTCAAACTCCACACCACTACCTTGTTACTCACCCTCACTATACTTCGTCATCTCCATCACTACCTTTTACCTCCTGCATATACTTTCGTCATCTCCATCACTACCTCGTACCTCCCACACTGTACCTCGTCCAACTCCATCACTACCGTCGTTACTACTTCCTTCACTGTACCTTCGTCAACACCATCACTACCACGTTACCATCCGTCACTGTACCGTCGTCAACTCCATCACTACCTCGTTACCTCCCACAAACCAGTACCTCGTCAACTCCATCACTACCTCGATACCGCTGCCACACTGTACCTCGCAACACCATCACCTACCTCGTTACCTCCCTCCTGACCTCGTCCACAGTCCTCACTACCGTCGGTTACCGCCCCCACACTGTACCTCGTCAACTCCACACAAACCTCGTTAATTACCTCCCACAATGTACTCGCCTGACACCATCACTCCTCGTTACCTCCCTCACTGTACTCGTCAACTCCTCACTACTTCCTCTTACCTCCCAAACTGTACCTCGTCAACCCATCCCTACCTCGTAGCCTTCCTTACCCCCCCTCACTAGTACTTCGACATCTCCATCACAACCTACCTCGTTACTCCCTCCTGTACCTAGTCAACTCCATCACTACCTCGTTACGATCCTTCACTACCTCGTCAACCTCCATCACTACCCGGTTGGCTTTACCTCCCTCACAGTACCTCGTCCAACTCCATCACTACCTCGTTAACCCCTCCCTCACTGTACCTCGTCAACACATCACTACCTTGATACCTACCTCCCTCACTGTACCTCGTCAACTCCATCCCCTACGTCGTTTACCGTTCCCACACTGTACCGCCTCGTCAACTCATCACTACCGTCGTTACCTCCATTCACTGTAACCTCGTCAACCCATCCCTACGTCGTAACCCTCCCACACTGTACCTCGTCAACACCATCACTACCTTGTTACCGTCCCTCACTGTACCTCGTCAACACATCACTACCTTGTTACCTCCCTCACTGTACTCGTCGACTCCATCCCTACGTCGTAACCTCCCTCACTGTACCTCGTCAACTTCCATCACTATCTCGTTACCCCTTCACTGTACCTCGTAAACTCCATCACTACCTCGTTACCAAAACCTCCTCTCAGTTGTAACCTCGTCAACTCCATCACTACCTGCGTTACCCGTACCCACACTGTGTACCTCGTCCAACTCCATCACTACCCTCTTTACCCTTCCTCACTGTACCTCGTCAACGTCATCACGTACCCTCGTTACCCCACACTGTACCTCGTCCAACTCCATCACTACCTCGTTAACCTCCTCACACTGTAACCTCGTCAACTCCATCACTACCGTCTTTACCTCCCTCCACTGTACCTCGTCAACTCCATCACTACTCTCGTTATCCTCCCTCACTGTACCGTCGTCAACGCCATCACTGTACCTCTTTTACCTCCTCACTGTACCTCGTCAACTACAACACTAACCTTCCTCCCTCACTGTACCTCGTCAACTCCCATCACTACCCTCGGTTACCCTCCCTCACTGTACCTCGTCAACCCATCACTACCTCGTTACCATCCCTCACTGTAACCTCGTCAACTCCATCACTACCTCGTTAACCGTCCCTCACTGTACCTCGATCAACTCCATCACTACCTCGTTACCACCCACTACTGTACTCGTCAACTCCATCAGCTTTCCAAACTTCGTTACCTCCCTCACTGAACCTCGACAACTCCATCACTTACTCGTGTTACCTCCCACACTGTACCTCGTCAACTACCATCACTACCTCGTTACCTCCCACACGACCATCGCAACACCATCACTGACCCTACCTCGTTTACCCTCTCCCTCACTGTACCTTCGTCGTCAACTCCATCACTACCTCCGTTACTCCCTCACTGTACCTGGCGTCAATCTCCATCACTAACCGTCTTACGTCTCCCCACTGTACCTCGTCAACAATCCATCAGCTACCTCGTTACCTCCCACACTGTAACCTCGTCAACTCCATCACTACCTCGTTACCGACCTCCCTCACTGTACTCTCAACTCCATCACTACCTCGTTTACCCTCCGTCCCTCAACTGTACCTCGTCACATCCATCACTACCTCGTTACCCCTCCCTCACTGTACCTCAACTCCATCACTCCCTCGTTACCTGCCCTCACTGTACCTCGTCAACTCATCACTACCTCCGTAACTCCCGTCACTGTACCTCGCAACTCCATCACAACCTCGTTACCTCCTCACTGTACCTTCGTCAACTCCATCACTACCATCGTTAACCGTCCCCCACTGTACCTCAACTCCATCACTAACACTCGTTACCTCCCTTCACTGTACCGTCGTCAACTCCTATCACTGACCCACGTTACCGATCCCTCACAGTACCCTCGTCCAACTCCATCAACTACCCCTCGTTAACCGTCCCTCACCAGTACCTCAACTCTCAACTCCATCACTTACCCTCGTTAACCTCCCTCACAGTACCTCGTCAACTCCATCACTACCTACGTTTACCGTTACCTCCCTCACTGTACCTCGTCAACACCATCACTACCTCGTTACCGTCCCCTCACTGTACCTCAACTAACTCCAATCACTACCTCGTTACCGTCCCATCAATGTACCTCGTCAACACCATCACTACCTCGTTACCGACGTCCCTCACGTGTACCTCAACTCCATCACTACTCTCGTTACCTCCCTCACTGTACCAATCTGTCAACCTCCATCACTACCTTCGTTACTCCCTCACTGTACCTCGTCAGACCCATTCACTACCTCGTTACCTCCCCTCACTGTACCACAACTCCATCACTACCGTCGTTACCTCCCTCACTTGAAACCCTCGTCAACACCATCACTACTCTCGTACCTCCCCTCCTGTACTCGTCCAACTCATCACTACCTCGTTTACCACCTCTTCCCTCACAGTACCTCGTCAACACCATCACTTACCTCTTTACCTACCTCCCTGCAACTGTACCTCGTCAACTCCATCACACCTCTGTTACCACTCCCAACACTGTACCTCGTCAACACCATCACTACCTCGTTACCTCCTCAGTAACTCGTCAAACTCCATCACCTACCTCGTTACCAGTCCCACACCTGTACCTCGTCAACACCATCACTACCTCGTTTACCTGTCCCTCACTGTACCTCGTCCAACTCCCATCACTACCTCGTTACCTCGCGGGGCTCCCTCACTGTAACCTCGTCAACCCATCACTACCTCCGTATAACCTCCCTCACTGTACCTCGGCAACTCCACACTACCTCGTTACCACCTCCCTCACTGTACCTCGTCAACTCCATCGCTACCCTGTTACCGTCACTCCTGTACCTCGTCAACACCATCACTACCTCGTTAACCTCCCACACTGTACTCGCAACGAACCATCACAACCTCGTTCCACTCCCTCACTGTACCTCGTCAACACCAATCACTATACCTCGTTACCGTCCCACCCCTGTACCTCGTCAACACCATCACTACCTCGTTACCTCCCTCACTGTACCTCGTCAACTCCATCACTACCTCGTTACCTCCCACACTGTACCTCGTCAACTCCATCAGCTACCTCGTTAACCTCCCCACGTACCTCGTCCAACACCATCACTACCTCGTACCATCCCTCACTGTAACCTCGTCAACACCATCCACTGTACGGACCTCGTTACCTCCCCACTGTAACTGTCGTCAACTTCCATCACTACCTGTCGTTACCTCCCTCACTTTACCTTCCGTCAACACCATCACTACCTCGTTACCTCCCTCACTGTACCTCGTCAACTCCATCACTACCTCGTTACCTCCCTCACTGTACCTCGTCAACACCATCACTACCTCGTTACCTCCCTCACTGTACCTCGTCAACTCCATCACTACCTCGTTCCTCCCCACTGTACCTCGGCAACTCCATCACTACCTCGTTACCCTCCCTCTCTGTACCTCGTCACTCATCACTACCCTCGTTACCCTCCCACATCTGTACCTCGCAACACCAAACACTACCTACGTTACCCTCACCTCACTGTACCTCGTCTAACATCCAATACTACCGTCGTTACTTCCCTCCACTGTACCACTCCAACTCCATCACTACCTCGTTACCTCCCTCACTGTACCTCGTCAACTCCATCACTACCTCGTTACCTCCCTCACTGTACCTCGTCAACTCCATCACTACCTCGTTACCTCCCACACTGTACTGTAAACTCTCGTCAACTCAATCACTACCCTCGTTACCCAGTCCCTCACTGACCTCGTCAACTCCATCACTACCTCGTACCTGGGGGGGGTTGGGATCCCACACTGTACCTCGTCAAACACCATCACTACCTTCGTTACCCATACCTCCTGTACCTCGTCAAACTCCATCCACTATACCGTCGTTACCCTTCCTCACTGTACCTCGTCAACTCTCCATCACTGACGCTCGTTAACGCTCACCTCAACATGTACCTCGTCACTCCATCACTACCTCGTTACCTCCCTCACTGTACCTCGTCAACTCCATCACTACCTCGTTACCTCCCTCACTGTACCTCGTCAACTCGTAACACTTATCAGTTTCTGTCATCTGGTTCAAATGATTTTTCTCGGAAAATATCCTAGCAGTTATACTTCCATCTATTGTTGAAACAGTCATCACTCTGCTGTATCATACAATACCTGCTGTAGCATACAATACCTGCTGTATCATACAATACCTGCTGTATCATACAATACCTGCTGTATCATACAATACCTGCTGTATCATACAATACCTGCTGTATCATACAATACCTGCTGTATCAAAACAATACCTGCTGTAATCATACAATACCTGCTGTATCACACAATACCTGCTGTATTACATACAATACCTGCTGTATCACACAATACCTGCTGTATTATACAATACCTGCTGTATCACACAATACCTGCTGTATTATACAATACCTGCTGTATCACACAATACCTGCTGTATTATACAATACCTGCTGTATCACACAATACCTGCTGTAGTAATACAATACCTGCTGGTAACACACACTACCTGCTGTATTCACACAAATTACCTGCGTATCACACAATACCTGCTGTATTATACAATACCTGCTGTATCACACAATACCTGCTGTATTATACAATACCTGCTGTATCACACAATACCTGCTGTATCACACAATACCTGCTGTATCACACAATATCTGCTTGAATCAACACAATACCTGCGGTATCACAAGCAATACCCTGCTGTATCACACAATACCTGCTGTATCACAAAATACCTGCTGTATCAAGAAACAATACCTGCTGTATCACACAAAACCTGCATGTGAACACAATAACCTGCTGTTTGATACAATACCTGCTGTATCACACAATACCTGCTGTATCACACAATACCTGCTGTTTGATACAATACCTGCTGTATCACACAATACCTGCTGCATGATACAATACCTGCTGTATCACACAATACCTGTTGTATCACACAATGACCTGTATTCTGTTTCAACACAATACCTGCTGCATGATATAATACCTGCTGTATCACACAATACCTGCTGCATGATGCAATACCTGCTGTATCACACAATACCTGCTGCATGATACAATACCTGCTGTATCACACAATACCTGCTGCAAGATGCAATAACCAGCTGTCTCACACAATACCTGCTGCTTGATACAATACCTGCTGTATCACACAATACCTGTTGTATTACACAATACCTGCTGTATCACACAATATCTGCTGTATCACACAATACCTGCTGCATGATGCAATACCTGCTGTATCACACAATACCTGCTGTATCACACAATACCTGCTGCTTGATACAATACCTGCTGTATCACACAATACCTGCTGCTTGATACAATACCTGCTGTATCGACACAATACCTTCCTGCATGATACAATAATCCTGCTTTAAAAAAAAAAATCACACAATACCTGTTGTATTACACAATACCTGCTGTATCACACAATATCTGCTGTATCACACAATACCTGCTGCATGATGCAATACCTGCTGTATCACACAATACCTGCTGCTTGATACAATACCTGCTGTATCACACAATACCTGCTGTTTGATACAATACCTGCTGTATCACAGGACAATACCTGCTGCTGAACAATACCTGCAGTACCACTCAATACCTGCTCATATGCCAATACCTGCTGATATCACACAATACCTTCTGTATTACACAATACCTTCTGTAACAACACAATACCTGCTGCATGATACAATACCTGCTGTATCACACAATACCTGCTGCTTGATACAATACCTGCTGTATCACACAATACCTGCTGCATGATGCAATACCTGCTGTATCACACAATACCTGCTGTATTACACAATACCTGCTGTATCACACAATACCTGCTGCTTGATACAATATCTGCTGTATCACACAATACCTGCTGCATGATACAATAACCTTCTTATCACACAATAACTATAACCTGCCCAGCTTGATACCAATACCTGCTGAATCACACAATCACCTGCTGCTATGATAAAATACCTGCTGTATCACACAATACCTGCTGATTGATACAATACCTGCTGTATCACACAATACCTGCTGCATGATGGAATACCTGCTGTATCACACAATACCTGATGCATAATACAATACCTGCTGTATCACACAATACCTGCTGCTTGATACAATACCTGCTGTCTAATCAACACAAAACCTGCTGCATGATACAATACCTGTTGCATCACACAATACCTGCTGCTTGATACAATACCTGCTGTATCACACAATACCTGCTGCATGATGCAATACCTGCTGTATCACACAATACCTGCTGCATGATACAATACCTGCTGTATCACACAATACCTGCTGCTTGATACAATACCTGCTGTATCACACAATACCTGCTGCATGATACAATATCTGCTGTATCACACAATACCTGCTGTATCACACAATACCTGCTGCATGATACAATACCTGCTGTATCACACAATACCTGCTGTATTACACAATACCTGCTGTATAACACAATATCTGCTGTATCACAAAATACCTGCTGCATGATGCAATACCTGCTGTATCACACAATACCTGCTGCATGATACAATACCTGCTGTATCACACAATACCTGCTGTATTACACAATACCTGCTGTATCACACAATACCTGCTGTATCACACAATACCTGCTGTATCACACAATACCTGCTGTATCACACAATACCTGCTGTATCACACAATACCTGCTGTATCACACAATACCTGCTGTATCACACAATACCTGCTGTATCACACAATACCTGCTGTATCACACAATACCTGCTGTATCACACAATACCTGCTGTATCACACAATACCTGCTGTATCACACAATACCTGCTGTATCACCACAATACGTTCTGCATGATACAATACGCTGCTGTACACACAATTCCTGCTGTAGTCACACAATATACCTGCTTTTTACACAATACCTGCTGTATCACACAATACCTGCTGCTTGATACAATACCTGCTGTATCACACAATACCTGCTGCATCACACAATACCTGCTGTATCACACAATACCTGCTGTATCACACCAGATACCATGCTGTATCACACACAATACCTGCTGTATCACACAATACCTGCTGTATCACACAATACCTGCTGTATCACACAATACCTGCTGTATCACACAATACCTGCTCTTTGATACAATACCTGCTGTATCACACATACCTGCAACCTTTGTTTGATACAATACCTGCTGTATCACACAATACCTGCTGCATGATACAATACCTGCTGTATCACACAATACCTGCTGGTTGATACAGTACCTGCTTTATCACATAATACCTGCTGTATCACACAATACCTGCTGCTTGATACAATACCTGCTGTATCACACAATACCTGCTGTATCACACAATACCTGCTGTATCACACAATACCCTGCTGTTTGTACAATACCTGCTGTGATCACACAATGATCTGCTGCATGATACCATACCTGCTTATCACACAATACCTAGCTGTACACACAATACACCTGCTGTAGTCACACAATATCTGCATGAATTAGTACAATACCTGCTGCATGATATAATACTGCTAGTATCACACAATACACCTGCTGCATGAATGCAATACACTGCTGTATCCACACAACCCCTGTAAATCACACAATACCTGCTGAATCACACAATACCTGCTTCATGATACAATACCTGCTGTATCACACACAAAACCTGCTGTAATCGACACAATACCTGCTGTATCATACAATACTGCTTGCATGATATAATACCTGCTGTAACACACAATAAGCCTTCTGCATGATGCAATACCTGCTAGTATCACACAATCCCTCTGCATGATACAATACCTGCTGTATCACACAATCACCTGCTGGCATGATGCAATACCCCATGTATCACACAATATGCCTGCTGCTTGATACAATACCTTCTGTAACACACAATACGCTTGTTGTTATACACAAGTACCTGCAGAAAGCACACAATATCTGCTTAATCAACACAATACCTGCTGGCATTGATGCAATACCAGCTGTATCATCACAATACCTGCTAGTATCACACAATACCTTCTGCTTTGAAACAATACTCTGCTTAACACACAATACCTGCTGCTTTGATACAATACCTATTCAGTACACACCATACCTCTGCATGATTACAATACCTGCTGTATCACACACAATACCTGTTGTATTACCAATACCTGCTGTAACACACAATATCTGACCTGTATCACACAATACTGCTGCCTATGATGCAATAACCTGCTGTATACAAGACAATACCTGCGCTTGATACAATACCTGCTGTATCACACAATACCTGCTGTTTGATACAATACCTGCTGTATCACACAATACCTGCTGCTTGATACAATACCTGCTGTATCACACTAATTACCCTGCTGCATGATGCAATATCAGCTGTATATTCACCAATACCTGCTGTAATTACACAATGACCTGCTGTATATCACAAAACCTGCTTCTTGATACAATACCTGCTGTATCACACAACACTGCTGCATATACCAATACCGTGCTGTATCACGACAATACCTGCTGCATTTATGCTATACCTGCAGTATCACACAATACCTTCTGTTATTACACCATACCTGCTGTATCACACAATACCTGGCAGGCTTTTACAATATCTGCTGTATCACACAATACCTGCTGCATGATACAATACCTTCTGTATCACACAATACCTGCTGCTTGATACAATACCTGCTGTATCACACAATACCTGCTGCATGATACAATACCTGCTGTATCACACAATACCTGCTGATTGATAAAATACCTGCTGTATCACACAATACCTGCTGCATGATGCAATACCTGCTGTATCACACAATACCTGATGCATAATACAATACCTGCTGTATCACACAATACCTGCTGCTTGATACAATACCTGCTGTATCACACAATACCTGCTGCATGATACAATACCTGTTGCATCACACAATACCTGCTGCTTGATACAATACCTGCTGTATCACACAATACCTGCTGCATGATGCAATACCTGCTGTATCACACAATACCTGCTGCATGATACAATACCTGCTGTATCACACAATA
This sequence comes from Cherax quadricarinatus, assembly GCF_026875155.1. Taxonomy (NCBI): domain Eukaryota; kingdom Metazoa; phylum Arthropoda; class Malacostraca; order Decapoda; family Parastacidae; genus Cherax; species Cherax quadricarinatus. Next base: position 16,457,036 of record NC_069431.1, on the reverse strand, counting down.
CCTGCTGCTTGATACAATACCTGCTGTATCACACAATACCTGCTGCATGATACAATATCTGCTGTATCACACAATACCTGCTGTATCACACAATACCTGCTGCATGATACAATACCTGCTGTATCACACAATACCTGCTGTATTACACAATACCTGCTGCATAACACATTATCTGCTGTACACACAAATCCACTTCTGGCATGATGCAATAACTGCTTTATCACACAATACCTGCTGCATGATACAATACCTGCTGTATCACACAATACCTGCTGTATTACACAATACCTGCTGTATCACACAATATCTGCTGTATCACACAATACCTGCTGTATCACACAATACCTGGATACCTGCTGCATGATGCAATAACTGCTGTATCACACAATACCTTCTGCATGATGCGAATACCGTGGCGAACACAAATACCTGCTGCATGATGCAATACCTGCTGTATCACACAATACCTGCTGCATGATACAATACCTGCTGTATCACACAATACCTGCTGCTTGATACAACACCTGCTGTAACACACAATACCTGCTGCATGATACAATACCTGCTGTATCACACAATGCCTGCTGGTTGATACAATACCTGCTGCATGATATAATACCTGCTGTATCACACAATACCTGCTGCATGATGCAATACCTGCTGTATCACACAATACCTGCTGTATCACACAATACCTGCTGTATCACGAAACAATACCTGCTGTATCACACAAAACTGCAGTATCACACCAACACCTGCTTTAACCAAATACCTTTGTATCACACAATACCTTGCTGTATCACACAATACCTGCTGTATCACACAATACCTGCTGTATCACACAATACCTGCTGTATCACACAATACCTGCTGTATCACACAATACCTGCTGTATCACACAATACCTGCTGTATCACACAATACCCTGCTTGTATCACACAATACCTGCTGTATCACACAATACCTGCTGCATGATACAATACCTGCTGTATCACACAATACCTGCTGTATCACACAATACCTGCTGTATCACACAATACCTGCTGTATCACACCAAAATTATAACCCCTTGCTGCATGATACAATACCTGCCTGTATCACACATACCAGCTGTATCACCAATAGCCTGCTTGAAACACACAAATACCTGCTTACACACAATAACTGCTGTATCACACAATACCTGCTGTATCACACAATACCTGCTGTATCACACAATACCTGCTGTATCACACAATACCTGCTGTATCACACAATACCTGCTGTATCACACAATACCTGCTGTTTGATACAATACCTGCTGTATCACACAATACCTGCTGTTTGATACAATACCTGCTGTATCACACAATACCTGCTGCATGATACAATACCTGCTGTATCACACAATACCTGCTGCTTGATACAATACCTGCTGTATCACACAATACCTGCTGCATGATATAATACCTGCTGTATCACACAATACCTGCTGTATCACACAATACCTGCTGCTTGATACAATACCTGCTGTATCCCACAATACCTGCTGTATCACACAATACCTGCTGTATCACACAATACCTGCTGTTTGATACAATACCTGCTGTATCACACAATACCTGCTGCATGATACAATACCTGCTGTATCACACAATACCTGCTGTATCACACAATACCTGCTGTATCACACAATACCTGCTGCATGATACAATACCTGCTGTATCACACAATACCTGCTGCATGATGCAATACCTGCTGTATCACACAATACCTGCTGCATGATACAATACCTGCTGTATCACACAATACCTGCTGCATGATGCAATACATGCTGTATCACACAATACCTGCTGCTTGATACCAATAAAATTTTTTACCTGCTGTATCACACAATACCTGTTTGTATTACACAATACCTGCCCTGTAACACACACAATATTCTCTGTATCAGACAATACCTGCTGGCATGAATGCAATACTGCTGTATCACAACATTACCTGCTGTATCGACTCAATACCTGCTGCTTGATAACAATACCCTGCTGTATCACACAATAGCCTGCTGCTTGATACATACATGCTGTATCACACAAACCGTCTGCTATGTGATACAATACTGCTGTATCACACAATACCTGTTGTATTACACAATACCTGCTGTATCACACAATATCTGCTGTATCACACAATACCTGCTGCATGATGCAATACCTGCTGTATCACACAATACCTGCTGCTTGATACAATACCTGCTGTATCACACAATACCTGCTGTTTGATGCAATACCTGCTGTATCACACAATACCTGCTGCTTGATACAATACCTGCTGTATCACACAATACCTGCTGCATGATGCAATACCTGCTGTATCACACAATACCTGCTGTATTACACAATACCTGCTGTATCACACAATACCTGCTGCTTGATACAATACCTGCTGTATCACACAACAGCTGCTGCTTGATACAATACCTGCTGTATCACACAATACCTGCTGCATGATGCAATACCTGCTGTATCACACAATACCTGCTGTATTACACAATACCTGCTGTATCACACAATACCTGCTGCTTGATACAATATCTGCTGTATCACACAATACCTGCTGCATGATACAATACCTTCTGTATCACACAATACCTGCTGCTTGATACAATACCTGCTGTATCACACAATACCTGCTGCATGATACAATACCTGCTGTATCACACAATACCTGCTGATTGATAAAATACCTGCTGTATCACACAATACCTGCTGCATGATGCAATACCTGCTGTATCACACAATACCAGGATGCAATAATACAATACCTGCTGTATCCACACTATACCCTGCTAGCTTGATTACAAATACCTGCTGTAATCACACAAAAACGCTGCTGCATGGATACAATACCTTTGCATCACACAATACCTGCTGCTTTTGATACAATACCTGCTGTATCACACAATACCTGCTGCATGATGCAATACCTGCTGTATCACACAATACCTGCTGCATGATACAATACCTGCTGTATCACACATACCTGCTCTGCTTTGCTGAAACAATACCTGCTTTAACACCACAATTCCTGCTCATGATACAATAACTGCTGTATCACACAATACCTGCTGAAATCGCACCCACAATACCTGCTGCATGAATGTACGAAATACCTGCGTATATTCACACAAATACCCGCTGTATTACACATACCTGCCTGTATAAATAACACAATATCTGTGTATCACACAATACCGCTCATGATGCAATACTGCTGTATCACACAATACCTGGCTGCCAATGATGCAATAACCTGCTGTATCACACAATACCTTCTGTATTACACAATACCTGGCTGTATCACACAATATCTGCTGTATCACACAATACCTGCTGTATCACACAATACCTCTGCATGATGCAATAACCTGCTTATCACACAAAACCTGCTGCTTGTATACTAATACCTTCTGTATCACACAATACCTGCTGCAATTATACAATACCTGCTGGTTTACACCAATACGCTGCTGTATTACACAATACCTGCTGTATCACAATATCGAGCTGTACCACACAATACCTTCTGAATGAGTGCAATACCTGCTGTATCACACATTACCTGCTGCAAGATGCAATACCTTCTACTGCAATTATCACTTATGTCCCTCAGACGGGGATTGTTCCTACTAAGTAGTCCCCTTTCGCCCGTGCCATCCATGTCCTACCATTTTCCTCAAAACCCCACTGGTTTTTAAGAGCAGTGCAACTCCTCCTCCCCCGCTCCTCCCTCTGTCTTTCCTGAGATTTGATATCCGGATGGAAAGATTGAATCCGTTATATTCTTGTGAGTTTTGTTCTGTGAGTGCTATTATGTTCTGGATGTCTCTTTGATTCATTCGTGCCAGCTCCTCATACTTGTTTGTTTATTCCATCTCTGCATTTGTATAGCCACCCTTCAACTTCTTTTCTAAGAGAGTGGTCTTGGAGGTTATAGTGGGGTTGGGAAGTGGGACACCGGTGGTAATGAACTAAGGGATGTTTGCCTGGTGGGGGTGGAGTTTGTATTGTAGTGGGTGGGGGCATTGGATTTGGGCATGGGTGTTTTTTGATTTAAGTGTTTGGTTGCCAACGGGGGTTTGAACCTGGTTGGTAGGGCTTCTATAGGAAGTTGTGAGGGAGGCTGTATTTGATCTTATTCCTGGGTCTGTATCTCCGTCTGTCTTCTCCATCCCCTCTCTTTCCTCCTTTCGCCTTTGTACATCTCTCCATTTATCTGCCTTTCTTCTTGTGTCTGTCGCGGTCGAGATTAACACCTTCCTGTATGCCGGCATGTCTGTTGCTCTCATCGTATTCTTCTCTTGGCCTCCTGCAAGTTCTGTGTGGGTTGTACATTACTGCAATTAATCACCTTATTGTCCCCTCAGACTGGATTGTTTTCCTACTAAGTATAGTAGTTAGTAGGTAGTGTGTGTGCGTGTGTGTGTGTGTTTGTGTGTGTACTCACATAGTTGAGGTTGCAGGGGTCGAGTCCTACTCCCGGCCTGTGTGTGTGTGTGTGTGCGTTGTAAATGTGAAAGTGTACTCACGTCTCGCTGTATGTGGTGGTACCTTTCCAGGTGCCCTCTGAACCTTCATCAGTGAATGCCAGCCTAGCATGATGGCAACCTCCCTCTTGGCATCCACAGGAGGCCACTAGTCCTTCTGTGCCAGCCTGTAACACCATCATTAACACCAATACTGTATTATCACCCTCCTCTACCGTCGTTACCTTCCCTCACTGCACCTCTCAACATCCATCACTACCTCGTTACCTCCCTCACAGTAACCTCGTCCAACTCCATCACTACCTCCCGTTACCTCCCTCACTGTACCGTCGGTCAACGCCACACACCTCGTTACCTCCCTCACTGCACACGTCGTCAACTCCAATCACTACCTTCGTTACCTCCTCACTGTAACAGTCGTCAAACTCCATCACTACCGATCGTTACCTCCCTCACTGTACCACATCAACCATCCACTACCTCGTTACCTTCCCCACTGTACCATCTTCAACTCCATCACTACCTTCGTTACCAACCCCTCCTTCACTGTACCCTCGTCAACTCCATCCCTGCCTCGTTAACACCTCCCTCACTGTACCTCGTCAACTCCATCACTACCTCGCTACGGACGTCCCTCACTGTACCTCGTCAACTCCATCACTACCTCGTTACCGTCCCTCACTGTAGCCGTCTCAACTCCATCACTACCTCGTTAGCCCCCCTCCCTCACTGTACCTCGTCAAGCGTCCATCACTACCTCGTTACCTCCCTCACTGTACCTCGTCAACACCATCACTACCTCGTTACCTCCCTCACTGTACCTCGTCAACTCCATCACTACCTCGTTACCTCCCTCACTGTACCTCGTCAACTCCATCACTACCTCGTTACCTCCCTCACTGTACCATCGTCAACAACCATCACGAGACCCTTGTTACCTCCTCACTGTACCTCGTCAACTCCATCCCTACCTTCGTTACCTCCCTCACTGTACCGGCGCTCGACATACTCCAACACTACTCGTTACCCTCCCTCACTGTACCTCTCAATCCATCCACCTACTCGTTACCCCCCTCCCTCTGACTGTAACCTCGTCCAACTCCATCAACTACTCGTTACTCCCTCCACTGTACCCGTCCACACTTCAGATCATCACTACACCTCGTTTACCTTCCCTCACTGTAACCTCGTCAACTAACGTCAATCACTACCCCTTCGTTACCATCCCTCACTGTTAACCTCGTCAACTCCATCACTACCTCGTTTACCTCCCTCACTGTACCTTCGCGAACACCATCACTAGTACCTCGTTACCTCCCTCACTGTACCTCGTCAACACCATCACTATACCCCTCGTTACCTCCCTCACTGTACACCTCGTCAACAACCATCAATACCCGTTACCTCCCACTGTACCTCGTCTCAACACCAATCACTAACCTCGTTTTACCGAGGCCTCTCCCTCACAGTACCTCGTCAAACACCAATCAACACTACCCTCGTTACCTCCCTCACTGTACCTCGTCAACTCCATTCACTACCTTGTTACCTTCCCTCACTGTAACCACGCACAACTCCACCAATACCTTGTTTACTGCCCTCACTATACTTCGTCATCTCCATCACAGAACCTTGTTACCGTCCCTCACTATACTTCGTCATCTTCTCCATCACTACCGTCGTTTCCTCCCACCACTTTAACCTCGTCAACTCCATCACTACCCTTTACTTCCATCACAGTACCTCGTCAACACCATCACTACCTCGTTACCGGTCCTCACTGTACCACGTCAACTTCCACTACCTCGTTACTTCCGCTCGCTGTACCTCGTCAACTCCATCAATACCGTCGTTAAAAATAAAATAAGAAAATTAAAAAAAAAACCTGCCCCTCCTCCCACCCCCTCCCACGCGGCCGGCCACGCAGACGTCCCCCCCCCCCACGACGTCCACCCCTCGTAGCGCCACCGGACGACAGCTCCCACTCTGTACCTCGTCAACTATCCATCACTACCTCGTTACGCCCCTCACATGTACCTCGTCAACTCCACTTACCTCGTTACTTTCCCCCTCGCTGTACCTCGTCAAACTCCACACCACTACCTTGTTACTCACCCTCACTATACTTCGTCATCTCCATCACTACCTTTTACCTCCTGCATATACTTTCGTCATCTCCATCACTACCTCGTACCTCCCACACTGTACCTCGTCCAACTCCATCACTACCGTCGTTACTACTTCCTTCACTGTACCTTCGTCAACACCATCACTACCACGTTACCATCCGTCACTGTACCGTCGTCAACTCCATCACTACCTCGTTACCTCCCACAAACCAGTACCTCGTCAACTCCATCACTACCTCGATACCGCTGCCACACTGTACCTCGCAACACCATCACCTACCTCGTTACCTCCCTCCTGACCTCGTCCACAGTCCTCACTACCGTCGGTTACCGCCCCCACACTGTACCTCGTCAACTCCACACAAACCTCGTTAATTACCTCCCACAATGTACTCGCCTGACACCATCACTCCTCGTTACCTCCCTCACTGTACTCGTCAACTCCTCACTACTTCCTCTTACCTCCCAAACTGTACCTCGTCAACCCATCCCTACCTCGTAGCCTTCCTTACCCCCCCTCACTAGTACTTCGACATCTCCATCACAACCTACCTCGTTACTCCCTCCTGTACCTAGTCAACTCCATCACTACCTCGTTACGATCCTTCACTACCTCGTCAACCTCCATCACTACCCGGTTGGCTTTACCTCCCTCACAGTACCTCGTCCAACTCCATCACTACCTCGTTAACCCCTCCCTCACTGTACCTCGTCAACACATCACTACCTTGATACCTACCTCCCTCACTGTACCTCGTCAACTCCATCCCCTACGTCGTTTACCGTTCCCACACTGTACCTATATCACAATACCTGCTGCTGCTGGGACGTCCTGGGTGTGGTCATCTCACCACCGAAGGCTGTACAGAGGCCGGCAGCATCACTGAACTGTAGCTTGTCAGTGAACATTATGTAGGGCAGTGGGAAGATGTCACATGTCTCGCTCACTGACATCATTCTCTGTACATCACAAGTCTTCGTATTATTATTATTATTATTACTATTGTTATTAATAGTATAATTATTATTTTTATTATAATCATAAGCACTAAAAACCGTTATTATTATAATTATTATTAACACTAATATTGTTACTAATTATTATTATGTAAGGTGGAAACCGCTTAGGGGTTATACACAGTGCCTAGGCTACGAGAATAACCCATACGGGTCTAGCTCTTTACTGGATTTCAAAATAAAGAATGACTGTCCATATACCTGTGAGGAGTCTTCCCCGATGTCGAATTTGGCCGTGTCCCAGGCAATGATGTCTCCCGGAGGACGAGTGTGACAGCTGGTGATGTCAGCCATCTCCGCGTCAGCCAGGGCCCGGGACCACAGGTTGACGTCAGTCACGGCACCGCTGTGGCCAGACCAAAATGGTCTTTAAGGGGGTTCTTGGTCTTAGGAATAACTGAGGTCTCTCCCTTTCTCCTCTCTCTCTCTCTCTCTCTCTCTCTCTCTCTCTCTCTCTCTCTCTCTCTCTCTCTCTCTCTCTCTCTCTCTCTCTCTCTCTCTCTCTAGTTCAGACTACATTACCTCCCGAGCCTCACCATCGCTACACAAAGGGGTGAGTACGAGGCAGCTGAACCGGCATTGGCTTAAGCCGATGGGGGAATTGGACCTGCCTCACATAGGCCAGTAGGCCTGTTGCAGTGTTCCTTCTTTCTTATGTTCTTAAGCGAATAACAGAGATTCATTCATATATATGAAGGAAACTATTTTACCATATGTTGCTTCCCCTGAATGGGAAGCTGTGTATTATTTTTCACAAATTAAATTTTCATATAATTTTACATTGGAGACGTTTTCATGAATAACTAAAATGAAAATATCTTGCTCTATATATTAATTTTAGTTATACCCGGTGATGGAACTAGGACTGGCTGTCAGCTCTTGTTAATCCCCTGTCAGCTTGCTTCAGTCACTGTGGCAGCTGTCAGCTCTTGTTAATCCCCTGTCAGCTTGCTTCAGTCACTGTGGCAGCTGTCAGCTCACGTGAACACACCCGATATTGGGGCTGCTGGGTTTGTCTCGAGGAAATACCTTGTACCAGACCTGGGTATGTCACCACTACCTGAAGGTGGTGTACCAGACTCACCTGAAGGTGGTGGTACCAGGCTCACCTGAAGGTGGTGTACCAGGCTCACCTGAAGGTGGTGCACCAGACTCACCTGAAGGTGGTGACCAGACTCACCTGAAGGTGGTGACCAGGCTCACCTGAAGGTGGTGCACCAGGCTCACCTGAAGGTGGTGCACCAGACTCACCTGAAGGTGGTGCACCAGACTCACCTGAAGGTGGTGCACCAGACTCACCTGAAGGTGGTGCACCAGGCTCACCTGAAGGTGGTGCACCAGACTCACCTGAAGGTGGTGTACCAGGCTCACCTGAAGGTGGTGTACCAGGCTCACCTGAAGGTGGTGCACCAGACTCACCTGAAGGTGGTGCACCAGGCTCACCTGAAGGTGGTGCACCAGACTCACCTGAAGGTGGTGCACCAGACTCACCTGAAGGTGGTGCACCAGACTCACCTGAAGGTGTGCACCAGGCTCACCTGAAGGTGGTGCACCAGACTCACCTGAAGTGGTGCACCAGACTCACCTGAAGGTGGTGCACCAGGCTCACCTGAAGGTGGTGCACCAGGCTCACCTGAAGGTGGTGCACCAGACTCACCTGAAGGTGGTGCACCAGACTCACCTGAAGGTGGTGCACCAGGCTCACCTGAAGGTAGTGCACCAGGACTCACCTGAAGGTGGTGCACCAGCTCACCTGAAGTAGTTCACCAGGCTCACCTGAAGGTGGTTCATCAGGCTCACCTGAAGGTGGTGCACCAGGCTCAACTGAAGGTGGTGCACCAGCTCACCTGAAGGTGGTGCCAGACTCACCTGAAGGTGGTGCACCAGGACTCACCTGAAGGTGGTGCACCAGGCTCACCTGAAGGTGGTGCACCAGACTCACCTGAAGGTGGTGCACCAGACTCACCTGAAGGTGGTGTACCAGACTCACCTGAAGGTGGTGCACCAGGCTCACCTGAAGGTGGTGCACCAGGCTCACCTGAAGGTGGTGCACCAGGCTCACCTGAAGGTAGTTACCAGGCTCACCTGAAGGTGGTGCACCAGGCTCACCTGAAGGTGGTGCACCAGGCTCACCTGAAGGTGGTGCACCAGGCTCACCTGAAGGTAGTGCACCAGGCTTACCTGAAGGTGGTGCACCAGGCTCACCTGAAGGTGGTGCACCAGGCTCACCTGAAGGTGGTGCATCAGACTCACCTGAAGGTGGTGCACCAGACTCACCTGAAGGTGGTGCACCAGACTCACCTGAAGGTGGTGAACCAGGCTCACCTGAAGGTGGTGCACCAGGCTCACCTGAAGGTGGTGCACCAGCTCACCTGAAGGTGTTGAACCAGGCTCACCTGAAGGTGGTGCACCAGGTCACCTGAAGGTGGATGCACCAGGTTCTCACCTGAAGGTGGTGCACCAGGCTCACCTGAAGGTGGTGCACCAGCTCACCTGAAGGTGGTGCACTCAGGCTCACCTGAAGGTGTGCACCAGGCTCACCTGAAGGTGGTGCACCAGCTCACCTGAAGGTGGATGAACCAGGCTCACCTGAAGGTGGTGTACCAGACTCACCTGAAGGTGGTTGACCAGACTCACCTGAAGGTGGTGAACCAGACTCACCTGAAGGTAGCTGCACCAGGCTCACCTGAAGGTGGTGCACCAGGTCTCACCTGAAGGTGATGCACCAGGTCACCTGAAGGTGGTGACCAGACTCACCTGAAGGTGGTGTCACCAGATTCACCTGAGGTGGTGTACCAGCTCACCTGAAGGTGGTGCACCAGGCTCACCTGAAGGTGGTGCACCAGACTCACCTGAAGGTAGTGCACCAGCTCACCTGAAGGTGGTGCACCAGACTCACCTGAAGGTGGTGCACCAGCTCACCTGAAGGGTGCACAGCTCACCTGAAGGTGTGCACCAGACTACCTGAAGGTGGTGCAAGACCGGAGACTCACCTGAAAGGTGGTGCACCAGCTCACCTGAAGGCAGTGCACCAATCACCTGAAGGTGGTGCACCAGCTCACCTGAAGGTGGTGCACCAGGCTCACCTGAAGGTGGTGCACCAGACTCACCTGAGGTGGTGCACCAGACTCACCTGAAGGTGGTGCACCAGACTCACCTGAAGGTGGTGCAACAGACTCACCTGAAGGTGGTGCACCAGGCTCACCTGAAGGTGGTGCACCAGACTCACCTGAAGGTGGTGCACCAGACTCACCTGAAGGTGGTGCACCAGACTCACCTGAAGGTGGTGCACCAGACTCACCTGAAGGTGGTGCACCAGACTCACCTGAAGGTGGTGCACCAGACTCACCTGAAGGTGGTGCACCAGACTCACCTCAAGGTGGTGCACCAGACTCACCTGAAGGACTGGGCAGCATCAAACACACCGAGAGGAGCGTCTTGGTCTTGTCCCAACACAATGGTACCATCCACATCCAGGAAAGTCTTGTTCAGGAACACTCCGGAGCGACTATCCTGTGTACAACAAGACCAAGAGCTGCACATCAACAGTGGGAGCCCACCTCTGGTGAGCTACTTCAACAGTTGAGAGAGTGTGGCAGTGTCTAGCGTGTTACCATGATACAGGTTACAATGTAGCAGTCTAGCGTGTTACAGTGATACAAGTTACAGTGTGGCAGTGTTTAACATGATATCATGATGCAGATTACAATGTAGCAGTGTCTAGCGTGTTACAATGATACAAGTTACAATGTAGCAGTGTCTAGCGTGTTACAATGATACAAGTTACAATGTGGCAGTGTCTTGCGTGTTACCATGATACAAGTTACAATGTGGCAGTGTCTTGCGTGTTACCATGATACAAGTTACAGTGTGGCAGTGTCTTGCGTGTTACCATGATACACACAGGTTTCAGTGTGGCAGTGTCTTGCGTGTTACCATGATACACACAGGTTACAGTGTGGCAGTGTCTTGCGTGTTACCATGATACACACAGGTTACAGTGTGGCAGTGTCTTGCGTGTTACCATGATACACACAGGTTACAGTGTGCAGTGTCTTGCGTGTTACATGATACACACAGGTTACAGTGGCAGTGTCTTGCGTGTTACCATGATACACACAGGTTACAGTGTGGCAGTGTCTTGCGTGTTACCATGATACACACAGGTTTCAGTGTGGCAGTGTCTTGCGTGTTACCATGATACACCAGGTTTCAGTGTGGCAGTGTCTTGCGTGTTACCATGATACACACAGGTTACAGTGTGGCAGTGTCTTGCGTGTTACCATGATACACACAGTTACAGTGTGGCAGTGTCTTGCGTGTTACCATGATACACACAGGTTACAGTGTGGCAGTGTCTTGCGTGTTACCATGATACACACAGTTACAGTGTGGCAGTGTCTTGCGTGTACCATGATACACCACAGGTTTCAGTGTGGCAGTGTCTTGCGTGTTACCATGATACACACAGGTTCAGTGTGGCAGTGTCTTGCGTGTTACCATGACATACCACAGGTTACAGTGTGGCAGTGACTTGCGTGTTACCATGATACACACAGTTAAGTGTGGCAGTGTCTTGCGTGTTACCATGATACACACAGGTTACAGTGTGCAGTGTCTTGCGTGTTACCTGATACACACAGGTTTCAGTGTGGCAGTGTCTTGCGTGTTACCATGATACACACAGGTTTCAGTGTGGCAGTGTCTTGCGTGTTACCATGATACACACAGGTTACAGTGTGGCAGTGTCTTGCGTGTTACCATGATACACACAGGTTTCAGTGTGGCAGTGTCTTGCGTGTTACCATGATACACACAGGTTTCAGTGTGGCAGTGTCTTGCGTGTTACCATGATACACACAGGTTTCAGTGTGGCAGTGTCTTGCGTGTTACCATGATACACACAGGTTACAGTGTGGCAGTGTCTTGCGTGTTACCATGATACACACAGGTTACAGTGTGGCAGTGTCTTGCGTGTTACCATGATACACACAGGTTACAGTGTGGCAGTGTCTTGCGTGTTACCATGATACACACAGGTTTCAGTGTGGCAGTGTCTTGCGTGTTACCATGATACACACAGGTTACAGTGTGGCAGTGTCTTGCGTGTTACCATGATACACACAGGTTTCAGTGTGGCAGTGTCTTGCGTGTTACCATGATACACACAGGTTTCAGTGTGGCAGTGTCTTGCGTGTTACCATGATACACACAGGTTTCAGTGTGGCAGTGTCTTGCGTGTTACCATGATACACACAGGTTACAGTGTGGCAGTGTCTTGCGTGTTACCATGATACACACAGGTTACAGTGTGGCAGTGTCTTGCGTGTTACCATGATACACACAGGTTACAGTGTGGCAGTGTCTTGCGTGTTACCATGATACACACAGGTTTCAGTGTGGCAGTGTCTTGCGTGTTACCATGATACACACAGGTTTCAGTGTGGCAGTGTCTTGCGTGTTACCATGATACACACAGGTTTCAGTGTGGCAGTGTCTTGCGTGTTACCATGATACACACAGGTTTCAGTGTGGCAGTGTCTTGCGTGTTACCATGATACACACAGGTTACAGTGTGGCAGTGTCTTGCGTGTTACCATGATACACACAGGTTTCAGTGTGGCAGTGTCTTGCGTGTTACCATGATACACACAGGTTACAGTGTGGCAGTGTCTTGCGTGTTACCATGATACACACAGGTTACAGTGTAATTATTATAATAAAAACAACTGCTTTTGTAATTATTTAAATGAGCCAGGAATAAACATAAGCTGCGTATATATATATAAAAATGCATCAGCAAACATTGTTGACGTGCATATGAGAGAGAGAGAGAGAGAGAGAGAGAGAGAGAGAGAGAGAGAGAGAGAATGAGAATAGAGAGGTCAGAATCAAGGACACGCACGTACAGCAGCAACATGTGTCGTGTTCAGGAAGTGCAGCTGAGATATACTTCAGCTTTTAGTTGACGAAGTTGTCGTCACAGGTAGATCCACTTACAATAATGGGCGGAGGTTTGTATCCTGCTTAGACCATAAATTAAAAGAGGTGAAGCAGAATGTCAGGCACAAACAAAACAAAGATTTAGAAGTTAAAATAAGAGAATTAGAAGGTAAACACAGAGCCTTAGAAGTGGAAGGTATAGAATTAGATGCATAATATACTTAAATTTAAGAACAAGAGAGCAGAGGTATGGAACAACTCAGACAAACACTCCAACACAAGAGTAAAGAGTTACATATTGCGACTCTGACTATTATCAGGGCGGCAAGTTGACCTTCTGGGGTCTTAGGGCGGCAAGTTGACCTTCTGGGGTCTTAGGGCGGCAAGTTGACCTTCTGGGGTCATAGGGCGGCAAGTTGACCTTCTGGGGTCTTAGGGCGGCAAGTTGACATTCTGGGGTCTTAGGGCGGCAAGTTGACATTCTGGGGTCTTAGGGCGGCAAGTTGACCTTCTGAGGTCTTAAGCTATACCAAATTTTAAGAGGATCCTAAAAATTTGGAAATCAAAAGAGGAAATATCAATGTACAGAGTGATGGTAAAAATCTTGTGAGGTCTCTTACAGAGACAGGTACTCACTCTAACTCACTTTGACACATGTGCAACACTTGGGTATCTTTATTGTGGAAATGTTTCGCCACACAGTGGCTTCATCAGTCCAATACAAAGACGAATGGTGAAGATCAGAAGGAGTTTCAGGTGATCAGTCCCTCAGCCTGGAGTCGATGTAATCAGTCCATCAATCTTTCCAAGATTACATCGACTCCAGGCTGAGGGACTGATTATCTCAAACTCCTTCTGATCTTCACTGTTCTCCTTTGTATTTGACTGATGAAGCCAATGTGTGGCGAAACGTTTGTTCTAATTTATCAATTTGTCGGATCTCTGAGCCATTTATCTATACACAAATAACCCGCACACAGAAAAGAGGAGCCTACGACATCGTTTCGGTCCGACTTGGACCATTTTCTGTGTGCGGGTTATCTGTGTATCGTTCCAGTCACGGTATTGTGCCTTTTTTTTTTTTTGCCATTTATCTACCTAACTCAGGTACTGTGCCAGTCCATCCATGCTTGCTGTACTGAAGCTGGTGTCTGCTTGACGCGAAATATACTGATACTTACTACTCAGTGTCGTATTTTCTTTCATGTGTCATTATAAGCACAGGTGGTAGTCTGATGGCCTGTACTATCTGGTCGTAACTAAGTCAGCAAACAAAGCACTCAGTAGAACACAGCATGGACAAGATTAACACAGCAGGGGTAGATTTCTTTACCAATGTGTTCCACCACCATTATATACACTTTGAATAATATTAATAGTGAGAGAAGAAATTAGATTGAAAGCGTACAAGTCAGAGCCACTAAAATCAGTAGTGGTCACGGCCAGTGTCTGGGGAAGTCTGCCACTCAGCCAGGTAATCTGAAGTGGCCTCACCTAATTAGTGAGTTGAAGTGGACAGTAAGCGCAGCAGTGGGGGCCCCACAACTGCTACACTCTGAGCTGACAGTTCGCTGGTTGTGTGACGAACAACTAATAAAATATAACATACCAGCGCATGCCACAGATATTTACCTGTTTATTAATTATTTATAAAATTTATATTGTCAAAAATAAAAAGTAATCACAGCTCGTGTATTTCTGTGACTGTGTGAGTTTTTTTTAACCGGTTTCTTATTTATACAATTTATGTCGAAATTCTTAGAAAAGACATAGAATTGTATCAGACAAGACTGTCCCTACCAGTAAGACACTTTGATGGTCGTGCAAGGTTCTTGATTCAAGGAACTGGAGCTACCCTTCCCTCTGAAGCAAACCTGATGATATACTGAAGAATAAGAAAGGCACAATACCGTGACTGGAACAATACACAAATAACCCGCACAAAGGAGACAGAAAACCTCACAGTGACGTTTTGGTCCGACTTGAACCATTTACCAAGCCGGACCGAAACGTCGTCGTAAGCTTTACTTTCTCCTATGTGCGGGTTATTTAGGTATGATATATTAACTCCCCTAGGGGGTGGTATAGCCCCCACGGGTTAAACGCGTCCCTCACGAAGCCACAACACGCCGTAGGTAGGTATAAAGTTTGTCAGGAAACAGGACAAGCATATCCTGACTCATGTCTTAATCATAAGATGACCCCCGAAGCTGGAGCTTTCAGTCATCTGACCGAAGCCTTCCACTAGCTTACCCCTCCACCCCCTTAAAAAATTATGTATACGAAGACTTACCTCCCACTTCTGACCATTGAAGAAGATAACGAGAGGCGAGGCGGCACTCAGAGCCAGACAGAAGGCAGACCAGTGCATCAAGGGACTGACAATACTGGTCTCAGTCCGGTACTGGTGAGAGGCCACCAGTACCTGCATCCCTCGCCTGTTGTGGTCTGGGACCCACGGACATAACACATTATGTGATAACTTAACTGGGGATAACGGTAGGTTTTTTCTTAATAGTAATGAATATTAATAATAATTATAATAATAATAATAAAATTAGTAATAATAATAATAATAATAATAATAATAGACTATAATAATAATTAAAATGATAATAATGCCAAGATTATTACATTTCAGTCATACTTAAAAGTTAGTTTCTCTCCCTCCTAATAGTCTCAGCTCATCTGGTAGTCTCAGCTCATCTGGTAGTCTCAGCTCATCTGGTAGTCTCAGCTCATCTGGTAGTCTCAGCTCATCTGGTAGTCTCAGCTCATCTGGTAGTCTCAGCTCATCTGGTAGTCTCAGCTCATCTGGTAGTCTCAGCTCACCTGGTAGTCTCAGCTCATCTGGTAGTCTCAGCTCATCTGGTAGTCTCAGCTCATCTGGTAGTCTCAGCTCATCTGGTAGTCTCAGCTCATCTGGTAGTCTCAGCTCATCTGGTAGTCTCAGCTCATCTGGTAGTCTCAGCTCACCTGGTAGTCTCAGCTCATCTGGTAGTCTCAGCTCATCTGGTAGTCTCAGCTCATCTGGTAGTCTCAGCTCATCTGGTAGTCTCAGCTCACCTGGTAGTCTCGGCTCACATGATAGTCTCAGCTTATCTGATAGTCTCAGCTCATCTGGTAGTCTCAGCTCATCTGGTAGTCTCAGCTCATCTGGTAGTCTCAGTTCACCTGATAGTCTCAGCTCATCTGGTAGTCTCGGCTCACATGATAGTCTCAGCTTATCTGATAGTCTCAGCTCACCTGGTAGTCTCAGCTCACACGATAGTCTCAGCTCACACGATAGTCTCAGCTCACCTGATAGTCTCAGCTCACCTGATAGTCTCAACTCACCTGGTAGTCTCAACTCACCTGGTAGTCTCAGCCCACCTGGTAGTCTCAGCTCACCTTGTAGTCTCAGTTCACCTGATAGTCTCAGCTCACCTGATAGTCTTAGTTCACCTGATAGTCTCAGCTCACCTGGTAGTCTCAGCTCACCTGGTAGTCTCAGCTCACACGATAGTCTCAGCTCACACGATAGTCTCAGCTCACCTGATAGTCTCAGCTCACCTGATAGTCTCAACTCACCTGGTAGTCTCAGCCCACCTGGTAGTCTCAGCTCACCTTGTAGTCTCAGTTCACCTGATAGTCTCAGCTCACCTGATAGTCTTAGTTCACCTGATAGTCTCAGCTCACCTGGTAGTCTCAGCTCACACGATAGTCTCAGCTCACACGATAGTCTCAGCTCACCTGATAGTCTCAGCTAACTTGATAGTCTCAACTCACCTGATAGCCTCAGCCCACCTGGTAGTCTCAGCTCACCTTGTAGTCTCAGCTCACCTGACAATCTCAGCTCACCTGATAGTCTCAGCCCACCTGGTAGTCTCAGCTCACCTGATAGTCTTAGCTCACCTGATATTCTTAGCCCACCTGGTAGTCTCAGCTCATCTGGCAGTCTCAGTTTACCTGATAGTCTCAGCTCACCTGATAGTCTCAGCTCAACTGATAGTCTCAGCTCACCTGATAGTCTCAGCTCAACTGATAGTCTCAGCCCACCTGGTAGTCTCAGCTCAACTGATAGTCTCAACTCACCTGATAGCCTCAGCCCACCTGGTAGTCTCAGCTCACCTTGTAATCTCAGCTCACCTGATAGTCTCAGCTCAACTGATAGTCTCAGCCCACCTGGTAGTCTCAGCTCACCTGATAGTCTTAGCCCACCTGGTAGTCTCAGCTCATCTGGCAGTCTCAGCTCACCTTGTAATCTCAGCTCACCTGATAGTCTCAGCTCAACTGATAGTCTCAGCTCACCTGGCCCATACCAACCTGTCCTAATTTTCTCATTCTTGGCACTGATGTAGGAGAAGACGGTGACCTCTGGTCGGTAAACGTAGATGATAATCCTGTAGCAGATGGTGAAGGAGGTGAGGGAGCGAGGTAGGACCCCCGTCCACTTGGCGTAGCTGCGGGTGTGTGGCACTAGTGACGTCTGTAGCTCTATCACCTGGCACTCCCCGTCCATACCAGTACCTGTGGCATACCCACAAGATCAGTGGGGTTCCTGGTACCTGGATAGTGCTAGAGGGAATATTGGGTATTAATCGATTGGTATCAAACCTCGAACTGTCTTAGGAGTCACCAACCGTGGCTCGGTTGGTAGCACACTCAGCTCACACATTGAGGTCCGGGGGTCGATCCCCAGTACCGCTGGAAAACATTAGGACGTGTTTCTATAAGACGCCTGTTGTCCATGTTCACCCATCAGTAAAATGGGTACCTGGGTGTTAGTCGACTGGTGTGGGTCGCATCATGGGACAAAATTGGCTTCATATGCTCTGCATAACAAGGGGCTTTCTATATAGTAATGTCATTGATATAGTAATGTCATTGATGTGCATATATTTGTAGACAAAAAGACATTATTATTACCATTATCATTATAATTATTATGTTAGAGAAGGTGAGGCATAAAGTATAGAAAGAATAGCTTTCTCTGATCACTGAGGTAGTCTGGACTGGTCTTATGGGATACATTTCTTGAACCAGTTACTATGGACAACGCATGCTGGTAGACGTTCACACAGGTGATGTTATTACCGTCGACGAGTCACGACAAGGCGATAAAACCCAAAATGTTTTTGTATGTGTTAGAGGAGGATGGTAAGTAATGATCTCACGTGAGTTAGTATGTCACGCACACCTCTCCCAGGCCAGCCATCAACCACACCCTGGCAACCACAACAACCACACCCTGGCAACCACAACAACCACACGCTGGCAACCACAACAACCACACCCTGGCAACCACAACAACCACACCCTGGCAACCACAACAACCACACCCTGGCAACCACAACAACCACACCCTGGCAACCACAACAACTATACCCTGGCAACCACAACAACCACACCCTGGCAACCACAACAACCACACCCTGGCAACCACAACAACCACACCCTGGCAACCACAACAACCACACCCTGGCAACCATAACAACCACACCCTCAACAACAACCACACTCATCTAGAGAATCACTTTTAGATTACCAAGGTTTACTTGTAGTAGCTTCCGGGGGTCACCGCCCCCGCGGCCCGGTCATAGATCAGGCCTCCCTCACCGACCAAGCTGCTGATGCAAGCTGCGCACAGAAGAATGTATGCAACTCAGCCCGACTAATCAGGAACCGATATGAAGAGCTTATCTTGTTTCCTTTTGACAGCGCTAGTGTTATGTGTAAACTTACCATAGGCACGAAGAGTGAAGAATCACGTAAGTACTCTTTCACTCACTGAGTTCTTATTGTACTCATCGCAGCCCTGGTAGAGGTATTTCACACTGTCTGTTAACCCTTTTGCTTTCACATAGAGTGATTTTAGTGTGCAGGTTTGGGACCAGTCCCTCCAGAATTTTCCAGGTGCAGATTATGATGCACCTTTCTCGCCTACGTTCCAGGTAATACAATTCAGGGGGCTGGAAGCATTCCTAATAATTCAAATGCTTGACTGCATTTATACATGCAGCAAAGATTCTCTGTGTATTTTTAAGATCTGCAGTTTCTCCTGCTCTGAAGGAGGTCATAAAAATACAAATATTCGAGACAAGAAAGAATAAGTGATTTGAAGAAAATCATCACTGGTCAGCATCCTTCGTCGTAGATGTTGTAGTTATCCAGTTTATCAGTTTCCTTGTAGTCGTAATAAAAACACTATTGTGATCCTTGAATGTGAGATGCTCTGACATTGTCACTCCCAGGTCTCTCTTGTTAAACTTCCGCTTCGTCGAATAGTTCTAGTTTGTCTTGTGTTTTGTTTGAGACTTTATTTCCACAATTCTTTCATTGTTGAGTAACTGATATTTGTGGTGACGGAGCCCCAGAGTGTTATCTCTGGCCCACTGCAAGACTCGATTTTGATCTATTTAAAGGCTCGCCCAGCACAAAGTTTCATTCTTAGCTCATCATCTCACTCATTTCTTTCTTATCATCAATGTACGTTCTGTCTCTTTAAGTGCTTCATGCTACAGTAAAAGTTGTTATTGTTCTAGATTTCGCATATGAAAAAAAAAAGTATTGAGATATTTTCTGATTTCATATATAGCTCTTTATTTCGGTGTCTCTCCTGCGATCTATATGACGCTTTCAGTCGTAGCTGGACGCTGTATATTTCTCCCAGAGTGAACCTACGTCGTTGAGAAAGTACGCTTTGAGAAACTACTAACCATCGTTTGCGTCTATAGAGGGAGTCTCTTTCTCTCTCTCTCTCCCTAATTTGCTTCTCCTCAGTGTTTGGAACATACTTTAAGTATCAGTAAGTTCATTCTCCCGACACACTGGTTCACAGACATGTTACTCATACTGCCTTCCTACCACATTTCAGTAAGGTCACGATGGATATGGTTCCGACCGATGTTCCTGTTTCTGAAGTTAAATATGATGAAGTCTCCCTCATGACTGATCTCCGGTCATTTTTTTTTTTTCAGTCTGGCGTATAAGCTGATCCGAATCTCGATTAGGTTGTGGTCTAAATTTGCTGTCTTCGACACTATTACTCTCCATTAAAATAATTATAACCTCGCAACAACAGCCAACCATACCTTACAACTGTTCCAACTTCTGGAGTGATGACATACCAGGTAACACATGACTGTCTTCCCAGCTTCTGCTGGCTGAAAGTTGTATGACTGAGGTGTCTTGGTACAAAGAGAATATACACAGAGAGGTGTATGTCTCTCGGTGTAAGTATACACTAAGAGTTAGCTTTAATGACTATTCTATGGATTAAAGTGTTCTTGATTGGTAGTGAACAGCACACAATACCCTCGTGTGGTTGATAGTCTTAAAGTCCAATTAACCAACCAATTAACCAGTCGATTAACTAGCCAATTAACCAAACAATTAACCAACCAATTAACCGACCAATTCGATAACGTCTACGTATTTATTTCCTGACCAGTGAAGAGGAGGTGAAGGGAGGATACAAAGGTACACTGACGACACTGAAGACACAGGTGCAAAGTGCCCACCTGTGTCTTCACCAGGTGAGGGAGCAGGTAACTCTGTTTCTCTCAGCCTGGGAGTCGAACCCGTGTTGTTCTAGGTGCCACTGCTGAAAGGACAGGAGAGGTGAGATATGCACATTGAAACTAAGGCTGAGAAAAGGTAGTGAGGTAGTATGCAAGAAAATATAAGGAGAGTGGGAATTACTTTTGCATTTGTCAATTTATTAAGAATTGTCACGAAAGATGATGATATATGATGATGATTGTGTGTGTGTGTGTGTGTGTGTGTGTGTGTGTGTGTGTGTGTGTGTGTGTGTGTGTGTGTGTGTGTGTGTGTGTGTGTGTGTGTGTGTGTGTGTGTGTGTGTGTATGAGGACAACGGCAGAATTATTAATACTATTCACTAGTGTGCGCTTAACCTGTATGGGTTACAGCGCCTGGGGAATGAGAAATAAACTAAATTTGATCTAAGGAATGATATTGCGGCTCCAGTTCCTTGGATCAAGAGATAACAGCCAGAAGCCTCATTGTAAGTCACACATATGCTACAACACGATATATGAATAATACACTGCTTATATTATCTACCAATGTGTGTGTGTGTACTCACCTAGTTGTGGTTGCAGGGGTCAAGTCATAGTTCCTGGCCCCGCCTCTTCACTGGCCACTACTGGGTCACTCTCCCTGAACCATGAGCTTTATCATACCTCTGCTTAAAGCTATGAATGGATCTTGCCTCCACTACATCGCTTCTCAAACTATTCCACTTCTTGACTACTCTGTGACTGAAGAAATACTTCCTAACATCCCTGTGATTCATCTGTGTCTTCAACTTCCAACTGTGTTCCCTTTTTGCTGTGTCCAATCTCTGGAACATTCTATCTCTGTCCACCTTGTCAATTCCTCTCAGTATTTTATATGTCGTTATCATGTCCCCCCTATCTCTCCTGTCTTCCAGTGTCGTCAGGTTGATTTCCCTTAACCTCTCCTCGTAGGACATACCTCTTAGCTCTGGGACTAGTCTTGTTGTAAAACTTTGCACTTTCTCTAGTTTCTTTACGTGCTTGGCTAGGTGTGGGTTCCAAACTGGTGTCGGATACTCCAATATGGGCCTAACGTACACGGTGTACAGGGTCCTGAACGATTCCTAATTATGATGTCGGAATGCTTTTCTTAGGTTTGCTAGGCGCCCATATGCTGCAGCAGTTATTTGGTTGATGTGCTCCTCAGGAGATGTGCCTGGTGTTATACTCACCCTAAGATCTTTTTCCTTGAGTGAGGTTTGTAGTCTCCGGCCCCCTAGACTCTACTCCGTCTGCGGTCTTCTTCGCCCTTCCCCAATCTTCATGATTTTGCACTTGGTGGGGTTGAACTCCAGGAATCAGTTGCTGGACCAAGCCTGCAGCCTGTTCAGATCCCTTTGTGTGTGTATGTGTGTGTGTGTGTGTGTGTGTGTGTGTGTGTGTGTGTGTGTACTCATCTAATTGTACTCACCTAATTGTGGTTGCAGGGGTCGAGACTCAGCTCCTGGCCCCGCCTCTTCACTGAGTGCTACTAGGTCCTCTCTCACCCTGCTCCATGAACTTTATCATACCTCGTCTTAAAATTATTTATGGTTCCTGCCTCCATTACATCACTTGACAAACTATTCCACTTCCTGAAAACTCTATTACTAAAGAAATGCTTCCTAACATCTCTTTAACTCATCTAAGTCTCCATCTTCCAATTGTGACCCCTTGTTGCTGTGTCCCATCTCTGGAACATCCTGTCTCTGTCCACCTTGTCAATTCCTTTCAGTATTTTGTATGTCGTTATCATGTGTTCCCTAACACTCCTATCCTCCAGTGTCGCCAGGCCGATTTCCCTTAGCCTTTCTTCGTAGGACATTCGCCTTAGCTCTGGAATTAGCCTTGTTGCAAACCTTTGCACTTTCTCTAATTTCTTGACGTGCTTGACCAGGTGTGGGTTCCAAACTGGTGCTGCATACTCCAGTATGGCCCTGACGTACACGGTGTACAGTGTCTTGAACGATTCCTTACTAAGGTATCGGAACGCTATTCTCAGCTGCTAAAACACGCCCTAAAAGCACTAAGATTCCCGGAGCCTGGCGCTTATGACCCACTACACTACGTGTGTGTGTGTGTGTGTGTGTGTGTGTGTGTGTGTGTGTGTGTGTGTGTGTGTGTGTGTGTGTGTGTGTGTGTGTGTGCGCGCGCACACAGTTCAGTACACAGTCGCTGCACCGCCATTAGTGCACTAAGGATCTGACACGTCAGTGTATCATCGCTATATATTCCATATTCTACATCGTTATTATGTCTCTCCTTGAATCCTACTATCGTTCCATTTTGTGACTGAGTGCGGGCACCACACTGGTGCTGTGAACTCAAGGCTTAAAATGCGCTTAATATAAATGCTAGTTGAACTTTTTCACCAAGAGTGCATGTAGCAGCAGGTGTGACTCACCTAGAGTGCATGTAGCAGCAGGTTTGACTCACCTAGAGTGCATATAGCAGCAGGTGTGACTCACCTAGAGTGCATGTAGCAGCAAGTGTGACTCACCTAGAGTGCATGTAGCAGCAAGTGTGACTCACCTAGAGTGCATGTAGCAGCAAGTGTGACTCACCTAGAGTGCATGTAGCAGCAGGTGTGACTCACCTAGAGTGCATGTAGCAGCAGGTGTGACTCACCTAGAGTTCATGTAGCAGCAGGTGTGACTCACCTAGAGTGCATGTAGCTGCAGGTGTGACTCACATAGAGTGCATGTAGCAGCAGGTGTGACTCACCTAGAGTGCATGTAGCAGCAAGTGTGACTCACCTAGAGTGCATATAGCAGCAAGTGTGACTCACATAGAGTGCATGTAGCAGCAGGTGTGACTCACATAGAGTGCATGTAGCTGCAGGTGTGACTCACATAGAGTGCATGTAGCAGCAGGTGTGACTCACCTAGAGTGCATATAGCAGCAAGTGTGACTCACCTAGAGTGCATATAGCAGATGTTACTTACCTAGAGTGCATGTAGCAGCAAGTGTGACTCACTTAGAGTGCATGTAGCAGCAAGTGTGACTCACCTAGAGTGAATGGGAGGAACAGGGGCAGCAGTACCAAACACTCCAGCTTCATGGTGACACAGATCCTTCACTCACTAATTTCTCGCACTCAACACTTAGATGACTTCAGGCTGCAGAGTGGGGTTTTATCTTCTGAGTATACCGACGGAGGATCAAGCTTATCACCTATCTTCACAGAATCTTTACCGTCGCAGTAAGTATATAGAACTTAACCTAATTTCATCTATTGTCTTCAGTTCACTTAACACTTGTATCTAAGGAACATAACGGACGACTAATTCGAAGTTCACTTGAAATAAATTAATTCGTGTACAGTGTAAATGATTTGTGAAAGTTGTGGACAGTACTACGGGCGGGGACAAGTTACTGTGGGGACTCTATGTGAAACACAATAAAGCTATCTGAGCTTTATTAATGTAACATTTCGCCTTTCCATGTGGCTTCATAAAGACCAATTACAGAAAAAATTATTCGAGGACGTGGAGGAAGACACGAGAATATGAAGGTGATCAGTCCTCAACCTTGAAGCTGACATTCCCCACACTACATATACGTAATCACAGTCTCCGAACAAACAATCATCAAGGCTGAAGAGGTGATCACCCCAAACTACTTCTTTACATTTTCTACCTCGGCAGTAATAATGAGCGATAAAGTCACTGGTAGACGGAACGTCTCCACCAATAAAGATATCTGCCTAATGTTGCAACGGCAAATAGGTACACACCTGTTGGAGCAGTAGCAAGTAGGTATACACCTGTTGGAGCAGTAGCAAGTAGGCACACACCTGGTGGAGTAGTAGCAAGTTGGTACACACCTGTTGGAGCAGTAGCAAGTTGGTACACACCTGTTGGAACAGTAGTAAGTGGGTACATACATGGTGGAACAGTAGCAAGTAGGTATACATCTGTTGGAGCAGTAGTAAGTAGGTATACCCTTGTTAGAACAGTAGCAAGTAGGTATATACCTATTGGAACAGTAGCAAGTAGGTGCACACCGGATGGAGTTATGTTGGTAGAGGTATAAAGGATGGCAGCAGGGAACCTGATTCAGCAGTGGGCGATATGAGTCCAGCACAGATGATAATGTGATGGTGACAGCAGGTTTGCTGGAGGTTGTTTGTCACCCAGGCAGTGACACCACCACTGTCTCAAGCAGTGAATGTTATGACACCCACCACTGATCTGTAGCAGTGGCTGCTGTATCACCCACCACGGTTGCTGTTGGGCCGCCAACACATGCGCACACACCGTCCCGTACATTGCCGGCAGTGTACACGCAAACGCCCACATTTTCAAAATTTCCTTCCATTGTAGTGCTGCTATCATGCACTCCCTGAGCTGCCTCACATCCTTAATTAGGGATCTAATGCAACACTGTTTATCATCCTGGATAATTAAACTCCGTTGCGAATGATCCTGGTAAAATCTTTCTTCCTCATTTATAATACAAAAAACATATCCCCGTAGATCATTATTATGAAAGAATAACGGAGTTTGGAGCATATAATTGTTTGAGAATATCTGGAATGTAACCCAGAGTGATAATCACAGTTCTCTAGCTTCCGGCCAGGAAGCAACATACACACTCATTCACTTCATCCCTGCTGAGGATGGGAATCTCCTGCGCTGTGCATGCTCACTGTGTGAATATCAAGCTACTCCTTGAAGGAACCGCCGACCTGGGGTAGCAAGTTTGCCAACATGATAAGGATCATTCTCAATGTCAAATCTTCCAATCTCAACGCCACCAAGGGCGCCTTCGTCACCGACAGCTTCAACGAGGCTGAAGCTGACTATTGTCACCAAGGTGTTGAGAGATTAAAATTATGAGGAGGTCCCGCAGCCAGCACTGAAAACCATGAAGTCGGTGCTTATCAAGAGACTAGACCGGGAAATCACTAGAGCAGGGGTTTTCACCCGGGGGCATCAATTCCCCTTGGGGGTATGGGTACCAAATAATGGGGGAATGGGACTCGATCTCTGAACAGTTTAAGAAGAAAAGCTAATGTTAGAGTAATGCCGAGTTAATAAATCCACTGAGCCTTCCTCGACATCATCATCGGCTCCTGAGTCCCGCACCAGCAGCGATCTGGCTAAGACACGATTATGACCTCCACGCGCAGGTTTCTGAGTTCCTCAGTCTGCCTGCCTGGTCCTGCGGCCTGCCTGCCTGGTCCTGTGGTCTGCGTGGTCCTGCTTGGTCCTGTGGTCTGTCTGCCTACCTGGTTCTGTGGCCTGCCTGCCTGCCTGGTCCTGTGGCCTGCCTGCCTGCCTGTACACACAATGTTCTTTCGTTTAGTAGGCAGCTGGGTCGATACCTCTGTATGTCTCTGTCTCTCCAGTCAGGGAGGAAGAGTCTTCCATTAAGACCTATTCTCCTTGTGTCCTCATTTACAAGTTCACCCTTACAAAGATAGTCTATTTCCTGAATAATTTGTCACATAATCCAGGGACGGTAGCTGATGGAACACACTATATAC
This sequence comes from Cherax quadricarinatus, assembly GCF_026875155.1. NCBI lineage: Eukaryota > Metazoa > Arthropoda > Malacostraca > Decapoda > Parastacidae > Cherax > Cherax quadricarinatus. The sequence continues at coordinate 16,430,391 of NC_069431.1, read as the reverse complement.
AGTCTGCCCCCTTATAAAGCAGTGTATTTTTTTTCAAATGCAATTGAAAAGGATTAAAAAAAAATTAACAGCACGTGCTGTGAAGGTCTTTTCCGGCAGTATTCAATTTTGGATAAACTTTTTCAATCGTCTTGACAAACAAATCGCACTATATAGAGTTTTTCTGTACAGGAGAGTTCAATGTACATCGAAATTCTCTTTCTTTCTCTTTCTCTGGCTCTCTTTCTATCTTTGTCTATCCTCGGTGAATATACACTGAGAATTTCCTTCAATCGCTTCAGTTTCGTTTTACAGGCCTACTGCAGTGTACCTTCTATGTTCTTCCGACATTATCCCCCGTTAAAGAGCGTGATAATAAAACAAGGTTCAACAATGGACTCAACTTTATTATTGAAAACACTAGATGTTGTTGACATAAACTGGTGAACGAGGGAGAGAATCCTACAAACGCGTTCTAGTTGCGGAGATATCACATAACAGCGAGGGGGAGGTCGTAAGTCAGCCTCTCCTTGCGATACGCCCAACACAGGGCGTCACAGGCCCTCTCTATCACCTTCACCATATCAACAAAAAAAAGTCACAATACGGTGGATGGAACGATTCACAACTAACCACCAAAATGGTGGTGGACACTAGACGACGTTTCGCGAATTGACGCTGATCTTGGGGTCGAAATGTCATCTAGTATGGATTTTGAGAAATTTTTTGTGTTAAAACTAAGTTTTTATTGGAGCATTTAGCCCTATATAGAGATTGATCGTGACTAGACAAAGCTCTACACAGAGCGAAATATTGTCCCGATAAAGGCTGATGGAACGTTTTGTATCGTTTCTTCACTGTGCTTTCAACACGCCGTCTAGAACCCTGTCCTTTCTAGGTCAGCGGTGAATCTCCAAGTCATAGGATGTAACAGCGAGATACAGCGCCTCGGTACACACTACTATCTCCCCAACCCATATATATATATATATATATATATATATATATATATATATATATATATATATATATATATATATATATATATATATATATATATTATATATTTTTATCTATAACGCTATTTTGACAGTGAGAGTGAAGGTTTTAAACTGGAATCAAGGCCTTCGAAATTTGATATATATTTTTTTTAAGATGTTCCAATGGCTGCCAATACATGTTTTGTTTACATGCGCTAAATGATTGCCAGTATATGTAGTTTATGTTATGGAGTGTTATTCACGTGTTTTTATTACCGTGGGCGTACTGTATGACGGCTGGTACATGAGAGAGAGAGAGAGAGAGAGAGAGAGAGAGAGAGAGAGAGAGAGAGAGAGAGAGAGAGAGAGAGAGAGAGAGAGAGAGGTTTCTTACAAAAACAAAAAATAGTGATTGGTTTTTCTCTTACATGAGGCAGCCTCGTAAAACTGGGCTTAACAACAACAACATACTGGTTACTACATCTACATGCAAATTGTTTATAGTTGTGTACTGGTATACCGGGGGGAAGAGGGAGTGATGTTAGGTGAACTGGTTGTTGGGTCGTACCCCCTGGGGAAAGTGGTGTCCAGGTGAACTGGTTTTAGGGTCGTACCGGGGAGAAGTGTTCAGGTGAACTGGTAGTAGGATTGTACCGGGGAGCAACATGTTAACTGCTTGTGGTGTGTCATTACAGGTGAGGAGTAATGACAGGATGGGGGAGGGTACGAGTGCTTGAAAGATAACTTCGGACAATATGGTTTAGTAATCTGGCCTAACTCTGGCCCCAGAGGGAAGAGGAACTTGTGGTGATAATAAACAATACAAACAACTTGGCCACATATATCTATGAGAAGCTGTCAGGCACTGGGTTATTTAACATTTTTATTTGCATTGAGGAAAGTACGTTCCTGGTTAGACAGCTAGAATATTTTCAGTTCTAGTCCCAGGGCCAAAGTCAAGCTAGTTTACGTGATGGATATATATATATATTATATATATATATATATATATATATATATATATATATAATATAATTATATATATATATATATATATATATATATATATATATATATATATATATATATATAATATGTATATACACACCCAATCTGCAATCATTCACACTAATGAACGAGGAATAGTAACAACATCTCTTTCACAAACACAAAAACAACAGCCAAAATACAAATAATATTCTTTTTTCACACTATGAGAAGAAGTGTAGGTGAGCGGTGGTCACAAGACGGTAGTACAGAAGGGGGTTACAGTCCAATGTTTTACTCTAAAATACAATATCTGTAATGCTTGTTTACAGCACTTTGGAGGACTACAGTGTACAAGTGGCAGCCGTGCACTCTTCCCTGGTCTGATAGGTAGAGTTCGTGCACCTGTGTTAGGCCACACTGCCTGGTGGGTATCAGGTCACTAGTGGTCACAAGGAATGTGGATTATGTTACAAAAAAAACACGGATTCTGAGGCATTTTTGTGTAGTGAGTGCTGGGGACCGATCAGGCTACACCTCTGACAGGTACCACGACGGTAAAGGTAAACAGTACCGACAGGTAGAAGAATAATACACATGGGCAACACCTGGGTATCTTTAATGACGTCATTAAAGATACCCAGGTGTTGTTTTATCATCACTTAAGAGAGCCGCTGCTATTACCACTTGACAACGGACAGTAATGTCCTCACACAGGTCTAATATTGCAAGAATAGTTCGTAGAAACACAAACTGAGACACAAATAATCTTCAATAATATTGGCAACCACAGTACAGACAACATGGCCGTCGCTCTTACCCATCGAATAAAATTTCACTGTTGGAAAAGAAAAGTGATTTTGGCACCAGCTGTCACCTACATAAACCAGCGAATAATATAAGAACTGTTCAGGAAGATAACACAAGTACAAATTGTTCTCAACACAACTACCAGACCAGTCCCAGTACACATTCTTTCACATTTATGATACAGTATTATAATATATCGTATATATATATATATATATATATATATATATATATATATATATATATATATATATATATATATATATATATATATATATATATATATATATATATATATATATATATATATATATAATGTCGTGCCGAATAGGTAAAACTGGTCAATTAGCAAGGACTCATTTAAAATTAAGTCCTTTCTAAAATTTTATCTTATTCGTTTAAAGATATATACTTTTTAATTTATGTTAATGTAAAATTGATAATTTTGTACCAAAAGAACCTTAGAAAACTTACCTAACCCTATTATAACAAGCGTAATTTAAATAAGTTTGCAATAATTTAATAAACAAACACAATGAAATATATTTTTTTTCGTTAGGTTCAGAATGATTTTTACGAAGTGCATACAAAAACATTCGCTTGCTTTATTCGGCAAGAAAAACATTGCTATTTAAACCAAATTCGCAAGATTTACCTATTCGGCATGACACACACACACACACACACACACACACACACACACACACACACACACACACACACACACACACACACACACACACACACACACACACATATATATATATATATATATATATATATTATATATATATTATATATATATATGTCGTGCCGAATAGGCAGAACTTGCGATCTTGGCCTAAATAGCAACGCTCATCTTGCCATATAGGACAAGTGAAAATTTGTGTATGCAATAATTTCGCCAAAATCATTCTTAAACCTAACGAAAAAAATATATTTCACTGTGTTTGTTTAGTATTAAATTATTGTAAACAAATCTAAAATATATTTAGTTGGGTTAGGCTAAAATAAATTGTTCTTGTTATAATAAGGTTAGGTAAGTTTTCTAAGTTCCTTTTGGTGCAAAATTAAATTTTTTTACATTAACATTAATGAAAAAAAATATATCTTTAAACGTATAAGAGAAAATTTTAGAAAGGACTTAATTTTAAATGAGTTCTTGCTAATTGACCAGTTTTACATATTCGGCACGACATATATATATATATATATATATATATATATATATATATATATATATATATATATATATATATATATATATATAACTAAATCATAATGAACACGTGTTAGTGCTCAATAATAACCCATATGGAGACAAAAAACACAGGAGATTAATTAATCTGCACATTTCGACCCTCCTGCTGAAGAGGATCTCAGAGGGGCGTCGAAATATAAAGATCAGTCTCCTGTGTGAATACAATGAAAGGTTGGAGGGAAGATGGTCAAATATATTATTAAATAAACTTAATAGTTTCTGAAAAGTTGGAAGCTGGAGCCACATTCCACCAATAACATTTGTTACAACTTTGTGATTGATTGTGGTGAAGTGTCCATCCTATCTTCTGAGTATTTTGTATGTCGTTACCATCTCTTCCCTAGTTCTTCTATCCTATAATGTCGTCATGTTCAGATCCTTTACCCCCTCTTCTTATAGATCATATCTCTTGGGTCGGAGACTAGTCTCGTTGCGTACCTCTGCACTCTCTCCAGTTTCATAACTTGCTTTATCAGGTGAGCAGTTCCACACTGGTGCTGCGTACTCCAAAACAGGCCTGACAGATGCCGTGAATGACTGTGAGATTCCTGGAAGCTACTCTTAGCTTTGCCAAGCAAACATTGGCTGCAGAGGTTATTCAGGTGACGTAGGCCTCTGGTGATATACACCGAGAAGTGTGTATATCTCTGTGTATATACAATCAGATGTAATACAATCGCAAACAATTCTTAATAATGCAGAACAAGCCACATGCGCATGGAAATCTTTAGCACAAGATCTTTCACATTCTCGTGTGTCTTCAGGAGCTATGCAATGTTGCAATGCAACAACAGTAGGAGGGGAAATTCTCTGAAGCAAGGCAGGAGGTATCATTGGTAACCATGTCACAGAGCGACATGGGTTACCATTAGTACCTTCTGCCTTGTCTCAGAGAATTTCCCTCCTATCTGTTGCTGTCTTGGAACACTGCATAACTCCTGAAGACGAACGAGAATGTGAAAGATCTTGAGCTAAAGATTTCCATGCCCATGTGGCTTGTTCTGCCCACTGAGATGTGTGTATGTCCTTGTGTGTGTATGCTGAGAGCTTAATTCACTCCCAGTTTTAGGGACCACATTGGTCTCTAGTGGCAATGTGCAGGCGATATACACTCTCAACCATTTTGTACTCGACACACTAACACAACAACCACAGTCATACAAATGATAATAATAATATGATCATGTATGAGAGACGGGCCTGACAGCTCACAACACACAGAGTATGTGCTCCTGCTTCCACCTAAATGAACTGATTTCAAACACACTCAATAAGCCTGGATTTCACAAAAGAAAATTCATGTGACTTTAGAGAAATCCATCAAATGTAGCAGCCCGGGTTTGTTGTGATTACCTCTACTTTAAGTTCACAAATAATCTACAATTTCGGTCCCGCCTGAACCATTTTTTAAAGTCACAAGTGGCGTGATAATGGTTCAGAATGACCCGAAACGTCATGTATGGCTTCCTCTTGGAAAAGTGGATTATATGTAAATTGTAGCAGCCACTATATTGTGATTCTTATTCTCCTTTCTCTTCAGATTTTCATAAAATAAGCAAAGAGCCTATTGGCGTAACTCAAAAATTACTCTTCATACTATTTTAAAATAAGTGAAAAGTTGTTTGGAGTGAGAGAATGAGAGTAGAGAGTGTGGTTGAGCACCACCCTGGCAATGCTACAGTGCTGCAATGTTCTGTACAAATAACCCACACGTTTTCACGATAAAATATCCTATACCACATTGTGTCATTTTTACTCTTAGCATCCAGGTGACCTTCAGCAAGTCACCTGGATGCTGGTCTAGGGTTCCTCTCTTGCTCAGTGGAGAGGAACTGTGTACAAAAGATTAAAAAAACAAGATTCGACGGGATATTTCACTTCGGTAGGTAGAAAGTTAAGAAGAGGGCCCCAGAGTTAAAGCCCAACCCTCCTCTCTACTACAGGTAAACCTGAAGAATTAGAGAGAGAGAGAGAGAGAGAGAGAGAGAGAGAGAGAGAGAGAGAGAGAGAGGAGAGAGAGAGAGAGAGAGAGAGAGAGAGAGAGAGAGAGAGAGAGAGAGAGGAGAGACAGTAATAATCAGAATGGAGGTATCTTGATAGAGAGTTCCTAAGGAGTGGTGCTTGGACCTGTGATATTCCTGATGAACTTGAGTGAACCGATGAAGCAAAGTGAAACTTGTTGGTAGAATTACCGGCAATATGTTAGGTAAAAGGACACATGGGCAATTAATGCAACATTTTATTGTGGCAACGTTTCGCTCTCCAAGAGCTGTGTAACGGCCTGATAAAACTCCTGGAGAGCGAAACGTTGCCATAATAAAAATGTCGCATTAGTTGCACATGTCCTTTTACCTAACAAAGTGAAACCTATTTATCAGTGCGACATAAATGCAGAGATGAACTTCACTGAGTCGTTTCACATGTGGAACAGACTTCATCAGTCTATGTGCATCACTGGGAATTTTCAACCAGTGCTCAAGAATGTACAACGAGCGAATTTATACCAGCGTATTAAGACCATGAGGTCACTGTGTGACCCCGCCCCTCCCAAGACCTCCTTTGGAAGGACGCCCAGCTGGTCATAAAAGAAATGCACAAAACACACACAGATGCTTGGAAACTCAGCTAATACAAACACAAGATACAATCCAACATAATCATACCTGTAACACAACTCAAGTGGCGTGAGCCGAGTATGCTACATTTTATTCGACGATAGTCACACAAGTATTCGGCATGCTCTCTCGACCAGTGAACTGGCAGCTCGGAATGTAGTAGTTCTGGGGCCCCGCTGTTGCCCTTATTGTCCAGTTCATCCCACTAATAAGATGGAAGCCGGCTACTTCAGCCTAGGTGACATCACTTCAGCTTACCTGGCTGATTGGCAGACTTCCAATATATATACTGTATATATATATATACTGTATATATATATATATATTATATATATATAATATTTTTTTTTTATTACACCCCGGGCCGTTTCCCCAAACCAAAGGGCAGGGTGGCCCGAAAAAGAAAACTTTCACCATCCTTCACTCCATCACTGTCTTCCCAGAAAGGTGCTTTACACTACATTTTTTTAAACTGCAACATTAACACCCCTCCTTCAGAGTGCAGGCCCCTGTACTTCCCATCTCCAGGACTCAAGTCCGGCCTCCCGGGTTTTTCCCTGAATCCCTTAAATAAATGTTACTTTGCTCACACTCCAACCAGCACGTCAAGTATTAAAAACCATTTGTCTCCTTTCACTCCTATCAAACACGCTCAAGCATGCCTGCTGGAAGTCCAAGCCCCTCGCACACAAAACCTCCTTTACCCCCTCCCTCCAACCCTTCCTAGGGCCCACCCCAACCCCCCCCTTCCTTCCACTACAGACTGATACACTCTTGAAGTCATTGTTTCGCTCCATTCTCTCTACAAGTCCGAACCACCTCAACAACCCTTCCTCAGCCCTCTGGACAACAGTTTTGGTAATCCCGCACCTCCTCCTAACTTCCAAACTACGAATTCTCTGCATTATATTCACACCACACATTGCCCTCAGACATGACATCTCCACTGCCTCCAGCCTTCTCCTCGCTGCAACATTCATCACCCACGCTTCAAAACCCATATAAGAGCGTTGGTAAAACTATACTCTCATACATTCCCCTCTTTGCCCCCCAAGGACAAAGTTCTTTGTCTCCACAGACTCCTAAGTGCACCACTCACTCATTTTTCCCTCATCAATTCTATGATTCACCTCATCTTCATAGACCCATCCGCTGACACGTCCACTCCCAAATATCTGAATACGTTCACCTCCTCCATACTCTCTTCCCTCCAATCTGATATTCAATCTTTCATCACCTAATCTTTTTGTTATCCTCATAACCTTACTCTTTCCTGTATTCACCTTTAATTTTCTTCTTTTGCACACCCTACCAAATTCATCCACCAATATATATATATATATATAATATATAATATTATATAATTTAATATATATATATATATATATATATATATATATATATATATATATATATATATATATATATATACACGTGAAAAAATACACGGGTAAAAATCCATCCGTGCTTGTGTGCCGCCATGCCTTTGCTCTGTTCTGCTGAGTGCTTTGCTTACTGACCTGTGATCGTAACAACTCACCTTGTAGATGAATGGTTCAGAGAACCGACACATTGATAAATTAGACACAAGTGCAATTCTTGGGTGTCTTTATTGAGGAAACGTTTCGCCACACAGTGGCTTCATCAGTCCATACAAAGGAGAAACTTGAAGAACAGGAGGAGAATGAGGTAATCAGTCCCTCAACCTTGAGTAGATGTGGTCAGTCCATCGATCTTGAACAGAATACAGCATATGTGCGGAGAAGCAGTTTATAAACCGTAGGCTCAAGGTTGAGGGACTGATTACCTCATTCTCCTCCTGTTCAAGTTTCTCCTTTGTATGGACTGATGAAGCCACTGCGTGGCGAAACGTTTCCTCAATAAAGATACCCAAGAGTTGCACTTGTGTCTAATTTATCAACAACTCACCATACATAAATAGGTCATGAGAAGTACGGGTAGGCCTCCTGCAGTGCTTCCATATGGACATTCACCTCACACAGTGACCTCATTAACCTGACCACTCGCGGTTAGAGTAACGTCTGAGAGGAATATATGTGTTATCAACTAGTTATCTTGGTACAATTATATTTCAGAATGTTCTTTGAGTCCGAATTATTGGTCCTGAAGGTCTCGGTCAGATGACCAAAAGCTCTAACTGCAGGTCATCATATAACTAAGACCAGCGCCGGGAAACACTTATTATGTTTCTTGATAAACCTTACCTAAGTACTCTGTTGCTTGATCCCATAGTTGTTGACCTTTTGTAACTGTTACAATAATTCATGTATAGTTATGTAAATGTCCCGTTCTGAATCCTGTACAACGAAGCTACACAGCCAGCATATCAAGGGGATAAAACATACACAACTAGAGTTAAAAGATATCACCATGTGAATTTCCAATAATCAATATGTTAAACTCATACTTCATGGCCGCAACAATGACAGAATGATTTGTTGTAACTCTACTTAAGTCCCCCAGTTACCGAATTAGAGAAAACATTTTTTATAACAGAAAATGTGAAAACAACGGAAAAACTCTTCAAGTGTGACGGTCTGAGTAACAACACCCTGGGAACCATCACAAAGCTGATACCCATATATCAGAAATCTTTCCCACGAGGATACAAAAGGCACTGAATCTCCACTCTCTAGAATAACGTGGAATTGAGGGGTATATGAATGAAGTGCATAAATGGAAGACAGGAGAAAATAAAAGGGATTATATATAATATACTAAAACATCTAACCAAGACATGTCTCGCAGCAATGGGTTCAAGATGAAAAAAATAGATTTAATAAGGATATAGGAAAGCACTGGCTAGATAATAGTTGTCGCTGAGTGGAACAAAGTTCCGATTAACGTCAATGAAGCTAAAATCTTGTATAGCTTTAAAAATAGGTTAGAAAAGTACATGATTGAGTGTGGGTTGGACCTACTTAGCATGGGCCAGTAGGCCTGTTGCAGCGCCCCTTTTGTTCTTATGTCCCGCCTTAGCGTACTGACTGAACCAGAACACTAGGATATGTATCATTCCGTATCTCAGCTTGGGCGTATAACAATGTCTGTCTAAATACGGTATGCAATGGTTGGGACATATATTTAACATGGCTTTTGAACTTTATTTCGTGTTTCCTGTCATGTACCTTCCTCTGTCTGACAAATACTGTTTGTGTATGTGTGTGTGTGTGTGTGTGTGTGTGTGTGTGTGTGTGTGTGTGTGTGTGTGTGTGTGTGTGTGTGTGTGTGTGTGTGTGTGTGTGTGTGTGTATACCACCACCAGGGCTTTGCTACCTACCAGACCTTTCTACCGCTAACATCATTACCAGCAGACATCGCTACCACCACTAGACCTTCACTGTTCTGAACACTACCAAACATTGTTATGAACACTACCACTCTGCTCTGAACACTACCAAAGACTGCATTCAACACTACCATACACTGCTTTGAACATTACCAAGCACTGCTTTGAACACTACCAAAAACTGCTTTGAACACTACCAAACACTGCTTTGAACACTACCAAACACTGCTTTGAACACTAAAAACACTGCTTTGAACACTACCAAACACTGCTTTGAACACTACCAAACACTGCTTTGAGCACTACCAAACACTGCTTTGAACACTACCAAGCACTGCTTTGAACACTACCAAACACTGCTTTGAACACTACTACACACTCCTTTGATCACTACCAAACACTGCTTTGAACACTACCAAACACTGCTTTGAACACTACCAAACACTGCTTTGAACACTACCACACACTGCTTTGAACACTACCAAACACTGTTCTGAACACTACCAAACATTGCTTTGAACACTACCAAACACTGCTTTGAACACTACCAAACACTGCTTTGAACACTACCAAACACTGCTTTGAACACTACCAAACACTGCTCTGAACTCTACCAAACACTGCTTTGAACACTACCAAACACTGCTTTGAACACTACCAAACACTGCTCTGAACACTACCAAACATTGCTTTGAACACTACCAAACACTGCTTTGAACACTACCGAATACTGCATTGAATGCTACCACACACTGCTTTGAACACTACCAAACATTGCTTTGAACACTACCAAACACTGCTTTGAACACTACCGAATACTACATTGAATGCTACCACACACTGCTTTGAACACTACCAAACACTGCTTTGAACACTACCAAACACTGCTTTGAACACTACCAAACACTGCTTTGAACACTACCAAATACTGCTCTGAACACTACCAAACACTGCTTTGAACACTACCAAACACTACTTTGAACACTACTAACCAAACACTGCTTTGAACACTACAAAACACTGCTTTGAACACTACAAAATACTGCTCTGAACACTACCAAACACTGCTTTGAAAACTACCAAACACTGCTTTGAACACTAGCAAACACTGCTTTGAACACTACCAAATACTGCTCTGAACACTACCAAACACTGCTCTGAACACTACCAAACACTGCTCTGAACACTACCAAACACTGCTCTGAACACTACCAAACACTGCTCTGAACACTACCAAACACTGCTCTGAACACTACCAAACACTGCTCTGAACACTACCAAACACTGCTCTGAACACTACCAAACACTGTTCTGAACACTACCAAACACTGTTCGGATCACACACACGGACGGAGGATCGAGCCTCCAGCACTAAATAATTCACAACAGCGACAACAACAAATAAAGAAACGTTGTGCGCCTTCGTACATTCTGGACCTCACCTCCTGTTGGGGAGAATAAATCGGATTTATTCGAAGTAAACACTGCGTTATGTACCTCCCTCGACTTCACCTGCTGTGATGGGGAGAATAAATCAGTTTATTTTCCCCCTGTGACGGTGACAATTTCTTCCTCACGCAGAACGTTACGTGTTTGTTTGTTTCCGAGTTAAAGGAATAAAGGAAAAAATCGTCTCTAAGATAAAGCAGGAAAATGTTGTTCCAAAATAAAATATAAATAGGAAAAAAATCGTTTCAAAGAAAAAAATAACGGGAAAAATCGTCTCAAAGATATAAATAACAGAAAAACTTCGTCTCAATGATGTAAAAGAAGAATAAAAACTCTCAGAGATAACGCAACAGAGATAAAATTAATCTCAAAACTTAAGCAAGAGAGATACCAAAAGAATAACAAAAAGGCACAATACCGTGACTGGAACAATACACAAATAACCCGCACATAAAAGAGAGAAGCTAACGACGACGTTTCGGTCCGACTTGGACCATTGTGACTTTGTCAATGGTCCAAGTCGGACCGAAACGTCGTCGTTAGCTTCTCTCTTTTATGTGCGGGTTATTTGTGTATTATACCAAAAGAATCTTACCTGAGGCATTAAACTCAACCTGACCATCAACCATACAAATCACAATTCATTAAGAGATCACCAGTACATAAACCACCAACCAAACACACAAATCACCTCAAACAATAACACCCACGAAGTTATTTCTTCCACAACATTCCAGGGAAGTAAAAAAAATGGATCTTACTCTTTCATATTGTTTATCCTAAGTTATCCTGGGTTAGAATTTGGGGAATCGGGGTAAATTACCCCAAATGGGGTAAAAATTAAAATCTCGGGGGTCAGGAAGGCTCAATAAACATATAAATAACATTTGCACAAAAATTTATTATTTAATAAACGAGGCAAATTATGAAAAATTCTTTTCAAACAAAAATTTGCTTTTTTAAACCCAAAAAAATTAGTTTGGGACCTTTTTAAAAGGTAATTTTTAAAACATAAATTCCCCGGGTGGCAACCCACAAAATTGATCGGGACCACACAACAAACGTTCTTAACTGGAACAAACCACAACTCCCATTGACTGGGGAACCAGCACAACCCACTCCCTTGACTGGGGAACAGCACAAAAACCCAAAAACCCCATGACCGGGCCGCATTCACCCAAAACCCCCTTGACTCGGGAACCACACAAAAAACCACACTCCCATTGACTGGGGAACCACACAACACCACACTCCCATTGACTGGGGAACCACAAAAAACCCACACGCCCCCATTGCCGGAACCCACACCCCCACACTCCCTTTGACTGGGGAACCACAAACAACCCCCGTCCCTTGCTCGGGAACCCACACTACAGCCACACGCCCCATGACTCGGAACCACACAACACCACACCCCCATTGATCGGGAACCAGCAAAAAACCCACACGTCCCTTTGATGGGGAACCGCACAACAACCACACGCCCCATTGATCGGAACCAAAACAAACACGTCCCTTGACTCGGGAACCAGCACACAGCCACACGTCCATTGATCGGGAACCAGCACACAACCAACGTCCCATTGACTCGGGAACCTACACCCGTCCCATTGACTCGGAATAGCACAACAACCACACTTCCCATTGACTCGGGAACCAGCACAACAACCACACGTTCCCATTGAATCGGGAACCAGCACAACAGCCACACGTCCCATTGACTCGGGAACCAGCACAACAACCACACGTCCCATTGACTCGGGAACCAGCACAACAGCCACACGTCCCATTGACTCGGGAACCAGCACAACAACCACACGTCCCATTGACTCGGGAACCAGCACAACAACCACACGTTCCCCCATTGACTCGAACCAGCACAACATCCACACGTCCCATTGACTCGGAACCAGCACAACAACCACAACGTCCCATTGACTCGGGAACCAGCACAACAGCTACACGTCCCATTGACTCGGAACCAGCACAACAACCACACGTCCCCATTGACTCGGGAACCAGCACAACAACCACACGTCCCATTGACTCGGGAACCAGCACAACAACCACACGTCCCATTGACTCGGGAACCAGCACAACAACCACACGTCCCATTGACTCGGGAACCAGCACAACAGCCACACGTCCCATTGACTCGGGAACCAGCACAACAACCACACGTCCCATTGACTCGGGAACCAGCACAACAACCACACGTCCCATTGACTCGGGACCAGCACAACAACCACACGTCCCATTGACTCGGAACCAGCACAACAACCACACGTCCCATTGACTCGGGAACTAGCACAACAGCCACACGTCCCATTGACTCGGGAACCAGCACAACAGCCACACGTCCCATTGACTCGGGAACCAGCACAACAAGCACACGTCCTATTGACTCGGGAACCAGCACAACAACCACACGTCCCATTGACTCGGGAACCAGCACAACAACCACACGTCCCATTGATCGGGAAGCAGCACAACAACCACACGTCCCATTGACTCGGGAACCAGCACAACAACCACACGTCCCATTGACTCGGAACCAGCACAACAACCACACGTCCCATTGACTCGGGAACCAGCACAACAACCACACGTCCCATTGACTCGGGAACCAGCACAACAACCACACGTCCCATTGACTCGGGAACCAGCACAACAACCACACGTCCCATTGACTCGGGAACCAGCACAAAAACCACACGTCCATTGACCTGCGGAACCAGCACACAACCACACGACGTCCCATTGACTCGGAACCAGCACAACAACCACACGTCCCATTGACTCGGGAACCAGCACAACAACCACACGTCCCATTGACTCGGGAACCAGCACAACAACCACACGTCCCATTGACTCGGGAACCAGCACACAACAACCACACGTCCCATTGACTCGGAACCAGCACAACAACCACACGTCCCATTGACTCGGGAACCAGCACAACAGCCACACGTCCCATTGACTCGGAACCAGCACAAGAACCACACGTCCCATTGACTCGGAACAGCACAACAACCACACGTCCCATTGACTCGGAACCAGCACGACAGCCACACGTCCCATTGACTCGGGAACCAGCACAACAACCACACGTCCCATTGACTCGGGAACCAGCACAACAACCACACGTCCCATTGACTCGGAACCAGCACAACAACCACACGTCCCATTGATCGGAAGCAGCACAACAACCACACGTCCCATTGACTCGGGAACCAGCACAACAACCACACGTCCCATTGACTCGGGAACCAGCACAACAACCACACGTCCCATTGACTCGGGAACCAGCACAACAACCACACGTCCCATTGACTCGGGAAGCAGCACAACAACCACACGTCACATAGATTCGGGAGCTGGCATGACAGCCACACTTTCCATGGTCGACACCACCACCTAGTGTCCTATCTCGCTATCAGTAACTGTCTCTGCTCACAGTCAGTAGAAGTGCATTTTTGATGTTAACAGATTTAAGACTTTCGACGACCAAGGGAAGGTAGTGTTTTGTGATTTGTCGTAACAATTAGAAGTGTACAATGTAATATTTATTTATATATTTTTAATTAGAATTATGATTTCATTTATAAATATTTGATAGTGCTCATATAATAAATATTTGGTGGTTTTCTATTAATTTTATATCCTGTTCTATTTTTCATGATTTCTTTTTTTATATCCCGGTCTTTATGGGTAACAACGTTAAAGTTATATAATATGCTAAAATTATATTATCCGTCTGTTTTTCAATCATTTTCACTTCTACCCTTCAGATGGCATCCAGTAGCAGACGACATACCAGGAAGAGTTCCTCTATGGCTTCACAACAATAGAATTTTAATGCTCCTTGTGTTTTCCGTATTCTGTTGACTTTCAAGTCTAGTGGGTAATTTCGCTGCACACAAATTTGTTCTGAGGTAATACTCTAAAAAGTTCGACGACCTCTGAGTCCCAGGTAATTTACACATATGTTACTAAGTATGATCATTTGCGTAACTGTATTTATGTACCTAAATAAACTTACTTAGTCCCTCACATTCAGACTAGTCGGTAGCCCGGTGTCAATGGTGCTTCGAATAAGACGCACCCAGACGGCTCCTCTTAGGGACCAACACTACAAGCTATAGTCACTAGCGGTCACAACCGCACGACGAGGGGTTACAAGGCTTGCCACTTCTTACCTGGTTCACTGGGAGAACTAGGTACTAGTGGGTTGTGGACTCTTGTCAAGTTATATTTCCAGCTTACGACACGAAACGAAAACTTTTATTTTTTTAAAAGTTTTGGGGATTAAAACAGCGTGGGGATCATTCGGGCCGATCATGGCCTGGGATCATCTGGCAGATCAGGGTCCGTACATCACTGGGCAAATCATGTCCGGGGGCACTGCTGTCCATAAATGATCCGGGGGATCACTGTTTTTAAAATCATGGCCCCTGGGGGACACTGCTGGCAGAATCTTGTCCTGGGGGGTCCCGGGCCGGGATCGGGTCCAAAGGATCACATCGTCTTGGGGCTTTTGGGGAAAGGCGGGTTCCCAAAAAGGGTGAGGAAACACGGGAACAACCTAGAACAAACAATTTCAATTTTTAAAAACCCTTCATCCTGCGTAGAGCTTTAACAATTAGACTTAGTGAAGCTCCCCATGACGAAACATTTTTGATAAAGGCTGACTCGCCTGTCTTTCCCTCCCCATGTACTTAGCAATTTCTGTAGTATTTTTTCTCATGCTTTTTTTGGGAAAAGACATTGGGGTCCACATAAAACTGAAATAAACCAGGGGAAAACAAAACCTCTGACAAGAATCTCAACAAAATTTTAAAATACCCCGTTGAAGAAAAAATTTTTTAAATGCCACGGTAATCCACTTGTTTTAAAAATTGGGTTTTTAGGGGTTAGGGGCCCTTTAAACAGGCCGCGAGTGCCTTTTACCTGACACCCTGAAAACCCCACCCAAAAAGCGCTAAAAAAGGGATTTAAGGCACTCTGGCACAATGTAAAGTTTTGGCCTCTTCTTTTCTCATAGTTTAAGTTAAGGGAAAATTTTTTATTCTGGGAATTAGGATTTTTTGAAAATTAAGGGGGGCCAGTAATTTGGGTTCCAGTAATTAAGGTTCCCAGATACAAGAAAACAAACATGAGGGATGTTCCTCAGTCTCTGGTTTTTTACTTTCTTAAAAAACTCTGGGGCGCACTTTCTTTAAAAAATCTCTGTGCGTCACTTTCTTAAACAATCTTCCTGTGACCTCTACCAAAGCTCTCACCCCAGTGGACGGAGTACACATAAACCTAAGACTTTTTTTTCGTGTTTTTTGACTTCCAACCACTCACCATCACAAGACTCCCCACAGTAACCCCCCACACCTCCGTCATGTAGACTCACACCTCCTTACATGTAGACTCACAGCTTCCGTACAGTAGACTCACCGCCTCCTCACATGTAGCTCACACCTCCTCACATTAACTCACAGCCTCCTGACTGTAAACCCCCACCTCCTTACATTGGAAAACACAGCTTTCCCCACATGTAGACCACCCCCTGTACTGTAGACCACAGCTCCTTACATGTAGACTCCCCGCCCCCTACTGTAGACTCAATTCCCCCGACATTTGACTCACGCCCCTGCCATGAACCCCCTCCTTACATGTAGACTCACAGCTTTCCGAATTTGAAAACCTCACCCCCCGCCCCTGAATTAACCACATCCTGTACATGTAACTCCCCCTTTTCCCACATGTAACTCACAGCCTCCTGCACATTGACTTTACAGCCTCCGTACATGTAACTCACACTTTCCCCACAGTAACTCACAGCCTCCTCACATTTCTCACACCCCCTGTACATGTAGACTCACAGCTTCCTGACATTAGACTCACAGTCCTGTACATTAGACCACAGCCTCCTGCACTGTAACTCACAGCTTCCTGTACATGTAGACTCACAGCCTCCTGACATGTAGACTACACCTCCTGCACATGTAGAACTCAGCCCTGCACATGTAGACTCACAGCTCCTGCACATGTAGACTCACAGCCTCCTGCACATGTAGACTCACAGCCTCCTGTACATGTAGACTCACAGCTTCCTGCACATGTAGACTCACAGCCTCCTGCACATGTAGACTCACAGCCTCCTGTACATGTAGACTCACAGCCTCCTGCACATGTAGACTCACAGCCTCCTGCACATGTAGACTCAGCCTCCTGTACATGTAGACTCACAGCCTCCTGTACATGTAGACTCACAGCTTCCTGTACATGTAGACTCACAACCTCCTGCACATGTAGACTCACAACCTCCTGCACATGTAGACTCACAGCCTCCTACACATGTAGACTCACAGCCTCCTGCACATGTAGACTCACAGCCTCCTGTACACGTAGACTCACAGCCTCCTGTACATGTAGACTCACAGCCTCCTGCACATGTAGACTCACAGCCTCCTGCACATGTAGACTCACAGCCTCCTGTACATGTAGACTCACAGCCTCCTGCACATGTAGACTCACAGCCTCCTGCACATGTAGACTCACAGCCTCCTGTACATGTAGACCCCACAGACCACCTGCACATGAAAGACTCACAGCCTCCTGCACATGTATACTCACAGCCTCCTGCACATGTAGACTCACAGCCTCCTGCACATGTAGACTCACAGCCTCCTGCACATGTAGACTCACAGCCTCCTGCACATGTAGACTCACAGCCTCCTGCACATGTAGACTCACAGTCTCCTGTACATGTAGACTCACAGCTTCCCTGTAACATGTAGACTCACAGCCTTCCTGCACATGTAGACTCACACCTTTCCTGCACATGTAGACTCACCGCCTCCTGCACATGTAGACTCACAGCCTCCTGTACATGTAGACTCACAGCCTCCTGTACATGTAGACTCACAGCCTCCTGCACATGTAGACTCACAGCCTCCTGCACATGTAGACTCACAGCCTGCTGTACATGTAGACTCACAGCCTCCTGCACATGTAGACTCACAGCCTGCTGTACATGTAGACTCACAGCCTCCTGCACATGTAGACTCACAGCCTCCTGCACATGTAGACTCACAGCCTGCTGTACATGTAACTCACAGCCTCCTGCACATTAGACCCCACAGCCTCCTGCACATGTAGACTCACAGCCTCCTGTACACGTAGACTCACAGCCTCCTGCACATGTAGACTCACAGCCTCCTGTACATGTAGACTCACAGTCTCCTGTACATGTAGACTCACAGCCTCCTGTACATGTAGACTCACAGCCTCCTGCACATGTAAACTCACAGCCTCCTGTACATGTAGACTCACAGCCTCCTGTACATGTAGACTCACAGCCTCCTGCACATGTAGACTCACAGCCTCCTGCACATGTAGACTCACAGCCTCCTGCACATGTAGACTCACAGCCTCCTGTACATGTAGACTCACAGCTTCCTGTACATGTAGACTCACAGCTTCCTGTACATGTAGACTCACAACCTCCTGCACATGTAGACTCACAGCCTCCTGCACATGTAGACTCACAGCCTCCTGTACATGTAGACTCACAGCCTCCTGCACATGTAGACTCACAGCCTCCTGCACATGTAGACTCACAGCCTCCTGTACATGTAGACTCACAGCTTCCTGTACATGTAGACTCACAGCTCCTGTACAAGTAGACTCAAAACCCTCCTGCACATGTAGACTCACAGCTTCCTGTACATGTAGACTCACAACCTCCTGCACATGTAGACTCACAGCCTCCTGCACATGTAGACTCACAACCTCCTGCACATGTAGACTCACAGCCTCCTGCACATGTAGACTCACAACCTCCTGCACATGTAGACTCAGGCTTTCATCTCACCCAAGTGCACATAACCAAGACACAAGTGCACATAACCAAGACACAAGTGCACATAACCAAGACACAAGTGCACATAACCAAGACACAAGTGCTTCTCTTACTATATGTACAACAACACAATAGAACATTACATATTTACGAGAGCTTATGACTCTCGACATGTCTTATCGTGTACAGGAAACCAGTGACCCACATTATACTTGTATGATATATCTGCCGCTAACCTTTATTTTCTCTATGAAATAACTGTGTTTATACAGTAATTTGATGACGTTGTCAATTTTTGTTTTTATTTACTTGATAAAAACCATATATGTTGCATTGTAATGTTCAGCCGGAAGAAAAAAAATGGAATTGATGATTTCTGTTTGTGGAATTGATGTAGTCTGGGATCAATACTGACCATGACCACTGAGTGACCATATACTGCCTCACTCCACAGACCAGTACTGACCATGACCACTGAGTGACCATATACTGCCTCACTCCACAGACCAGTACTGACCATGACCACTGAGTGACCATATACTGCCTCACTCCACAGACCAGTACAGACCATGACCACTGAGTGACCATATACTGTCTCACTCCCCAGACCAGTACAGACCATGACCACTGAGTGACCATATACTGTCTCACTCCCCAGACCAGTACTGACCATGACCACTGAGTGACCATATACTGCCTCACTCCACCCGACCAGTACAGACCATGACCACTTGAGTGACCAATACTGTCTCACCTCCACAGACCAGTACTGACCATGACCACTGAGTGACCATATACTGTCTCACTCCCCAGACCAGTACAGACCATGACCACTGAGTGACCGAGAGTGACCACACACTGGTATGCTAACTCCTTTACACAAAACAATTACACACACACACGCACACACACACAAAACAACACACACACACACACACACACACCCCACACACACACACACACACACACACACACACACACACACACACACACACACACACACACATACACACACACATTCACACACACACACATATTAACGGAATGGATTATTAGGATTGCTCGAAATGTAGACATTATTTGGTGTCGCTGTCTGATGTTGCTGTTGCTGTGGAATAATGACAGCCGACCGGTTGATGGGGTATCTGGCAGCTTGTTCCCTGGAGGCGAGGAGAGGAAGTCCGCCAGGGGTACCGAGGTGGGCTGAGGGGCAGCGGGTGAGAGAGTGTGGGTGGTGGGCGGTGTGATGGCATTGGTGCCAAGCTGTGTGGGCGGGTCAGAGGTCACGTGAAGCTCTATATCGTCCTCAGTGCCTACAGTGCTCTTCTTAATCCCGTAGTAGAAGTAGATGATGAACCCTGTAGATGTAGTAACGAATGTAGATGTAGTAACGCATACTGTAGACAGAAAGATAGAAAGAAACAGTGAGAAACCAGAGATGAAACCAGATAACGTTTCACTCAGTTTTGGATCATTGTCAAATCGCCAGTGGTATGATGATGGCCCAGAAAGGGTCGAAATATCTTCAGATTTCATCTCCAGTCTTGAAGGTTAGTTGCATAGTGTTGGTACCACTACACTACCAGTCACGTTTAACTCTGAGAGTTGATTATAACATTTTAGATGAACTTGTGTGAACATCATAAGGTAGATGAACTAGTGTGAACATTATAACATGGTAGATGAACTAGTGTGAACATTGTAACAAAATAGATGAACATATACGAATGAACATCATAACACGGTGGATGAACCTGTGTGAACTTACCGATGGTCATCCAGAGGATGAAACGGACGAGAGTGAGGATAGAAAGCTTGAAGATAAGATAGATGTTGATGATGATGGCAATGGCTGGCACCCACGGCAACCCCGGCGCCAGGAACGGCAATGATCGCCTGCAACACAACAACACTCACAACACTGCAATACTCTCACATAATCAACATTTTCCAAACATAAACGAAAACTAAATGGTAAATAGTCGACACACACACATATATATATTATATATATATATATATTTTTAATATATATATATATTATATATTTATAAATATATATATATATATATTTTTATATATTTTTATATATATATATATATATATATATATTATAATATATCATGTGGAGTTCGAACACGTGGATTGGGTAAAGTAATACTCACGTAGGCTGGTAGTACGTATAATTACAGATAATGTGGGAAGCGCCCTTACAGCCGTAACCTTGTCTCCTTGCTCCTCTCGTAACACTGACTGGCCGCCCACAGTACCCATATGTGAGGGGGTCTTTGAATACTGCTAGGTCAGCACAATATGAGTTCAGACAGTGACTCAGGCAGAGACGGTTGGTAGTGAGTCAACTACTGGTACTGGTTACTGGTAACTGGTTACTACTACTGAGAGCTCGGCGACGCTAACGTATGTCATCCCGACATACAACTAATACAAACTAGAGATGGCAGGTGTACGGCTTGGGCTGATTCTATACAATGTCAAAGTACACAACAATTAAACATTATAACATACTTAAGTAGAACATTGGAATGGAAGCTTACGTAACTGAAACTGTAATGCAATACAAGGTATAATATAGCACAACTTAAAACTCAACGTTGAGATTACACAATAGAAGTGATAAAAAAAATTTGATCGATCGATCTGTATTCATGTGATCTACGGATTCTGAGGGAGGAATATATACAAAGAAAGAGTGTTTAACAGAAAGGCAGATTCGGTGCACTCAAATCTAGACTGTTAACTCTCAGAATGCAGAGAGAACATGAACACAAAAAAAAATTCTTGAATACTGATAAGTTGATACTGTAATTATTCATCTATACAGGTTATTTACATTTAACCCCAACTCTGCTAGGGTGAGATTGACATATGCAGAATGGGTGTCATCTCTGGGAGGATCAAACTCTGTTGCATTGGCTAACTCATGCTGTATTTGAGGCAAATCTGAATTGGATGTTACAAATGATATTTGAGGATTTCTCAATACCTGTCGTGTACGTAGGGAATAACGACATTCAGGTTGATCGTCTGACTGAGTATCAGAGGAAGAGAGTACAGGATCAGGAAGATTGTTAGAGTCTGTCACATTAGTCTGGGTTGGAACATCATTATCATCACATACTAACTTCATATGATCCAAATGCGATTCTTTATATGACCAGTACTAATCTCTCTAACCTTATACTTATTACCAGTGATATGTTCAACTACTCGATAAGGACCAACAAACTTTTGATCAAGCTTTGGCATTGCAGACGTTTTGTTAAATTTAAATCAGCATAACTCTCGAACCTACTTTGATTTTGGATGGCTTTGCTCGAGTGTTTGCGACTCTTGTAAATTCAGCTGTTGATTTATGAAGTGTTTCACGGATTCTTCTAAAAAACACTTTGAGCTAAGCTGGTACGAGTTGCTATGAAATCATTCAGGGTTGCAATTTGGTTTCGGATTAGAATATAACAACTCATAAGGCAAACGTTTATCTACACCGTACAATGCATAATGTGGAGTGTCCCTATAGAAACATTGTAAGCAGATTTATATGCACACTGCACATCAGGTATAACTTCATCCCAAGTTTCACTGTTGGGATTGATAGTGGCTCTAAGACGTCAAGTACTTTCTTATTGGTTCGTTCCGCTAAACCATTGCTGGCAGGATGATGAGGAACAATGGTGGATTTAGAGATCTTGTACAAGGTGCACAAATTTTCAAGAATCTCATTACAGAATTCACCTCCATTATCTGTTACTAGGGACTTAGGGGTGGTATGCCTGCAGATAATGCGTTCTTTAAACGCTTTAGCTACTGTCTCGGCAGTCTTATCTGCAATAGGAACTAACTCACAATATCTGGTGAAATGGTCTACCATAACACACAGATGTTTGTTGCCTTGGATGGAACATTGGAAATTAGTTAACAAATCTAGCGCAACTCTTTCCCACGGTTCGCTAGTAGTTGGATATACTTGGATTGGATTAAGACCATTAGCATTACCTTTATGTTGCATGCAGACACTACATTTCTTAACATACTCAGAAATATCAGTTGCCATACGAGGCCAAAAGTATTTCAATCTGGCTTGTTTTACTGAACGATCCATACCAGGGTGTGCAACACCTGGTACATCGTGAACTAGCTGTAAGGCTACATTCATAGTGACTGTGGAATTACTAACTGGTTACTCTTCTGCTAGAGTACCCAACTCGGCTGTTCGATACAGTAATTCTTGGTTCATGAAAAAGTCATGATGGGTGCTGGTGGCTTCACAGTCAGAATAAGATCTTCCTGGAGCAGGAATCGAATCACACCAGACCACATGGGATCTGTTCGTTGAGCATTCTTTACATCTTCAGCACTAAATGGAGGGTCTGCAGTTACTATACTAACATGTCGCGATAAGGCATCTGCGACTACATTTGATTGCCAGGTAAATGCTCAAAGGTGGGATTGAAACTCTTGGATAGTCAAGGTCCATCTGGCTAACCTTCCAGTAGGTTGTTTGTTCTGGAATAAGGGTATCAGTGGAGCATGGATCTGTCAAGACATGAACAGAGTAATGATAAATAATGTCTCGGAAGTGCTTTAAAGACCATACTATTGCTAAAGCTTCTTGCTCAGTTACTGTATAATTACGTTCAGCCTTTTAAGGACTCGGCTAGCAAATGCAACTGCGTTGTACTTGCCATCGGTCTTCTGAGCTAGTACGGCACCTATGCCAATTGAACTAGCATCAGTTGTCAGATAGAAGGGCTTAGAAAAATCTGGAAATTTCAAAATTGGAGCAGATGTTAGCTTTTCTTTTAGGTTTGGAATGCTCTTTCTTGACGGAAGGTCCAAACAAAAGGAGCATCTTTCTTAAGCAACTCAGTTAGAGGGGCAGCTATGGAAGAAAAAATTGGCAATGAAAGATCTATAAAACCTGCTAAGCCCACAAAGGATCTTACGGCATCAGCAGTTTTGGGGTTGGAAAATTTAGTACTGCAGTTACTTTACTTTGGTCAGTCGTAACCCCTCTAGGAGTGACTACGTGACCAAGAAACTTAATTTCTGATCTGAAAAAAATTGACATTTGACAGTTTGATCTTTAAATTGGCTTCTTCAAGCTTACCAAGTACTACATCAAGTCTTTTCAAGTGTGTATCCACGTCTTTAGACATGACGATTACGTCATCTAAGTACACCATAAGTGCATTACCTATGAGACCTCTAAAGATATTAGTCATGAGCCTTGAGAACGTGATAGGGGAAGATCGTAATCCAAACGCCATACGGAGGAAGTGATAATGACTGTAGGAGTGGAGAATGCAGTTAGCTCTTGGCTGTCCTCTTGAAGAGGGACTTGCCAAAACCCTTGTAACAAATCTAGGGTTGAAAAGACTTTGTTATCTCCGATATTACGTAAAAGATCACCCAGTACAGGGAGTGGAAAGCGATCTGGGATAGTTTTCGCGTTTAACTTCCTAAAGTCAATTACTGGACGCCAAGTACCATCCTTCTTAGGTACTAGTATCAAGGGTGCATTCCAAGGGAATTGCTTGATGCAATTTCAATTACTTTTAACGTAAAGTATTTTCTTTACTCTGTTTGAGTAAATTGTTTTGTCTCATTCACAAGTTGCTGTCGCAGAAGAATTGATCAATCAAATGCTTGATGATGGAGTTATTGCACCTAGCATTATAATATATATATATAAATATAATATATATATATATATATATATATATATATATATATTATATTATATATATATATATATTATATATATATATATTATATATATATATTATAACAACACATTATCACACCAGTACCTGTTCTGTGGCTTTAGGGAGATCATAGAGGATGAGAATGATGGCAGGAAAAGACTATTTCTGAAGAATGATGCTGCGGGAGAGTGACCTTCAGCTCACCCAGACTACACACTAATATAGGTCGAAAATTAAACACATTGAGGTAAAAGTAGACCCGTACTTAGGAGATCAGCAGGGTGAGAACAGCAGGTAGAACACTTGAAGTTCATTTCACTCATTCTCTCCCCCTCTCTCTCTTCTCTCTTCTTCTCTCTCTCTTCTCTCTCTCTCTCTTTGCCACCAAATTATTCCATAATTAATTTACTTTAACTCACAGTGCTAACACCAGGACTGTTGCTAGTGGAACAATACAAGAAGTGTTATTAGTGGAACAATACAAGGACTTTTGTTAGTAGAACAATACAAGGACTGTTGTTATTGGAACAAGACAAGGATTGTTGTCAGTGGAACAATACAAGGACTTTTGTTATTGGAACAATACAAGGACTGTTGCTAGTGGAACAATGCAAGGACTGTTGTCAGTGGAACAATGCAAAGACTGTTGTTAGTGGAACAATGCAAGGACTGTTAGTGGAACAATACAAGGACTGTTGTTAGTGGAACAATACAAGGACTGTTAATGGAACAAGACAAGAAGTGTTATTAGTGGAACAATACAAAGAGTGTTTTTAGTGGAACAAGAAAAAGACTGTTGGTAGTGGAACAATACAAAGAATGTTGTTAGTGGAACAAAACAAGGACTGTTGTTAGTGGAACAATACAAGGACTGTTAGTGGAACAATATAAGGACTGTTGTTAGTGGAACAAGACAAGGACTGTTAGTGGAACAATACAATGAATGTTGTTAGTGGAACAAGACAAGAAGTGATATTAGTGGAACAATACAAGAAATGTTGTTAGTGGAACATTACAAGGACTGTTGTTAGTGGAACAATACAAGGGCTGTTGTTAGTGGAACAATACAAGGATTGTTGTCAGTGGAACAAGACAAGGACTGTTGTTAGTGGAACAATACAAAGACTGTTGTTAGTGGAACAAGACAAGGACTGTTGTTAGTGGAACAATACAAGGACTGTTGTTAGAGGAACAAGACAAGGACTGTTGTTAGTGGAACAAGACAAGGACTGTTGTTAGTGGAACAAGACAAGGACTGTTGTTAGTGGAACAAGACAAGGACTGTTGTTAGTGGAACAAGACAAGGATTGTTGTTAGTAGAACAAGACAATGATTGTTGTTAGTGGAACAAGACAATGATTGTTGTTAGTGGAACAAGACAAGGACTGTTGTTAGTGGAACAAGACAAGGATTGTTGTTAGTGGAACAAGACAATGATTGTTGTTAGTGGAACAAGACAATGATTGTTGTTAGTGGAACAAGACAATGATTGTTGTTAGTGGAACAAGACAATGATTGTTGTTAGTGGAACAAGACAAGGACTGTTGTTAGTGGAACAAGACAAGGATTGTTGTTAGTGGAACAAGACAATGATTGTTGTTAGTGAAACAAGACAATGATTGTTGTTAGTGGAACAAGACAATGATTGTTGTTAGTGGAACAAGACAATGATTGTTGTTAGTGGAACAAGACAATGATTGTTGTTAGTGGAACAAGACAAGGACTGTTGTTAGTGGAACAAGACAAGGATTGTTGTATGAAGTTCAACGATGAGAAATTTCAATTACTCAGATATGGTAAACATGAGGAAATTAAATCTTCATCAGAGTACAAAACAAATTCTGGCCACAAAATAGAGCGAAACACCAACGTCAAAGACCTGGGAGTGATCATGTCGGAGGATCTCACCTTCAAGGACCATAACACTGTATCAATCGCATCTGCTAGAAAAATGACAGGATGGATAATGAGAACCTTCAAAACTAGGGAGGCCAAGCCCATGATGACACTCTTCAGGTCACTTGTTCTATCTAGGCTGGAATATTGCTGCACACTAACAGCACCTTTCAAGGCAGGTGAAATTGCCGACCTAGAAAATGTACAGAGAACTTTCACGGCGCGCATAACGGAGATAAAACACCTCAATTATTGGGAGCGCTTGAGGTTCCTAAACCTGTATTCCCTGGAACGCAGGAGGGAGAGATACATGATTATATACACCTGGAAAATCCTAGAGGGACTAGTACCGAACTTGCACACGAAAATCACCCACTACGAAAGCAAAAGACTTGGCAGACGATGCACCATCCCCCCAATGAAAAGCAGGGGTGTCACTAGCACGTTAAGAGACCATACAATAAGTGTCAGGGGCCCGAGACTGTTCAACTGCCTCCCAGCACACATAAGGGGGATTACCAACAGACCCCTGGCAGTCTTCAAGCTGGCACTGGACAAGCACCTAAAGTCAGTTCCGGATCAGCCGGGCTGTGGCTCGTATGTTGGTTTGCGTGCAGCCAGCAGCAACAGCCTGGCTGATCAGGCTCTGATCCACCAGGAGGCCTGGTCTCAGACCGGGCCGCGGGGGCGTTGACCCCCGGAACTCTCTCCAGGTAAACTCCAGTGGAACAAGACAATGATTGTTGTTAGTGGAACAAGACAAGGATTGTTGTTAGTGGAACAAGACAATGATTGTTGTTAGTGGAACAAGACAATGATTGTTGTTAGTGGAACAAGACAATGATTGTAGATGATGGTTCAGAGAACCGACAAGTTGATAAATTAGACACATGTGCAACACTTGGGTATTTTTAATGAGGAAACGTTTCGCCACACAGTGGCTTCATCAGTCCATACAAAGGAGAATGGTAAAGAGCAGGAGGAGTTTGAGGTAATCAGTCCCTCAGCCTTAAGTCGATGTGGTCAGTCTATCAGTCTTGAAAACAAAAAAATGACAAGAAAAGTACTGTTGTCAGTGGAACAAGACAAAGACTGTTGTCAGTGGAACAAGACAAAGACTGTTGTCAGTGGAACAAGACAAGGACTGTTGTCAGTGGAACAAGACAAAAACTGTTATCAGTGGAACAAGACAAAGACTGTTGTCAGTAGAACAAGACAAAGACTGTTGTCAGTAGAACAGGACAAAGACTGTTGTCAGTGGAACAAGACAGGGCTGTTGTCAGTGAAACAAGACAGGGCTGTTGTCAGTGGAACAAGACAGGGCTGTTGTCAGTGGAACAAGACAAAGACTGTTGTCAGTAGAACAAGACAAAGACTGTTGTCAGTAGAACAAGACAAAGACTGTTGTCAGTGGAACAAGACAGGGCTGTTGTCAGTGGAACAAGACAGGGCTGTTGTCAGTGAAACAAGACAGGGCTGTTGTCAGTGGAACAAGACAGGGCTGTTGTCAGTGGAACAAGACAGGGCTGTTGTCAGTGGAACAAGACAGGGCTGTTGTCAGTGGAACAAGACAGGGCTGTTGTCAGTGGAACAAGACAAAGACTGTTGTCAGTAGAATAAGACAAAGACTGTTGTCAGTAGAACAAGACAAAGACTGTTGTCAGTGGAACAAGACAGGGCTGTTGTCAGTGGAACAAGACAGGGCTGTTGTCAGTGGAACAAGACAAAGACTGTTGTCAGTGGAACAAGACAAAGACTGTTGTCAGTAGAACAAGACAAAGACTGTTGTCAGTAGAACAAGACAAAGACTGTTGTCAGTGGAACAAGACAGGGCTGTTGTCAGTGGAACAAGACAGGGCTGTTGTCAGTGAAACAAGACAGGGCTGTTGTCAGTGAAACAAGACAGGGCTGTTGTCAGTGGCACAAGACAGGGCTGTTGTCAGTGGAACAAGACAGGGCTGTTGTCAGTGGAACAAGACAGGGCTGTTGTCAGTTATCAATCCATTAGTATTTTCAAGACTGATGAGCTGATTACATTGACTCCATCCTAAGGCACTGATTACTTCAAACTCCCTCCGATCTTCACCATTCTTCTTTGTATAGGACTGATGAAGCCACTGTGTGGCGAAACGTTTCCACAATAAAGATACCCAAATGTTGCACATGTGTCTAATTTATCAACTTGTCGGTTCTCTGAACCATTTATCAACACCTCAGGTAGTAATGAAACCCAGATCTTTACCCTGGGAAGGACTCACCTACAAGCTTCATGACCTGTCTGCCAGTGTCCTCGGTACAGGGACCTTCCTCCACCCACGGGAACAACGCTGGGAAGGTCTGTTGTACCATCTCCACGTACCTGCACACACACATATACACCGAAGATGATAATGGAGGTACATACCATACACATTTTGAGGGATAGTTACAATAGAGCTAATTGTGAAGCTAGTCTGGTGAAATTAAGAATACTGACCTATCGTACCACTTGAGTGAGTACTGACCTGTCGTACCACTTGAGTGAGTACTGACCTGTCGTACCACTTGGCCGGGCCAGTGGAGGTTGGCACTGCCCCATAATACTTGTTCTCGCACTTGTCACTGACCATGTAGTCGTCCTCACGACGCCACGACTCACCACTGCCTTCTTCAGTGTTGCCTGTGTCGTCTGAGTCAGGAGACGACCTCATCACACGCTGTTAACCACAGCAAGGATGATCAGCGAGTAGAATGACTCGGATGAGGTGGAGGTGGAGGAAGATTCTATGCACAGCTTTGGTAATAGGTACGATTGGGACCAGAAGGAAGCTTGAGAGTTTTTCTTAAACACATTTGGGTCAAAAATTACTGCTGAATAGAAGAATCTAAATTAGAGTTTCTGGTTCACAAGTCAACATCCCCAAACCACCGGAATATTAACCCTTCCCCATATACTCGTACACACATTAACAAACGACCAATATTCCCCTTTTCCTTCTTAATACACCCCTCACACACCAACACCACATACATCCTTCACTCTCCTGACACCCACACCCTTTCACACATCAAGTCGTGTATAAGCGTGTGTGTGTGTATAAGTGTGTATGAGACTGTATAAGAGTGCATAAATGTGTATAAGTGTGTATGAGACTATATAACAGTGTGTCTGTGTATAAAAGTGTGTGTGTGTGTGTGTGTGTGTGTGTGTGTGTGTGTGTGTGTGTGTGTGTGTGTGTGTGTGTGTGTGTGTGTGTGTGTGTGTGTGTGTGTGTGAATGTATGTATAAGTGTGTATAAGTGTGAAGAGTCTAATTCTTCAACCTGTGGATGTTCTAAGCCGTCAGCATCACATATATACCTGTGTATCAACATAGCTGGTTGTGAGATGTCACGTACAGAACTTAATTTTCCTCTCCTAGTGAAGCGGTAAGCTTCACTAGGAGCGAGTTATTATATGGCTAAGACCCGCGTCAAGAAACACCTGTCTTGTTTCCTGACGACCCTTATCTGACCTCCCAAACACAGTAATATCGAGTTATTAATTCTTTAAATAGTAAAAGAATATTTCCCTAAAAGTTTTAGTTACGCCAATATTTCATCACCTTGACGGTAACCTTCTGGTCCAGAGGGAGGCCGGAGGGGGTGATGCGCCCCCCGCCGTTCTGTTGCAGCGCTGCGGTGAGATGCTGTGGGGTGACGGTGGCTGTGACGCCAGGTCGTAGTCCCAAGCCAGTGGTCATCTCAGCCTGCGAGAGCAACAACAATGATGATGCCGCTTCAACTCTATCCCAGCTCTCAACCTTAATCAAATATACATTTTTTTTCATGTAGAATTTAAAAACATAAGAATGATAGATCGCTGCAGTAGGCCTACTGGCTTATGAACAATGGTATGGTGATACCGACAAGATGTGGAAAAGGCACTTATGTACTGTTCAGGACATTTATTAAAGGAAAACGCTTCGCCACGAATGGCATCTTCAGGACTGTGGCATACTAAGAGTACGTTACATTTTATTCGGCGTATGTCATATACCTATAAATTTAGGCACGCCTTCTGGACCAGCCAGCCAGATGCTGGTTCGCTGCTAGCATCTTGATTCAGTCTAGCCAGTCACAGGGAAACCCGTTATAATTGTGAAGCAAAGTCTGGGACTCGTGGATCAACATTGGCAGACTTTCCTCAAGTCTGGTCGTCCACAGTACTCACTGTGTCTCTTGCTTGCAAATTTGTTATTATGTACAAAGTGTATATACACAAATATCCCACACATGAGAGAGAGAGAGAGAGAGAGAAGCTTACGACTGAAGAGGTCACTCGGGGCGAAACGTCCCCTCTAATAAATGTCCTGGACTGCATGTAAGTGTCTCCTACTGGCTTATGCCAGGTACTGTGTAAATAAGACAAAATGTGGGTTAGGGCACTATCGTAATGACGTTTCATTCAACAAGGAAATTCAGAGACATTTTCAGGGTGGAAATTTGAAAAAAGCGGCAGATTTACGAAACGTCTTGAAATGAAGATAGCCAGGTGTTGCACGCGCCTTGAAGTCATCATCAGTATCACAGTAACATGACACAGCTGACACAGCTTGCATTATGTGTCTTATTTACGGCACAAACTGTTACGCAGGGTTCTGCATGACATCGTAATGTACATATAGTGGAGAAGTGTGCCATTATAGTATGAATGTTATAATTGTAAAGAATAATTTTATAATCCATAATGTGCATTTGGGGGCACTGTAAAGTACTCTAACTGTAATTATAAAGAAATCCTGCTAGGTAGTTATTTTCCAAGTGTGTTTTGGGTATGCGGGGTGAGCGTGGCTGGGGGCAGGCACGTGGAGTCAGCATGGTGTGGAGGCTGGCGTCGGAGATGCTGTGTGTTTAAGCTAAGTTTGTAGTTGTGTACTCCTTTTGTTTGACCAACTCAAGCCATAGGCTCTCCTATGGCTTACCTGTATGTTCACCTAGGATCTAACATGGTCAGGGTGCTGTGGGATTGAGTGAGGAAATAAGAAATGGGGTTTGTAGTAGAGTAGTGACGGTCTGGCGCTGACTAGGCCTAGTGGTTATGGTGGCTGGACCTCCAGCCAGCTGTTTCTTGTGTACCCTCATTTGGGCATTTAGGATTAAGGTGTTTCTAGAGTGTGTATATAGTGTTATGTTGAATAAATAGATATATTTTCCTAACTGGGATTTTTGCCTAACCCTCTGTTAACCAACCCATTGAAGTAACACTTACTGGTTTAGCGCTTTCTATTTAGACTGGGATAGCCCTGGGTGGCCTGTTTATGCTTGAGATGTGTGTAACTTTTACCTTTGCCCTTAGACAAGGCTCTAGCCCCCAGCTATCCCACCTTTCTGCGTAACAGCTATCCCACCTTTCTGCGTAACACAAACTATCAGTATGTTCTACCACTGTACTGCCATTCTTGGCAGGTCCGTCTCTCACTCAAGTCTCCATCACCCTTGAAGATGATGAATTGATTACATCGGCTCTACATCTCTACTGCTTCCGCTGTCTCCTCTGTACTCGGCTGAAAAAGCCTACTGTGTAGGAGAAACATTTCGAAATAAAGATACCGAACTGTTGCATATGTCTTACTATTATTAATGTGATATGTAAATAGGAGAGAGCGAAGAGAGAAGGAGAGAGAGAGAGAGAGAGAGAGAGAGAGAGAGAGAGAGAGAGAGAGAGAGAGAGAGAGAGAGAGAGAGAGAGAGAGAGAGAGACAGACAGACAGACAGACAGAGACAGACAGACAGACAGACAGACAGACAGACAGACAGAGACAGACAGACAGAGAGAGAGAGAGACAGACAGACAGAGAGAGACAGGCAGAGACAGAGAGGCTGACAGACAGAGACAGACAAACAGACGGACATACTGACTTACATTGGTGGAAGAGAGATAATGACTTACGAAGGTGGGAGAGAGAATGACTTACGTAGGTGGGGGAGAGAATGACTTACGTAGGTGGGGGAGAGAATGACTTACGTAGGTGGGGGAGAGAATGACTTACGTAGGTGGGGGAGAGAATGACTTACATAGGTGGGAGAGAGAGAGAATGACTTACGTAGATGGGAGAGAGAATGACTTACGTTGATGGGAGAGAGAATGACTTACGTTGATGGGAGAGAGAATGACTTACGTTGATGGGAGAGAGAATGACTTACGTTGATGGGAGAGAGAATGACTTACGTTGATGGGAGAGAGAATGACTTACGTTGATGGGAGAGAAAATGACTTACGTAAGTGGGAGAGAGAGAGAGAATTACGAAAGTGGGAGAACGACTTACTTAGGTAGGAGAGATAGAATGACTTACGAAGGTGGGAGAACGAATGACTTACGAAGGTGGGAGAAAGAATAACTTACGTGGGTGAGAACACGTGTGGGAGAGCCTGGTAGCGGTGTTCCTCCCAGTGGAGTGCGGATGCTCTCTGGTAACATCTCCAGTAGCGTGGTGGAGTGAGGCTGGTAGCGCAGGATCAACACGCAGGTTGACACCAGTGTGTAGGCCAGCAAGGTGCCTGCAACACACACCAACCTGAGCCTAGAGGAGCACTGCTTTAGACCTACTGATCCATATAAGGCAAGTCCATCTTCGTACAGGTCAATCTACTCTTTTCATAGACTCGACCTGGCAATTTCTCCCACTCACCAAAAAGTGTAAATGCGACATTTTACTCCATCAAGGAATATTAAGTCCAGGACGGGGCGAAATATCGTATAAATATTATCACTAGCTGTTCTGGTTTCGAACACAACGCAGTATACTGAACACAACACTGTACAGCTGAAGAGATATTCACACTGTGGCCAAAATATGTAGAGGTATTAAACTGTGCTGAACGTATTACAGTACAGTACATCAACCAGAGAGAGAGTGAGAGAGAGAGAGAGAGAGAGAGAGAGAGAGAGAGAGAGAGAGAGAGAGAGAGAGAGAGAGAGAGAGAGAGAGAGAGAGGGAGAGAGAGAGAGAGAGAGAGAGAGAGAGAGAGAGATCTACCCACCTATGGACATCATTTCTACGAGTACAGTGAGGGAGATGAACATAGCAGCCAGAGCGGCTCCCAGACCAAAGACCACCGTGGCTGTGGCTGGGGTCCCTGTCACCGCCCACACGTCAGCCAAACTCCTGTGGGAAGAGAATCAGGTGCTGTAGTAGAC
Organism: Cherax quadricarinatus; assembly: GCF_026875155.1. NCBI lineage: Eukaryota > Metazoa > Arthropoda > Malacostraca > Decapoda > Parastacidae > Cherax > Cherax quadricarinatus. Next base: position 16,396,364 of record NC_069431.1, on the reverse strand, counting down.
CCTCCTAGAGTCCTCAGCCAAAGGATTGTGTAGCCAGGCTCTAATGGTGGATATCCTAGGCAGGAGACCCGTCGTTCCCACCCTTCGGGGTTCTGAACTCAAGTTCAGTGCTCAGTCAGCTCTCTCACACAGCCCCAGGCCATGGACCGGGCCGTGGGGGCATTGACCCCCGAAGCACCCTCCACGTATACTCTAGGTATACAGAGATGTTATCTTGCGAATACAATTGAAAAGGAGAATCCAACATAAGATAACACGGACGATAAAGACTCTTTCACTCATCGTTCAATTTTGGACCTGCCTTTTCAATCACCTAAAAAGAAAGTCGCACTAAGCGAAGGAGCTTCACGAGAGAGCTGACTGTATTAACATCTCCGTCACATCACGAACTGATGGAAGCTCTACACTGAGCAAACACTGTCATACTTTTCGCCCATACAAAGAGAAGATGGTCACGTCAGCTTGTTCGAAACTAAGAGGCTGGTCCAGCAGCTGTCACTCAGACACACGTGCCTAGTTTCGATAGTATCATTAAGCAAACGTTTCGCTCCCCAAGAGGAGCTTTTGATTGGGGGAATCTAGATTGATAAAGCCCCCACCAAGGCTTTACCAATCTGCATTAGATTGGATAAAGCCTTGGTGGGTGTTAACGTTTCCTAATTATATTTAACATCACCCACTAACAACCATTAAAATATATCAGTACATATTATATATAATATATATATATATATATATATATATATATATATATATATATATATATATATATATATATATATATATTCACAGTATACATACATGTAAGAGATATACACTGAGTTATACACATCTTGCAGTGTATATACACTGATACACACACCTCACAGTGTATATATAGAGGCATACACACGTCAGTGTATATGCAATGAGAGGTACACAACCCTCGTTGCATATACATTGAGATATACACACCTGTCCGTGTATATACCCTGAGCGACATACATGTCTCCAGGTATATAACCTCATCAAAAAATATGATTCAATACTTTATTGCAATGCTTTCAATATATCACAAACGAACATACACTACACTCATACATAGTTTCCAGTGTATTACAAGACATCACCTCAATACAGTAATGTATTATTTCCAGCGTACTGGACATGACAGTACACTAGAATACATGGTAATGTATCTTACTTGAAGATGAGGCCATCCTTGGCCATGGCGTAAACGATCCTGGGTAGGGAGAACATCGAACCGAACATGGAGACGGTGAGGCCAGCCAGAGCACCTAGTGCTACCAGGTTCTTACATTTTGGTGCGCCTACCTGGCCGAACACCTGTACCAGGGCCGCGTCCTGGTCAATCTTGTCGTAGGGCACTGTTGTTGCACGTCGGCGACGTGTTAGGGGGTCAATACATACACACACACACATCGAAGTGACCACGCCAACGTCACAAGAACGTCGTTGTAAACAAGAACGACCATGTTGCGTCACCAACACGTCACATTTCCGCCATCAGACACCACATGGAATAAAACAAATCACACGTTAAATAATCTGTTTACACATGCAATCAGTCTGGAGAGACGCAAACACTAGGACATATTTATAAGAAAATTTCTCGGTCTTGGGACCGTGGATCAAGGTCTCAGGACCAACACATGCAATCCTCAGCTAACAATTGTCTGTCTACCCCATACATGTCACCAGAGGAGGAGGCATCATATCTGCTGAGTATACACGAAGATAAATACTAAAACGAGCGCAGCATACTACTGCTTAGACGAGTCTACATGTTGCGAGTATTCCATAATATAATGAATATAGTACATCCTGGTCACACACTGATGCCTTTTCCCACTGAGTCGTGTCAGTGTGATCAAATAGAACCAGTCTTAATTCCCCTTATTGTATTTTCATGTGGGTTCGTCTGGAACATTCGCCAGTGGGACAAAAAAGGGGAAATTTATTATATTTGATATTTTTGCTCAGGATAAAGCTAAAATCTGAGCAAAACGTCGTCTTTCTACTCACTTTCCTGCTCGATACCCTGTTCAGCATGCCGGGGATCAGTGCTAAATAATTCTCCGTGTTTGGGTGCCTTAATATGTATACACAATATATACATTGCATACACAACGTATATACTATGTATACACAATATATACACAATGTATACAGTGTGTATATGTATATGTGTCTCTCATGCACTGCTCCCGGTTTAAAGTACCGTAACACACTCTTCTTAAATAAGACACTTGTGCAACACTCGGGTATCTTGACAACTCGTCAGTAGCTCAGAGAGTCGTCTGCCGATATCCTTCTGTCCCAGATGATGTACATCCCTGGATCTCACGTGTGTTTCAGGTTTTTGACGGAAGTGAAGAAGATGCGTTGACGTAACCGCCGTGTCACCAGGCCTACGGGACACCGCCGTGTCACCAGGCCTACGGGACACCGCCGTGTCACCAGGCCTACGGGACGGCTGCGCCGTCGCAGCTACAGAAATGTTGTACATTATCTTAGGTATAGTGATACTGACAAGATGTGGAATAAGACACTTATGTACAGTTCAGGATATTTATTAGAGCACACGTTTCGCCACTCGTGGCGAAACGTTTCCTCTAATAAATGTCCTGAACTATACATGTGTTTTCCCACATCATCTCGGGTACACCCAAGCCTCTGTCGACTAGGTGTGACCTCAGTTTTCTGGGATGCATAATAGAAGGAAGATCACTCTTGAATAGTGGGTTTAATAAACCTGAAAGGGATCGTAACCCCCTTCCAAGTTCTCTCTCTTGTATCATTCTTCTTATAGCTGATCAGGTTTCAGATACTGCCACAGGCGGGCCCATAATACACTCATTCTGCATCATCGTTCTCGCTCCAGCAACACCCATCTCGTCACTCTGAATCCTAAAATGGTTCAGTACACATTCGAGGACTATTTTCTTCTCGAGTACCAGGCCTAACTTGCAGTGTATCCACTAGACTACGCAGTGCGCCCAAGGAGTCGCTAAATACTACCCAGTGTCTCTCTGGATCGTTGAGAAATTATATGTACTGCAGCTCCTTGCACATCCCACACAGCGCCACAAATACATAAGATCATGTGCTGTGGCAAGCTTAAGGGGCACGTCAGTTCCCCCGCCTTCTAATAACATATTTATTTTCCCATTATAATCTACCTTTGTATAATTACTATCGCATTTGCTTCGTCTGTTTCGTAAGGTGAAGTCTAGGATTTTGTTCTCAAAGATTTGTTAAGTTTTGCCATGAATTATAAAAAGCTCCTAGACTTCACCGTACGAAACAGACAAAGCAAATGTGATAATAATTATGGACAAAGTAGATTATAGTGGAAAATGAACGTTAGAAGACGGAGGAAGGGGATGGACTTACGTGCCTCTTAACGCCTCCTCGTATCCGGCCTCACCAATAAACGGACGACCGGAATCCTTCGGTATACAGTGCTCTGCAAATCGCCATACAGGCCCCGGTGAAGTTCCAGAAACCGACTGCTCCAGCCAACCAGAGTAGTCATGTTTACACACCTCCTGCAGGGGAAATTGGACCAACGACAAGAGCGTGCTAAGAAAGCGTGCCACTGATACTCTATATCAAACTTCCTGTCCGGTACAAGGTCCATTTGTAAAATGCGACGATCGGCAGCGGATACGGATAAGCCGCTGTGTTGGATGTCCATCGACCGCCATGACCCCCCAGGCATACCTCAGTCCAGGAAATTGCCGGTGAAACCTTAGTGCATTATGCTGGCTTCCGCCTCCAATTGTTCCGTGACAGTAGACTTTAAGAGCACCCAGCACCAGGTACAAGCCCTGATTCTCAATCCTCTCCAGTTTCTCCAGATGACCCTCTCGCAGCTGCCTCCCACACAAACCCGCATACTGAAGACACCGTCGGAGTTTGAGCTTGTGTTGGGAGACCAGCAACAGAAGCTTCCCACAGAGATAAATGTCTCACTCATCTCAGTTACCAGCGCATCAAGAGTAAACTTTCCCATAACCCGACTCTGGAGTCACAACACCAGATGTTGCAGGACAGAGACAGATATGCTTGCTTAACACAGCTCGTCAGTGCTATACGGCACACCATCCCCACCCGGGGTCGCATCCCGGCAACCAAGGACTTCAGTCCCTTAGTCTTGGAGAGTTGATGGAAGGTGTTAGTCCCTTAGTCTTGAGATACCTAGGTGTTGCACATGTGTCTTATTCATAAGCATGACGGTATTGTATTCAGCTATTATTATTATTTTTACTATTGTCATTATTATTATTATTATTATTATTATTATTATTATTATTATTATTATTATTATTATTATTATTATTATTATTATTATTACTGTTATTATTATTATTATTGTCATCATTATTATTATCATAATTATTATTATCATAGTTATTATTATTATTATAATTAGTATTAAAGAGAAGAAGGAGGAGGAGGAGACTGACTCATCAGTGTGATGATGGCGGAGGAGGTGACATAAGCGATGAGTATAATGATGAGGGAGATAACGATGGAGTAAGGGATGGAGCGGCGAGCATTGACAGCTTCCTCTCCCGTCGTGGCGATGATGTCGAAGCCGATGAAGGCGTAGAAGCAGGTGGCAGCACCTGTCAACACCTGCAGGAGGAGAGAGGAGGAGACATTATCCCTGAGCGGTTACTAAGCCAGGATAATCCTAGAAAGCCGCAGACCTGGGCTTAATTGTGACTTGAGAGACTCGGAATGATTTTGTCGCACCTCATGGCTATCTTGTGGATGGTAGTGGCTAGTTTATCATGCACCAAATACTATCTATCCTGTAGACGGTAGTGTCTAGTCTAATGTTGCACCTCGTGTCTATTCTGTGGACGGTAGTGGCTAGTTTATTATGCACCCCATATCTATCCCCTGGATGGTAGTGGTTAGATTATTATGCACCCCATATCTATCTGCCAAACTGCAGAAGTACTTGTAACCAAGCCAAGGCCTGATCACTACAGTTCAGTCAGTCTGTTCACATTGCAAGTTACTCCATAAACGTACCAATCTAGGTTCATGTTATCACAGTGAGTAATACATCTGCTCAGGCTTCTAACTACATTCCCATAACATTCAGTTTCATTATTTACCTCTTCCAATATTATTCCTAAAGCTAAACACGGACATAACCAAGTTATATTCTACATTTTTCCTTTAGCGTATTTTCTTTGTCTAACTTGTCAACAGCGTTGCTTGTGTTTGTGTTGCTTGTTTGTGGATACTGTGACTTGTTTATGGATGGTGTGGCTTGTTTATGGATGGTGTGACTTGTTTGTGGATGGTGTGACTTGTTTATGGATGGTGTGGCTTGTTTATGGATGGTGTGGCTTGTTTGTGGATGGTGTGGCTTGTTTATGGATGGTGTGGCTTGTTTATGGATGGTGTGCTTGTTTATGGTGGTGTGGCTTGTTTATGGATGGTGTGGCTTGTTTATGGATGGTGTGGCTTGTTTATGGATGGTGTGGCTTGTTTATGGATGGTGTGGCTTGTTTATGGATGGTGCTTGTTTATGGATGGTGTGGCTTGTTTATGGATGGTGTGGCTTGTTTATGGATGGTGTGGCTTGTTTATGGATGGTGTGGCTTGTTTATGGATGGTGTGGCTTGTTTATGGATGGTGTGGCTTGTTTATGGATGGTGTGGCTTGTTTATGGATGGTGTGGCTTGTTTATGGATGGTGTGGCTTGTTTATGGATGGTGTGGCTTGTTTATGGATGGTGTGGCTTGTTTATGGATGGTGTGGCTTGTTTATGGATGGTGTGGCTTGTTTATGGATGGTGTGGCTTGTTTATGGATGGTGTGGCTTGTTTATGGATGGTGTGGCTTGTTTATGGATGGTGTGGCTTGTTTATGGATGGTGTGGCTTGTTTATGGATGGTGTGGCTTGTTTATGGATGGTGTGGCTTGTTTATGGATGGTGTGGCTTGTTTATGGATGGTTGGCTTGTTTATGGATGGTGTGGCTTGTTTATGGATGGTGTGGCTTGTTTATGGATGGTGTGGCTTGTTTATGGATGGTGTGGCTTGTTTATGGATGGTGTGGCTTGTTTATGGATGGTGTGGCTTGTTTATGGATGGTGTGGCTTGTTTATATGGTTGTGTGGTTGTTTATGGATGGTGTGGCTTGTTTATGGATGGTGTGGCTTGTTTATGGATGGTGTGGCTTGTTTATGGATGGTGTGGCTTGTTTATGGATGGTGTGGCTTGTTTATGGATGGTGTGGCTTGTTTATGGATGGTGTGGCTTGTTTATGGATGGTGTGGCTTGTTTATGGATGGTGCTTTTTGATGTGGCTTGTTTATGGATGGTGTGGCTTGTTTATGGATGGTGTGGCTTGTTATGATGGTGTGGCTTGTTTATGGATGGTGTGGCTTGTTTATGGATGGTGTGGCTTGTTTATGGAGTGGTGTGGCTTGTTTATGATGGGTAGCTTTTATGGAGATATGTGGCATGTTTCAACTGGGAGTTTACACATGCAAGGGGCAGGGCAGGGGCATGGGCAGGGGCATGGGCAGGGGCAGGGCAGGGGCATGGGCAGGGGCAGGGGCAGGGGCAGGGGCAGGGACAGGGCAGGGCTAGGGGCAGGGCAGGGGCATGGGCATGGGCAGGGGCAGGGGCATGGGCAGGGGCAGGGGCATGGGCAGGGGCAGGGGCAGGGAGTAGGGGCATACCGGCAGCTCCACCACACAGGAACTATATGAAAAATGGTGAGGGTATATTTGACAAGGAAGTGAGCCGAGTGGATTAGCGTGTTGCGGCCATGGTGAAATATTACCACCCTCTACCCTACACTCTCTTCTCGCTCTTGTTCTCGCTCTTGTTCTCACTCTTGTTCTCACTCTTGTTCTCACTCTTGTTCTCGCTCTTGTTCTCACTCTTGTTCTCGCTCTTGTTCTCACTCTTGTTCTCACTCTTGTTCTCGCTCTTGTTCTCGCTCACTCACTCTCACACTTTCACTCTCTCATTCACTCTCCCGGCTCATTAATGTCTCTAACATGTTCATTGGAGGAACCAGGTGTGGATATTTAGAACAGAGAAAATAGAATTATTTCACGATTTTCATGGATTCCCTCACACTCAGTGAATTACATCTTCACGATAAAGTTGATGTTAACCGAAGAAAATACACTGAAGGAAAATATAGAACATAACATTGGCGTGTCTGTGTCTAGCATTAAGAATAATATTAGGAGAGAAGTAAATAATGCAACTGAAGTTATAAAACACAAGCCTGAGCAGATCTATAACCTACTATGATAACATTAACGTAGATAAGTATGTTAATGGAGCAACTTGCAATATGAACAGACTGACTGATGTTGTAGTGGCCAGGCTCAGGCTTGGTCACAAGACTGACTGATGTTGTAGTGGCCAGGCTCAGGCTTGGTCACAAGACTGACTGATGTTGTAGTGGCCAGGCTCAGGCTTGGTCACAAGACTGACTGATGTTGTAGTGGCCAGGCTCAGGCTTGGTCACAAGACTGACTGATGTTGTAGTGGCCAGGCTCAGGCTTGGTCACAACTACTTCTGGCAGTTTGACACACACACAGATGATGAACAAACGCAATATGAAGTATGTGGTCAGCCCTGTGGTCACTATCTTCAACACTACCTGTTTAATTTTCCACTTATTGAGAAATGTATAGACAGAATAATAACCTATGTGACATGTCAAGATATATTAATAATGAAAATAACATACCAGACATATTAAGAAGTTATTCTAAATTTTCTTGCAACAGAAAAGTCAACTATAGAGATAAATCCAAATGGTCTCCTGTTAAGTCTTTTGGGACTTAGGTCTTCTGTGTATCCATATGCTCTTGCGCTACCCTCCACAAGATGGATATGGAGTGCAGAATAAACTAGCTACTACCATCCACAAGATGGATAAAGGTTTCAAAGTAAACTAGCCACTTCGGCGACAAATTCTAAAAGAAATCTGATCACTTTCATGCTCTATCTCTCTGTCTCTCTGTCTGTCTCTCTGTCTGTCTCTCTGTCTCTCTGTCTCTCTGTCTTTGTCTCTCTGTCTCTCTGTCTCTCTGTCTCTCTGTCTCTCTGTCTCTCTGTCTCTGTCTCTGTCTCTCTGTCTCTGTCTCTCTGTTTCTCTGTCTCTCTGTCTCTCTCTTCATCTAAACAATGTAAGGCGTGTTTCACCCAACAGTAAATAAACACGTGGATGTTATTCCAGTGTTGAGTCGAATTATATAGACGTATCTAGACTTTAGAATGAGCCTACTAATCATTTGCTAGCCTTTAAAGTTAGAATAAAGATAGAAAGATACACCTGACAGTTTCTTAGCTGGTATCTTGCAATAAAGATATATCTCTTCCCAATATATACATGTCAAACACTTTAGTGTCGACAACATAACTCAATCGTAAACAAAAGATACAAGATGCAAAACAACTACGTGGGTTATTGAATGATAGCTTTAGGCCTTTCGTGCTGCAATCAACGCATCTTCAGGAGCTTGCAGTATTGCAGAAATGAGTAGGAAGCCCAGGAAGATTCGTACAAGGGGACTTCTGCAACATTGCAAGCTCCCGAAGATGTGTTGATTGCAACACGACAGGCCTAGAGCTATCATTCAACTTCTCCCGTGGTTGTTTGACATGCGTTAATATGATAATTTGTGTAAATTGTGTTTATGTGTATCTGTACCTAAATAAACTTACTCAACCTGTAAGATTAGAAAGGAAGAGAGAGAGAGAGAGAGAGAGAGAGAGAGAGAGAGAGAGAGAGAGAGAGAGAGAGAGAGAGAGAGAGAGAGAGAGAGAGAGAGAGACACTCACACCTGACCATCCATAGGGCATAAATCCTCCATGTTGAGTCCAGTTACTGGTGTCCACATAGAAGAGTCCGGCCACCATGATGAACACCCAGGCGCACAGATTGGCCAGGTTCAGCGCGTTGTTGAACAGCACTGACTTGCGCACCCCGGCCACCAGCACCCCTCCCATCATCACCGTCAGCAGGAAGGCCAGCAAATCCGGGGGTTCACCTGCGTTGCACGGTGAACACGTTGAATACGCGGTGAACATGTTAAAAAAACAGGAGTGATCATGTGAACACACAAACATGTGGAAGAGCAGTAACATGAACATATGGGAAATATGTGAACACAGAGGGTAACATGTGTACCCACGGTAAACTTATGAACACAGAGTGAACATTTGAACACACGGTAATCATATGAACACACTGTGAACATATGAACACACAGTAAAAAATAGTCAATATTTGATCTCAGTGAACATATGAACACAGTGAACACATTATTATTATTATTATTATTATTATTATTATTATGATTATTATTATTATTATTATTATTATTATTATTATTATTATTATTATTATTGTTATTATTATTATTAGTATTTGGAAACATTAAAGCTCTATAATACAGTAGTAGGAAGCTCGGAGCTTCCTACTACTGTATTATGCAACAAACAACACACAACTACCACAATTATGCAACAAACACCACACAACGACCACAATCATGCAATAAACAACACACAACTACCACAATCATGCAACAAACAACACACAACTACCACAATTATGCAACAAACAACACACAACTACCACAATCATGCAAAAACAACACACAACGACCACAATTATGCAACAAACAACACACAACTACCACAATTATGCAACAAACAACACACAACTACCACAATCATGCAACAAACAACACACAACGACCACAATTATGCAACAAACAACACACAACTACCACAATTATGCAACAAACAACACACAACACCACAATATGCAACAAACAACACACAACGACCACAATTATGCAACAAACAACACACAACTACCACAATTATGCAACAAACAACACACAACTACCACAATCATGCAAAAACAACACACAACGACCACAATTATGCAACAAACAAACACACAACTACCACAATTATGCAACAAACAACACACAACTACCACAATCATGCAAAAACAACACACAACGACCACAATTATGAACAAACAACACACAACTACCACAACCATGCAACAAACAACACACAACTACCACAATCATGCAAAAACAACACAACAACACCACAATTATGCAACAAACAACACACAACTACCACAATCATGCAACAAACAACACACAACTGACCAAATCATGCAACAAACAACAACAACGACCACAATCATGCAACAAACAACACACAACGACCACAATCATGCAACAAACAACACACAACTACCACAATCATGCAACAAACAACACACAACTACCACAATCATGCAACAAACAACACACAACTACCACAATCATGCAACAAACACAACACACAACTACCACAATCATGCAACAAACAACAGACAACACCACAATCATGCAACAAACAACACACAACTACCACAATCATGCAACAAACAACAACAACTACCACAATCATGCAACAAACAACAACAACTACACACATGCACAAACAAACACAACACCATCATGCAACACAAACACAACGCAACAAACCACACAAAACACCTCACACAACACACAACACCACAATCATGCAACAAACAACAGACAACTACCACAATCATGCAACAAACAACACACAACTACCACAATCATGCAACAAACAACACACAACTACCACAAACAAAAAACCCTCATGCAACAAACAACAGACAACTACCACAATCATGCAACAAACAACACACAACTACCACAATCATGCAACAAACAACTACCACAACACACAATCATGCAACAATACACAACAGACAAAACTACCAACACAATCATGCAACAAACAACACACAACGCAACCAACAATCATGCCAACAAACAAACAACACAACTACCTACCATCACACCAAACAACACAGCAACTCAACACATCACACAACATAACACACATACACAAACAGAACACTACCTACAACAACAACTACCACACATACATACAACACAAAACACTACCATACAACAATCATGCATAAACAAACAACATGAACACACCAACAACAACAACATGAACACTACCATACAACAACAACAAACACGACACACTACATACAACAACAACAGACACTACCATACAACAACAACATGAACACTACCATACAACCAACATGAACATACCATACAACACCTAACCATAACACTACATACAACAAACATGAACACTACCATACAACAACAACATGAACACTACCATACACAAATGAACACTAACATAACACTAACCATACAACAACAACATGAACACTACCATACATACAACAACATGAACACTACCATACAACAACAACATGAACATACATCAACACACCATACATACAACAACAACATGAACACTACCATACAACAACAACATGAACACTACCATCACAAAAAAACAACAACAACATGAACACTACCATACAACAACAACATGAACACTACCATACAACAACAACATGAACACTACCATACAACAACAACATGAACACTACCATACAACAACAAACATGAACACTACCATACAACAACAACATGATATACCATAACACATACAACAACAACATGAACACTACCATACAACAACAACATAACTACATACAACAAAACATGAACACTACCATACAAACAACAACCATGAAACACTGAACACTACCCAAAAACAACAACATGAACACTACCATACAACAACAACATGAACACTACCATACAACAACAACATGAACACTACCATACAACACAACATGAACACTACCATACAAACAACATGAACACTACCATACAACAACCCAACATGAACACTACCATACAACACAACATGAACACTACCATACAACACACATAACACTACCATAAAACAGACTACCATACAACACAACATGAAACACTACCATACAACAACAACATGAACACTACCATACAACAAACAACATGAACACACCATACAACAACAACATGAACACTACCAATACATACCAACAACATCATGAACACTACCATACAACAACAACATGAACACTACCATACAACAACAACATGAACACTACCATACAACAACAACATGAACACTACCATACAACAACAACATGAACACTACCATACACACAACAACATGAACACATAACCATGACAAACACACAACATGAACACTACCATACAACACCAACATGAACACCTAACCATATCAACAACACAACACTGAACACTACCATACAACACCAACATGAACACTACCATACAACAACAACATGAACACTACCATACAACAACCAACATGAACATACCATACAACACCAACATGAACATACTACACATACAACAACAACATAACACTACATACCATACAACACAACATGCACTACCATACAACACACATAACACTACCATACAACAACAACATGAACACTACCATACAACACCAACATGAACACTACCATACAACACCAACATGAACACTACCATACAACACCAACATGAACACTACCATACAACAACAACATGAACACTACCATACAACACCAACATGAACACTACCATACAACAACAACATGAACACTACCATACAACAACAACATGAACACTACCATACAACAACAACACATGACACTACAACAACATACTACATACCAACAACCAACATGAACACTACCATACAACAACACAACATGAAACACTACCATACAACAACACATGAACATACCATACAACACAACATGAACACTACCATACAACACCAACATGAACACTACCATACAAACAACATGAACATACCATACAACACAACATGAACACTACCATACAACACCAACATGAACACTACCATACAACACACCAACATGAACACTACCATACAACAACAACATGAACACTACCATACAACAACAACATGAACACTACCATACAACACAACATGAACACTACCATACAACACCAACATGAACACTACCATACAATACCAACAAACATGAACACTACCATACAACAACAACATGAACACTACCATACAACAACAACATGAACACTACCATACAACAACAACATGAACATACCATAACCAAAAATACACTACACATACATACACACACAACTGAACACTACCATACAACAACACATGAACACTACCATACAACAACACAACAGAACACTACCATACAACAACAACATAACACTAACATACATACACACATGACATACCAATAACACCAACAAACTGAACACTACCATACAACAACCAACATAACACTACATACAACAACACATGAACACTACCATACAACAACCAACATGAACACTACCATACAACACAACATGAACACTACCATACAACAACACATGAACACTACCATACAACACACATACATACATAACAACACATACATACCATACAACATGAACACTACCATACAACACAACATGAACACTACCATACAACAACAACATGAACACTACCATACAACAACAACATGAACACTACCATACAACACCAACATGAACACTACCATACAACACACACAAACATGAACAACTCCACTACAGCATACATACAACACAACATGAACACTACCATACAAACAACAACATACACACACTACACATACAACACAACATGAACACTACCATACAACAACAACATGAACACTACCATACAACAACAACATGAACACTACCATACAACACCAACATGAACACTACCATACAACAACAACATGAACACTACCATACAACAAACAACATAACACTACCATACAACAACAACATGAACACTACCATACAACACAACTGAATCCACTACATACAACAAAACATGAACACTACCATACAACAACAACATGAACACTACCATACAACACAACATGAACACTACCATACAACACCAACTGACATCAACAACACAACATGACACTACAACAACAACATGAACACTACCATACAACAACAAATGAACACTACCATACAACTACACATGAACACTACCATACAACACAACATGAACATACCATACAACACACATGAACACTACCATACAACAACAACATGAACACTACCATACAACAACAACATGAACACTACCATACAACAACAACATGAACACTACCATACAACACAACATACAGAACACTACCATACAACAACAACATGAACACTACCATACAACCAACATGAACATACCATACAACACAACATGACATACCATACAACAACATCATGAACATACCATACAACACCAACATGAACACTACCATACAACACAACATGAACACTACCATACAACACAACATGAACACTACCTACAACAACCATACATACCATACAACAACATGAACACTACCATACAACACCAACATGAACACTACCATACAACACAACATGAACACTACCATACAACAACAACATGAACACTACCATACAACACAACATGAACACTACCATACAACAACAACATGAACACTACCATACAACACCAACATGAACACTACCATACAACAACAACATGAACACTACCATACAACACAACATGACATATAACACCTACTGCATACATACAACAACAACATGAACACTACCATACAACACAACATGACACTACATACAACACAACATGAACACTACCATACAACACCAACATGAACACTACCATACAACACAACATGAACACTACCATACAACACAACATGAACACTACCATACAACAACAACATGAACATTACCATACAACACCAACATGAACACTACCATACAACACCAACATGAACACTACCATACAACACCAACATGAACACTACCATACAACAACATCATGAACATTACCATACAACACCAACATGAACACTACCATACAACACCAACATGACACTACCATAAAAACAAACACTACATCCAACATGAACACTACCATACAACACCAACATGAACACTACCATACAACAACATCATGAACATTACCATACAACACCAACATGAACACTACCATACAACAACAACATGAACACTACCATACAACAACAACATGAGCACTACCATACAACAACAACATGAACACTACCATAACCAACATGACATACCATACAACACATCAGAACTACCATACAACAACAACATGAACACTACCATACAACAACAACATGAACACTACCATACAACAATCCAACATGAACACTACCATACAACACCACATGAACATACCATACAACACCAACATGAACACTACCATACAACAACAACATGAACACTACCATACAACACCAACATGAACACTACCATACAACACCAACATGAACACTACCATACAACACCAACATGACACTTTCCATACAAAACAACATGACACTACCATACAACACAACATGACATACCATAAACACAACATGACACTACATACAACACCAAATAGCACTACCATACAACACAACATGAACACTACCATACAAACAACATGAACACTACCTATACAACACAACATGAACACTACCATACACACACACATGAACACTACATACAACAACTCATGAACATTACAACAACCAACATGAACACTACACATACACACCACTTGAAACTACCATACAACACAACATGAACACTACCTACAACACAACATGAGCACTACATTCAACACAACATGAACACTACCATCAACACCAACATGAACACTACCATACAAGAACAACATGAACACTACCATACAACAACAGCATGAACACTACCATACAACAACAACATGAACACTACCATACAACAACATCAGCACTACCATACAATACCATCAGCACTACCATACGCCAACAACACCAACATAAAAACGTACCGAACATAGTGCCAAAGGTGTTTCTCATGGCGGAGGAGATGGCACCGTTAGCGATAGCATCAAAGCAAGCACTGAGAGCACAGGCGCAGGCAGAAGTGCCAATGAGCTCCTCCAGCACCATGTTCCAACCAATGATGAACGCCATAACCTCTCCCACCGTCACGTAGCTGTACATGTAGGCACCTCCGGAGGTGTTGGGCACACGCACTCCGAACTCGGCGTAGCACACACCTGTGGAACAAACGTAGCTTCAAGGAGAGGTATGGCAGGGAGGTTTATAAGAGGCAGGGGTGGGTGGGGGTGGGGGTGTTAAGGTTTCCTGGAGGTTACCTGGTAAGAGGTTGGAGGGAAGGCTATTTCCACCCTACCACCTAAATTGTGCGAATTTGTGAATTGTTCCAACCACGGTATTGTGGGTTAGTTGTGAATTATTCCAAGAAAAAAATGAGTTGAACAATCTGTACACAGTGTGAGTTTGTTCAACACAGTTCCAGGTCTTCCAAACAGCAGTTGTTTGTCCACACATTTGTTGTTTGTTCCACACACTTGTTTGTTTCAAACAGCAGTTGTTTGTTCCACACAATAGTAACTCTGTTACTATGTCAACAGTATTACTTGTGTAGTAAACTTGTATATATTTCTTAGCAACATTTATAGGCGTGGCTTACACGTGACCTACCCTCACCCCCCCGCACATAGGCCATCCCTCAGAGGCCTCTGCCTCACAGTCAGCAGGCTTACCAGATGGTCAGACACGATAGGCTGGGCTCCTCTACCAATACCAGCACAACGTCTCATTACACAGTTATTGACTTCGCTACCGTCACTACGTCAGACATCCGTCTTGACAACTATGACAGTGTTTGTTTATCTTCCGCTGTGTGTGTGTGTGTGTGTGTGTGTGTGTGTGTGTGTGTGTGTGTGTGTGTGTGTGTGTGTGTGTGTGTGTGTGTGTGTGTGTGTGTGTGTGTTTGTGTGTGTGTGTGTGTGTGTGTGTGTGTGTGTGTGTGTGTACTTACCTAGTTGTGGTTGCAGGGGTCGAGTCACTACTGGGTCCACTCTCTCCCTGCTCCATGAGATTTATCGTACCTCTTCTTAAAGTTATGTATGGATCTTGCCTCCACTTCATCACTCTCCGGATTGTTCCACTTC